>CM036549.1:5552128-6152128 GCA_020745685.1 Tautogolabrus adspersus | reverse complement strand
TTTTGTGTTTTGTTAACATACTTTTTATTCAGGCACGTATTGCACATCAACTTTTTGCTTAAATATAACTTGACTATAAGATTTCTCCGAGTTGGGAAGTCGGAAGAATGACTTCCCAACTCGGAAACTTAAACCACCCGAGCAGCACCTGAATGCAGCATTACTCGCGGACATTTAATAATAATAATACAGCAGTTTCCACAACTGATTCAGAGATTTCTTCCATAAGGAATTGGCATCTTGGAAATTCCTGGAAGAAAACAGACTATATGTCTGTGTCCATAGGCAAACAGTGACAGCACCGACAACACAAGTCTGCCCCGGCTCCTTCTTTTCTCTCACAGCCGTGGACCTAGCATGCTAGGCTAGCTAGCCTGCCTGTCGGCACTCAGCAGCCAGCTCGCCGCTATATTGCGGCTCTTAGAAAGAGCCACAAACATCCGATTCGAGCAAAAGACCTTCAAAATCCCCTTCAGTCATATCAGTTTGAAGTTGAAACATACGTTTGTCTTCATTCTCGGTCCTTCAGCGTTATCCATAGACACCCAGCTTGAGCCGGGTCCCTGTTTAGCCGCTGTCTGTATGCAGAAGGCACCTGGCAGCAATATTGCGGGCGGCTCGTAGGAAGAGCCACGAACATCCGATTCAAGCACAAGACCTTCAAAATCACCTTCATCCATATCAGTTTGAAGTTGAAACATACTTTTTTCACCATTGTCGGCAGATATTAGATTTCTAAATAGAGCCTGGTAGCATAGCCTTCAAGCAAGATGGCGGATGTTAAGTTTCGATTCTGGCAGTGAAGCCCCGCCCACTGATCTGTGATAGGTCTGTAGCTTCAGTGGTTGAAAACATGAGGAACTAGCAATGTAGTTTTACCCTGCTAACAACGACCTCCGCGAGTGACGCAATATGACGATTTTTGCGTCTATTGCGGAGGCATCTCAGAAAAGAAAATACAGATTTTTCCCGTCTCAGGGGGAAATGAGGGCTGGATGCAAGACCATTCAATAAAAACACAAGTTTACTACTGATACAAAGCTTAATGCAAATGGGTGAAGTATCCCTTTAAGAAGATCTGTAACACAAAACAAGCCGACACTAGACACTGAAATGATTGCACTACTGAAAGTATAAATCTGCTTGTTAGTTTTTTCAGTTTGTTGTCAAACACTGAAGTTGCTCTTCTGTACTTTTTGCAGACAGTGTTTGAGATTAATTCTCAAAATATAGAAATATGTTAGCCAATAGCGTGAGCTGCGTGACTGACAGATATCAATGTACACTAATCACACTTTGTGTTGATGGAGGTTCCATTGAGACTCTTCAGCAGTGTGCAGCCTGTGAGTGACAATCGTCTCTGGACTTGGATTAGCAGGAAAGAGGAGAGAGAGAGAGAGAGAGAGAGAGAGAGAGCATGGCAGGGACTGGGCACAGACTATGTAACACACACACGCACACACACACACACACACACACACACACACACACACACACACACACACACACACACACACACACACACACACACACACACACACACACACACACACACACACACACACAGTACATTCCTCTGTCAGCCACACATCTACAGCAGCCAGGCAGAACAGATGGTGCTTCTGTGGGACAATGCTTTCTGTTATCGTGGGGCAAGGTCAGCTGAATGGAACTCTGTCAGGTTTAGTGTTTAATTGAATTTAAGGCATTCAGAGATGATTTAAAGAACAGAGGAGGTTTTGAGCCCAACATAAAGAATATGTTGTTCACGTAGCATGGACTTTTTTACAAGTAGTTGTTATAGAAAACCAGTTCTTAAAGAAATAGTTACAGATGTAAAATAAATCATCAGTTTTTATGGAAAAAAGCCACATTCTATGATTAACTTTTCTTGAATGATTCCTTTGGTTTATTTTCTGTCTGTGTTTCACCCTAGTTCCCTATCTTTGTTTTAAAAGAACTGGTTAGCTGAACTATAGAGAGCTTTTAGACAGACACATGTATTTCTTGAAAGGTTCATTTTGGGGATTTTTATGTCTTTATTCAGAGATAGGACAGTGAATAGAGTCAGAAATCAAGGAGAGAGATAGAGGGGAATGACATGCAGAAAAGGAGCCACAGGTCAGATATGAACCCGGGCTGCCCGCTTGAAGGACTATGGCCTCCGTACATAAGGGCACACACACTAACCACTAGGCTACCAGTGCACCCTGGATACTGATTTTTGAGGGAGAAATGTACTGATTGCCAGTACAGTGGACATATTGTTTGTATGAAGGTTGGACTTTTCCACAGAAGATGTGCACTGATACGACAGTGTCAAATAAATCAAGATGCTTTAGTTGTAAAGAAACGACTCTATTAAAGAATATTTAACATAATCATAACACGGCCCACTGTTTGCTCAGCTGTGACGCTCGATCACTGGAGCTGCAGACTGTGCTGAGAGAATGTGAAATATAAAGATGGTGGGATGTTTGATGAGTAAACACTTGAAGGGTTGTTATCAGGATAATGTGTGTCCTGTAAAAAACATAAACCACATACTACAAAAACACCGGCTGGTACTAATTAGGGATGTGCGTGATTAGTCAACTAAACAGTTAACGTCATCCTCGCTAGTCGGCACCAGAATTATTAGTCAGTTCACTTTATTATTCAGGCCCACAAACCAGCACATTGGATGGATGGCATCCTGTAGCGTAGAGCCGTTTGGCACTATTTTTACCTTTTTAATGGAGATAAGGTTGTGTGTAGGCTGCATCAGGTTGAACTGGAATATAACCATTACAATATGTCACCAGCACAGGCATGTAGATGTTAACCTGCAAGGCCAACGGAAGGCTTGTGGAGCTAGCACCGCTAACGTTAGCCACGATCTGCAAACCAATTTGTTATCGTTTACCCACAGACGCTGAGATCCGTGTTTTCTTCCCTCTCCACAAGTCGACTAGTCTGAATTTAATGTCGATTAAACAGGGAAATGAGTCACTGGGAACTTTTAGAGATTTGAGGGTCTAGGTCTTTAAAAAAGGGAAAAATAGTAAAGTCGGCTTATATCAAGGGCTGAGATCAATGTTTCTGCAACAATGAGTATGTGTTTTTAAGAACCAGTATAACCATCATAGAGCTGTGTAGAGGTTTAAATGATGTTCTTGTTTTTCTCTAGATGGCCTTTGAGCTGTCGGACAGGGTCACACTGCTGTTTGACTTCTGGGATGTGCAGGGACCTGAAGGTAGGCTGCCAAATGTCAAACCGCATCCTCATACAGACGAGCCCTTGATACTCACAGATCTCTGACTATCGTGGTAACTGGGAACCAGTTCATCTGCTTAAAACATACTGTAGTGTTATGTCTATAGACTTGTAGTTGGATTGCTCTTTAAACAGAGCACGGTTAGCTATTTCTACCTGTTACCAGTCTTTAAGCCCAGCTATGCTAACTGGCTTTTAGCTCTAGCTAGTGTGGATATGAATGATCTTCTTATGACTGAAAAGGTGTTTTTTATTTTATGAAGCGTTCAGTCAGTGACACCTTTCAGCTGAGTTACCGTCCTGTGACCTTGTTTCTACAGGGATGGTGATGTCGGTGGTTGTAATCTTCTTGCTGACCGTCTTCTACGAGGTGCTCAAAGTGTGGAGAGTATGGCTGGGGATGAAGTCAAAGCTGGCCCAGCGTCAGGCCCTGTACGCCTACTCTCCATCTTCACGCTGCGACAACAACTCCATATTGGAGAGCAGCCCCTCCGAATCCTCACTGACCCCTATGGACTCACAACCTCCTGATCCAAACAGATACAGGTCAGGCTCCTATATAATATCTTCTATATTTTTTCCTGGGGAAAAAATCTACATTGACCCTTTGTATATGTAGTAATGCATGTTTAGGCTCAGGTGCACCACTGAGGTAGTACTCTAAAGCTTTATGTTGTTGAAGCTGTGTGTGTGATGTTTGTGTTTATCTGTGTGCCTTCATTTCTCACACTCTGCAGTAGACGTATGCTACACTGAACATTGACCTCAATCTCTGTTCAATGGTTCACCACCTGTTCTGTCATAATGACTGAACCCAAGACAATATGTTACCTAGGTCCTTGATTACGTCATCACATTCTTGTTTTTGTTATAAAATCCTCTTGTCTACATATAGATGTATCATAACTCAAGCATCCCTCTCCTTCTTCCTCAGCTTGCTGATGCACATTATCCAGACAGTCCTGCACTTGATGCAGGTGTCTCTGGGCTACATGGTGATGCTGTGCGTCATGTCCTACAACTTCTGGATCTTTCTCGGTGTCATCTTGGGCTCTACCCTCGGTTATTTCATCTCTTTCCCTCTCCTGGATCAGGTCTGATGGCATGGAGGGTTCACACAGGATCCCGTTTTTTGCATTGGTGAATAGGAAACCTCTAGACTGACGATTGTTCAGTTGGTCTTGGCATGTGTTCTGCAGAATGAGCCGCACAACACTAACTGTCCATAACATACATCTGAATGAGGGAATGTTGTCTAGGGCCTTTCTACGGTTTATGGAACAGGACCTGTTAACTCTTTAATGCTTCAACTGGACTTACAAAGTTGAAAAAAGTTGTGTTTAACAATTGGGACATGGTGAAAGGGACAACACTGTCTGCTCTATAGGCAAAGTCTCACTTATGCACTCAAGCAGCACACGTGAAAATGGATTGTAGACGCAGATTCTTTCAAATGTTATTAAAATAAAATGAACAAAGCAGAGCGCTGTGTTTGAAATGTTCCACAGCAGAGGTTCAGAAAGCTTAGTTTGGGAAATCACTCATGCATATAACCATTGTTTCTGTACTTCTTTTTTTCTGATCCTCAATGACAGAGCCTGTTAACCACTACACATTTCCCTGTATTTAACTCAACAGTTCAAGGTGTTGTGACACTACGGATCAGTCGAAGTTTGAAAGTGCAGCTTCACCTGAACACTCAGTTTTGGACACCTTCTGAGTCAAAATGAGCGAGTGAGATGCTGAGATGTGTTTGCAGGGAGACAGAAGCAGACTTACATTTAGGGAAGAGATTAAGATTAACTGGTCATATGACTTTATTTAGATTCAGGAACTGGATCATATGATTGTAGCTTGTTGGAACTTTTCTGATGTGTCATCTTGGTTCACTAGCTGATCAGCGTCACTCTCGCAAGACTGCCTAGTGACAATGAGAGCTGATCATGTGCTCCTTCAGAAATCATTGACAGAACTACAAAGAAAGAAACGACTTGAGTGCCTTGCCAACATTTTAGAAGTATTCAGTACTAAAACTTGCCTTTCAACTCTTTAGGGACGAAGTATTTCTGTGACGGATTCTTATTCTGATACATTTTCAGATCTTTTTAAAAATGATTATCACCAACATCACATCTTGAAAAACGTGCTGAACGAAAATAAAGAACACAGTTGATGAAATAGCTTTATTCATCCGAGTTTTTCTTTGATATATTTCAGGAAGAAAAAGCACCTTAACGCTCTCACCAAGAGGACGATAAATCGCAGAAGCATGGTGGGAGTCAGTGGTCCTACGCTTTAAGTAACGGGTCTGATGTATGAATCTAAAGTGGACTACTCAAAAGTGCCGTTGAGAGAGTGATGGGGCGATTTCACAACAGGAAAGTGACTCCTTAAATGAGCAGGAATTGAAAATGTTTCATCAGCGTTTAACATGACACTGCAGCTTTAGTCAGGTCACTAGAGATGTAAAGGAGGGAAACTAGAATGAGTGATGCTGCGGGCAAAGTAATGTGTAATTTATTTCACAGGGTGCACGTTTGTCTCGATTTCTAGACAGGAAGTGATCAATTTGTATTCACAAGGAGGTTCACAGAAAAGGTGACTTGATTTCAATAAAAATGGAGATGTTAAAATATTGTTTGAACTTTATTTATGTATATAAATATTACACTCTACCCTTCCTTACATTTATTACCCACATGGTGTTTTGGTGTAGACTTAATATTTCTTATCCGTCTTAGAAAAAGGACACTTCCTCTTCTTCCTTATTTTCTGTTCCTCGTGGGATTTTTGTGTGAAGTTTTTCTTTATTTGAAACATGGGTATGTTAAGAGTCCTTTCGGTGCATTCTTGAGAAGCTGAACATGCATCAAAGTTTGTCAACACCTTCAGAAATACAATTTAAGAATAATTTTCTTCAATTTCTCTGCACATAGCAGCAAGTTAAACATGTCTTTACTGGAAACTTCCTTACAAATGAAGCTCCCTTAATATAGAAACACTACCAAATATCTTCCAGGTATCTGTGGTTTTTGCCTAATATTTATTTACACACTGATACAGTACAGAGATTAATATCTTCTTTTTTCATTAGTCAAACACCTGTGACTTTTTATTTACAGACACAAAACAACCAAATGTTTCCCACAGAATAATTTAAATCTTATTGTCTTTATTTTTTCTTGTTAAGTCTTTACACAGATAAGGATGGAGGAGTTTTGTAAAAACCACTTCATGAAAAAAAGAGTCAACCAGTCTGTTAAATGTGTATTAAGTTAGAAAAAATGAAGTTTGAAAAAGTATCAGTGATATTTAGAATAAAACATTTAGAATCTCACTCGTAATTACAAGTTCATCAACATCCTTAAGTTTAACTCCGGTTGAGTGCAGATCTTGACCTTTGACCCACAGGCAAAGAGAGGGAAAAAGAGAATCAACATTTTCTTTTCTTTTTTGCTCTGTCGTCAGTAAAGATCAATCAGCTCAATGATCAGATCACAATGAAGGTGTAAATGATTCCTGTCAGGTTAAATATGTAGATTTGAAACATAAAGGCCACTTGTATATACAGAAAAGTATTAAGTAAACACACTTCATATCTTAAAAGTTACAAAAATAGAAACCAGTATTTCTAAAAAATCGTGAGAAAAATAGAGAAGCATATCCCCATGCAACATTTAAAGGTTGACTGTAGCACCCCCTGCTGCTCAGGAAGAAGCTGTGATCATGACAGAGGAATGTGTTCACCTGCAGTAAAGTTAAAGGGACAATCTGTCATTTATTCAACTCATTTTAAAATGAATGCCTTATTTCTCCTCTATGTTTACACACGAAGATTATGTAAACAGAGCTTTAATACAATTAAAACATGAATAACTTAGTTTCGTGTTCGTCCTTATTTTGCAGGTTTAAAAAAGTTGATTATGACTTTAAATCCCTGGATCCTTGTGACAAAGCAGTAAAGAGCCTTATCTGCTTCATATGAGATATGTTGAATACAGTGACATACAACATCAGAGAGAAGCTTTCTTTAAGATTGAATGACTCGCACATAGAAAATCCTATCACCAAAAAAATAGTCTTAAAGTAAAGGTTGTAAGAGTGTGCAATATCAACAACAATAAAGAAGAGGAAACACTTAAATAAAGTCCTTATCCATTCCACTTCTCCCCCACTTTACGTATTCTCCTGCAGTTTCAGAGTTCTGTTCAGAGGATCTTCTTCCTACGCTACTGTCACCTCCACTTCTACTGGGTCGATAATTTTGTCCTCTCCGTTCAGACCGTTTGTGATTGGCTGAGGCTCACCTTCATCCAGACCCTCACTGGTCGGTGATTGGAAGCCGCTGTCGCCGTTTGAGCTTGAGTCTGTTGCTAACAGTGGCTTTGGCGACAACTCACAATCTGATTCTGCGATCCGTTCACTGTCGTCTTCCTGCACCGCTATCTCTATTTCCTCGATGGCGTTCTTGATGGCTGTTTCCTCCTGATGCTCTGTGTCAGCTTTCTTCCTCCCATTTCCTTTCAGGTGCTGGAGAAGTGACTGCGTGGACGACTTGTCTCGTGGGGATTTCCTGGGGACGTCCTCCACTATGGTGGTTACATGTGTCACGTCCTCCTGCACCCCGTCCTCCAGGGTGATTATGCTAATGGTCGGCTCGGTCCCGTCGGTCTCTTGGCTCACGTTCTCCTCTGACACAGGAACAGGAACCACCATCTCCACCACGGGGTTGATCAGGTCTCTGATCTCGTACACGCTGTCCGGAGATTTGGGATCATCAAGTTGGCCGAAGACCTCCTCCTCCTCCTCTTCCTCTTCCTCATCCTCTTCCTCCTCTTTCTCATCATCATCCTCTTTAGCCTCAGACACTTCAGGACCCTCTTCTGGGATAAGATCCACTCCTGGGACCTCCAGGCAGGACTCGTAGGGTAGAGGAACCCCATCCAGCTGGATCATGGACACCACCTGCCTGCGTCTGCTCGTAGAGCCTCCTCCTTCAATATTACCAACCCCTTCAGGTCCCTCTATCTCATCACCCCCAAACTTGGCGGCCCAGTCCACCTGAGAGTCTTCTCCAAGGAGGTGCAGGTTGGGGTCGCTGTTGGTCAGAATGATGCTGTCCCTGTAGAGGTTATGTCTCCTCTGGACAGCTGCCTCCTTCACAGCTAAAGAGAAAAACAAGAAAATCAATCACCAGTTTGATAGATGAAGGTGAAACAGTATTGCTAACTATTGTTTGTTGTCCTCACCCATCATAATGTCCTTAGAGACGGACTGCAGCACCACCTCCTCGAACATGTTTTCAACCAGCAGGAAACGGGAGAAGTCCTCAAAGATTAGCTCTTTAAAGCGAGGCAGCTCCTGCAGATGAGAAGAGGTGCATGAAGTTCAATCAGTGAGTTGATTTCCCTGCACATCATTATCAACTCAGTGTGTGTGTATTTCCTGATCCATCTTGTAGACATATGTCCCTTTTGCTAAGTGCTCACATGTGTGTTTTTAAGTGGTGTAAAGTCCTTGTCACACTCATCCACTGGCCAGGATAAATGAAGGAGGAAGAGCAGCTGGACTACAGTGCCTTTTACTATTGTGGTTTTACTGTTGTGTCTTATTTGTGCTGCCACTACAAAAGAGCTGCTAAACTGCATGTTGTTGTTTTGTAGCCATGACAATTAAGATCTATTTTTTTATTGTAAGTAGAATAAAATGTACATTTCTGGGGAGTTGATTCTTATGTAAATTAAGTCCGAAGCAGAAGTTGAAAACTTGTTTGTTCATTTGTTAAATTTTCTTTGTTGCAACATAAAAACACTGTTTCTGACTACATTTTGGGAGATCTGGATTTTTATATTAATTTTAGGAAAAATAGTTTCTATGAATGAGGTCTGTTAGAGACGAGGGTAAAGGAAACAAAGGTAAAGTTTCGGCGGTGGTCTGGTGTGGGACAGGCCTGGTGGGTGTTGACATACAGTATCACTGTTTCTACTCATGGCTTTGCATAGAGCGACCATTCAGTACCGTCACTCTTAGAAACTGTAGAGAGTCAGAATAATCTAATGACACATTTCAAGCTGTAATGCATCGATTTCAGAAGTTTTTTTTTAATCATAATCAAGTGTTAAGTGAGGTGATGTGTGGCTGTGTTTGGAGCTACTCACAGATGAGAAGGATGGTGACAGCTGCTGCAGCATGTATGGGATGATGATCTGCAGGAGAGCCTCTCTGAAGAACTTCTTTCTCACTGTGCTGCTGTCATAATCATATTTCTGACAGGGGAAGACCAGAAACACATGCAGAGCTCAAGGTGAATTCACTCTTTCATTGCAACTCGTCACTTCTCCCTACTTAATTATTAATGATAACACATTTTCAGGACAACTCTTGACAAAAAGGACCTCAGTTTGTTTACACTTTTTGCTCAAAGTTTCTGTGTTATTCTGAACAAAATGAGCTACAAATCAGCATCTCAATCATCTATCCTGCTTTGACCAACTTCACCATGTCATTCAATCTTTTTGGTAGTCATTCTTTACCTTGAGAACCCTGTCTTGGCATCGCTGGATGGTCTTGCACATGTCATCATCCCCCTGAGCCTCCAAAGACTGATTCAGCAGTTGCTCAAATGTGTACACTGCATTGTCCATTTGCTGTCAGATAAATAAAGAAGTTTCATTTCATACAGAAGCAGAAGAAAACAATTGATGTTGGATGTGACGGTAAACAACAGCTTGGCCTCAGTTTAGTTTATCGTTATAGATTGTCATACTAATTTCGTCCAGCAGGTGTAAGTAGAGATTTCACCACGGGCAGGACAGGTTGCTGATGTTCTCTTACACCACATCAGTAGGTGTTTTCATGCATTCTGACACTGCTTGTGTACATGTTGATGTTTGTGTTACGTAAGAGAAAACTCTTGTTGTGCCTTACCTCCCTCATGAGGATCTGAGCCCTGCTGACGAACACAGAGGGGTTGGAGACATCGAATCTCTGCTGCAGCCCCTCCAGATTGAGCTGCTCCACTTTTTCATAGCAGCTTTGCATCTTCACTGGGTGAAAGGCGAGCATGGACAGCCTCTCCATGTGCTGATTGAAGGACAATAGAGGAGGATAACGGGGATCAAGTTGGAGCAGGTTTCATACAAAACACAGTTAAAGCTAAGGACACTCCCTGACTTCTACACAGTGTCTTATGTTCTCTAATAATCCTTTGATGATATGGCCTCAGACATATTCGCTTACAGAATCCTGAACTGAAGTAAGTATAACCTCATTAGAGTTGGACAATTCATTAATCTTTGGATCCTGTTGACATGTATAGTGAAGTTTCTCTCTGTGACACAGCTTATCTGGAAAAAAGGTCAACAATCTTTGTGAAAATGACTGGTGTAGTATTGTTTTTTTTTTTTGTTGCAGCCAATGATGCAAGTAACAGAATGAGGTTAAAGGTCCTGTGAGAAACTTTCCTCTCTTTTTGCTGATCTTGTGCCAAACATGCAATGACAAATGCAACAAATATAATTATATCCTGCTTTCTTTTAACAGTGAAATGTTTCACTTAATGTTTTTAAAATGTTAAAAACAAAAGGCTGTTTCTTTAGCATGCTGTAAATCGTTAAGTGTGTATAGAAATATAAACTCTTTAATGGTCGTGTTTGATTTTGTAATTCAAAGAGATGCATCAGTATTCATTTCAGTCTGTTTCATAACCATCACAGGAGCTTTAAGGCTTCCTTTATTAATTGACCAATATTACCACTGGATGAAACCAGGCTTTTTAATTTAAAAGAGCCATAAGGACCAACCCACAGAGAATAATGATCTTTAAACCAACTTTTTCAAATGTTTTTTTAGCTGTCTTATCTAGCTATTCTTTTGGTCAAAGAACTGTGACTTCTTTTTAGTCACAGCTCTGCCTCTCTGTTCAACTGCTAACATTAGCTGTAGCTGGGTTGAAAAAAATCAGGGCTGTGACTTACAACTTAATGAAACATTTCAGCCCACCTGTGCCTCACATTGAATGATTACATCCTGAAAGCTGGGGTAGGTAGCTTTGGAGAAACCAGCATGTAATCTGGATCATAAGTGAAGCCCTTCACTCCAGGCTCCTCTGAAGTCAAGCCACACAGATGAGTCAGAAGAGCCTGACGACTGCTGAAGGACTCTACAACACATCGCTTACTGTATTCCATTACCTTCTCTGTCATTATTGTACTCTCTCTACGCTATCTTGCTAGCTTTAGATTCATGTTGCTCAATCTCGTTGAACCACTGACTGAAAATAAATGTGAGGGACACTATGCTGATTTGCAATAAATGCACAACCAGCGAGCAAGCAGGAAGACCATCAAATCCTTTCATCCATGTCAAATGAAATGACAGGACATGAACAGGCTCACTACAGGCCTGAACAGCCACAGATATAAGATTGTATCTTTCTTACATCTGATTTACTCACTGCTGTTTAGATCAAAAGAGAAAATCAACAATATATTCAAATATATTCATGTACAGAACTGAAGAGTTTAAGAAATATCTGAAATATAAAAAACCCGACTCACATCTCCAAGTTTCTCTTTGCCCCCTCCGTTCAGTGAGTTCTTGCTGATCTCCACCAGCTCCCTGAAGAAAACATCCCTGACCTCTGAGAAACCTCGGCTGGTGGGGTCCATCAGGGCCTCCAAGATGGAGCTGATATAGGGCTGGACATTTGACCGTAGGGTTTTCTCAGCTTTGGGCAACACCAGAGCTGCACGCCAGCATTGACATGTGGAGGATGACATGAAATAACATGGTGGTAAGTGCTTTAGCTTGAGAAACATAACAATACATACACAACATAACACCAAGGCATGGCTCTGACCTTAGATGAATATTTCAAATATGTTATCACGATATGCATAGTTAAAGTGTGTTGTTTAATACCGGGTTGAAATGTTTGGTATGTTTGCGATGACAATTGTGTTCCTTCAGTGGAAGCCCTGCAGGATACACCCAATTGCCCACAGCTCATAATCTTATTTTATCTAAAAGAAACCGACAAAGTACATTTCACAGCCTGGATTACAGCTCCGATTTCTACATTTCACCTCACGTAACATACATTTGCATAATTCTGTGCAGCTGACTTGTCCTCTTGAGCCTTATCTGTGGGATAAAGTCAGAAACAGCTTTGTACAGCAACGGTGAGGGAATGCAGTCCTACCACTTTAGCTCAATGAGACACAACAAACATGAAAATATGAGCGGCTTGTGCCAAGATATCTTTTGAATAGAACCTGACAGGCTCACACTCAAAGGTAATCAATCAGAAGGAAAAGGTTATAGGGAAAAAACAAACATACTAAATTAATATTGTGAGGAGAGCATGCAGAGTGTAAAAACAGAGGTGTAAAATGATGATATTAGAAGGAAGTTAATCTACAGAGGAAGGACCCTGTTTGTGCAAAATGTAAAAATAGAAACACTTGTTAGTAACTTGAGAAGTGTGGCGTTATTCAGTGACCAGGCCGATCACCTTAATGTGCCAATAACCGCTGAACCAGAGAACCCATGGTTTCATCTCAATGAGGTAAACAATGAGGAGTGCACTTGAGTTCTTCACGATCATATTACATCGAGCACAAAGTGAACTTAGTCCTTTTGTATTCTATCTTGTTCAAGTGCAAAGCCTCTTTTTCATGTCTTACTTCCTTTACTTTGCTAAAAATGTAATCTGTGGAACATATTTCTTTGAGTAGAAACTCACTTTCTCACAACATTTCTATCTGGAGCCTTGTTACTTTAGATAAGTCAATGATTTTCCAAGTGCAAACACAGTTTTCAGTTGGTATTAACTGAGCATTATCGGCCCTGTAAGCTTTGCTTTGGATATTTTTTTCAGGTGTAACCACATCTAGATCTCCTGATTTAATTTGGGTACATTTCAATCATTGTACATCAATGTGTGTTTAGGACAGGCTTCACAATGAGCCAGTTATTCAAATGCTTCGTACTTCTTATATGGAAAAGGTTAACTTTTAAGCCACTTTTTGTCTGCAGACTTGATGTAGAATAATATCTGACTGCATATTGTGGAAAATGCAAAAGTTGAGATGAAATCATTTGTGGCATTGTGACGGAAAAACACATTGTGCAAAAGATGGACTGTCTGTGTCTGTTATTTTTAATATCAAACTGATTATGACTGTGGATGAAAACTATTCAGTGTGCTGTTAAAATAGAAAAAGGAAGATGACAGAAAGACTATTGCGTGTAGATCTTTGGTCACCTCGTATCTTGTTGCTGACATGTTCTTTAGACGTGATGATCTGGTCCATATCAGTTCGCAGTCTGGCGTCGAGTTGACACTTCTGGGACTCACAGGTATCAACCAGTGCATCATACTGCCCGGTGGTCTGAGCTAAGACCTGCCTGTACAGTGCATCAGAGATCTGGGGAGAGAGTCACTCATAAAAATGATTGGTTTGGACTTGTTTGAGTGTCTCCTGTGTTCATACAGCATGCAGTGCACTGACTGAACAGTATGACGGGAACTCACCAACATCCAGTTCCTCTGCCTCTGCTGCATCTTTCCCTTGAGACGAGGACCGATGACGTTTCTCAGCTCTGGATGGAGGGTCTCCATCACAAGGTTAGCAAGAATCTGTGCACACAGAACATACAAAATGTATGTATTAGCACACTTTAATATCTATTCAAATATTTATAGTCATTCTTATGTGTATATTTATGAAACAAAAGAGGTCCTACTTTTTCCCCTACATTATGGCATACTATGCGCAGCAGCGTCAGGTCCATGTTTTTACCTGTTACAAGGATATTATAGTAGCTGTGGCAATGTGTTAATGGGGATTTTAACACTAGAGGTGTAGTAAAAAACAACCAATATCCTCCACCCAAAGAAAAACAAAAATAAACCTTAAAAAAGCAGACCCTCTTTCCTTTGTGGTTCCATGGATACAGTGGGGCGTTTGAGATGACCCACTGATGGATACACACAGGAAACCTGGTTTAGCTGGCACTGCCCTCTTCAATGACAAACACACATAATACACTTCTGCACCTTTCTGAGCTTTGAACAAAGCCAGACTAAATATTTGATTGAAAATGTTGCTTGGTTATTGACGGCCCTGACAACAGCCTTATTGTTTTTGTAAACAAAAGAACGGAAAGGCTTTACAAACAACAGGTATTTCAGCTTGTTTGTCTAAAGCCTGTTTGTCTGGCATCAATAGTTTGCAGTCAATATGAAAAGAAAAATGTATTTTTAATCTTTTATATTGCAACCATCCCTGTTAATATTGTGCACTTTAATAACAGTTTCTTCAATCAAAATCCAGTTACTGTTTCCAACTCTTCAACAAAGTGCTATTACATGTGCTTATAGCCTAAAGGAGCTTGAACTAGCCGATTTTAACTGCTATCATCATGACGTGCAAAATCTTCACATTTTAGGGTCACTGAGCTGAGATTTATTTGTTAGCTTGCAAACAGCAGCATGGTTAGTTTGTGTGATTGTAGGTGTTCAACTTCAATCTCCCTGACATTAAGCACAACCACCCTTATTGTTTTGAAAGAGGCAACATCAATATGACTGTTTATGTTTGTGCATTTCTTCTGCATTTTTGTTTGTGACTTGCCGCTCCCTAAACCTGTCTTAATATCCAATAATTTACAGTAGGTTTTGTGCCTAAACTTGACCACATGTCCAAAATTGCAAGCCCATTGGCTAAAAATTAAACTTAACTTATACATAACTCCAGAGCATTTTCATTTTCTAATATCATTATGAGGAAGGCTTTTTAACCAAAGAAATTACAAATCTTAAGGAAAAAAATTAAATAGGCTATATGTGCCCCTGTTAACAGCACCCTGTACATGCTCTACTGGAAATGTATAAAACAAGATAGCTGATTCGCCCTGCTAACAGCTGGCGGTCTATTTAAACCGTCGAAGCCCCGCCCACTCGTTTGCTCGACGCGTTCAAACAAAGCTGTGCTTAACTTCTGCTGCACTTAAAGGGATACTTCACCCGTTGAAACATGAATCTGTAGTGACATTGGGTCATATATGTAGTAGAAATGTGAAATAAATTTTGAAATTGGTGCCTTCTTGACCGAGAAAAGGCAAAAAGTGTATTTTTGCCTTTTCTCTGCAAAGACACATCTCCCAGAATGCACAGCACCGCAGGACACTCCCGCTGAAGGAGAGGTGCATTCATGTGGTATCGGAAAAATGAGATTCCAAGTTGTAAAATGCAAATGAAATACCTGCTCAAGTCGGTTTTGTGTTTTGTTAACATGCTTTTTATTCAGGCAAGTATTGCACATCAACTTTTTGCTTAAATATAACTTGACTATAAGATTTCTCGGAAACTTAAACCACCCGAGCAGCACCTGAATGCAGCATTACTCGCGGACATTTAATAATAATAATACAGCAGTTTCCACAACTGATTCAGAGATTTCTTCCATAAGGAATTGGCATCTTGGAAATTCCTGGAAGAAAACAGACTCTATGTCTGTGTCCATAGGCAAACAGTGACAGCACCGACACCACAAGTCTGCCCCGGCTCCTTCTTTTCTCTCACAGCCGCGGACCTAGCATGCTAGGCTAGCTAGCCTGCCTGTCGGCACTCAGCAGCCAGCTCGCCGCTATATTGTGGCTCGTAGAAAGAACCACAAACATCCGAGTCAAGCACAAGACCTTCAAAATCCCCTTCAGTCATATCAGTTTGAAGTTGAAACATACGTTTTTCTTCATTCTCGGTCCTTCAGCGTTATCCATAGAGACACCCAGCTTGAGCCGGGTCCCTGTTTAGCCGCTGTCTGTATGCAGAAGGCACCTGGCAGCAATATTGCGGGCGGCTCGTAGGAAGAGCCACGAACATCCGATTCAAGCACAAGACCTTCAAAATCCCCTTCAGTCATATCAGTTTGAAGTTGAAACATACTTTTTTCACCATTGTCGGCAGATATTATCTTTCTAAATAGAGCCTGGTAGCATAGCCTTCAAGCAAGATGGCGGATGTTAAGTTTCGATTCTGGCAGTGAAGCCCCGCCCACTGATCTGTGATAGGTCTGTAGCTTCAGTGGTTGAAAACATGAGGAACTAGCAATATAGTTTTACCCTGCTAACAACAACCTCCGCGAGTGATGCAATATGACGATTTTTGCGTCTATTGCGGAGGCATCTCAGAAAAGAAAATACAGATTTTTCCCGTCTCAGGGGGAAATGAGGGCTGGATGCAAGACCATTCAATAAAAACACAAGTTTACTACTGATACAAAGCTTAATGCAAATGGGTGAAGTATCCCTTTAATTATAGCCTGCTGCTAATTTAGCATTTCAGAATAAGGCTTCCCTTCTAACAGTCTAACCGAGTTGCTCCAGGACAGTTATGTGGAGGAAATAATTTCTTAGCAGTAAGTAACTCCAGCTGTTAGATGTCTCACCTGTTTGACTTAAAACTACAGGCTAGCTGCTGCTGCTGCAGTATCACCTGCCCTACTGTTGTCTGCCTGACACTCGGGGCTGCTTGATGAGCTTCCCTGAGGTAAGTGAAATCTCCTTGTGATCACTCAGTATTTAAGCAGTTTATTTCATGCTCTGGCTGTGTACAGCTTAAGTTTTTCTTAGATTTGTTAACCATGACGCTAACAGGCTGTATCCAAAATATACATTTGCATTGACATTGTAGGGAAAGCACAGGTGTTACTAATTACATGAGGTGCAGTTCCACTCACTATTTTAGTAACCAGGTAAACTGAGGGTGTTCAGTGATTCTATGGATTTTATTTCTAATTACATAAAACAATGTTACATACTTTGTAAACCCATCAACTCGGTTTCTCGTAACAAAAAGACTATCATTAGGCTACTTCTTCAGAGGAAAAAAAACATGGTGTTTATTGTTTTTCTTTACAGTAAGTACATTCTTAGATGTAAAACGATGCAACCACACCAAGGTGTCTGTTCAAAGTTGAGTGAATTTCAACAAGTTTAAATATTTAATGAAGACGTGCTTCTCCATGAAACATAGTTATTCACTTATTAAATATATGGCCTGGTTAGTAGGGGTTTAACAGGGGAAAAATCATTTAAACCAGACAACTGAATTCAAAGTTAAATATTTGTTGAATGAGTAAGTTGTGAAGCCAAACTCCCATTTTAAAGGATATATTTTGAATTGTTTTGCCACTAAAAACATGGGTTTTATCTGTAAAATAATGGAGGCTCTAGTGTCCTAAAAATCGGTGATGCGTCAGTGCGATGTGGCATGACCCTCAAACCTGAAGCCATCTCTAATTTATAATTTACACACATGATTTTACATGTCATAATGTCTTTCATGAAACAGTCCCTGCTGTGTTAGTCAAACAAATGGCCATTATCAAGCATGGTATTGTAAATGCATTGTTACAGCTTGTTTTACTATGAATTGCATTTAAACAGCTGAGCTCTTGTTCTGTGTTTGTTCCCACTTGATTCATAAATCTCATATTTGTATAGAACCGATGTTAATCTGCAGTTTATTTAAACCTCTCTAGATTTAAAGAGAAGAAAACATGGAAGAGTGACAGGTGTTTATTAGTTTCCGAGTACAGCCCTACAGTATCCCTGCCTACTAGGGCTTGGAATCTTTGGGTGTCTCACGATTCGATTCCGATTCTTGGGGTAACGATTCGATTCAGAATCGATTTTCGATTCAAAACGATTCTGTATTCATTGATCCATGGATTCAAAGTCTATTTATGAATCAGTGCATACTTCAGGATCTACGCCAGTCATCTGTGAGACTGGCTGCATTTCTTGTTGCTCTAGTTGGCATTCTTCTGATTTAAAGAGCAGAGAGTGACTGATTAGACCCCCCCAAAAAAAAAAAAAAAAAAACGATTTTTGGAAATTATGAATCGATTTTGAATCTTAGTAGAGAAGAATCGCTATTTTTACATGAATCGATTTTTTTTACCACCTCTACTGCCTACTATGCTGATCGTTGGGACTACTGCTTTGTAATTGGCTAATACTTCTTACCTCAATTGCAATACAACATTTTATACAATATAATCACCTTTGCTTTTTGTTTGTACAATAATCGTCTCTTTCAATATCTCTAATAATGATTTCACAATTACAGTATTGCATAGCAAGTTCAATACCATCATGAATCCTTCTTTGGAGTAAAAGACTTTCACTACAAGCCAAGGTCAAATCTATTTAAAGTATAGATGTAGAGTACATTATCTCATTTGAATTTGATATAATGTTGATTCAAGATTTTGGTCATTGTTTTGTACCTGTTGCTGAGCAAACACTGTAGTTATAGCGAACTAGGAAGAAACCTATACCGACAGGAAACATGAAGATTAATGAAGTGACTGCTGTAAACACAGAGCCACTATTAAGCACCAACAGGAGTCTGAAAGGGTCCCATTGAGAGGAGAGACCACTAGAAACAGTGTGCATGTGTCCTTGTGAAAGCTGGTATGTTGAGGGGCGGGTCTTATTGCTCTTTGAAGGTCTTGTGTTGGAGCATTCTTGTACTTCAGTGTGAGAAAAGGGTGTGTTCATGATGTAGATGGAGTGTTTTCCTGAGCTATATTCATTTAGAAACCTGGATGTCATCCATCACTGTGGCCTCTCAAAAGGTTGACCTATGACCTGAAAGTGAACCTTGGACAGGAACTTAGGAAATGGTTCTGGAAAAGCTCTTTAAACTGTCACCTGCAGCAAACATGCAGTTATAGGAAACAAATATTTTCTGTTTCAACCCTACTTCCAAGAAGAGAACATAAGTTGTGTCTGAGGCTGGATTGTGATAAATTCAGTAGACCAAGAAGGTGGTTCTCTATGAGATTTGAACGACCTAAATGTGGTTGTAAACTAATACTGCATTCAAGCACTCCTTTTTATTTTGTAATGCCGAACTCATCCAAGTGTTTCATCAGTTAATTAGCATCAAACTAATATTAGAGTGTAAATACTGCACCAGTGGGAAACAAAGGCATCTTTCATGGCAATGTTTGACTTTAAAGAAATAGAAGGTCATGGCCTTGTACATCCGTTTTAAGATCAAGAAATGCTGACTTAAGTGATCCAGCGTCTGAACTGGGACACAGCTATGATGTAATGAATCTATGAGGGGCTGACCTGTGGGGGCTCTCCGCACATCATATCCCAGGTTCCATAGTGTCCCTTGGCTTGTCTGTAAAGTCTCACGGCGTCAGTGAAGGCTGGTGTCTGAACCGTGAACTCCTCTGGCAGTCCTGTGTGGAGACAAACACTGATGTTATTGACATAATAGAACAACATCTTTATGGTTGGCCACTGCATACTGTATAATCAATGGACATTTGATGTATTGGGTGGAGGCTGTTTTTTGTTGTTTTTTTCTGCATTGCAACATTTCTTTGTGCTGGTTATAGAAAACTCTGCAGTGGTTAAAAAGATGTTTATTTAGAAAAAAGATGACGAAAAATGTGGACATTTGATTGTTTTTTGCAGATTCCCACAATAAAAAAAGTTTCTATAGCATCCAAGTCATGTCTATGAGACTGCCTGAATTGTAATACTGTCCAGCTATTTGTTCAGCTCCAGTTCCTGGAGTGTAGGAAAACAAACGCAGACCATGCCCCTACAACAAGCCGCTGTGTCATCCCTCAAAACAGGAAGATATAGGCTTGTTGGACAGATTTCATGTGGTTTCTATGGTTACTGCCATACTGACAGGACAATAGAAGCAGCTTACAAAGCACCCGGCAAAATGCGGGTGCTTTTAGGAAGTTGGTTTTTATCATGTGGTTTTGTTAAAGTGATAAAAATACACTAGTTTCAGAGCTGCCTCTGCTGCCCTCTGTGAAGGCCACAGTACTGAGGGACACTGAGAGCTGGAAGTCAAACAACCAAACAAAAGAGTGTAAACAGGTGAATGGAATAAAACACACCCATTATGAACAGTTAGTCCACGAGAGCAGCTCTTTCTTTAAATAAATGTGAATCACTGTTAAGTTGTGTCTTCTTTTGTGGCCACATGGAGTCAGTCTTTCTGATGCATGTCTGTCTAATTAAAGGATACGTTTGCTTTGTTTCATCCCAGCCTTTATTCAGTGGTTAAAGATGGTCAATAATAAAGCAGGACTTGAACAATAGCATCCACATCAAAACCTTTTTAACAAGCTTACATGCCAGCTTTAGCTGTTTCCTGTTCCTTAACACCTAAAGTAAATGCTGCAGTTGTACAATTTATTTTTGCCATTTTGCTTTAGTGAAAGAAATATGAAATCCCCTTCAAGTAGCTATATGTGAGGAACTTTAAATGAATGGAGATTTTAGCCCTGGTTGACAAAGCAATGTCCTGTAGATGAGTATATTATAAAGATCCCCACAGTAGGTTGGGTCACATTTCAAGATTAACTTATTTTACATCTTTAAGTACCTTTTTTCCAATGTTCATACTTTCCTCTGTACCCCTCAGTGAAGAGAAAAATAAAGGCTGTAATCTGGACATTACTGGCTGACTTATGTGGCTAATTCCTCGTGAGTTGCCAACACATGAGACAAAAATGCAGAACTTTCCTGCACTGCCTTTGATTGATGATAGGCTGGTTTACCCGCAGCCTGCCTGTGAAGTCTGTGCATGTGTGTGGCTTTATTTCCTTACAGTCTGAATGAAGTTGTTTTGTCTGTGACTCAATGAAAGCTGACAAAGACAGGAAGTGACCCAAAAAGTGAAGAGGTGGGGAGACAGCCAGACAGGAAGTTGTTCTTGCTCCAAGCTTCCGAAGGCTGCATTCTTATACGAATACTTCCTCACTGTTTTGCATGAAGGAAGATTTAGTATGTTCAATTATGTTCTTATCAAATGTTTCCCAATAATTCCAGGATGTTCCATTACATCCAGTCTAACTTTCCTAACACTTTAGTTTCACACGGCTGTATATTAATGGCAAATGCATTTTACCGTCTCTGCCAAAACTTACCTTTTAGGCATGAATGAGGATCTTTGCACACATTTAAAGCACCAATGTTTATTATGTTACACCTCATTATAAAATTTTCCTCAACAAAGAACTACAAATGCACTACTAGCCTGTCACTAGCTGAAAGACTTTGACCATCAAACCTGTCACTTCTGACCGTGCAACCCGCCCTCATGGGATTGCTCTGCTGCATGCAGTTGTGCTAGCTAATTTAAATTTGTGGAAATAGGGTGTAAAGCTGAGGTTGGAAGATCATGCATGCAGTAAGTACTTAATTTCTCAAGCAAATCTGTACAAATCATACCGGTGTGAAAGCCCATAAAAAAAAGAAATGTATAACTTTCAAAATCCCAAAACAGTAGAGCAGAAATGTTCAAACTGTGTTGCGCACTTCCCAAATGGGAAGTTAAAGGGGAGGTGCAGAGGGAGAAGGTGAGATAAGGAAAGTATGTGAATGTTGAATTTGAGTAAATTGTTCTCCTTTTCTGAGATAAATTAGTTCAATCTGAATAGGCTGACATTATATTTAAGAATTCAGTCTGACAGATCTGACAACATCTTACGTTTTAACTATTCATTCAGAACAAATGAGAAAACATGGCCCAAATTAAGATCTATCCTTAGTTATTATGTCCTTAAGTTTTCTTCAATATCAAAGTAATACAGTTATTCATCTGTTTATCCGTGGCAACATTGGAAAAATGACCTGCAAATTGGCGTATTTGCAAATATACGTAGAACCAAATAAAGGCATATGAATAATTATCCCCTGAACTAAGTTAGAGCAAAGAATAGCAACATGATTTAATTCATTAAAGTTGTTTCCTGTTGTTCAATCAGTACATATTTGATTTAACATAACCCATCAACATTATTCCTACATTTCTGGAACACTGATCCAACCTTTTCAAGTCCATTATGACACACGTGTCCAGGCCACCTTGTGAAAAGCCTGAAAGTGTTTTGTAAGCATGCTGCTTTGCTTATAAGAGAAAAGGAAAATATTTCATGGTTAACTGTCAGGCCTGTAAACCACTACGCATTCTCCATGTGTATGAACCATGACGGATCAAGGAACAGATTACAGTTTCTCTGGTGTCTGTGTGTGCGTGTCTCTGTGTGTGTGTGTGTGTGTGTGTGTGTGTGTGTGCGAGTGTGTGTGTATGTGTGTATAAATAGCACATGTGGCAGCACTTACCACGGTCCCTTTATTTGAGGTATTTCCCTCCCTGCCTAGTTCACCACGCTCTGGTTGTCGGGATTTTTCGTAGCAGCCATGGAATAGTTCCCAGGCCTTCACATCCATAAATATGTGTGTGTACAAACTCTTAGTTTGACATATTTTACATTTTAAAGCCCATTTAGAATTTGGATCTCAAACATGGTCTGGTTAGACTTGAGTTTTGGTGCCACCTGCCTTTCTGTGAAGCACGTTTTGAACATTTCCTTTAAACCCTCTCATTGCTGCTACATCCCTCGACATGCATGAGTACGATTCCCCTATATGGTGCAGCCCTATGGAAACCAACCAAACCTAGAGTACAATAAACATTCATAAAGACAGCATCAGCTGCAGACATCACAAACACATTAGTGGAGAGGCCTAGCATGAAGTTTTAGCAGCTAGAGTGGATGCTGCACAACCTGTACGGAATTAATTAGTATATTAGTATGTCTGATTGTGATATATAGAGTAGGACTCACTCCTCTGTGTGTGTCAAGCCTGTTTTAAAACGTTTCCTTGTTGTCTTTTGAATGATCATGTTGCAGGTCTCTTGCTGAATAAAATTGTGTGGACTCCTGATTAGAACAGAGGGCTACTGGCTGATTTTAGAGGCTGTGGGGTGGAGAGCTGGCTGTGATTGATGGCTCTCTCTCGTGGCCCAGCAGCAGCTCAGAGCAATCTTTGACTGCTAATGTAATGCAGCATCAGCTTGACTGCAGAGAATTACTGCCCTCTGGTCAGGCTGCAAAAATTGAGCCCATCATAAGGGCTGAAACACTTTTTTTTTTTTTTTTATTGATTTGTTTTATACATGTATTCATGAATTGTAAATTCATGCCAAAAAGTGTTTTTTGATTGCCTGGGATGAGGTCTTAACTTAATCTTTGTTTGTTTTTCACCAGTATTCAAACCAAAAACATTTATTTTCAATGATGTAAAAGAATCCAACAAATGCAATCAATTTTTCTTGATATGCTATAATTTGATTATAAAAATTGTTGATGAAAAACAAACCCAGTTAAAAAAAACTAGAAAGAATCGATTCACTTTTATATAACTGGAGACTCTCTGAAGGTCTTCAGCGTTTAGTAAAATTTCCACTGTGGGTCATGAAGTTGAACTCAACATGCAGGTTAATTATGTGTTGGAAGTACAGCGACATGGTGACTCCACTGTCATCTACACAGCTTAACAACAGAGTCTTTACTGGAAGTCTGTGATCCAGAGAAGTCACACTTTAATTTGATTGTCTTATCTAAACTACTTATTACATTTGTGTAAACAAAGTTTACCAGTAAAGTTGTACTTTGCAGATGTCTCGGGTTTGCAGTTTCATTGTACAGTAGACGACAGAGAGAGAGCCGTGCTCTTTTAGTCTTTTATGGTTTATCTGTGTTGCCAACATTTAGACTGACACGTTGACCAATCAGATGAGCTCAGGCTTTATGATGTAGGCAGGGAATCGTGGGATGGGTCACCTGTTAATTGAGCGGATTAACAGAATGCTTTGCAAATCGTCCTGTTAGATCGATGCAAAGCAGCAGCTGGTCATTTTGTTAGAGAGCTATTGAAGATAGAACAAAGAGCGCTTTAGGAAATTCAAATTCCTCCTACTGTAGGTGTGTCTGTGTGAACATTTATCTAGTGGTAGGCGCTTATCAAAACCAGCTGAATAGTGTCAGTGTTCAGAAGTGAAGCACTTTGCATGTGCTGCAGCTGCTACAGCACCTAACAGTGCCTTAACTGGTATACTCTTTAAGATCCGACCTATTGAATTCACTCCTATTTTCCCACTTCAGTATGTTAAAACACAGTTTATAAAACCTCAGATGTCTTTACATCAATATAAAATAATACAAATGTAATTTAAGATTAAAGTGTAAAAGGTGGGGTGTGCAATTCTGGAGGAGGACTCTTGATATTGTGTATAACTTTTGATACGACTGGACCATGAAACCCTTTGCAAACAATATAGAGGATGGATAGATCTAGAACAAACAAGGAAACAGCAAGTGGCCAAATGTAACTAATATGGTGTTGTGGGTTAGCAAACAGTGCTACAGTTGCATCACTGCTAAGCTATTCAGAAGTGCTTCTTACAGCCAACACAGCAGCTCCATACAGCGATAAACTAACAGCTCACCTGCTGCTATAGCCAACATCACAACAGATTCATGTTTGCAAGAACGTAAGCTGACCGTCTGTTGAAACATTGGTACCAAATGTAATTTCCTCTAATGTCACATTTTAGATCCCACTCGGGGTGGGATGTAAAATGCAGTTATATAGTCTTGTGTTTAAATGAAGTGAATACCCCTGCGTCTGGAGGAACTTTGGGCCATGATTAAAGGAAAAACAACTGCTAGGGTTTGTTTGTTATCATCATGAGCTCCCCATCCTGAGCCTGATGTTAGAAGAAAAATAACGGTTTTGTGAATTTAGTTATTTTTGTTTTTCCTTCTGATTTTTCCTTTTCATGCGCAGACGAAACAGACAGCTAGCATACCTTAAGCACAAATAAAGTATACTGGATTAGAACCGCTCTCCCTTCCTTTTATCCCTACGTTTTAAAATCTGCCCTGTCAGAACTTCGCTAGTACAAGGGTTAACGTGAATGTACGTGTGTGCATGAGTCTAGTGAGTAAAGAATCTGCAGGAAGGGCAGGGGTCAGAATGTCAAACCATTTATCTCCCTCAGGAAAAGTCCTTTACAGTTTCTGGTTTTCCTCAAACACCAACATGACATAGGTGAGACTAGGCGTGTCTGCACAGGCTTAAAAAACACGAATGCCAATCAACACTGACACCAGCCATGGTGACAGTAAAACAGAAACTCACTCTGTTCCTTACAACATATTCCTGGAGCCAAGCCTCAGAGCTGGAATGTACGACAGAGTCTCTGGCGTTTACTGAGCATGTCCGAGCAGGTAGTGTTGGGAAGTAAAGACTGAGTTAGGATACGGATAGAGGCAGAGTTTGCTCTACAGTCACAAACTGTGTGCGCTCAATTTGGTGTTTGGCTTCTTATTCATTTGCCAAGTTGCTGGCGAAACATTTCTTACTTAAGAATTGAAGCCCTGTTTATTGGCTTTAGCTTTCGAGCGAGCTGTGGATGTTTTCAAACGCTGATGTCAGACAGCTTAAAGTGTGTCACGTGTGGTTAAGCAGAACTTTTGAATTCATGCAACATAGTTGGTTGGCATCATGGTTGGCAAAGTGCAAAACACGGCTGAATCAGGTTGAGCCACTTTGTCACCCGGGGATGAACTCAGAGCCAGTGTGTAATTTAATTTGAAACATGGTATGACGTTTAGTGTAGCTGTTCATGATTGTTTTCGATACCACCGTGGAAAACTATAATGCACACTTGCTTGCACGTTCTTGTACGATTGCCGTGATTTTAAGCTATTGACTTAAGCTTCATGATCCATGCTAACTTCACTTAAAGCAAAAATAATGTTGCAATAAATTAGCTGTGATATGAAATGGGTGGAAGTTGAAACAGAACTCTGATTATGTGTTAACCTGCTCTGGCATTTAAAGCCTTGTGCTTGTGCGTATTACTTACTAGGAAGAGGAGAGAGGATTGGTAGTGGATGCACACAAAATTTGAAAATTAACTCCTTGTTTTATTCAAAATGTAAGCGCTAAATTATACCCTAAAGTCAAGCAAACATGTCTGGTAGACTAACCTATGAATTAAAAAATGACTAAAGGTGTATATTTAAACTTTATTTTAACAAGGAAAACCTCATTGAAATTAAAAATCTCTTTCTAAGACTTATTAGGGTGCCACAATGTCATAATATTCTCTCTAAAAAATCTTACAGGAAACAGTGAAATTAGGGAGGCAAAGTACTTTAAGAACTACCTATGAAGTTATCATAAATATAAAGTAGTCTATGCTTCATCAATCAGAAGAGCTGAGAGCAACATCACCTGTTTGCTGCAGAACAAGCCCAATCATGTTACTGCAGCAGCTGTTTGTTTATCTCTGAATCTCTAGTTTTGTACTTTCAAACTCAACTTCCCCAAGTTTCCCGCTCATTCTGAATGACTGTCTGAAGTCTAAATTAAGCAGCCTGAATGCTCACTCGCTCACTCACTCGCTCACTCACTCACTCACTCACTCACTCACTCACTCACTCACTCACTCACTCACTCATTTATTCACTCACTCACTCATTCACTCACTCACTCACTCATTTATTCACTCACTCACTCACTCACTCACTCACTCATTTATTCACTCACTCACTCACTCACTCACTCACTCATTTATTCACTCACTCACTCACTCATTTATTCACTCACTCACTCACTCACTCACTCACTCACTAATTTATTCACTCACTCACTCACTCACTCACTCACTCACTCATTTATTCACTCACTCATTTATTCACTCACTCACTCATTTATTCACTCACTCACTAATTTATTCACTCACTCACTCACTCACTCACTCACTCACTCACTCACTCACTCACTCACTCACTCACTCATTTATTCACTCACTCACTCACTCATTTATTCACTCACTCACTCACTCACTCATTTATTCACTCACTCACTCATTTATTCACTCACTCACTCACTCACTCACTCACTCACTCATTTATTCACTCACTCACTCACTCACTCATTTATTCACTCACTCACTAATTTATTCACTCACTCACTCACTCACTCACTCATTTATTCACTCACTCACTCACTCATTTATTCACTCTCATTTATTCACACACTCACTCACTCATTTATTCACTCACTCACTCACTCACTCACTCTCTCACACACCCACGTGTGCTGCAAACCACAGAAATGTAACTTGAATTTCCCTAAAAACAAACACAGCACATTGCCTCGTGACAAACTGCAAAACTTTCAAATGACTGCCAATGAAAAGTTCGAGTAAAATCTGCACTAGACAAAAATGCAGTTAAGCTTCGGAAACAGGCCAATCAATTACACTTATTTAGATTTTCTTCACAAAGGCCAGAGGTGTCGCTCAAAGTTGTTTTGCTAACCTGAGAGAAACAGCATGACAACATGACAGAAAAAATGCACTACATTAAGTTTTCACATCCTGCATGTCTCTGTCTCAGCACAACGACACATGAGTCATGCCTGCACAAGGAGTCCAATGAGCAGATCAAGTGTAGTTCTCCACCCTAATAAAACAAACATCCTGTAATGTGCAACCAAACAGAAAACCTTCTGCGTTCTTTGTTTGAACATTTAATACAAGTCTAAAGCCTCTATTATTTCCCCTTTGATGTTACAACGACATGAGCTCAACCTTAAGCGATTTTTTAAAACCATACAATTCTAAGAGTTTAAAGGAGGCATTTGATATGCATCACTACACTGATGACGTATGTTATGACAGGGCTCCTTAACTAAGCGGCTTCTTAACTATGTTTGGTAAAAAAGTAATTGCAACCTGTGTTATGTTCACAGACAATGATATTTAGAGTGAATGAAACACTACTTTTATGTACCACCCTGGATCCCAGGGTGGGTGGCAGGCCTACAAAGTGTAGTCCACGTCCACAGTCAGGTCAGCGGTTTAGTTTAGGCAACAAAACGACTTTAGTTAAAGTTACAGTGTTGAGTGGAGTCTTATTGTTTGTCTTGTGTCACTTTTACGTGGGACTACAGATGGAAAATAACGACTCGCTAAGTATGGTGCAACCATCTTTTCATTTGTCTTTGTATAAATGATCAATGTGACTGCACACTGTCCCCTGATAAATCCAATAAATGAAATGAAATAGAGGATTGAGGTCAAAATTAGTCAAAAATGAAGACTAAATCACAGCTTTCTGTTTGGAATATAACCATAAAAGGCTGAGTGATGCTTTAGGACTATGAGTGGATGGAGTATGAGAAGTGGAAAAACAAATGAAATACACTTTTGGTAACATCACAATACCATCATATTCAAACTGTCCTTGTACCTAAATGAAAGGATTTTTATTTCGAATAAAAAAAGAGTGTCATTTGGGGTTTTCCCCTGAACATTTTCAAGGTGACATTTATTTATGAGTATTCTGTCTCTTATTGGTTTGAAACATTTGTATAGCATCTTTAAGGGACCCAGTACAATTTCCCCACGCGCTAAGTGACCACTGCT
The DNA here is from genome assembly GCA_020745685.1 of Tautogolabrus adspersus. Lineage (NCBI taxonomy): Eukaryota > Metazoa > Chordata > Actinopteri > Labriformes > Labridae > Tautogolabrus > Tautogolabrus adspersus. The sequence continues at coordinate 6,123,527 of CM036549.1, read as the reverse complement.
ACTTCTGTCTAATCACAATTTCAGAAACCCAAAGTTATTTGAGTGAAATCATTTAAAAATGTTTTGATGTTAAAAATTGTGTTCACAATTTCACTTAAACAATATGTTTCTATAGATTGATTAAACAATGATGCTTTCAGCACTTAAAGGAAGTTTAACATGGTTTGGACATAGTTTATATAGAACGAGCAACAAATCCAGCTTAACATATAAGCCTGGTTCTATCATCAGGTGAGTGAGTAGAGTACCTGCCCTGCCCACTATTTGAGTAGTGCAGATTGTCTTCATGGGCGGTAAAATGTGTAATATTTGTAGCTCTCTGATCCAATGACAACAACATGTCACTCTGTAACCAAGACCAATACAAAAACAAAAGAAAGCTGCATCATTCCTGCAGCTCATACATCAACCTGCTCACTCATATGGCATTTAAAGGTTTCACACACCCTCAGATGAACCTCCAACAATGGTAGACTGGCAGAGAGAGACGCGTCTTTATCAGGGTGGAGCTCAGAGAGAGACACACTCATCAAATACTGTTCATGTACTGTTAGCTGTAGACAGATAAATGTCTTATCATCTTTTACGCTCATCAGAGTTTTAAATAAAAGACCTGAATGACATCGACTTAAAACTGCCGGCGACCTTTCTAAGTTTATAACTAGTTCTAGGTCATTGAGTGTGTAATGTTACCGTTGTTACTGTGTCGGACGCAGTCCTGCAGCACAGCGTGCCACTTCTTCTGCTCCTTCTCTGTCATCACACAGAAGTAGTAGTGGCGGGCGTACGGGTGCCAGAGGATGAGGGGGAACTGGGTCGCACTCTTAATAAATGGATCTCTGCCCACTTTGGCCTTGATACCTACAAAAGTGACATGACAGAAGAGGAATAAGAACCTACAACATTTAGACTGCTCTGTTCTGACAATGGAAAAAAACATACAGAATTGGAACAAGCAGTGAGTGCAGTGGAGATAAACAAAGGTTATGTAAAATATCTGCTGATTTAACAAAGTGAATAATGTGATGGACTTTTCCCTACTTGAGTCTTAACTTTGGGTGAATGATTTAGTACACTTTGTTCAAACTGATTCTGGAAAGAATATCTGAGTAAAAGAGAGACATGTACTGAAGCCTCCGGTCTACTTGGAGCTACGACTCTGGATAAAAGTTTCTCCAAACTATTCATACTTAATGATTTTACTATATAAAAGAGGGATTCTGGGGCTCTTTAACCCGAACAATATTTGTACATACATTTTAGGACTAAAGTGAGATTGCATGTCAGGGTAATGAGTGCTTGCCCCTGAACTAGGTTTAATGGCTGCAATGTAATCTTTAGGCTAGAAATGTGCCCTATCAAATAACAATCTGAGCCTGTCGCTGGCAAAAGAAGTTGACATACTTTTGAAGTGTTTCACAAATTCAGCAGAGCTTGTTTTTAGAAATGACAATCTGAGTCAGTCTGTAGCAAAAACAAACACTTTAAGGGGATGTACCTTGATATCAGCTTTCGAGGATTACATTACAGCCATAGCAGCCTGTTTCATACTGCAGGATGAAGCAATCTACTGACTTTTTTCATTCAAACCTCAAAATATGTTTAAACAGTCACAACATAATAAGTAGAACTGCTGCATACAAGTCTATATCTACCAATACTTGTGTTTGTTATTATAATGTAATATTTGTTCAATCATTAACCTTACCTGGTAGGCTGTTATTAATCAGCTCCATGTATTCTTCCAGAGAGGCCAGGGCCTTGTACCCAGCACAGTTAATGGTTGTTTTCGGGTGGAGGCCTCGATCATGTGCCTATTAGAGAGACAACAAACAAACCAGCCATTTTAACAAAAGTGCAAAAAGGAACAACGTAGATAACTGTGAAGTCAAGCATGAAGTGCACTCACGGCTTTGCTCTCATAGAGGCTGATGTTGTAGCTGTTTGGTACAGATACAAAGCGATTCCTGAACTTGCGATTCTCCTCCAGATGCTGAAACAGATTCCCGGAGAAGATGGATCGGCCTGCCAGAGGGTCCTGTGTAGTCCCAGAAACACCAAAGGGTATTTATTGTCATTTTTTACGTATCTTTTTATCTTTTTTATGTATTATTTTTGTGGAGTGTTCCCGGTCTGCAGTGGCACAAAGCATTAAAGCTGCATAATTTGTTTATGAATGAAATGGTGATTCATTGCTATCACAATTAAAAACTGTCTCCATCCTTAACTATGCAAGAGACCAGAGGCTTTATAGAGTTTGCAAATAAGTAGTGGGAGAGGTTTTTGTTTGGTGTTTACTTAAGAATACACACCACCCACTTTGTTTTCAGATTTCCTGTCTTAGATCAAATAAAACTGTGACAGAGAGTTCAGAGAGGAAGGAAAGCTGCGAGTGGAGAGGCAGAGCTGAAACATGTAAGTGTTTTCACAAATACGCAAAACTAAAGAAAATATGCCAACATTTGTGTCATTTGTGAATGCAAATGGTCGATTTCTTCACCCTAATTAACCTGGAATTTTTTACGTCAGCCTCTTAGTAAAATTTCAGCTTGAACTCAGGGCGAGCCGATGTGTGAACACAACAGGAAATATTCAGGAAAATGCCCAGCGAATAAGCGGGCAGAATTTATTGAATCTGGGATACTGTGAATATATTTAATAACATGTAGCATTCATGTAATATCCTGAATTTAGACATTCAAAGAAAACAGATATGTTGGGCAGTAGTTGTTTCAAAGTGATTGTGAATCAATTCTGTCATAAGAAAACATGAGCAGATGTCCTCCACATGGTGATGATGAGAGCAGATTATTTGCCTTCATGAATTCCAAACAGCATCTCTGTTCATGTGTGAAATGTGTCCCACTTTCCCTTCACTGACTGTAAATGTGGACCAATGTGGGACTTGAGTTCATTGAGTAACCAAAATAAACGAGTGGAACGCCAAAACCTGGAGTGGTAAAGCAAAGGTCTCGATTGTTAGGAGATGTACCGGCACATGGACCCCAAGAATGAAGCTCATTCATGCATCCTGCCAGAAAGAGCTTTGTATGCTTAACAAAGCCTACTTTGATACAACTTTACACTGTGCACTTACAATCAATTAAACTCAAACAACAAAGCAAGCTAGAGAGATTTCAGTTTGGTAAATTGGAATAGTGAAGGACACATTTTAATCATGACACCCATATCTTTGAATTTCTCAATGTGAAAATTATATATGGATTTAAAACTAGCATTCCTATAGAGCAGGAGGTTTTATCCATAACAGTTTCAGCAAGGATATAATGATAATGATGGGTTTAGGGAACTCGGGTAGAGTTTGGAAATTGCTCGTGCCAGTAATGATAACATTTGTTTCACAAATTGGGTGCTTAGATCTTCTAATATTGAGACATGGCTGAACACAGTAGGACAGGAGTTAAAACTAGTTTGACTATGATTGAGGTTAGATTATCTAACTTTAAAGGGAAAACGTTTTTTCTCAAAACATTTAATTATAAACGTCTATCAAAGTTCATAGACGGACTTCCTGGTTCAACTTTGACCCATCTCTGTTCTACTTTTTCAATCCCAGTTTTCCCATGCACCTAGATTTCATTACCAACCCTCTCTGTCATTCCTTTCCAGTGTAATCTTAGAACTGAGGGGTTTAGATCATCTTGATTATTACTTGTTTTGTTTGTCCAACTTTCTTTTTTCTTATCGTGTTGTTACAAGATTGCATTTTGAAAGATGTCAGAAATGACAATATAATGCTAATCAATATAAATGAGAGTTTAACGTATCAACAAATAAAGCCCACATTTTAAATAACTGAGAGTATTTATTATTCTCCAGTTCTATATGGTATTAAAGATATCACAACGTTAATGAGTTATAAGTTCAAGAAATTCCACCCATATCAAGGCACGGTCACTTTTAAAAGCCACTTTTTTGTTTGGTGGTGTGGATTGCTTCCTCTGTCCTTCTGCAGGGTTTATTTTTGACACAGTGCACTTGCCTTTCTGTGAAGCAGCTGTGACTGCGCTCCTCCTCCTCCTTCTATCTCAAAACGCACACTGTTGAAAAGAGCGACCGCATACTGCTGCTCGTACACATCACTGAACTCCTTCATCACTCCTCCGGTCCGAGCTGCAAGAGCAAACAGACACACATACAAACACAACAAGATCAGGATGAACACTTGTAAAGAAAGCATGAATAAGGTGAAGAAGATACTTTGGTTCAAACAACACAAATCTGAAAGAGCATAAAAAAGTTATCTTCAGTAATTCAAAAGAATACAGAATACATGACTCTGTTAAAAAAAAAAATCTCTGAGGATGATTTAATCTATTTTAGGCATAACTTTTTATGATGTCAGTTTGAATCATTTTGTTGAATTTCAGCAGAATGTATGTGAAGTCTCATACTGTCTGTAAGGCCACAATCTTCACTGCTGCTATCTCGCCTTTATGACCAGTGCCATATGAAAACATTTACATCCGGCCTTTAAGAAAATAAACATATCGACTTTTGGAAATTGCTTATCTGAAACCATTAACATGTTTTATGAGAACAGACCAAGTTACTGTCGTGCATGGCTGACTGGTACAGTCTGGTCATTAGTTAAACTTTAAAGATGGAAGGCTAGTCAAAATACAACAGCAGTACAATGATGTTTGAATGTTAGTAGAGCAGAGCAAACACTGTCATTTCCTTGAGAGATTTCTGAATACCATCTTGCTTAAACTTTTATTTAAACCTACTTTGTATTCAAACCCCTGACTCCATGCATTATGACTAAACCATTCAGTCCAATAGAAGGATTCTGGATGTCCTGCCAAATGTAGTCAGATCCAATTATTATAAAGAATTAATGGTAAGTATTCACTAATTTCAGTAGCTGTATTCTTAAAGAATTATAAGATTTATTGTAAATTGTTGCCCTTTTTTTTTTGTGAAAGAATGGAGTCCCCATTTTAGTTTCAATTAACCTCAATCAATGTTTTTCTGCATTGCATAGATCCTTTCCAGAGCTTGACTCTGCATTTCTTTTCCACTGTTTGCAACCAGACTCCAAACAATAAGCCAAATAACCTGCCAGAGGGGACAGGAGCTTTTCCCACGTTCCAGTGCTGGAAAAAAGAGTCAGTTTGCGAGCCGATCACTGTGTTTGACTTGGTCAGCAGCAGACAGTGTTGACTATGATCTGTTCATGGAACTAACAACACAGGAAGGAGGGAGCCGGCCTGGAGTGGGAGTGCAGGAAGGAAGGAGCTGACAGGACAGAATAAGCAGGGAGAGAATGTGGAGGAGACAGGACAGGGACACATACAATTATTAAAAACACCATGTCGTACCAGGAGGAGATGGGTGGACAGGTCACAGGAAATATAAAGGGAGAATTTGAGACGGCTGAAACAAAGGATATACTTAATTGCACTGTTACTGAAACTATCAAACCACTCATGCACAGAGAGGGGATACACTTTCAGGGAATGGAAGTGGGCTTTGAATATTAGATTGACTTGACGTTGTTAAATAATAAAGAATAAATTAATCTGTTCTCAAAGTAAGACATCAACTTACTCTATATGAATCTACCTATAGAGAGGGACATTTATTATTTTAGTGCTATACACAATGTCGTGATATTTTAACTATCCCTATTTGACGTGTAGAATCCATTTAGCTAAATCTTATACATGTTTTTCATGCAAAACAATTCAGAAGTCTCACAGGACCTTGGTACTACTTGTCTGATTTTGTCTTATTTTTTAAATACCAGATACTGGACATGATAGGAACTTTTTCTGTTTGGTTGAATTTCCCCAAGTTTGAGTTTGTCTTCTATTCCAACTGTGCAAAAAGACAGAACTTTCCACCCGTTGTCTTACCGTGCCAAAGTCAGCAGACCAGAACCCGGCACATGTACAGCCTTTTGGCCACTGCGAAATTATAATTTTGGGATGGAAGACCACATCATAAATCACACTCTAAACCCTCTGTTCCATACTGTTCAGGCATTCATACATGCCAAAAACTTCAGTTAAATCAAATGATCCATTCCTATTACTTCTTTGATATTTCCTGCCACTCCTGTCATGCCAGAACCGTAGAGAGAAGTGAAAGAACATCACATATTGGGAGTGTACCCCAAACCCTGAACAGAACATTTATAAAACCTCCTCTATTATTATCCCATATCCACCTCATCATCACCAATCATTGTTTCATCCTTCCAATGTCAAGTCCATGTTCCCAAAAGAACATGCCACCCATAGAGACACTTGAGAAAATGACAAAGGATCACAGAAGACTTTAAACTCTACAACTGTCTAAACTGAATGGTTATTTATCCAACCTCTCATTCAGGAGCAACATGGTGTACCAACACACAGAATTACAGACGTTTCCATCCCTAGAGCCATTCCATTAGCAAATATCAAATACCTCTATCTCAATATGTTATGATACAAGGTGGAGACTATTACTGGTGAGAAAACAAAGTAAGTTGTTGGTTAACTTAATTAAAGGCTATAAAAAGATTGGAGGACTCTCCTCTCCATAGGAAAGTTACCAGGAGAAATATTGATCAGATCACTGAATCACATCAACTGGCTCCTTTGAACGTGAGGAGTAGTAGTTGCCGGTCCCTCTGGATGTCTGTGCTTCTTCCATCTATCCATCCATTATCTATACAGTGTATCCCATTCAGGGTTTCTGGGGGGCTGTATCTGATCCCAGCTATCATTGGGAAAGAGGCAGTGTACACCCTGGACAGGTCGCCAGTCAATCATTTTGCTTCCCTACCCCAAGTAGATTAGCTCAAGTATCGGGATAGACAGTAGTATTGGCATAATATCAGTAGTTGTGGACATTGTTTGTACCAGACATTTGTGGGGAAGAGGGGGCTGAATCCAAAGTCAAAGCTTTCCATTAGCCAGTGGGTCTTGTTGATGGTTGAATTGTCGTGATAGCATATGATGTTGATGTTGCTGGGCTCACCCCTAGATAAGGGGAAGAAACTTCCTCTGCACCAGAAGAATGCAATCCAGTGTTTTCCAGAGGAGAGCCATTGCTTCACACTAGTATGCTGACTTGCAACTCAACTCTATATTCAATTTTAGGCAGAGAGAGCAACTTGAGGTCTCTAAAACCAGACAATCTTCTCCCCCATTGCACCTTGATAAACTTTCCATTGACATTTGAAACCTACTGAAAATCTATTTGACTTCCTGCCAAGTATACAGACACAGTTCTCACTTTTATTAGGTGCTGGAAAGCTCATAGTAACCAGTAACATCCACTAGATTCTTCTATGGATACAGTTGTAAGCCCTTTCTGAGTCTACAAAACATTTCTAGACTGAATGAACAAACTATAATGATCGATCCTTTTTTCTTTACTTCTGTTGTATCTGAGGTTTGACAATTGGTCTGAGTCTCCTTTCAAGAACTCTGGGATAATCTTTTCAAGGGCACTGAGCAGAGTGATACCACAATAAACAACCTCAGCCTCCTTGCAGGGATATTAGTGAAACTTTTGGTTTCAGATTGACTGCTCAACTGCAGAAATACTTGTTGGGTTGGGAATCCTCAAAGAGCCCTTTCCACTGCCTTATTATTGCTATAACTTTCTTGGGACAAATCAAACATCCTCCCTGTCCCCTGGAACTCCAACACCTAGGTTTTTGCTTTGGCAACCACCAAAGCCACAGCCCTCAGACTTCCCAATATATTTTCTTGCCTCAAAAGTCCTCTGGGCCATCAAAGCCCCAAAAGGCTTCTGCTTAAGCTTGATGACCTCCTTTGTTGGTGGGAACCTCAAAGTTAGGCGGGTGATACAACAAGCACTGACCTTCTGATTCTATGTTCCTAACCTCTTTGAGATTGCTTCCATTGGTGGGCATTAAAGACCTCAATATTGGCTCAATATTCACTCTAAGTACACTTTTGGATTTACCAGGTTAGCTTGGTTGTCTTCCCATCCAACTGATCCAACTTGGCATCAGTTGACAGCTCTGCTGGTCTCTTTACCCAAGTGGATATATAGCCACAGATCTGACAATACAACCACAAAGTTTATCTTTGCTTTTTGACCTTAGGTACTCTTACAAATTATCCTTAGCTTAAACATGGAGTTTTTATGGTCAATTAGTGAAAAGTCAAAGAAATCCAATAGCAAAATACAACAGGTACACACAGGATAGGCTTTGCGGGGTCAAGAGAATTGTCAGCTTTACATAAGGCAAACTATGCTGTATGTGAAGAGAGATAATTAGATCAGTTTGTATTGAAGCAGCATTAAGATCAACACAGAGTTGATTAGCCTTTTTAGCAAAAACTTATTTTTTCACAAACAATTTGTCTTATTAATAACCTTTAAAAAATATGACTAATCACTCCCTAATTCTCTGTGTGCATATTGCGCTGTGTCATGGGCTCACAAGTGAGAGTGTTGTTTCTGAGAATGTGGAAGGGCTGCAAAGATGATGAAATCACCTCACTGGGGGGTACAGACTTCAAACAAGACTCTCAGTGCATAAATGCTGAGTAGTGTTCGCTCTCTATCTCTCTTTCACACACACATAACTTCAAACTTCCAACATGCAAAGAAGGGAATAAGACCGGTAGGCAATAACGGGAAGCGAGGGCACAGAGGAAGGGGGGTGTGAGAGCCAGGCAGCAGTTTCAGCTATTAATCTTGTGACATGTTTCTACCTGCTTCTTTTCTGCAGCTTCACCCTTTATCTTCTTCTCTCCCTCCTAAACTGACTCATCTTTTCAAGTGTAGGCCCATCTTTTTCTCTCAAACAGTCTCATCAGCATAGATTTCATGGTTTAGTTTGCATGTTTATTATCATTATGTTGTTATTGTATCATTCATTAGTTGTTTAGTTATTAAGTTATAGAAGAGTTGTGCAAAATGTCATGCCATATTTCCCTTGACCCTAAGTTATGTCTTCAGATTGTAAGTTTTGCCCAAACAGAAGCAAGAAACTCAAAGATGGCCATTTTCACAATGTTATTTTTCCTATTTTAAGCTAGGAGTAGTTCTTTCTGGTTTGCAAAAAAAGCAACACCAACAACTGAATGCCTTGATCTCAACAACATATTCTTTGACAGAAATGGTTTCCTCGTAAAAGTATTCACGCCAGCATAGGCACTCAAATGAGGCCAAAATGCCTCTGAAACAACATTTTCTGCCAAGCATAAGTCTGGAGGATCCAAATACCAACCCCAAAATAAAAACAAGCCTTTTTCCCCCTTTTTCCTGCCATGATTTGGACCTTGGATCATGAATTCTCAAACAACTTCATCAGTAACCGTCTTGTATTTCAATAGAAGTAACTACAGATTCATAGACGTGTTTTAGCTCTGCACGGTTTCCTCTGTGCTCAGCAGTCCATGCCTTGTACAAATAACCACACAGACCTGCACGGTTCACAGTGGGAGGCTTCTTAGACTTAAATAGCAGTCAGTCCCAAACGTACACAAGCATGGTCCCTCTGGGAAACCTACTTATTATCTCTGAGAAATAGGCCTGCAACAGAGATTAGGATTCAGGGCAACTCCAATGCACTGATAGGACTGACAAGCTTTGTCCTCCAATGAAACAAGTGACAGTAGCTGAGAGGGATTTTCTGATAAGTACTGATAAAGCTAAGGCGAAAGCATTGTCTGATAATCATATGATTTTTTTCTAATGACAAATTCTGCGTGGAGATATCTGTTGTTTTTCCTCAGCCAAGTTAGAAAAGATTGTCCTGTCAACAACAAAAAAGCACAAAAAGTTCACGACACTTTACAAACAAGTTCATGACTTGTAAGACTTAAATATAACTTCTAATACTGTTTATTTGTAATAAATTATAAGCCAACAGATTTTAACGACAGATCAAATGCTTTTTGAGCATGAATAAAATAACTTCTAAGAAACTTTAGTCCGTGGGAAACTGTCATTCTCTGTCTTGGGCTGCGCCCCTCTTACCTGTAATCATCTGCCTTCTGCTCTCATCCAGGTGAGCGGAAACAACGTCCCCCATGGTTACAGGAGAGCCTCGCAGACCCACTGGTCACGGGTGAATACACAGAGGGATATCCGATCAGAGTCGCTGGGAAAAATGCTGTACTTCCCCCTGGAGAGGCGCACTGCTCTGGCGCTGCTGACTCTCTGCGCTCCCGCTTTCTCCGAAGTCCGAAGGAGGAGGATTGACGCAGGCTAAAACTCCCCGCCTGTGAGGAGCATGTGTGAGGTGAATATTAGGCTTGTTCACAGCGGCAGCAGGACACACCCTCTGGGAGTCATCACTGGTCCGACGTGTTCAGTTGGCTCTGCCAAGGGTGGTGCCTGAACCAGGAGCTCAAGGATATGCATACTATCCAATATTTACTGTACGTGTGAGTGTCTTTTGTTTTAGTCCAAAATGATTAATCTTAAATCTCAAAACGCAGCCTCTTGTTCTTTAGCTGGCTCATTCATAGATTCTCCTGTTTGACTCATTTAAAAAAAAGCTTAATATGATTATTTTAATACATTTTAAACAATTGATAACTCTTTAACCCCAACCTCAAACGGTTAGAGGCCTGCATTGATAAAACCACTTTTCCATAATGCCCGTGTGTTTTCCTATACAGAAAGAAATCTGCTGCCTCCTACTGGACACTCTTATTCTCGCCTGTTCAGTATTCAGTTCGGTCTGTGTTCAGTGCAGATTACATTAAATCCACCAATAGATTTAACCTCTGAGACAAATCCAATTAGTCACTATATTTTTGATATAGGTATATGCACAGACATGCATAGCACATATTTCAATATTTCATAGTGGAATAACGTGCAAAAATCGCTGATTTAAACCGAAGGCAAAGTCCATAGGTAAACGTCCTCAAATGTAGGCTAAGGAGTATTTGCAGTTATTGAAAAATAAGATTATTTAGTAGTTTATTCGAACCAAAGGGCCTACTCATTTAAAGTTTTAAATCTTACCATTTGCTGCTTATTTCTTATATAATGCTAAAAACTACAGAGCTATCAAGATGGATGATGGTTTTGGATTTTCACGGGAGGTTTCTTTTTCCTGTTTTTAAATGCTAAATAGGCTTCCATCAGAGAAAAACTTCTGGAATCAATGTCTTATATTAATATGTTCTCGAAAGATGGTAAGGATTAATTCATATATTTAGGGATTCATTTCAGCCTTGTCGAAGGTACAGTACAATGCAATATTGTGAGACTGCTTGTTAATAAATTGCTGTTGTAGGCCGACGTCCAACACCACCAATGAGGGGACGGTGCGGAAGGATACGCAGTGACGTTTCCTTCTGGAGGCTCCTGCGCTGCGATGTGAGGTGATCACAGAGAGGAGGGAGGAAGCAGAGGAGGAACACTCGGTACTAAGACTCAGCAGCATCATGGCACCTATTGGATTAAAGGCGGTGGTCGGCGAAAGTAAGATTTGTTTGTTTTTTAATTAGTTTGCTTATTATTTAATGTGTTGAGCTGCTGCACTGTTGCGCCTAAATGCGGGTTTGTTATGTGTGTATGTAGCGTGTGTGATTTTGAAGGATGCGGATGTGGGCTGATGCATCTGGACGATGATGATGATGAAGGTTGTGTCGTTGGTGTTCCATTTTATCCCATTGCAAACCACAGCTGTGTGGTGTTTGAGCTGTAGATAACCTGCAGAGACTGGTTTGTCTCAGTAGGCTACTGCGGTGCTGATGCCTATTTGTATTTAATACGGCGGAGAGTGGATATAATAAGCGGTAATTGCCCACTGAAAATTAAGGCATAATTCTTAAGAAGGCTGCAGAAAGCCTGGAAGCGAATGCACGCCCTTTCTATCTCAAACAGCGGTAATTCATAAATAACCTGCATTGGAGCTGCAGCATAAATTGTAGTTTTGATCTGTAAAATGCTCCTCAAGCCTTTGTTGGCTAATTATGGCCAATCATCTAATTTTAGTGTATCGGTAATAAACATGAGATTATCACTCTCCATCCATGGGATTCCCTGGATTCAGCAGCGCCTCACCCCTCTGCTGTAGTACGAATCGGTTGCGTAAAACACCCTTTCAGAGTACCTCAGAGCTGAATCAAGCTGCGCTCAGCGCCGCTTCACATCAATGGCCGATTGTATCCAAATGTGTCCAAGACGGGGAAGTTATCTTAAAAAAGGCCGCTACGGAAGAAATTCCGCATTATGTGCACACATACACATGCTACCACCTACAACGATCAGTCGATGTCCTTCATCATCACCATGCCCTTTACCGATCAGTCTGTTAATTCCGCATCATTAGGAGGATGTCAACTAGACCGCTCGTATCTGATTTAGTCATTTAGACTCATTTATTTGGGCTGATGCTCGCGCAGTGTCGCTGTGTGGTGCTGATGCAGGCCTGAACATGGAGGCGCAGCGCGATTCTGCTCAGCAGGGTCAGCTGGGTGCAAGTGATGGTGGTCGTGTTAATGTCAGACAGGCCTGCAAGTAAAGTCACACAGACCTCTTAATGTGAAGACAGTCACCCAGAAGCCTGTTTTTAAAAAAAATTCACCTTCAGCTGCACGTTCCCTTCTTCGTGTTTTTTTGCTGACATGCCGTGCCCATGGTGCAGGATTTGCTTCATTTGATTTCTGTTGTCTAGTTTATTAATTTTGGTTATACGTTTTCACTCCAAAAATCCACGCAGTAGCTCTCTCTCTCTCTCTCTCTCTCTCTCTCTCTCTCTCTCTCTCTCTCTCTCTCTCTCTCTCCCCCTATCTCTCTGGCAGTTAGATATCCAAATCTCAAAATGTGTTAAATAATTTGAGGATCATCACATTTCTTAGATGTGTGCCCCCACCACACCCCATCAAACATACATACACCTCCTCAGTTGCAGTCTTTCTGCTTTGATATGGGTGGGTGGAAAGGTTTCTTTTTGAGAATCAGGCTTCCCACCTTGATACTGAACTAATAATAATTGCCATCCCAAAAAATGTAGTTCACTGCAGTATCTAAAAAGATGATATAATATATATCATGAAATGTTCCTGATGTGGCCGTTTAGCAGGACTGGAGGGTTGAACTGAAAAATTAATAAATATAGTTTAGTATTGAATCATTCCTCTATTAATGATGCGTGACCCATAGCTTATAGCTGTAAATAAAACTGACGGTTATGAAACATTTAGCTCGGAATAAGGAATTTAACCAGTGTACATTTGTAATAATATAAGAATAAATTATCTTGTTGTAATAAAATCATTCAATTCCACTGATAACGCTGAAGTATTCTCCGGCCTGTCTAAGAAGTTGGAGCATTTTTAAATGTAATATGAGGTAATAAAAACAAACTGTTAACCAAGTTCTTAATAATATTTGAGGTGCTATGTAGCATAGTTATGATCCCAGACTTTGTATTTGTTAACTCTGTATCAGTGGTAGATAAGATGTCATTCTGTTGAGGCAACATTTTTTATTTAAGGCGGCAAGACTAAAAGGTTAGACCACTACACAATGCAGCGTCATACACCAAATATTCTGGCATGTTCTGCATTATTTAATTACTTAGGCTTTGATAACTCTGTTATATAACCCAGTCTTCAAAACTAAAGGCATGGGCATGCAGGCTGTCGGTGTCGAGTGAATCTCTCCCAGAACAATGTAAACACGCGTGCATGTCTCCCAGTAGGTAAAGGCAGAGACGCAGCAGGCAACACCTGCGCTCTGTTTGGCTGAGGTGAAGCAGGGATGGGATTGGTGGAGGCGATGGGGGAGAAAAAGGGAGGGTGACACCATCATGGGCCCTCTCTGCAGCAGTGGATGTAGCAGCCAGGATGAAGAAGGGGGGGATGGGCAGTAAAGAGAGCTTCACCCTCCCCTTTCATGACTGTATATGAGCATCAGGCTGTGAGAGAAACGGAAAGTAAGGCTGTAGGATGAGGAGGCTGAGTTGGCTACAACATGAGCTGACACATATTTCAACCACAACAGTGCTGCAGCTCAGGTGGATGAAACTGAGGGAACACATCAAATGAAAACCAGTGATTATTGAGAAACTATACGTTGTTTTTGACACTCAGTTTATAATAGTTTATGATTAAATGCATAGAGATCTGATTCTATTAGTACAGGTGCTCAGGGTATTCTGTCCAATCATTTTGTTTCCCATAAAAGAAAGGTTGCTTTTGACCTTTTTATGTTGACCCAGATAAGACTTTATCCTCATGTTAAGATATTAATTGAAAGTTAATTCAGACGTAAATTACAGTCATAAGATGTTGTATCAGTGGTTAAGTAATCTTCTGTTTTGATTTTGATATTTTGATTTACTGCCTCAAGTAAAAAGTGATGATACAAATATTTACAGATTAAGCAAATAGTAAGTTATTTTTTTGGTCCAAATTTGCCTTTATTGGATAGGACAGCTGAATAGAGACAGGAAATGCTGGGAAGAGAGAGTGGGGGATGACTTGCAGCAAAGGGCTGAGGTCAGATTCAAACCCACATCCACTGCGATGAGAGCTGTAGCCTCTGTACAGGGTGCGCCCGACATAACTACTCAGCTTTGCCAGCACCCCATTTTTTAATTTTATGCAAAAATAATCATCATGTTAATGCCTTAAACATCATCGCATCAGTCTATAGAAACACGTTTCACTCCCAGTGAATCTATTAAGGATTGCCCAGCATTACTTTCGTACAATCACTGTCTCCAGCGACTTTTTCTGTTGTCGTGTGAGTACACATGAAGCACAGTCAAACTGACGTTAGACATCCATCACATAGCATTGATTAGCATCCTGTAGTTACAAAACAGGTACAAATAACAGGATTGTGAATCTTACAGTGCTTGATTAAGATGAAAAAGGAAGGGTTAATTATTTGGAAAAAGATCTGATTAGCTTATTTGATTCCATATGGATATGTCATTAACTAATCATTGTCACGCCCCTCACCTTACATGCACAAGTGCTATTGGTCCAGAAGCGGACCTCAGCTCATGCTTTGAGTGTGGGCTCGTGCATGCATGGGGTAGAGTACGAGCAGGGAGACAGGGAGGCGTGATTGGTTCATCAAATTGGTACCTCGTGGCAGACATTTGTTAAAGTTTTTACAGGCTTACAAATGCTACAGATGATGGATTTTCTTTGTTTCTTTTTCAGAGCACATGAATTATTAATTTCTGTCAGGACCTAAAGACAATTTCAACCAAAATCTTAAAAAGTGTATCTGGAGAAAATAACCAAGCCTGCCTTTAAGGTAACAGTAAATATGGACTGTCCAGGGTTTAAACAACAGCAGACAATGGAAGTTTTGTGCTTCAAGATGTCAGTTAGATTACGAGTTATTAGCATTGATTTGAAATAATATTTAGCATTACAGTATGAATTTGAATTGTTACTCCTATGTTGTGTTTTTTATTAAAGGATTTGAAAGTATTCAACTCTTTTATTTGACATTTTAAAACAGTTTTCTTCTCAAACCTATAGCAGGATCGTCATGTTGTTTGCGTGGTGTTGCAGCCATTACCTGTGTAGCCTCACAGCAAAAAGGTGCTTGGTTCGAATCACCGGTTGAGCCTTTCTGTGTATGCATGTTCTCCCTGTATGTGTGGGTTCTCTGTGGAACTCGTACTTCCTTCCAAATTCCAATGCTTCTTGGGGTTATTGGTCACTCTAAACCTGCCCACGAGTGTGAGCATGACCGTTTGTTTGTGTCTGTACATGTATGCCAGCCCTTACTGACTGGCGACCTGTCCAGGTGTACTGTTAATGGATTGATGGATGGACTTCATATTCTTTTGTGCTAAAGGTGGCTTTCTTTCTAACGCTAATGCATGGCTAGCTAAGTAGTATAGGGTTATGTCTTGTGAAAAATACGTCACACTTCCTTTCATCTAATCTCCTGTGCTTGATCCAGCTGGTAAATTGTAACCTTGCTGCATTCAAATTACTTTATCAGTTACATTTCAGAGCAAACGGTACCAGATCCATGAAGTGTAGCCAAGTTCCACTAGCAAAATGCAAAGTGAGTGGATACGTTAGCTGGCTAGCTTACTTAACTAATGTGAACTATACGTTTTTTAACTAATATGATACCTGTCAAGCTTAAGTGTCATGTAGTTCCCGTTTTGGTGGATTTCCACTCACAATTACAGGATAAGAGCACAAGTAGAGAAGGGATTGGACACAAGTGCCACCAGTGTCGTTTATAAAAAGTCCAACACACACTTTGAAAATACTAAGAGCAAAGCTTGAGTCAGGTCTTGGTTAGTCTAACTTAGCATGTAGACTGGAAGTGGGTGAAAACAGCTAGCCTGCTGGCTATATCCAAATTAAAGCCTAGGGCAGGGAGTCAGGACTATGAACCTTCATAGATCTATTTTTGATCTCTGGAAAGAGCCAAGCAAGCTTTACCCTCATTGTCATTTCCTTACTCTTATGCACAAATATAACACTGATGTTTATATTCTTATTTCATCCTGCAAAGGAAGAAAATAAAGGGCATTACAAACAATCTTGACTTAATCCTTTTAATGTCTAATACTGTATGTAATAATGATGAGTCTGTTCACTTTTCCTTGGAAGTATCTGGAAGCAGGCAGCTGTGTACCCATCTCTGGGTAGTGCTTAGAGAAAAGAGAAAGGTGAAACAGAAGGACATATGCATGCACTTATTTGCAAATGGACACAAACACACGGGCACGCGCATTTGATAAGCTCTCCATTGACCTTGGAAGCATCACTGAACCACAGCATCACACACACCCGTCTGGGTTCAGAGTCTGACGCAGTGACTGCTGCCGCTGGGTCTCTGTAAATCACACACATAACAAATATATTCGTGCATGCCACACACACACACACACACACACACGCACACACACACACGCACACGCACACAGACACACACACACACACACACACACACACACACACACACACACACACACACACACACACACACACACACCGTGCCAAACAAATCCATGCTTTGATGTCATGTCCCTGTGGTAACAGTGCATGGAGGGCTGGCTGAAATAAAGCTTTCTAAAGAAGGGTAAGAGTAGCTCATGATCTTAATGAATTCCCCCTCTCTTTAACTGACGAAGAGTGCTGTTTCAGAGCTGGAACACATCCTCCTCCTCCCACTCCTCTCAGCAGCTCGTAACGTCTCACACCATCCTCATTCTCCAAACATACACACATGTACAGTGTAGACATATTTATTACAGAAATGTCTACTTTTAGTACGCAGGTGCCATTTGCATGATTGCGTCAGGCGTGATTGCCCCTCCTTTGATGAGCAAAAACAAAAGGAGCATGAATAGAAAAGAAGGCATGACATGAAGACGATTAATCACGTTGGTGTTTCAACTGTCTGAGAATTCAATATACGGCATAAGATGATATTGGTTTGGGATTTTCCTCTGTACATTACCAGCACAGCTGAGCTGGACGAGACTGCAGAGCAATCAGAGCTACAGCCAGCGCGGCAGAGCCTGCAGCATCCCAGAGGATAACTTGCTTCCACAGTCTATTATATTTTGTCTGCGATTTTCTGTTCTCTGGGTTTCTGGGAGGTTTTTCATCCCGGTACTTAAAGACAAGACAAAGTATAGAGGTCTTTAATTTATGACTTAATTTATTACGTTCTAACTTATCTTCCAGTTTCCTCCTCTGCTGTTATTGTAACTATAATAGAGCCAAAATAATCTCTTAATGATACATCAGTGACCTTTCAAAATGCAATAGCATTTAGCGCACCTGAATGTGTTGTTTCCTGAATAAGAATTGAATATCTGGTGCATTATTTAAGAGGGATTTGATTACATATCTAAGAGATTTTATTTTATTGCTGATGATATATGTGCTTCAGCTCTCTGGAGAATCTCAGTGATTCAAGGCTGTAGAGGACTGGAGCCACTCAAACTCTTTGACCCCAGGCTGTTGTACCCAAGCTTGTTTTCCCTAACTTACACTTGATTGGATGATGTTAGATACAACTCACTGTGCGAGATAAGCAATACAACATAAATAAATCTAGTTCATTAATAATTTCACATATATGTTTCTGTTTTAATTGTCAGATACAGATTACAGAAAATGAATGCAGGATAGGAATACATTTCTTCTTCTTCTGAAACATCAAACATTTCTTGTCCCATGTCCATATCCAGCTTACACTTGTTCTGTTCAATTGAAAGAGAATAACCTTGATGTATTTATTTATTTATTTTTTACAAAATGGCAAACCCCTCCCTTACTACTGTATGTCCTTAATTGATTTGTTCTTATTACTTGATGTAATCTTTGGCTATAACCTCACATTTACACATTAAGCCTCTTGTATTGCTGCTCTAAGGAATAATGAAAAGAAAGCTGGTCAGCACACACTCTGAAGCGTACATGTTGAAAATACACATCTTATTATATAAACAAGAACTGCTTAAGAAATCATATCTAAAAAGAGAACTCCTACTGTGGGTGTGAAGTAGGAGTATGCAGCAGCAGGTTTTGCTGAATAGTCATTGATTAGTCAACTGCTTGTTATTGACCTCATTACATAAGAAAATAGGGCAACGTTAGTATTTTAGCGTGTTTTTATGTAGATTATCTGCAGTGTTCAAATGAAATGTGAAGTTAATGAAATAAACAACCTAAGAGAGATATGTAAACATCTCAATTTGACCCCCTGTCCACTGATGACATCATCCATCGGGAGCAGTGGCAATTCTGGAGTCTGTTGGGGCCCAAGACAGAGATTCACGGGGGGCCCCTCCAAACAGCGTTCATCCCCATTATGTTACAAATAATCCGACACCAACAAAATAATTCAGCTGAAGTTATGTTATTAAAGTTTCTCTTCCCCATATTTAGGGCTGGACAAGCATCATTCAGTCAACTATTATATGAATGAGTGCTGTTAGATGGGAGGTTTCCTACTGTCATTGCAAAATTTGCAAATTTTGAGCCATGCTGTGAAGTTTATCAGCCCTTGGAGCCCCCCACTGGCCTGGGGCCCCAAGCAGTTGCCTGCCTTGCCTGTTGACAAGCAGTTGCTGATCGGTAGTAGTCGTCAACTAGTCTGTAGAACCCTTTCATATCAGGTGAGCCACAAATACATGAAGACCACACACAGTATGCAGCATTTGTACTAATGAAACTGGCTACAAGTTGTGTTCTTGTTGCTGCAGTAGTATCTTCTGATGATTGATAAGGGCATCTTTTAATCTGAGTTTACCCTCATAGAAGCTCCTCACTGTCAGATGAAGAGAGGTGGCTGTCATCTCCATGTGTGTCTGCAGTGTCTTTAAACCACTCTGTGTTAATGTATAGTTTCTTGTGATGATGTCACAGAGATTGTTACCCCTTTTTTTTGTGCAGCAGCAGGTAAAATTCTTATGTTCTGAGACATTAAAAGCATGTTAATATTTTGATGTTTTTTTGTTATTGAACTCATATTAAAGGCAGGCTTGGTCATTTTCTCCAGATCCACTTTTTAAGATTTTGGTTGAAATTGTCTTTAGGTCCTGACAGAAACTAATAATTCATGTGCTGTGAAAAAGGAAGAAAATCCATCATCTGTAGCATTTGTAAGCCTGTAAAAACTTTAACAAATGTCTGCCACGAGGTACCAATCTGATGAACCAATCACGCCTCCCTGTCTACCTGCTCGTACTCTACCCCATGCATGCACGAGCCCACACTCAGCTGAGGTCCGCTTCTGGACCAACAGCGCTTGTGCATGTAAGTGAGGGGCGTGGCTTTTGAGGGAGCACAGAGGAGAGGGGGTGGGTGCAGAAGGAGCACTGAAGGAATGCTACTTTCAAAATCATGCTAGTTTTCGAAAATTACCAACCCTGCCTTTAATTCACCAAAAGTCACCAGAGATCAGCCCATTATCATCAATTTACAACACAGACATACAGACAGACCAGCTGGCAGAGGTCTCATGTCTGTCTGCTCTCTGCTCCTCTACGTCACCTCCTGTCAACCCCTCAGTGAAGGTCATGAGAAAGGGTCCTTCCTTACATGTTTAAGTTGGGTGACATACACCTCTCCTCAGTCTGCATGACCTCTTCCTTTGACTGGGTGAGTTTTGGAGGCATGTGAGGCCAAAACAACTCATCAACTTTTTTTTAGCTTTTCTCACAGCCACTTGTGCTGGTTCGGGCTGGTTATGGTGTTATGTAACCGCTTGTCCGATGAGCCTGCAGACTTATATCAGGCAGTGAAAGCAGACCTACTCTAAAGCATTTCATTTGAATGTCGTTGTATTACACTAGCAGTTCTCGTTCTGGCTGTCACTAGTAGAGTGTGCTCAATGGATTACAACAAGCATGATCACTCTCTCCAGAGTGTCAAGCAGTGATGCACGTACATGCACAGTTAACTGTGACCATCTTGTCTATGTTATACTGCATATCTTTTCCACAAGTGTTTGATAACTGCATTAGAGGGATCAATGCGATAAATGTGTCTGAATATATCTATCTCTACAGATCAAACATAGATCTGTTGGGCCCTAGTTTCAAGATTGGTCTTTAATGTTAGGGTTCTGTTTTCTAATTCATTTAATTTAAAACAGTGCTAAAGAAACAAAAAACAGTCAGAAACCATTGTCCCTAACCATGTAACCAATCAACTACACACTGGTGAATCAATGTAACTCTTCAGCTTTTTATATTTGTATGTGTAAGCAAATTAACATGTCATATTGGAGCTTTAAGTACCAAACAATTGGTAATCAATCTATTTTAACATCTAGTTAGCATTAATTGATTTTTGATCAACTCTTTAATTAGTTCATAATAATTATTACAAATACGTCTGATTAAGTTTCATTTTATAATTGTCTAAAACAGAACTATTGATCACAATGTAGAAAATAAAGGAATCTGTTACCTTCTTCATGTTCTTCTAAGGCCTACAGTATCTTAAGTGTCTTTGCTAATACTATCACGTCGTAACCATTATTACTTTTATGTGGCACTCTGTTTTTTCATTGACTCTGCTATGAGAGACGTGGCTTCATGACTTATTTAAGTGCTTCATTAAAGGTAAAAACCAAATGAGTCAAGCTTAAAGTCTCTTTTTATTCCAACAGTTAAAAGAGCCTTTGAACTAAAGACTGTTGAAGGCTGTCATCGTATTTCAGTGCGAGCCCTGCTGAAATGTCCGCCTGTCTCTTTAAGATCAGTCGTGTCAGATTCTCTCGAGAGGGATGCTGCTGTGAAGCTGAGATCCAGAGAAAAAATGGGTCATGTACTCATAGGTGAAAGTCCCCGAAGGGGGCATAACCACGAGTCAAAGGGAGAAACTGTCAGCTCTTCACTGCTGCATCATGTGCAGAGTCACTGAACCTATCAGCATGATCATATAGCACAAAACATTTCTTCTTTTTTTGGTAACAATGACTGTAGTCAGTTTGTTGGAATTAGTCCAAATAGTGAAAAAAAAACATTTTATTTTTTCACATGATTTGTGCCAGTTCATTTTTCCTGTGCTTTCAGTCACTCTACATTTACCTCCTCCAAGAGGACAAGAGGATGTGTATCCTGTTAAACTGGATGTGAGAGATTATGAGGCAAGCGTGACGCGTGCGTGCGTGTGTGTGTGGGGGTGTGTGTGTGTGTGCGTGCGCATGCCGGTTTGGTTGACACAGCTGTTGCTCTGTTATTTCAGGTTCCTTCCCTTCTGTCTGACTGGTGGGTTCTGTATTGTTTGCATCAGAAGGTCAAAGAGGAAAAATCAACAGCACTGTCTTAGACGTCAGTTATAGGAGTGAAGCGCCCACTTTACTCTTTTCAGTATCATTTCTGTATTAACTCTTGAAGGAGGTAAATGTGTGGAAATAGCTTTGGAAATGGAGTGTTTATTTTTCTTTAACATTTGCTCTAAAACTTTCTCTCTTTTACAAATCTTAACATTTTCAAATTTATATAAAAGATACATTCAAACTCAGATTTTTTTTGATGAAAAGTAATAAAGGAATAGTCTGGATGGACATTTTGAAACTCAGCAGGAAGTGAGCTGACTTTTTTTTTTTTCATTTTAATAATTGTGTTTAAGTAATATTTTTTGGTGCTTTGAAGTGTCTTGCATGACCTGCACACGTTTTTAATTCATAATTTCAAACAGGAGATGCTTTTCAACCCTGATTTTTTTAACATGTATTAAAAAAGTTGTTTTGTTTCTTTGTAGTTCAGCTGTAGTGGAAGATTTAATCCAGTATTTATTTAGAAGTATCCCCTTTACAAACCTTTTGTTGTCGGAGAAGACAAATTTGCATTCTAAAAAAGGGGAAAAAAAGTTTCACGAGTATTAGTTCAGTACCTGAAGCTGCTTTTATCAGGAAGCCCGTATCACAAAAATGCTGCAGCACTGCACAAAACAAAACACATCAGCTGCTGCAGGGTCAAAAGGAAAATAAGTGACGGATAACTCTAGAGCTTTTTTGAGCAGTGTCTACTCCTGAGGTGTGGAGTCGCTGCTGGGGGAAAAACAACTTCACCTTTTAGGAAGTTAACTGAACAGCATTAGTGTTTGCTATTGTAAAGCTACATCCAGCAGTTAAAGCAGACTCATCAGCTCCTCAGTCAAAGTTCTCAGTCTTTAATAACCCAAAAAGCCCTGATTTTCAGTTGATGTTGTTTTGGTTTACAGTAGATCTGCTGTGCCGTTGCGCTGACACCGCAGCTTTAAGAACAGGACACGAAAGGTGCTGGAAATAATAGTCTGAAGCTGAGTCGGGGAATCTCTCTGTCATTTAGTGAGAATAGAACTGGGACTATTCCAAGTTCATACATCCCACAGGAGGTCAGATACAGTTCCTCTGACTCAAAGGAGGTGCAGGTTGGAGTCTCATTGTTCCAGGATTCACTAGGTCAAATTTCAGTCATATCGTTCATACAGTCTGTAGGCTGCAATTAAAGGACCAGTTTGAAGTTATTTAGAAAGCATACTGTACATTTACTATACATGAGCTATATTCACATGCACCTGGTTATCATTCCCTGTATTTTATCCTTCCTTCCTTCCTTCCTTCCTTCCTTCCTTCCTTCCTTCCTTCCTTCCTTCCTTCCTTCTTATAAATCAGGGTATTTACAAAGTGTGACGCTTTGAGCCCTTCCTCTGACAAAATGGAGACAAGCATGTAACACCTTAACACCCCTTGACAATAGAGCAAAATGACAGACATTGATATTAAGTTTATTTTCCACAGCCATCATTATTCTTCATCTTATGTTGGGAAACATCAATCTTGCTTCCTTTTTGACTTTAAGCAGATTAATAGTTCCAGTGGATGTCTAGTCATGCTTTGGTTAATCAGCTGTAGCCTTAGCGCTCGTCTTTTTAAGCTACATTTTGATTCCATTAAAAGTGTGTCAGGCCTGATCTTTAACAGTTTATGTTTGCATTGTACACTTGAATTTACAGACAAATATTACTTGATTACTTTAAACTTTAGAAAAGTAAACATGATGAACCCATCATAAAGTAATTAAGCTAATTATCTCCTTGTCAAGGTACACCAAACTGAGTCTTAAAAGTGGCCTCAGATTTGACCGTAGACTAGTCTAAAAAAAAAGGACCCATCCCCCGCCAGTTATTGTCTTTGTGACGTATTGTTTTAAACTTTAAATTTGTCATATTAGCTGTTGGCTTTTTATTTTTGTGCAAGACATGACCATATTTGGACTAAATGGTTGATGTCCATGACTACACTACTATCCAAGCTGAAAGGTAGTCTTGACAGTAACATGTCAACTTTGACATTATTATTGTTTTTTGGAGCTAGAAAGCTGAAAGGTTTCTGTATTAGATGTGTGTTCAGTAGTACTGTTTTGAGTCCTTTTTAATCTGTGGTAATCCATCAGTATTGCCTCAGGTTTATGCCTGGGCCAAAGGGCTTAGCGGTTTATATTCACTGCGATCCAGCATGATGTAAAACAGTAATTCACCCTAAATGGATTTATCCTAATACAGCTGGCAGATGGTTGGTACAATGATCAGGCTAATGTCAGTTCCACGGCATCAAAATGACCATCGCTGCTTGATCTCACAGTGGATGGGATTATTTCTCCTCTGTGGATCTTTGAGACTACAGAGAAACACAGCAGCATCATTCCCCGACAGTCTCTGTGTTTCTATCCACCACTGTAGGAGATCTGTGGTCATTAACCTTGTACGAGGCTATATTTGTCCTTCACATGTTACTGCCCTCCAGTGTTGGAAATGCATTGTGGGATGTTCAGATTTAGACCAACGCCAGTAGGGCAGGATAATGTAAAAGCTGTTTCCACTACAGTTTGTATTTATTGTCGAGTTGAATTAGAGTCATGTAAGAATAAGATACAAAGCAGCATGAAAGGCTGTATGTTTGACCTAAAATTACAATGTTCCCTTGAGTGCAGTCGTCTATACTCATGTGGCTGAATTTAAATAAGCCTGAAATATCAGTGTTAGTGGTATGGCCACAAGTGTTTGCCTCCATTGCTAGCATTGATTCATTGTGGAGAGCACTGGTAGCCTAGTGGTTAGTGCGCGCCCCACATACGGAGGCTATTATCCTCCAAGCGGTCCTGGGTTTGAATCCTGTGGCTCCTTTCCTGCGAGTCTCCAGCGATGCTAGGCTGATCAGATGATGGATGGATAGATGGACGGATGGATGAAATTACTGAAACAGTTGTTGAGGTTTTTTTTCACTGTCTGAATTTCAAATTGGGATTTAAATGGATTTACACGATACCCAGCTTTTCTGATTTATGCAAATATGAGGGAGCAGAGGCCTTCTCCAAGGATGAAGAAAAGCCATTGTCACTCTGTGTATACGAGTATATGACTGTTCTCTGATGAGGAAATGTTCTCCATCATTTTATGTTCATCATATTTTCATGCATCAGTCCTAATTTGTCTTTTCTTTTCTTTGACAGAGATTATGAATGATGTGATCAAGAAGGTGAAGAAGAAGGGAGAATGGAAGGTAAGAAGAAAATAGCTCATTATGGGGTGTAGCACCGATGAGGCCACTAGTGTGAATGTCTGAGACTAAAACTGATGAGTGAGGTATCAAAAGATCCCTGCAGCCTCTTCTGCAGCTTCGCCAATCGTTCCATTTAATAAATTACTTTGATGCTTTAAATTCTGGGAAACAAAACCTGTCAAGCCACAAATGTTTTAGAACTGCCGGCAGGCTTATTCAGCATTTTCCTCCCTGTCCAGTATTTGAATAATGATACCACTGAAACCATTATGTAGTTTTCTGCTTATCTCTATCGCTTCTTTAAAGATAAGAGCAATCACTTGATTATTTAGTTACTCAAATGACAAAAACATTTACTGGCTGAAATGTTGATAATAAACTCCTCATATGAGGAAAAGAAGCACCTGTTCTTCTCAGTTATGTTTAAACGCTGGGATGTAAAGCTTTATTTGGAGGAGAGAGCTTTATTGTGGGAACGTTTAATGTGAGTAATTAGCTGTGTTTGCATAGTATCCAACTGTCGTACTTCCTGTTTCCAGGCGCTGATCGTGGACCAGCTCAGCATGAGGATGCTGTCATCCTGCTGCAAGATGACAGACATCATGACAGAGGGCATCACCAGTAAGACATCATAAGCTCAGCTACCATTACATTGGTTTGTTTGTGTTTGTGCATTCTTCTTAAACGGTATACCCGACTGTTTCTTCTTCTCTAGTTGTGGAGGACATCAACAAGCGACGAGAGCCTCTTCCCAGCCTGGAGGCCATTTTCCTGATTACACCCACAGATAAGGTACAGGTGCTCTCTCTCTCTCTCTCCCTCTCTCTCTCTCTCTCTCTCTCTCTCTCTCTCTCTCTCTCTCTCTCTCTCTCTCTCTCTCTCTCTCTCTCTCTCTCTCTCTCTCTCTCTCTCTCTCTCTCCCTCTCTCTCTCTCTCTCTCTCTCTCTCTCTCTCTCTCTCTCTCTCTCTCTCTCTCTTTAGTCCATAGTTTACATCAAGAGGTTTTGTCTTAAGAGAACAGAGAAGCCGAACAGCTGTTGATTCAGCTGTAAAAAAAGAAATGCACATTCACAATTCCCTTGTTTCCATATCTCCCTCTCTCTGTTTCTCTGTCTCTCTCACTAATTCAAATTACAAAACTACTTTATTGTGAGTACAACTATTTGATTTAGTTCAGTGACATCATGGTCTATTTTTAAATGGAAAACATTACGTAAATCTTTTACAGACAGAAAATATCCCAGCCCACATTTCTGTAAAGTGTTCTAAATAAAAAGACAAAGTACTACTGCAAACATGTAAGACATACAAATATGTAAAGGAGGAACTAAGTGTAGCACTTCAATGTAAAATGAATTACATACAAGTTGTCATATTTTGGAAAAAAGCAAACCAAACAACAACAGTTTTGTGTGTTGATCATTTAGCTGTTTCAACAACATGAAGTCTTTTAAAGTCATTAAATCTTTAACTGTTATTTTGAATCTGTTTGTTTTAGGCTCTATTAACATACGCAGACATTTCAAGAGATGTTTAAAATGATTACATCTTGTGCTCATTCATTATATGAGTGCTCACTTATACACATAAACTGTCCTAAACACACCCACATGAACTTATCAAATGTCTTCATGATCTAATCAACTCCATTTCTTTTTCCAGTCTGTCCAAACCCTCATCGCGGACTTCAAAGACCCTCATTCACCTAAATACAAGGCAGCCCATGTGTTCTTCACTGACTGTGAGTATACTAACCAAGACCTGCTGTTTGTGTTGAAATTCAATCAAAAAAGATTTGAAATGGATGTCTTGTGCTTTTTGCTTGAAATATTTAAGCTAGCACAACAAATCAAACCCTGTAGTATTTAAGTGTACAGCCATATCCATGACGCGAACAACACACACAAAACACATACAAAGAAATTAGCTTTTGTCAAATCTCCAGCTATGAATGTACGGATTTCTAACCTTTTTTTCCTCAATTTCCTGATTTCAGCCTGCCCTGATCCTCTGTTCAATGAGCTGACGAAGAGCCGCGCTTCCAAAAACATCAAAACTCTGACAGAGATCAACATCGCCTTCTTACCCTACGAGTCCCAGGTAAAGAACCAGCTGTGCAAAACTCACTGAGTCTGGAAATGAAGTTAACTCTGCTGCTGTAAGAGAAACATTGAGAGTGTTGGTTGTGCGTATGTGCTATGTTTACATTTATTTCTAAAACAGAACCATTGATACAAATGTCCTATATGCTGTAAGTAAATCTTTCGACAGTGCAAATACTTATTTCTGTCTTTGTGAACCAACACAACATTTTACTCATCACGCCCCTGGATTGTTTTTCCTTTCTTGTCTTTATTCACCTTACCTTTCCCCTCACTGCAGGCAAGAAATATAAGCTGGTTCATTTGCATTGTTAGTGACTGTGAGTGAAAACCAGATCAAGAGAGAGAGATTTTAAGATGAAAAGCTTTAGCAAAGGGCCGAGAGAGATCGACTGAGACAGGTAGGAGGAGAGAGATGCAGCAAAGGACAAAGACAGGAATAGTAATGATGAGGTTATTGGTTGTTGGAGTCAAGGATGGATAAAAAGAGACAAGAAAGAAACACACATTTTCACTCAGGTGGCCGCTTGACACAACGCTGCTGACTCATCAGTCGCTGTGTTTAGTGCCAGACTGTTAGAGAAGGATTCGCATTTATAATCGCCTTCCCTTTCTCCCCTCCCCTTGCATCTCCATCCCTGCCTTTGCATGTTACTTTTAAGCTCTCTGCTATTTATTTTTTCATCTAATATTTAATTATATCATTTCCCTTCCTCCGAGCATATTTTTCCAAATTTTCCCTCCCCCTCTGTCTCTCTCTCTCTCTCTGTCTCTCTCTCTCTCTCTCTCTCTCTCTCTCTCTCTCTCTCCCTCTCTCTCTATCCATCTCCCACATCTCTCCTTCTGTCCATCCTTGTCTCTCTCACTATCTGAAGATGCTGCTTGGCCCACAATGCTTTGCTCCTCTCCTGTCTACTATGATTAATTCAGAGTCAGTGGTTTTCTGCTTCAGGCAAAGCGCTGCCTCATAGCCCCGCCCACAGACTGATGCTCTGAAATCCATTGGATGAGTCAGGATCCATACAGCATGCGGTAGCCAATTGTAGACAGGCTAACATAGGGACCCTTCTGCAGAGCAGTAAAAATTGATCATGTGACTCCGGACAGATGGGGTGGGAGGAGGGAGTGGTAGGGAGTAATGTAGGAGAGGAGGAAAGGACAAACAGTAGAGGAAACATTACAAGGCAGGGGAGGAGAGAGGAGAACAGAAAGATGAGAGAAAAGGTGAGGCAGGAGAGTAGAGGAAGTCAAGTAGAGAAGAGATGATTAAAAGACATAGGAAGAGAAAGAAGTGAACAAATGAGATGAGGAGGGGTGAGGAGAGGACAAAAAGGAGAGAGGATACTGCACGAGAGCAGCAGAGAGAGAGGAGGAAAGGAGAAGTGAGGCTGAGGCAGAACATGAGGCGGGATGAAAATCTGAGAAAATGCAGAAAAAGCAAAACAAGGACGAAATTAAAAGAGAGAGGAAGAGAAAAGACGACAGCAGTATACACGGGTAAAATGGAAAGATGAGGGTAACAAGGAAGTGAGAGGGGAGAGAAGACAGATGGAGGAAAGGTGACAGAGGAGAGGACAAAAACAAAATATGAGTAAGAAGATGACAGAAGGCAGGATCGTTGACAGATGAGATGAGAAAAAATAGAGAAGGATGAGTGCATGAGTGAAAGACAGAAAATGAGGACATTGGAGGATAGAGGGGCAGAGAGGAAAAGGTAGGAGAAAGGACAGAGGAACTAGGAAGGTGAAAAATCAAATCACCTAATGGCAACAATCAAACTGTTTGTGTGTGCAGGTGTACTCTCTGGACAATGCAGATGCCTTCCACAGTTTCTACAGCCCCCATAAGACGCAGCTGAAGAACCCTGTGATGGAGAGGCTGGCTGAGCAGATTGCTACGCTCTGCGCCACCCTGAAGGAATACCCTGCTGTCAGATATCGAGGGTGAGGGTCAGATACCAGGGGGCGCTGCTGAGATGCAGCTGTGGGTTCTGTCTGGTTAGCAAAACCAAACATATCAAAGCCCCGATCCCAATCTCCATGCTAAAGCCTTAGCACTGAACCCTCATAAACTTAAATGACATCAGGCGTGCAGTGAGTGAGTGAGTTCCTGAGGGTTTGAGAAGGTGTAAAAGTACGAGACACACTACATGAAACCACTTTCCAGGAAACAAGACTTACCATTAAACATTAAAAATATTGATCTCAGCATGTATTTTTGTGTATACTATAGCTCACTTTAGTAGTCAGAAAAACTCTTACAGCTCCCCTGTCCATGCTTGTGTCTTTTTCCCCAAAAAACTTTATTGAATACTACTTTAATATACGAACATTTCCTTACGCTTAGTGGGGGCTTGAAGATCACCTCCTTTATGTCACCATGTTTGCAATGAACTCTGGGTAAGTCCTGCGGAAAAGTCTGCAGAATTTAGGAGCTCAGTGAAAGTGCTTATGGTGTTGTAAAGTCTGCATCAGAGACCTCACACACTTGATGATCTGACTGAGAGACAGACCGAAGTACTCAGACACTTACCGGTAACGCACCTCAGAGCCATTAGCTTATTAGGACAGATTAGGTACTGACATCAGGAAGGTGTCAAGCTACTAAAGATAACAATTTGAAAAAAAGAAAAGAACACATTTTGAAAAACGTATGATCCTAAAATTCTAAGGAAAATCAGGTTTTTATCACATCTCTTATTATAAGCTAAAAAGAAGTTGAAAATAGGATATGATGAGTAACTGTATGGCTGCAATCTTATGTCATCACAATGGACTCTGTTATCTGTTCTAATGCCACCTTTTTCACTTTTCAGACTAAAATGTGTTCACTGTTAGGATGCCTGTTGTTTTGACTTGCTTATTGATGGACCTCAGTGTGGCCTGCAATGGTTGAGGAAAATGGTGTTCATTAAAGGCCATTAAAAATGAAATAATAGAGAACTCCTGACGTGTTTGAAACAAACTAGAATATCCTGCTTTGAATGTTTGTGTCTGATTGTGTTAGTTACTCTGTTACCATTCTTAAAGACAAATCCAGAATCTATTAATACAAACTTTGAAAAGTGATTAATACATCTAGGCTTCTTATAAAACCGCTGCAGCACAGACTTGTGTACAAGTAAGCAGTATTAAAGAACCTACTGTATATACGACTTCATATCACCTTTACCAAATATAATTCTAACACTCATGTGGCATATTTGTGTTTCCTTATTAAGATCTGTTTCCTTTGGGATCTGCCGATGTCAGAAGTTAAAATTGTTTGATCAAAATGTTTTTCAGTCTCCTCTAATTTCATGACTCATCTTCTTCCTTTACTGTAATGTGTGTCTTTGTTTGCCCTTCTCCCCTCTTCTTTTTAAATCTCTAACATCTTGTCTCGCTGTGTCTGCTTCCATTGGTCTGCCCATCTGACCACCTACTCATCCACCCATCCTTCTGCCTGTCACTCTGTCAGTGAGTACAAGGACAACGCCACCCTGGCCCAGCTGGTGCAGGACAAACTGGACGCCTACAAGGCTGATGACCCCACAATGGGAGAGGTGGGCTCAGCTCTTTTTTTTTTAAACCTGTTGTCTCATAATCTTTGTCTTATTAGATAACATTTATCTTTTTACATTTCTGTACGTGTGTGTCTTTCTCTCTGTAGGGTCCAGATAAGGCTCGTTCACAGCTGATCATCCTGGACAGGGCGTTTGATCCTGTCTCTCCTGTCCTTCATGAGCTCACCTTCCAGGCCATGGGCTACGACCTGCTGCCCATCGAGAATGACGTCTACAAGTACGAAAAACACACATGGCACATCAGAAAGAAAGGTAACTAGAATAAGAGTTCATTAAGGAAGTGTGTCTCTCTATTCTGCAGGTATGAGACTAGTGGCATGGGGGATTCTCGTGAGAAGGAGGTTCTGCTGCATGAAGACGATGACCTGTGGGTGAGCCTGAGACACAAACACATAGCCGAGGTGTCCCAGTGAGTACCTTTCCTCTCACTTTATATCTTTGTCCAGGCTTTGGATACCTTTAAACGATACACCTACCTTTCTCTCATGTTTTTCTGCTTCTCTGTCATCAGGGAAGTGACACGCCAGCTGAAGGAGTTCTCTGCCAGCAAGAGGATGAACACTGGAGAGAAGGTAAAGAGGAAGCAGCTAGAGGAAATCTGGAAATAGTTGAAAGATATGAGTACACTTCTTAATGTGGCTGATAAATTCTGTAATTTTTCAAAAAATCAAAAGTTGTGTGTTCATAGCTGTTGTTGTGTTAAATGTTAATGTACGTTAGATGTTTAGGTATATAACGAGTGTTTAAGTTGGTGATGTAGTAATTGGAAAAAAACTGGTGCTGTTTTTTAGCAGAAAGTCTGTAAACAGCTAGCTGTAAACAAATCAATGGCTTGTTTTAACACTGGTTTTATTTCTGGATTATTTCAATGAGATCATTTCAATTAGTAAAGCAGACAGATTTTGTTACGGTTGGAAACAGCCAGGCTAGCTTTTTCTACCTTCATACATTTAACATGTAAACAATCCAGAGGGATTTCAACAACATTAAACCATCCTACTTTGTGTTTGAAGCTTTTTATTCCGTTCTGAAATGGTGGACTCTTATAACGGAGCGTTCAAGTGTTAATGGACAAACTTGTTGTTCTGCAATAGAACCATCGCCGTCATAAAAATGGTCTTTCATCAATAGTTCTCTTTAGTCTATTTTGTTTTTGATGTCTTGTACTGGTGTTGAGATCATTGTGCTTCTGTTTCCACAGACCACAATGAGGGATCTGTCCCAGATGCTGAAGAAGATGCCTCAGTATCAGAAGGAGCTCAGCAAGGTGTGTGTGTGTTTATTAGTGTGTGGTAGTCTTCTGAGTGTGTAAATGTCTATGCTGACCCTGCGTGCTTTGTGTTTTTTTTTTAGTACTCCACTCATCTGCAGCTGGCTGAGGATTGTATGAAGCACTACCAAGGAACAGTAGATAAGTTATGCCGTGTGGAACAGGTGAGAGAAAACAAGAAGAATATGCTTTTAAAATTCAAGATGACTCGTGTATTTTAGGGTTGAAAATGATGAGCTTGTCTGTCGCAGGATCTGGCTATGGGTACAGACGCTGAGGGTGAGAAGATCAAAGACCCAATGAGGGCCATCGTGCCCATCCTGCTGGATGCCAACGTTACCACATACGACAAGATCCGCATTATCCTGCTCTACATTTTCCTCAAGAACGGTAAGGAGCAGCATACAGGTTTTTGTTTTTGTTCATTAAGAATAACCTCTCTCTCAATGTAACATAAACATATTTCTAAAGCCTAGAATAGACAACCCAAGCCCAGGCTCTGAAAAAGGCCTGTGGTATTTTAGGATTTCGTAGACACTTGGAAGGAGATATTTGACAGAGCAGATATCCGTTGGTTGAAATCAGAGACCTCAATTCTAGATGCCCCTAAGTCCTTCACACTGCTCCACAGAGCAATACTTCTTCTTTCTTGTCACAAAAATGAATTCGCCTTCATCCTAAAACCAGCTGGACAAACTGAAAGAAAACATCCATTTTCCTTTTATACAATATGACCTTGGTGTGTGTCTGTTCAGGTATTACAGAGGAGAACTTGAACAAACTGATCCAGCACGCTCAGATCCCCCCTGAGGACAGTGAGATCATCACCAACATGGCCCACCTGGGGGTCCCCATCATCACAGACGTAAGATCCCCGCTGAGTGACGCTCCCTGTCTTTCAGTCTTGTGTTTTTCTCTCGCTTAGAATTTCTCCAGCTCTGAGTCTGTCCTTGTCTTTCGATTTCTTAAGATGCCTCTGAGTGTTTACTTCTTTTTCACCACTTCATTTGAAACGTACGAGCTGTATCGTCCTCTTGTCCACTGTTCTTATGGACGAAAACCATGTGAAGGAGATACAACTTATTCTGGCTGCCATTACTGTTGTCCTTTTTACTCTTTCTGCCTCTCACCTCCTCTTCTTCTTCCTCCATTAGTCCACCCTCCGCAGAGGAAAGAAGCTGGACAGGAAGGAGCGTGTGAGCGAGCAGACTTATCAGCTGTCCCGTTGGACACCACTGGTCAAGGACATCATGGAGGTGTGTTAAAGCTTTCGACTCTATTTGACTTATCTTACACAATGTTGTACATTTAAGAACCTTCTATAGTGATGTTTTTTTAACAAGCAAACCTAAAGTGGGAATCCAATAACAACAAAGTCATTGATCTGAACTTGATTCATTTGTTATTTAGTGGTTGACACACACAACAACAACCTAAATTGAACATCTGTGTAACCAGGACTATTTTTAGCCCTTTATTTGTGCAAAGCCTACTCTCCAATGGTAGAGCCACAAATGGTTGCTAGGAAACATGACACACTAAAGCTCCTATCAAACTCTGTTTACGTGTGAGGATAGATGGACATTATTGCTGACAAAGATGTGTTTTGTGTTTTTGTCCCCCTGCAGGATGCTATTGAAGATAAGCTGGACACCAAGCACTACCCTTACATCTCCACCCGCTCCTCTGCTTCCTTCAGCACCACTGCAGTCAGGTAGTTTGTCAGTAAATACACATAAACATACACAATCACACACAACACAACCTTTGTGGGATTGTAAGGGAATAACCCTTTTTAAATCAAACAGACAGAAATGATGGTGTTGGATCAATAGTCATTTATGTAGGCAGATGAGAGGAGCAGATCAATTCTTGAGAAAAATCAAGAGCAGGGAGGTGATGCCGATGACTGGGAGGTTAGTGAGGTGGGATCCCAGTGTAAGGATAGCACAGGAGACAAGACCTTAAGAATTAGACTTTCTACAAATACCAGAAAAAATCCAAATTGTAAAACTGCAGAGACAAACACTGCAGAAATTTCCCCCGACGTAAGCATAACAGCTTGAGTATCATTCCTTGAAACTTTCTGCCTCTATGTAAGCAAGCTGACCTTAATTCAAGTTATCAATATTCCCAACTCCACAAGCACATGAATGTGTCTGTGAGTGGGAGTAGTGAAGCCACTTTGAGCCCCACTAATCCTGAAACTTCAGTCTTTGTGGAAGCTGCTGGTGTGTGTATTGATTAAGCTTCAAATTATCCTGTTACAAACCAACATGACTCATTTCCCATCCCTCCCCCACTGATGCACACACACACACAGACACACACACACACACAGAACTGAGGATCATACTAGGACACATGTATGTTTGTCAAAGAAAAGCTCCACTGATGCAGTAAACGCCTGTTTATGATGGGATGTGATCTCTAATGTGCAATGTGGCTCAAAATCAGCTTATTCTGTCCTCATCTTAAAGCAGCAATTATCTACATTTCTATTTTAACAATAAATCAAATGACTGTGTGTATCATGATGGTGGATTCTCATAATGCCAAAGCCACAAACCTCTATTACCAAGTCTGCATTTCCCTCATATCACGCTCATGCAGTAAATCCACTGCAGGTTAGCGGCCTGGCACTACTTAGCAGATTAGCTGCTGAGAAATAGGTGAAAACAGTGGAGGAATTAGCTGTTATAGAGACAGGTGTCAGGTGTAAAAGACCCAAATCAAAGCAAAAAGAAGTCTTAATATTAGCTGTAGGTTGGATGTGTCCTGATCATAGACTGTATGTCTAACTGTGTTAGGTCTATGGCCGTGTTGGGTTTACACAGCTAGAGGTGACCATCCAGCCATCCATTGATTATCTATACTGCTTTTCCCGTTTGGGGCAGCGGGGGGCTGGAGCCGATCCCAGCTGTCATAGAGCGAGAGGCGGGGAACACCCTGGACGGGTCGGCAGTCAATCACAGGGCTGACATGTAGAGACAGAAAAACATTCATGCTCAGGAACCTGATCAATTTGCTGTGAGGTGAAAGTGCCAACCACTACACCAGTGTATATCCTGATCCATTAATGCAATAATTAAATCTCTGTCCACATGCTTATGAAAGGACCTGTGACCTACATTTTTTTGAAATGTTGATAAACAGATTTAGCTTAACTGATGATGTCATGCAAGTGGCTAGTGGAGACACAATATTATTTAAGGTGCCTATAAATCCTTACATGTGTCAAGACTGTGATAGATACATTTTCTTAATCCTCTCATGATGGACAAAGACAATATATAATTGAATCAGGTGGTCGCATCAGCTTTTCATAAACACTGTTCCTTTAAACTAATATGACACGTGATGAACTTTTATCAAAAAACCTGTTTACATTTCCAGTGCTCGGTACGGCCACTGGCACAAGAATAAGACTCCTGGAGAGTACCGCACCGGACCACGTGTCATGGTCTTCATCATCGGGGGCGTGTCCTTCAGTGAGATGCGCTGCGCCTATGAGGTCACGCAGGCCAATGGGAAGTGGGAGGCCATCATTGGTAAGTAGTGCAACAGGAGGCGCCAGAGAGCGCAGGGCGAGAGCAAGAACGGGTTTATATATACATATATATACAATATGTATATATATATGAGTTCTGGACATGGCTCATGAAAGATGTACAAACTAACCTTAACGAGTAGAGTACAGCCTCTGATAATCTTGTTTGTATTCTAACCCACTGTAGTGTTAATACTCACCTTGTTGCAGTGATGAACAGGTGTACTCCAGGATGCCATGACAGCACTGATGAGTGTGGTTACAAGTTTTGGAGCACACTTCTGACCACACTCAACCATTCCTATCAGCAGTGTTGGTTCTGCTGTAAAACACTTTTTTCAGCTGTGTGTAAAGTTACTCTTTAGAGAAACACAGAGTGGATGTGTCTTTGAGTGGCTACGTTTTCTAGAAAGTGTGAAAGTTGATCAAATCTAATCCAGCCACCACGTCCTTCGGGGAGGTTTTAGAGGACTGTGCGAGGTTGGACCAGCAGGAGTAGGTTCACTTTGGTCACCAGGTTCTCTGAGGAAAACAGCCACTGAACCAGAACTGACCTAAATATAATACAGATAGAGAGAACCATAGAGGGAACTAAAGGAAGTGAGGAGACTGGACAGACAACCCACAGAGATAATAAAGATGCATTCATAAAGAAAAGACAACATTTAAAGTTGTTGTTTTTTAAGCACAGGATCAAATACATTAATCTTTTGCCAACATAACATCTTTCAATAATTGCTTTATTATGAGTTTCTGTCGAAACATTTCTGGAATTAAGCTTCCCCTTCTTGAATCAGGCAAAAGATGATCACACATTTTGAGTTTTAACATGCAAAAGAGAAATGTTGACATAGACTTGAAAAAACAATACATGGTTGAATATGGTTTTGTTTGGTAAGTCATCAATTATTGAGGATTTTTTGTAAATGTATAGACTGTCCCTTTTTACATACAAACAACACATTTCAGGTTTTCCGAACTTAAGCCTCCCACAACACAGAATTTGTAGAACAGTATCTTTTCCTTCTGTGAATTTCATGCTTCCACGTCATGAATCCCACACGAAACATGATTTTCTTCAGATTTGCAGCACCACACTGAGCTGGTTGAGCTTGAACTAGTACGTGGACGGTCTAGCTGCAGGGAGTCGTAACAACCTGCCTTCTGTGTGCAATGTGTTACGTTAACTTAACCCTTTGTTATGCACCTCTGTACTGTTTATTTCATGTCTTTAAGCTTTGCAGTCAGTCTGTGTTATTAATGGAAAAGTGTCTGTTGTTTTTTGTTGTGCTCTGCTTCAGCTGTTGTCCTTTTTAAAACAACTGTTGTCTTTGAATTGCAGCCATGCCATGTCTTTTCTGTGTCTGTGTGTATTCCGTGTTTTTGACACAAGGCGAGTGTGTGTATGAGTGTGTGAACTGCCTGGTGATGATTCTATCTGTGTGTGTTGGGGTGTATGTTGTGTATGTCAGGTTGCTTGTTTTTTAACCCCTTTGTTTATGCAAGAGTGGGGGAGGGGGCGTGGACTGTGCTGAGAGAAGAGTGGTGAAGCCGCCTCTGTTCCTCCACAGGTTCCACCCACTTGCTCACCCCCACCAAATTCTTATCGGACCTGCAGCACCCCGACTTCCGAGAGTCCACTAGGGTGTCATTTGAGGACGCAGAAGCCTCAGCCGAGTGAGGCAGAGAGAGATTGGGAGGGAGGGAGAGAGAAATCACACAGAAAAAAGTAAAGGCAGCCGCACAAAGAAGCCCTTTCTGAACCCTCACAGTATAAGGGCCTTCTCCCTGTTCCTTCTTCTTCTTTGAACACTCAGTACTGTTTTCTGTAACTCCACCCTCCTCCTCCCCTGTAATCCTCAGGGATGGGCATCCCCGACCTCCCCTCAATGCATGGACCTCTTCATCAGGCCCCAGTCCCTGTTTATGACAGTAATCAATCAATCAATCAGGGAAACCTGAATCTTTCAGGTGTTAACTGCCTGCTGTCCCAACAGGAAGGCTGAATCTGAACCTCACCTCACATGCACACCTCCAGAATTGATAAAGACTGTAAAGAGCCCAATGTGGACTTTCTTCAAACATTAAATAACCTGCGTAGGTGCAGACTTCTGCAGATTTTAATTAACTAATTTCTCAAAGCAGAAGTGATTGTGCTTGACAGGCCACTGTAGGAAACATTTGCCAATCACATGTAGTCACGCCTCAAAGCATTCCCTGTCTATTCTTCCGCTTATATCCAAATTACCTTTGTGCTGTATTGAAGGAGACTTTAACCAGTCATTAAGATCATACACATATGAGGAAAATGAACTGAGGTATTAGATCAGCTGAGATGAAGGGTCATTTTCCCCTTCTGTTTTCAAACAGTCTGACTTTTACTGAGTTGCCCCCTGCTGGCCATTACAAAGAATGCATGATATAGATCAGTTTAGTTTGGCTTCACTTCTGAAATCAGGAGGCTACATCCACTTCTTACATATCGTATGGCCCACAAGAGAACATCCAAATATAAATATATGTAAAATCTAATACATAAAAAATACTTGCATCATGTTAAAACAATATTTATATGTTACAAATATTTGTGCAGGGGCTGTTGTATGCAGCCTTGCAGCCTTGTGTCCATGTAACCTTGACATAATAATGCTAAGTATGTCACAGTGTGTCTAGGCCTGTAAGGCCTCAGGTTCTGTCTCTGATGAAGAGTGGCCATGCCTGAGGGGGTTGTGACCCCATCCCTGCTGCCTCCTCCCATCATCTCAGCTGGGTGGATTAAATCGCTCCTCCTCAGCCACCCAAAGGCCCTTTGAGCCCGTCGAACACTAACTCCTGATTTAATCTACCCCCGAGATCCATCTTTATCAGTTTGAGTCGTATTATTTTTGTAGTCAACTCCTCGCCAAGACAATCACCTTGATTTTCTTACTCCTTTTTTTTAGGACAGGTCCTTGAGTTGGATTTCAAAAAAGGATTCTCTCCTTTTTCCTTGTGTTTTTTTTTTTCTTTTGACTCCCAGTCCTCTGACCTGGTCCATGTCACTTTCTCTCAGACCACCATTACATGCTTACATGTCTCTTGGCTCTTCTGCAGAGGGTGCTAAATAGAAGCACATTTCATCCTTATCTCGATAATACCTTCAGGTTGCTGATCACAGGGCAACTTTGGTGGCAACTTGAATGGGAAACAGTCAAGTAACGGTAATAAGTTCAGAACAATTAAGCGCAGATGCCTAGAAAGTTGTCCTTCGTATCACAACCACTTTGATGCCTCTCTGCGGTCAGAGCCAGGGAATGTAGTTATGTTCCACCTGATACGCTTTAGCAAACTAAAAAAAGTAGAGATGCTGCACATACCCAACAGCTGCCACTAACCTCCCCCCTCTGTGAACAAGAGAACCTCCATTGACATCCTTTGCGTCAATGTATACCTTAACAGAATAAATATGTTTGTTGATCACAAAAAGTCTACATTTAAAAGAATCTGTTTACAAGTAGAAAACACTACTCAAGCATTTAGGTCAAACACAGTGATCGATCATTAAAATGAGTTTTTAATCTGTCTCTATGTTCAAATACACTTACACTAGTTATAAATGGTCACTGAGATCTTTGCCAGTGTGCAGACTCTGCAGGGTTCGAATGTGTTGAGTCTAATCAGGTCATTCAAAATATAAACAACATCTGCAAGAAATGTGCAACCTTACTGAGGTAAATTGTACGAAATATTAAAAGTTATAACTAATAATGGAATCATCCAAATATGTTATGGGCCAGATTTGTTTGTTTTTTCATTTTGGGGGATGTGTGTTGTCTTAAAGTTAAGCTTTTTTGTAAAGTTCCAAACACTGTATTTGGAAAGAGATGAAAGATTTCTATGTGAGATGTCAGATGTCTACATGGTCAGCTTCAGAGCTTCTCCTAGTACCTTGGCCAAGCATGTTAAAATATTCTGTTGTATTAATTAATACATCTTCATGCAGGAATAAAGTGCTAACAGTTAGAAATATGGTTCTTCTAAAACACACCTTCTTGGTAGATGTAATAAATAACCCCGGTTTGCATTCATATTCATGACTGCCTCATTGTTCATTTCTGTAAAGAATTAGACTTTCAAATACTCACTCCCGTATAAACACACATTCCCATCTAAAGCTGGACTTTCACTCATGAAAGACTGAATATTGGAGACCTGTGTAGCTCCCTCATCCCTAACTAATCTGCTAAAGCGATATCTTTTGCAAACCAACTTTTGGTTTTTATGGTTTTCTCAGTAAGCAGCTCTCACCATCAGCAGTATGGCTGTCCCCCCGCATACTGCTGCATCAACACTTCCTGAGCAAAATGGCCATCACTTACTAAAACAAGTCTTTGTTTTTTTATGCTATTTTGGTCTTAGTCATGTACAGTGATACTTTAGTGACTATTGACATCAAAGTCACTGTGTTGTGTTTCTGGGGCTGAAAGGCCCACGAAGCTGTGTGTTTAGGTAACAGCAGAGAAGTAGGTGAAGCCACTCCCACTTAACCCCCCACCTATGCCTCTGACACTTACGACCCCCACATCAACATATTAACACAGCTCCAGATGGGCTTGCCTATTTTCTCTGCTGTTTGAACCTAAGGTTCTTCCACTCCCTGTTCTGACCCCTCATAGACTCTAGTTTAGCTTTACTGAAGGCGAATGAAGGTAAAGCTCCCGATCAAACCAGAGTGGAAGAAACACGCAGCTTTGCAACAGAAACAAGTCAGTGTAGCTGAAATGCTTTTGATAATGTTGAACAGGTGTGAGGAGTAAATCAAACAAGTCGTGCAGTAGATCATCTGTATATGAGGTGATTGAGCAACAAACAGAACTGGATAAAGGTTTGCTTTACTCCACACATCACCTTTCATGTTTTGAAAAGTCAGAAATGTGTCTTCAGCTGTCACAAGAGTCCATCCCTGTGTTAGTATGGCGCTAGATTTTACATTGACATTCATGGTTATGGCAGAAAATGGACCTAATTCTTGGGTGTTCAAGATATGTAGAGTAGATCTGCGTTCGATCTTTTTATTTTCTGGTTGTGTTTTTCAGCATCCTGCATGCTCTTTACTTTAAGTCCATCTATTTTCTAACACCTGATTGGCTGTGCATTGTAGAGTCGTGACGAGTTGCAGGATTTCAACCAGTCCACCTGATGCTTTAACTCACACATTCATGCTTATCGTGTAGTTTCATTATTTTATGTGCTTTCATATCCGTTTGCTGCATGTGAATTCAAAACTGTGTTATATGTTTGCATCAGGCTGTATGTCTGCAGACTGAAGGATTAAGAGTTTAGTCAGCGCTATTTTTTTAGGGACAGATGTTTGTATCAATCCAAATCCTTTTGTTGTTGCTAATATTCCTGATGTTGGAATTACATTTGGGCCAGTTATTGATGGCCTGTGGTCGTATGCACCATTGTTGTGTGCAGATCCAGGGATGATCAGGTCAGGGAAAATCTGATTGGCCACGCTCATACAGGCTTCAAAACAGTTTTTAACAGTATTTTGATTAAGGTTCTCTCGAAGCTATGCAGATTTATTTTCACTCATATTTGTAGTAAATTATAAAAGCGTTTTACTATGAAGTTGTGATCAATGTTGATAACGAGATGGATAGACTACTGGGGACTTGAACTTCAATGAAAATCCTTAAATTTAGACATATCAGGGGGAACTTTCATGAGGAGGAATCTATATTTTCAGTTGTTTTGTAAAAGTAAAATTGATTACAATTTCCTCTACGGGCTGTTGAAATTCTTAAGATCAATGCCTTAATAATGTCTACCTAACAGTAGCAAGGCACTTCTATATCTTGGGGAAAATCACCTGAACTAGTGTGCAAGTACTACAAAGGTAGTTAGTTATCTCAGCTATAGTGTTAGTCATTATAACTTTAGGTTACTCAGCACTGCTAACATCACTTCCATCGTTATGTCACTCCACCCTCATCGAAAGTAGCTGCATCACAAGAGCTGAAAACACATTTTGATCTGTTCC
The DNA here is from genome assembly GCA_020745685.1 of Tautogolabrus adspersus. NCBI lineage: Eukaryota > Metazoa > Chordata > Actinopteri > Labriformes > Labridae > Tautogolabrus > Tautogolabrus adspersus. Next base: position 6,082,049 of record CM036549.1, on the reverse strand, counting down.
ACTCTAAGGTGCTGATCTAACGCTGTGTATTTCTGTGTGTGTGTTTGTTTGACAAATGTGTGTGTCTCCAGGATCGACCAACATCTTCACCCCCACCGCCCTGCTGGAGCAGCTCAAGGCCATGAACAAACCAGACGAGGAAGTGGCAAGCTAAAATCCTCCAACAACGTCTCTCTCCTCTTTCCCTTAACCCTGCTGCCCTTTGACCCGTCTGTCCCCCGTATCCTTCCCCCAAACAACCCTACATTCATGTGTATGCATCTTGCTTGAGAAGACAAAAAAAGACATCTTAGATGATAAAAAATATATGTTGTATCAAAGAATAAAACTGTTGCAAGTATTCTCATGTTTTACAATGGATGCAACTAAATGAACTTATTGAGATAAGTTTCAATATCAGAAGAGAAGGCCATTTAAAACTGAAAGTACCAAAATGTAATATTGTATGCTATGAAACCTGCTAGAATGTGTAAAGGTAGACATATCTCTGTTCATTCCTTTGGGTTTCCTCCTTGCTGTGAGTTTTATTGGGAGCCGATGGAGGAGGGATGTGCAGTTTGAGAGGTTGATGTTGTAAAATAAATCATATCAGTCAACATGCAATATATTTAAATATGTCATCAGAGAGGACCCACACCCCTGCCCATTTGAGATGTTCGTATTCAGTAGCATGCTTGGACTTTGTGTGGACTGTTAATGTGTTTGTATCCAGTGTGGATGTTCTGGGAGCCGCAGAGTTAGCATTTAGCTTTTTTTTCCTTAAAGAGCTTAAATACTTCTGTGAAAAACCTGTTCTGAGTATCAAAATGTATAAAAACATGCTTTCATACTTTTGCAATAGTTTAAGATTCTGTATGGGATCTTGCAGCCACAGTAGTCTTTGTTTGTTGCCCCAGACTAAAGCTGTGTCTTATTTACATGTTGATGGACATAAAACTGTTTGGAACATTTGGAGAGTTAGATAGATAGAGTAAGATATGAACAACTAGGACTATGCAACATGAGTGGTAGAAGTGTCTGGGGATGTTTCCAAACAGTTTTTCGGGGGTGAAACCATCCTGCATCCTAGCTAACTTATGTGAAGAGAGACACTGTAGGCCTTGAGCACAAAGAAGTTGCCTCTGATGGTTATATTCTTATAGACTTTATTTTCATCAATGTGAAACAACCTCTCTGCTGACGACGGTGAAATTGGCATGAAATCTTTATTGAGATTTGCCAAAACAGTGAGGAAGCTTGTGATGTGCAAGGGTGGTTTATATTTGTAGTGGGTGATTATCTGTTGAGGAGAAGATCTTTGTTGGGCTTTCGGTGTCCCTTGCCCTCCATTATTATAGATCCGTACAGACCCATGTGCTGCTTTGGACGACCTTTATTTTAGGACAAAGTGTAGGTTCCTTTTTTAAACAATGTTTGCAAAACGGCAAACTGTCAGCTTTGCAAGTGAACTAAAACGTTAACGTGTTAAATCTGTAGACTGCATGGTGGTAACTTGTAGTCTTGCAAACTACAGATGGATTCTTTTGGAAGTGACAGGGGCAATGTCATGCAATATGCATTTAAATCCAATGTTTGATACTCAAAACATACCTTTTCAGTGAAGTATTTTGTTAACACTAGGTGGAGCAGATGTTGGAGATAGGAAACGCTCTGTAAAAAAGCCAGAATCATCCCCCCTCCTCCTGTTGCAACTGTAAAGTATTTACTTACCACAACATTTTCCTTTCTCTGGACAGACTTCACGTTTTAATGTCAAAGAGGCCGTTGCTTGCTGATATTTATGAATAAACCTACAGGGCCAGTTGTATTTCAGTATTGTGTCAGACTAAGTCTTATCTTTGGTTAGTAACGGTGTTTAATCGGGCCATGCACTGAGTAGTGTTGTGTATATGCCATATGTTGCTGTTTTAGCGTCTCACTGTTGACTGGTGATATTTCTAACTGTGAAGTAGTGATACTTTTCCTTTAAAAATGCCAATGTGAAGCCTCCGTGTTTGTGATGTTTAGCTCTAGCTGTTAGTCGTCAACTGGGAAAAAAGAACTATCTATTTTCTTTGTCTGTTTCCTCCTCTGGTGCAACGTAAAACCCTCTGATGGTGAATGGCTTTGCAAAAAAAATGACACTCACCCTTTTGACTCTTTTTTTCCTCCTCCTCTCTTTCATCCCTGGCCAAACAAGTTGTATATTGCACTATAATGCGTTTTCTGTGATGCAAACGCTTGACTTTGTGTTTATTGTTTTCTTTTATAATTTGCTGTTGTATAGGGTTTACTCAAATCAATGGATTTATTCAAAAAGTCTAAATTATTTATCAGAGAAGAAATAATAAAGATACACTAGTCTGTCCTAAAACTGTTTAACTAATCGGGATTGTATGTTTGCGAGTGTCGAAGCACAAACAGTACTTCCATGTGTACCTCATATGTACTACGGCTGTCTAATAAATTGGCTTCCATTAAAAAGTAAGTAAGTCTCAACTCTTCTTTGAATACCATCACCTTTGAGTAGATTCTTCAAACTGATTTAAAATAAAAAAGGACGCAAATATTCATTTAGCACATTTAATAAAAGTAAAAAGAATGTAGATAATAATCACTAAGAACATCCACAGTCCTATGTTAATGTTTAAAGAGCCTAATTATATTACAATTTCTACAAAAATAGTCTTATTCTAAAACTTTGCTTCACATAAAGCTCGTCACCTACACCTACCTCCTTCTATGGCTCATAATCTGACACTTAAAGGCATATGACTAAAAATGGTACCGTACAAAAACGACAAAAACTGACAGATAAAATGATCAACATATAAACAGACTCATTCTGAGGATATCCAGTATCCCGCGTCATTGGCCTCATCATTATTATTAGAAAGCACTATCTGCTTGTTGACCATTTGTAAAATAGATCCGCTGTGGCGTCCTGTATGAACAGTGCATTTCAGTCACAGTGCAGCACGCTACTATAGTTACGACACAGTTTACAGGCCCTCTAGAATAATGCATTTCACATTCTTACATAAAAACTTAAAAAAACGTTAAAACACAATTGTATTATCAATACACCGGGATGTGATCAATAAATAGCTCAAAATAACAGAGTAGTGACTGATGTAACATTTGTCCAATCACAGATAAGCTAATCTTTGAAGTCAGTTTGAAAATCATTATGATTCACAGAATCTTTATCAAACTGAGATACATCAAATTCATTGTTTGCTAGCACGTCTGTAGAAATAATATTTAGCTGCTGTAGAAACAAACATGTAGAGCTACCTGAGACTTGATGTGTATAATTTAAAAAATACCTTTTTGAAACAATTGAAGCAGAAAAAAAGTAAATAGCAGAAGAGTAGATTTTATTATTCATTTGGTCCAAACCTCCCTCCTGACATCTCGGGGTGATTGATTGGCTGAGGTTAACTGGTGTCGAGTTTATGTCTCTCAGTCTGCAGTGATCCGACTTCAGTCTAGTAGCTGCAGGAAGCACTGAGCATCTCGTGGTAGTGCAGTCCTGAAGCCAGCGAGCGAGCCATGTGTCTGGAGGTGTGCTTCATGTGCCGGGCTGCTCTGATGGCTCTGTTCATAGAACCATCCACACAGAGCCCCCCGGTCAGCAGACAGGGAGCGTCTTGTCCTCGTCCTCACCTCCCCCCGTCCTCTGACCCCTGAGGATGTGCCGCTGCTGTTGCTAGGAGACACGTAGAGGGGCAGAGAGAAAAACCTGAAACAAGGGGAAGGTAAATGACTAAAGCTAAATGTAAAGCTAGTTTGCTTCATGTCTGCCAAACATTTTCTGTTAGTGCAAAGTTTAAAACAAAAAATACAGCTGATACCCAAAGTTAATGATAAATTACCTGTTGGAAAGAATTTCAGGGCTCAAAGTTTGTGATGTACACAAAGAAGACATCTGAAGTCAGAGCACTGCAGCACAAACCATCAGTCGGCTCCATCTCTTATTTACTAAACTGTCTTCTTCTGCACTCTGGTGTGCAAGAAACAAGTGACTGCACGGTTCATATTGGACAATATGCAAGCTGATGATAATAATTCTATAATAGAACTGCACCTAGCCAAAAGTTATATTATGACTTATATAGACTATTACAGTTAGGCTAATAAAAAACAATAACATGCGGCCCTATTGACAAACTGTGTGTGTGTGTGTGTGTGTGTGTGTGTGTGTGTGTGTGTGTGTGTGTGTGTGTGTGTGTGTGTGTGTGTGTGTGTGTGTGTGTGTGTGTGTGTGTGTGTGTGTGTGTGTGTGTGTGTGTGTGTGTGTGTGTGTGTGGTGTGTAAGGGCATGTTACTTACAGGAGTGGTGGAGGACACACTGGCATGCAGTGCAGCGGTGAAGCTGCAGCTGTGAAGTACTTGCTTCTCAGACCTGCAGGCTGGGACTGGGCTGGTTGGCAGGTTGTGTGTTTGCTGGAGTCTGAGACTCTGTGACAGTCTGTGAACAACAGAGCAGCTCAGGAGCTCCATCAACACATTAGATAATTACATTTATTTCATTTACTGCAGACTGAACTGATTTATATTTGGAGCACTGTCACTGCTGCTGATGCTTAAAAACAAAGTCTCAAATTTGACTAAGTTGTGAATTACAATATAATTCTTATAGAAAAGGCCTGAAGTAACTGGAGTTAACTGTTCACATCTCTGAGCAGTAAGTGTTCAGTGTCTGAGCAGAATCACAGCTTTGTCTACATGATGTCTAACCTGGTTCAGCACTTCTGTTCACATCAGGGCATCCACAGAGAAGACAGTGGTGACAGTGAGAGGAGGGAGGCGGCTCTCTGTTGCTAACAGCGTGTTTGTCTGAAAAAATAAACAGCAGAACAATGAATAAAACAAACAAAGCTGGAAACAAATGGATTAGAAGCAACGATGGATTGACAACACTTTTAGTCGTGTCTCTTGGTTGAAAGCAACACAAGTCAAGTAAGAACAAACAAAAGCAGGACGAAACAAAAGATGACCCCCCTCCCCTTACTTGCAGGTTGCCCCCGGCGATGTGACAAACACTGCGGACAAAGAGGAGCTTTATGACTTCTGCTGTCAGGTTCATCTGCTGTTTCCGACACACGAGGGTGCTGCCCTGCAACAAATGCAAACACAGTCGTCAGTGGCAGTACCACAATCTTTTCTGACAGACTTGCGTATTAAATAAAGTCAGATAGTCTTAACACTTTTTTGTTTCAAGACTGTGTTGCCATGAATACGTGTAGCTTAAATTCACAAGTAGTTACATATCTGTGTGTGTCTGCAGTGTAGAGCTGCATATTCTTACTGGTCTGTGTTGTGCTGTGGACTTTATTCGTACGTAGACAGTGGCTGTCTCGTGCTGCAGCAGATGTTTGAGTTGATCTTGACACCAGAGGCGGAGGTTCAGGTGTGGACAGTTCTGCACCTGTCAATGAAAAAACAAATGCTATATTGCTAAATGTTTGTGCTTTCTTAGGATGAATGTGGTTGCATGTTTGCCTTTAAAGCCGGGCTCACACTGTACGATATTCCCCCGATTGTATAAAAGTCGGGGTGGAACGTCAGCTCACACTGTACGACTGAATCGTTGTTTGAAATAAATCAGAGCGTCCCCGACGATCGGCGAGCAGATCGGGGACGTTAAGATTGGAACTTTGTACCACTCACACTACAAGATAATCTGGCTAGAGAATCGGTTCCGAGCAGCCTTGAGTCGGGAGCGACCCTGCGATTGTCGGGGAGGAGGAATCGGACCTCAAATCGGCCCGATTATCCTACAGTGTGAGCCAGGCTTAAGTGAAAGTAAAGATGCATGAAAGTTTTTGAATTGTTTTTGTACAAATACATTTAGTTTAGTGTCTCATTCTCTTTGGAATGAGTATTCACCCAGTCATTAGCTGATAGAAAACTCATGCTGAATTAAAACTTGGATTATAAAACATATCATAAGGCGTCACAATATAACAACTGAGCTAAGAAAGAAGAGTAAGATCGACCTACAGTCATCAGGTTGTGTTTTCTGTCTGTGTGCAGAGGTCACTCTCGTCCTTGTTGTTCGTCTTATTGTTGACTCCTCAACCTCATCAGCTGCATGCCTGTCTCTTCTACCTCTGCTGACGTCACTCCAACTCTCACCAGACCTTAGCAATGGGAGGTCAAATATAAATACACAAGAACAGAAATGCAAGCAAAGACAAAAAGCAGATCACTAATTGGAAGATAAAAACCAACCTGGCAGGAGATGTAGAGGTGTGCGTGTAGTTCTGCTGTGTTAATGGAGCTGCTCTCAGAGAACTCTGAGGCCTTTGATTTTTCCAACAGCTGTCTAGTTTCTCCTTTAGTCTGCTCAGCTCTTCCTGAAGAGCCTGGATGGCAGCACTTACATGTAAAACATACAAGAACAAACATGAAGAAATCGAATTAAATTACTTAAATTAAAAGTTAGATTTGCATTTAGTATACACAGTATGTTTCAGTTTTTCACCAACACACATTCCTGACGCCAAACAAAGTCAAGTCCAGTAAAAGTGAACACTGAAGTGCCGTGGTGGGAAAATATTCAAGTTCCTAAGTGAATTTGAAAGTATCCTTGAAGGTGCCAAAGCAAAACGTAACACAAACTCTTTGAAAAAACAAATCATGCAACACCACACCAAGCAGAAAACAATACCTCCTAATATGAAATCACATTCATTAGCAGCCAGTTCTGCAATAAAATACAAGAAGAACATAATGATAGTAACATTAATTCGTGTTCAATGCTATAAAGTAATCTTCTAGGTTAAAACAAAATCTTTTCCTGTCAGAAATGATTTCTGTCCAGCAGTCTCTGCAGGGAAACGTAAACCTGACATTATTTGCACAGCTATCACAGCTGCTGCTGCACACACTCACTTGCGATTCACCACCTGACTGGAGCTCGGTGCTCTGAGAGTATCTCTATGGTGATAGCGTGCAGCGGGGGAGGAGCTTGAGCTGGAGCTGTGGAGGGAGTTTATATATTCTGTGTACCGGTCATTGTGTTTGTCTTCTGACGTAGCTGCAGGGACAGAGGAAAACAGAGAAAGAAAGCACAAATTAATAGAAACTATATAACATGGTAAAGCCTTAGCATTGACTTGGAGATTTAAAATGTGATCAAACAACTTGGAGACTCACTGCTGTCACTCTCCAGCCCAAACTCACTGGTCTCACTGTCAGCTTTGCGGCGCTGTGGAGAGCAGGAGAACATGCGTCTTCTCCGCCCCTGTCTGCTTCTTTTTGGTTGGTCATTGCTGAGCTGGGAGCTCCTTCTGTGTTCCACAGCTGTGTGAATGTGTAACTGGGAGCAGGCAGGAGATGGTGCTGAGACTGGGCCTGTCTGAGGTGTTCCTTGGTTCCCCTCTAGACGCACTAAAACACTGCTGCACCAGGGAGGACAGAAAACACATAAGACAGGATCAGTAAGAAAAGTGAAGTGGGGGGCGGGGGCGGTTGCACATGAGGGTGAATTTATGATGCAGTAAAATTGTGTAGAGGCACTGAAGCAGTTTTAGACTTCCTCACCTCTCTGCTGCCCTCTGGTGGAGAGGACTGGGAGCTGCTGCAGGTGTCAGACGGCTGCTCTCAGATCCAACAAACCCACTGTCCATCTCAGGAGAGATGATCCCATCCTGGTCAACACAGCACAATAAAACAATGAGATTATACATGTCTGTCTGTTATTTGTAAGATTCATGTGAAAGGAACTTGGGTTCTTAATAAAACAGAGTTATTGGAGTTCATGCAGGGATGGCTTACAATGGCCACAGTCTTGATTAATTTGTCTTAAAAGGTCTCAAAGAACAAAGTTTTAACTAGATCCTTGAATCCTATAATTGATTCCTGCAGAAAAAGTAAAATCAAATGAAAATAATTAGTTAATAAGCTCGAGATTTTGAGTAACTAAACTCCATTGAAAATGATAACTGCAGCATCACATAGTTAACTGACCTGAGAAAGAACTCTGCTGATCCCCGTTTGGAGTTTTGTGTTCCTCCTTTCCAACGCAGTAATTTCTCCCAGACTGCTCAGACTGCTGCTGTGGGACTTTCCCATCTCAACACTTCTTCTGCTACTGGGAGAAAGAGCAGGTGGACTAATGGACTGACTGGAGAGCCTGCCTGAAGGAGGACTGGGCCTACTGGTCAGCTGTTTTCTGCTGCAAGTAGGAGGCGAGTCCCGATGGGTTGATTGCCTATCAACAGATGATTTAAAAAAATTAGCTTCCAGGTCAACACATCTTTGTACCTGTGTGTGTGTGTGTGTGTGTGTGTTTATTAAAGACAGGTATGTGTATATAGTTCTTTCATTTAAATACATTAGAACAACTTTGCAATCTAGTAAAATAACGACAGGTATACTGAAAACGGAGATGCACTGTTACCTCAGAGCTGATGAGTACAACTGCAAATATTTCTGTGTTGAGAGTTAAACTAACATCTCCTCTAGTCTGCTTCAGTGGACACTTACCTCTGTTGAAGACTCTTCTGACTTTCCACATTTCCTGCCCTGTGATTCTGTGTCCCCTTTTCCTGATCCACAGGCTGCATGTTGGTTCTTCCAGCAGCAGAAAGAGATGTGCTGTCTTTCTGGCCATGATCTCTACGTTTTGGAAACTCCTTGAAGCTTTGGTAGCTGATCAGAAGGAATAATTATTCAGGATTGAATGATAAAAGAGTAGGCTGCAGATTGAGCTTCTGACAGTGAGCAAAAAATAACTAACCGCTTTGTTGCTCAGAGTATCTGGTGACACTAATACAATTCTTCCCCAGCAAACCGTAGAGCATCAGAGAAACAATATAAAATACAAACATGAGCACTCACTGATCCACTGGTTTGACTAAGTCTTGTTCAACACATCTTTGTTTGCTGTCCAGAAGTTTGAGGTAGATAGATGTCAGACTTTCTTCTTTGCTTTCTTCACTGGCTGAGCACTCTTCAAGCATCACTTCCTCTCCTGGATCAACCAGTGAAGGCACATGATGACTCTGGAGGGTGAGGAATTAGATCATTATATCTTACAGAGCTGTTTTTATTTCCTGTTATATTAAATAAAGGCTGTTTTTTCATTGAGACAGCTTCATATGAGTCGTTTCTTGCAAGCCACATCCTAAAACCTGTTTCAACATAGTTCATAAAACAGAGAAAAGTATTTACATTTTAAAACCTGGAACCAATGAGAAGTTGGGATTTTGACAGGTTATTGTCAATGGTTGAATACAACTTTTGTTTTCAGTTCTCTTCTACATCTCATTGTCATCATAGACAGTTCCTGAACAGTTATGTTCTGTTTTATGTTTTACAGGGACATGCTGACAGTTTCATAGAGTCTGACCCATTAATCAGCTAGCCGATCCAGTGACTTTCGGCATCGGCTAGTTTTATCTTCGTTATGCGCAGATATTACTCGATTTATTCACCAGTCAAGTAGCATTTCATTTGAGTTTCAATAATTACATCAGCAGTTCTCTTTGACCAGCAGAGGGCGCTACATGGTTTACAAGAAGCATTATCACCCTCCAGAGTGTAAAGCGGTGATACATGTGCAGTTAGTTAACAGAGCTTCACACTGCAGTTCTACAACAGAGTGCAATAAAACAGATGTGGATGTTTGATGGCTAGTTGTACCTTTGGCTGAGTCAGGGTTTCTCCCCTCTCAGAGGGGAAAGAAGGGATGAGGTCAGGTTGTGGAGTGGGAGGAGCCTCACACGTGGGCGGCTCCTCTGGCATCTGCTCCACATGCTCCTTTACCTCTTCCATACTGAGCCCACACTGAAAGATCCGCCCCTCCAGCTCCCTGATACACATGTGCACACACAAGAATACACACCAAGAATAACAATAGAAGAAAAAAAATTAGTGCACATAAGTACCAAATATAAATTGTGATCTAAGGTTTATTTTTTTGGTAATAACAATTACCGTTCAGGGTCAAAGTAGCCGATTTCTGCCCCCTGCTGCAGCAGGAGTTTGTGCTCATCCCTCGCCATCAGGTAGCCCCTTTCTAAAGAGTCGAGCCCCTCAGCGAGCTGCGAGACACCCTGAACCAGACGATAATCACTTCATTCTCTATATGAGGAAACCAGTAGACTTTTTTGCAGACATACAAATGGAGTTGTTATTCTCACCTCCATCTGTTCAACAGGTTTGAGTTGTTTGGTCTTGAGGAGATCTTCAAAAGTGTGCAACTGGAAAAAGGTCAAATTCATAACATTATATCCTTTCTGATGTCACAATGTGTAGGGTTATCTTTTTTTTGAGAGTTTCAATTTGTTGTTTACCTGCTGGAGGAATTTTTCTGCCTCACTGTCGAGAATACTGGCCAGCTGCTGTCCCAACTGAGGGCCCTGGCTGCTTGTGGCTGATGGACTTCCTGCAGTGCAGAGGAAAGAAGAATTATATGATACAGATCATACTGAATGGTAAGAATGTTAGATCCAAAGCAGCCAAATGTTTGGAGGTTTGTTTTTTGAGAGCTATAAATCAAGAAAGCTTAGATGGCTGAGGGACAACTCGTTGATTTAAATCATAAAAGAAATATTAAATCAGAAAGCAAAGAGGAAAAAGGTAAATAGGATGAATTTACTTCGCTGAGGGCTCGGTCCGTTTGGATGAAGCGAGGCTGAGTTGATCTCTGCTCTTTGAGCCTGAGGAAAATCCAGGGTCATGACCTTTGAGGGCTCCCGGTTTAGTCCTGACTGGACCAAGTGGCCGGGCTTTGGGGGGTCTGAGTACAGATTCACCTGGTGGAGGAACGGAAAATGAAAACATACATGAATAATAATAGTGATCCATATCTTTCATTATCATTGGCTCACCTGATAAAACTACAGCGTCCACATCTTCAAGTCTGCTGATATTTCAGTACGACATGCTCTGCACAGAATATGGAAATCAGTGACTTCAAGCACTGCCACATTTCAGTCAAAGACTTGATTTATTTTAGATCTCTGGTTTTATAACTAGGTAATTGGGACTTTCGACGAGGTTAAAGTGAAGCACATTTTCTACTGTTGTTGAAAATACCGTAAACATTCTAATAAAAGCCCATCGCCCTAAGGTCTCTTTAACTACCTGGTGTGGCTACATGTTCTGACAAATAAAGACAGGTCTCAATAAGAGGCCCTTATTAGTGTTGAAATAGTTTGTGGATCAAAATTCAGAAAAAATAAATAGACATCTGTCCAGGAGCGATGAATAATATTAGTAAATGTACAGGCAGAGAAACAAAGAAAGATCAAAATAGTCATTTATTCAATTTGTTTATCGATATCCTGAATTTTATTCAATAGATATCATTTATGTTTATATGTTTGTATTTGATCACTTTTTTCCTCACTGAAGATTTTATAAATGAACTACACCACTTGAAACAAGGAAGATGGGAAACAAGCGTATGTTCTTATTAACATACAAGGAGCCAACAACTCCCCCTAGTGTTGTAAATAAGTATGATTCCAATAATCTGTCTTTCAGCCCTCCTCACTCTCAGTGTCAGTGAAGCCACGACATCAGCTACTTTCAGTGCAAAGAAAAAAAAGGCTAACAGACAGGGTACACTGTGTGCCCCCTCCCTCCCTGTGAACATGCATGTCAAATGAATGAAAAGGCTGATAAAAGGACGCTCCTCCCACATGGACTGTCTAAGCAGTAAATCACAATGACCTTAAAATGACCTCAGCAGTGCCTCTGAAATACGTACGCACGCAGCCACGCACGCTGCTTTTGTTTTTCTTCCCCTACTACTATTACTGTACGGTGGTTTCACATTTATTTTACATTAAGAGTCAAGAACCTGAAGCTGTCAAGTCTCTGAATGAATGAATGAGACCTGAGCCACTCGAAATATTAAATATATTCGTAGAGCAATTTCTTCAGATTTTGATTCGAAGGAAAACTTAAAAAACATTTTTTTAATCAGCCCTTTCTTTGTTTGTGTATCTGAGTGTAAAGCCCCTCCTCCCAACATGTCTGTGACTCTGTTCTAAAGAGGGAGGTGGAGACAGATGGTGGTTCAGTGCAGTGCTGAAGGAGATGGAGGGGAGGCAGGGGGCTCGGTAAGCTGATTTTAATTGGTGCTGATTGTGTGATTGGGACTGAAGCTCCCCTCGGACAAAAAAAAAATGGGCGCCATAATTCTTTAATGGAGCTTCTTCACTACTCTTCAAAAGTTCTTCTGCTCTCCTCCTTCATTGATTTGTTTTCCCTCTTTTCTGAGATTTCTAATTACTGCTTTCTTACTCACTGCTCTGTCTGTGATGTGCTCACAATGTCTGGGCCTGCCGTGATTGAAGTTTGTCGGTCTGTCCTGAAGGAACACAGTTCAAGAAGCTAAGAGACGTGTCACTGTTTCTCTATAATCTGTAAACACTTCCCTTTTCAAATGTGCATTCTTCTCTGTATTACATCTTCATAATGATTTTATTGTTGCTCAGTCCGTCTTGTTTGACTTCTACTGCATAGCTTCCATATTCATAGAAACAAAATACAACTATCATTTGATTATTGATCTGTTGTTTGTGAGCATCTCCTTTAAACCTGCCCTTTATTCCTCTACTTGATGAAGGCATTGTGATAACTACACATCAGATACACAACTATAACTATCATAGTATCACACAGTAAATCAGAGAAATGAACTGTGGTATGTGAAGAAATATATCTTCAGAGCTCCTCAGCAGACAGCAGTACAGAAAGTTAATGTATTGAATCCTGAAATATCACTGATCACATGGAGAGTTTTTACATGACTCTCACAGTCCTGATTAACTTTGGTGTGTGTACTGTGTAGAGTAAACACAGACACCTGAGTGCCTTTAGACTAAAGACTATAGAAAGCCCTCCACTTCTCAACACTGTATCTGCTCTGTCTTTCTGTCTTAGGACATAACACACTAACTATGTGTTTTCTCTCACCAAGCTTTCCCGTACCTGTGAAGAGAGTTATAGTGACCTCAAACTGAGAGCACATAAATCTGTATGGCATATGTGAGGTTTTTTTTTAAATGTGCAACAATGTACACCATCAAAAAGTGATAAATTATAGCTGGATTCCTGAATTAACTACCTTGGCTCCCAGACGCAGACGATCTATGGTGTTCTTTGCCTCGGCGTGCTTAGTCAGCAGTATGTTGTAGTTCTCCTGCAGCGAGAGGAAATAAGAAAGTTAGAGGAAGGAAGAAGAAAATAGAGTGCAGATATACGAGAGGAGAAAAAAAGACAAGATTGTTCAACATTGAATGAGAGGGCAGAGAGAGTGGAGCATTACTGTCAGGTCACAGAGTACATCAAAAATAAGAGCAAACCCTGGAGTCATTTTCGAATGATTCAGCCGATTAGTTCAAAATAATTGAATCTGTGCTACAGAAAGCAGTTTCACATTTCATATTTAACATAACCTGTTTTAGGGCAAAAACTTTTTTTGAAGTGATGATCAAATCTTAAACAAAGTGGTTTACTCTTCTAACTTCATCATTAGACTGCTGTCATGCTGATAACATTTGCATCATCATCAGCTTAATGCACTGACAGTCTGTTATCATTATAAGACGTATGCAGTAGTTGATGCACATGGAGCAGTTTTAAGTACATTTGCTAAAATAAGTCACACTTCATAAGAGTTCTTTGTGTTTTTCAATATAAAAAAGATCTTAAGAACTTCTTCATTTGCACACTGTCAATCACATTTTTGAGTCCAAATATTGAATTTGCCTTGGTGCATTAGACTGGTTAAGAACATGGCATACAAGTTGAATGATATGGGCCAGGACACGGGGGGAGGTCCTGTTTGAAATGTTTGGAAAAGAAAAAGAAAACCAACAAAAGCTATGTCTTCAGCTATGTCTTCTGAATCTGGTCACTTTAGTAACTCTTACTGGTTGGTGTCCTCATTTCAAAATATCTATGAAAAAGCATAAAACTAAAGTCTAATCTTCTTTATTCTTTCCTGCACCTTAGTGGTTTAAAGTGTAATGCCTCTGCTGAGTACCTGAAGTCTCATTGTTCTGACTCCAGCTTTGTCAGAAAAACATGGATGGTCTTAATGGATACAGCTGGTCTACTGCTGCCAATGGGAATCAGCACTGATGGCATTAATGTGGTTAAAAGCTGCAGCTGATGCAATGTTTAAGAAACCGAGGCATTAAACTCAAAATGTATTGAAATATATCTCTGGGGACATTGTTGGACATACCTACAGAAACACTAGTATTTATTTTCAAAATAATCCAAGGCCTTTTGAAGAGGTGAAATGCAGATATAATCTTGCCCCCACCTTCCCCAGAGCTGAGAGGCCAAAGAGAGATTGGACTTTTGCAGAAATCAATAATGTTGATATTTTCAAACTCATTTTGGCTGATTGTAGATGCTAATACTGATTTATGCACTTTTATTTCCCCCTCATTGCTCAGAAGATTATATTTTTCTGTAGAGTAAAAGTATATTATTGTCTGCTGTTTTTGTGACGGTCCAGAGACAGATGTGGAAAAAGGAGGTAGTTATACGCACATCACGTAGGTGCAGTACAAAAACAGCAGGCTGAGGAGGAACATGTGTCTGCACACTTGCTCAAATCCCACAAAAAGTGTTCATTCATGTATCAACCAGAGGTTTTCAACAGGTGATCATTTTTGTTGTGATTGTGATGAATTAAAACTTTTTGTGGTATATGAGCAAGTGTACAGGCATATCTTCTTCCCCAGAGACAGATGTGGACCCTGAATATAAAGCTTAAAATGTGAAAACTACTTTAACCTTGGTTACATGTAGAACATGAAAAATGTATTTAATGCAACCTCTTTAAAGCTACATGTGACCACTGAATGCATCAGAGTGACGTGAACAGCATTAGATCTCATGTCGAGCCTTTACTGTCTGGCAAAAGGTGACTTTCTGATATCAATGTGTCCTTCTCTAATCTAAATCAAGAGGCTGGTGTTTTAAATATTGTCAATTTTATCTTTACACCCTCTTAAAAATGTTTAGTTTTTTAGGTCACAAAAGCACTGGGTTTATAAATGTAGCCAGCATAGTGTAGATGTCCTCTCGGTCTCTACCAGTACCTGCAGTTGTTCGGACAGCGTAATGGCCTGCTGCTGGCTTCTGAACTCCTGAGGCACAATGGAGAGGGGGGCACAGCTTTGTGCTCTGCAAGAGCCTGATGGCTCAGGAGATCCATCAGGGGTGTTCAGCAAGACTTCTTTCACAATTTCAGCAGGGGATTTAAACACTACAGGAGGCTCAGGTGCAAGGGACTCTCTCTTGACAGAGCGTCCGCTCTTGGGGGGCGTGTAACCACCTTTGGGGAAGCGGACCCTGGGCTCCACCTTGGAGAAGTCAGGTGTGCGGTAACTCAGAGGCTCTCTCCTGGAAACATGATTACATGAATGAAAAACTGAAATCATGTAGCAAGATTAATGAGAAAGCTTAAATACATGATGATAAAAAAGGGCCACAGAATATGACTCACATGGATTCATCCACTTTAGCTGCATTGCTCCTTGATCTGGGTTCCCTCAGTTCTCTGTCACAAGGTGTGATCTGCCTTGAGGAGTCTGCCCTGCCTGTGCCGAGGCAACGAGTCCTTGAATGTGAAGCTTCAGGAGGGTGCTTCTTTGTCTTTCTCTGAGAAGGTGTAGGTTGTTTATGATGTTTACCGGGCTTTACCATTCCACTTAAAGACCCGTTTGTTTCCTTGCTGTGACAATTTGATACAACGTCTTCAGAAAACATGGCTGCTGGCTGAGGAGAAGCCCTGAGCTTTTCCTCAGGACGAGGACTTGATTTGAGGCTTTTGTGGCTTCTGGGTGATTCTTGAATACTTTCTATGGAGCTCAGCTCGGGCAAAGTTTCAGCTTCGATACCTGGGGCGGCAGTGATTTCCTCAGCAGTGAAATGAAGAAGGAGGGGGGAAATTTGTGGATTCACAGGTGAGGCAGGATGGCAGTGGTGATTTGAGACTCCAAAGGTTTTCATGGCTAGCAGGTGATCACTACTAGATTGTGCAGAGCTGGTCTTCACAATCTCTCTTTTCGAAGTATGGCTCTCAGTCAAGCTATTCTTTGTGCTAGATTTCTTTCTCTTTTTGTCACTTTTCTTCCCTGCTGTCTCGCCATCTTGCTCCTCCTCCGTCATATCCAAATATTTGTCTTTCTCAGGAAGAAAGTCTTTCCTCTGCGTTATCTTCTCATTTACTGTACATGATTTAAAGTTACCCATGAAGTCATCACCTGCCAATGACACGGACAGATAGGGAAAAACGACAGATACGTTTAAACACAGTGCAGGAATAACTGCAGCTTCATGGCAACTGTACAGTCTGTATCTTTAGGAGCATGATTCAGAGGGATATACTGATATGAACATTATGTCCAAGCACTATTATGAATATTACACTGTGAGCTTCTAAATGAAGTAGGAAACATTTTGCAACAAGCTTTGAACTTTCAAAATGAGGGAGAGGATTAGATGTTACAGGTAATTAGACTTTTTTGTGGAAAAAACATAAAAGAGACACAATAAAATATTCCAAGCAGAGTATTTTAAATGTCTATAAGCATGTTGCAGGAGGGCTTCAGCTGGGGAAATATACTTTGTATACAGTGTATACTGTGTACTGTATAACTACAGCTATAAAATGCATGCTTGACAGATTTCTGCCTGTACTTTTTGCCGACTCTACTTTTGTGTCCATTTATTTCTGTGTTGTGAAAGTAGAGCCTTGGAACTTGCTTAAGTGGTGTAATCAAACACTGTAATCATGAAGGTGGAAGTGTTTTTGACAATGTTAACCCCACTCTTGTCATGTCAAGATTATGTACAGTTTGAGTTGTTGTTGGTATAAGTTCTTACAACATACTGTAAGAAGTGGTGATTGCCTGGACCTGTACAAAAAGAGATATAATTGATATCTGATGAGGTCAGAGATGTCAAACAGGTTGTATTAAGGCTGGAAACGTGATAGTAAATACTTCAGTTAGGGTTAAAGCCCAATAAGTTTAATAAGTTAAATACAGGGTCAAAGACTCACACAGTGACAGCATCACATCCTCTGCTGGTGGATCGATGTGGGACAGATCTCTCAGGTTGCTACTCAGCTCCCTCTCGTACTCACTGAAGTCTTCCTCCTCTGGTGTCAGGGGTTCACAGTTAGCAGAACGTTCTGCGTCCACATCAACACAAGTTTTACCCAACTCCACATCCTCCAGTGCTTCTGACAGTCCAATAATGCCATTCTCATCCATCTGGCTGAAAAAGTCATCATCTTTCTGTGGCTGTTCTTTTTCCTCATCCTCCCACTCATCCTCAGATATCACGGAGCTGGGGGATGAGGTGCGGACAGGGGCGGGGGTCCAGAAGAGTACCCCTGCTGTGGTGTTCTTTCTTGTTTCCATTTTCGCCAATTGTTGCCTCCTCCGGGTCTTAACTCTGCTACGGTCTCAGCCTGGCACGAGAACCTTCTGCATCTTTTCTTGTAGGTTGGGCTCTGCAGTGAGGTCCACTTTAAAAACCATGACTAAAGACTTTTACAGATTGCAGGTCATGTCAGTAAGCTGGTCACAGTCCAGAGGAACAGCTAAGGAGGACTTCAGTCTTGATGAACAGGAGATCTCTTTGGACGCTGTAGATGAAACACAAAGTATCAGCTATGTAGAATCGTTTCTCACACACAGAACTCTAGAGGAAATGAGCTCAAAAAGAAAGTAACAAAAAGAAAATGATCAATAATGAGCATTTGGAAGAACAATTTAATATGGCAAACTTTCATAGAAAAACCTTTTTTGAAGAAGAAGGAGATAGAGTGTTCTCATACTATATCCGGAGGTGATCCTTCAGTGGTTGAACCAGTGAAAATAATCAATTTCAAAAGATTTATGGCATTTTTTTTTACAGATATGTTTTGGCCTTTTTGCCAATTTTAGAAAGGGCAGCTGAAGAGTGACAGGACATATTAGGAGGAGAGAGTGGGGACATGCAGCAAAGGGCTGAGGTCGGATTCAAACCCACAGCCGCTGTGATGAGGACTACAGCCTCTGTACATGGGGTGCGCAACATTACAACTAGCCAACCCAGCACCCCAGATTTATGACATTTTAAGCAGGAATGCAAACACAAAAGCAAAAAACATCACTGATTCCAGCTTTTCATTTGTGAATATTTGCTCGTTCTCTTGGTCCGTATCGTATTTGATTCCTACAAGGAATAATCAAAATCTTAATTGCTCAATATCCCTTGAAAAGTCTGCCATGACTGCACACCAGCAGTTGAGAATGAGCTGCTCACACACATCAGTTCTCCGTGAACAAACACTTTCCACTGCAGGCATCAGTTCCTTTAAAATGTCCCTTACTGCAGCGCTCATAAAGAGTGTGGTTATTCTTCTTCAACTGCTGTGTGAAGTCCAAAGGGCCAATAACAAGAATTAAATGCTATCATGAGAAACACAATCATGTCAAACAAAAGTCAATGTGATTCAAAGCCATAAAAGTACTAAATAACTCTGTCATCCTGCATTTTATTGACTTAGCTTGAAGGGAGGCTGATTAAACACTCCACACAGATTTTTATTTAGAGGCATTCATGTGCCATCCATCGCATTGATTGGCTACAGTTTGATGTGTGAAGAAAGGCCTTAATGAATTATTATAGCTGACTGAAAGCTATTACAAAGCACAAACAAGCTACCAGCAACAAGTATGAGGTTAATGACTCATGAAAAGCTTTTGGTTATGTTATCTTTTCTTCTTCTCTGCAGTCACGTGACGTTGTGTCAAATGAAGTAACTCTGAACTTATTAGTTGATCAATCCTCAAAGTCATTACATGACATTTCAAGGCGCATGATTGATGATGATTGTAAAATCAAATATGTTAGAATTATGAAGAATTATTTCAGGTTACAGTTATAATTCCTCTTAAAAATGTGAACTTGTGGCGCCGTGTAGCCTAGTGTATATGTCGCACCACATGTACAAAGGCAATAATATCCATGTAACTGAGCTGGGATCAGACTGCTAGTTCACGAAATCACAATATTCCCCAAGTGTTTGCTGAGAGCTGCAGCGCTCACTATGGCAACTACACAACAGGAGCTGAGCTGAGCTCACCAGCATGTGCAAAGAAACAATAAAACATCTCAAAATAAAATTAGAGCTACACTGCCAGAGCCTAACAATCTGTTACAATGCAATACAGAATCAAATTAATTTGATCTATGGATGTATACTTGCAAAGCTAGATAAACTTTTAACAGTCTGTAATATTATTATTAATGGATGTTTATATTCAAAAGCCACGGCACAAAATTCTCAAATATCACCAAAAGGCTTCAGTTCATCTCTATAGAAACTTTAAATGATAGATCCCCTTATGTATTTTGTTGCAAAATGTAATGATCTTATTTCAGTTTTGAACACTATATTCCTGAGATGTAAACACATGATCGTGTGCAACAACTCTTTGCGTGGTTGATAAACTCTTTTCTGCAGGGATCACATATGAATGAGTTTAGAGCCAGACTGACGGAGGATTCTGAGACCAAAACCTCTTTAGAGTTGCAGCTGATAAAGTGAGTTCTTTAGCTTGACAAAGACCATTCTACATGGACAAGGACTTTATTTTGCACCAATATGACTATGAAAATGTACTGTGGAAACTACGTATTTCACAAATGACTATATTCAGTAATATCTAACATTATAATAGAGTCAACCCCTTGTGGTGCAGCCGTCTGGTCAGCTGTGAGGCTCTACATGTGCTTCAGACACTGCTGAGTATTGTAAACTATAGATTAGATCACATGCAGCTGAACAAACTGCATGACGACAAAATAAAAACACTTTAACTAGGATTCTTTTCAAAGACACTTGATGGAAGGAAATCAGCATAAAAAAGCAATCATTGATTCTGTAGTCTGTACAGTAGCTCTCAGGTTCTCATTAAGAAAAGTGGTCTCCATGCGCCTTTGTATCTGTTTGTCAACAACCCCGATTAATGCAAGAAGATTACAGTGTCTTTTATCCAACACGAGAACCTAACACACACACACGCTTTCCTCCAAAAGCCAGACACATTCGTGTATCCAGAGACACTTGTTTAGATTGTATAAGGCTTAGTGTGTCGCACTGACAGACCCGGGTCGTGTTCTCTCTACGAGCCTTTCATACACAAATCAGCAGAGAGTCTTCATGCTGGCCAACACAGCGAACCTGCCATGCATTTCAAGCAGGCCACAAGGAACGAGAGCACAGCCTGTGGGATAAACAACTTTAAAAAGGGAGGTTTAAAATGTAACTTTCTTTAGACAGTGAGAGTACACTTTATGACTATGACATTCTTTATTTGTTCATGCAGCCTCCTTTTACACCCCAGGCTTTCTAGGAAATCAAGACGAGCAGAAAACTGAGCCAGAAGAGACGATAACATTTCTGGCATTTCTTATTTCAAATTGTATTCAAGTGTCAAAAGGAAATACACAACAGTGATTTTTAAGACGCTTGCTCTAACTTCAGTATATGGATGCAGAGAGATGACACACTTACACTCCCATGTGTAAGTGGGAAATTGTTTCCTTTGTTTATTTCTACATTTATCTATTAGCTAAAGCTAAAGCTAATTGAACTGAATGTATTGAGTTTAACTTCTTGACTGTAAAAACAGTATAAAACAGATATGCACAGACAAAGTCTGGTGTTTTTAATTTTGAAATATTCTATTTTTTATGTAATGCAATTATTACTCTGGATTTTTTATTTGAATTAAATTTACATGCTAAAAATCTATCCTATCAGGTCACCCAGCTTGACTTTGACTTCATTATAGTTTCGAACACAGGACTTTTGAGTAGATTTATTTGCTCCCTTCTGTAAACCCATTTCATGTTGGCTGATACTTTGCGTCTGTCTCATACACAGTCAGGGATGAGTATTCACAATGACACTAACTATATGAAGAGCACAAGCAGAAGACAAGCAGGCAGCAACAAACAGAACCAAGCCAATTCCAATTTACAAACTTTCCAGGTGGACTTCTGAGCTTCGCTAGGCTACGTATAAAGCAAAGGAATAACTCACCTGTTACTCTGCTCGTACTCCCTGTTCATTATGGGGGGAACTACAGACTTATCTGAGCTGCCAGATGGGGGGAATTAAGCTGCTCCAAAGCCCTTACAGGGGGCTTCGCCGATTGTAAACAGACAATGATGATCAGAGAACATTCAAGACAGGAGGCTAGCTAAGCTCCTCAGACAGACGGAAAGACAGCAGCACGGCTGTAATCACATGACTGTCAGGCAAAGTAACACTGCATCCTGGATGGAAAGATGGGTTGTGGATGGAGGAAGAAGAGACACAGAAAGCAGAAAAGAAAAAGTATGACAGAATGAGTGAGGGAAAGGTGACAAACAGATAAAGGGAGGGAAATGTCTGCCAACCTCTAAACTCATTCCCAAAGCTGTCACTGAACCAGTCGACCAATCCAAAGGGGACACCACATGAATTTTCACAGGGTTACATCGCCTGAATTTCGATTAAAGTGGACAGAGGTGTAGCTGGAGCTGACAGAGAGGATACCAAGGCTACAGTGAGCAGTTCAGGACAGCCTAGTGACTCAGATATGACAGCTAATCTGCTTAGGAGGAACAGGAGCACCGAGGAGGAGTCAGGGAACATTGTGTACAGGGAACGTGTGAGAAGATGTGGTTTGAAGCTGTGGTTTTATTGAAAGCATATAGTTAAAATGATGGGTATATTGCTTAATCACTTCAAAGAAAGACAATTAATCAATAATATCAGCAATCAATTCATATGTTTTGACATTTTAGTGCCATTCTCAGGTTCCAGTTTCTTACAGTAGATGTAGGATTGTCTGCTTTTGACTTTTTTAGATGAAACTTCAATATCTTTGAGCTTTGGACCACTTGTCAGACAAAACCAGTTTGGAGAATATACTTGGGCTCTGGATATTTTTTTGGACATTTCTTAAGACTAAACAACGTACTGATCAAAGATGCTAGTTTGACCTCTAATTTAAAAAAAGGAGGTACCTTGATGTGTATAACGAGTAGCTCTATAACATTTGTTAATTATTGAATTAAGTTCTGGTCTAATCTGAAGACCTGTTCTTTGATCAGAAATAAAGATTTCCCTGCACCATTTTTTTCGTCCTAATGCTGATTTTCATACCAACACTTTAACAAATGAAATTGTCGGCCTGCAGAGAATATGTGCATCCCTATCAGTACACCCACACACCTGTATGGCATGATTTCTTGTAAAACTATTTTACTTTTGGGTTAATAGATTTGAGCATATTAGGAATATCTAGATGTTAAAATCTGTCCTGATCAACTTGGATCACTGTACTACTGTTAAGGGAACTCTACAACAGCCTCTTGTTCACAAAATGCTCCAAACAGCTAGTTTTCTCCAGATATTATAGGCTGGTAAACACATATCTGCACATTGTTTTCTTACATTTTGTGCAGACATTTAAGAGTACAGTGTGGAGCGAACAAAACAGTTTACTGCAAGAACACTGTGATTTTGAAAACATATTCTCTCTAGCTCTGACAGCCCTGTGAGGAAACACGTCTCCAACACTAAAAAGTCTCTGTTTCATCACAGTCACAGACAAGCATGGAAGAGAGGGGAAGTTATACAGCAACATTTTAGTTGCTGTAAAAATAAAGAAAGAAGGATTTTACATTTGGAGTCTGTGCTGCAAAACAAGCCCATATGCTTTGCAACAACGAGAAGCTTTAGCATTTTCAACTCGTGAAAAACTCAAGGAAGACTTGCTCAACAACATTAGAGTAACAACAACTGTAAACCAAGTCCAACCAGTCAGGTTGGTGGGAGGAACACAGAGCAGCAGCACAATGTTAACAAATCAAAACAAAAACAAAGTCGTGGAGAGGCAGCAACTTTGTGTCGACATGATTGCATTTTAGACTTACCTTATATGATAAAAAGATGCATTTATTCAGTCGGTTCAGCAGGCAGGATTTCAGTGGCAGAACTCATAGCCACACAGCATAGGGACCGGTTACCTTGACAACCGCAAAACTTAAAAGAGAGAAGACCCACACCCGTGTCACCATGGCAAACACACCACAACAAACCGTAAACAGGTTTCTAACTAACTAAAATGTCGCATATTTTTGTGTCTGTTATGAAATGATGAGACGCAGAGAAGCTTTTGGTAACGTGAAGCTAGCTAACAGTCAGTGCCAGTTTCCAAAGTTGGCTATCATTAACATCCCTCACTGCCGATTTATACATGCAAACAAACGTGAACAACCTATTTTAAAATATATTTCAGCTATGTACAGTTACACATCTTAAAGGTGGGGTTATTTACCGAGTTAATTTCTCACGACTTAAGCCCGTGTTACTGATACTTTTAAGGCTAATTACCAGTCTTGTGGAGTGTGTGCAGTGATTAGAGCTCGCAGTCGAGGCAAACTGTGCGGATATCTTTAAGTCCTGAGTTTGGTATTTCAGGCTTTTTTTCTTCTTATAACTAACCTCCTGCAAGTTTTGCCTTTTTAAAATGATTCTCTGACCCTTTCGTTGAACTTTCATGACCTGAATTAAACTAAATCAATCTAATTTATTGAGTCTTTCAACGAGATGTGTTACCTGACAAGCTAAATTCAGGCCTTAGGAAGGTTCGAAGTCAAAGACGGAGTGTTGATTGGTTACGAGGCAGCTCAGGGGCGGGATTTACTAGAGGCTGCATCTGAAGAATTGCAGTTCAAAAAAGTGGCCACAGGAGGGCACTAAATCCCAACTTTTCTATATTATTTTACAATGAAAAAGATAGGCATTACATATCATCCAAGAAGCTGCCACCATCATTATAAGGATATGTTGTATACGCAGAAATTCAATACACAATTTTCCCTAACACACTGTTACCAATCATTTTCATGAGAAAATAGCCTACCTTTTTTGTATGTTTTTATCCTGCTTTAAAATAGATAGGCTATCAATAATCTAGAAAAGTGGTTGAAGAGAGATGATTGTTTAGCTAATATCAATCACCCCTCCCTTATCTAAGGACATTCCTGCAATAATGTATCACAGGCACAGTTTAATGACCCCTGGACATGGCCCAAATCATGGTCTGCATGGCTCACAGATCACTGCTTGGAGGCTGGTTTAGCTTGTTGCCAGAGGCCTGAATGATCACTGCTTTGAGTATAATAAAAAAGTCATATGTGCAGCCAATCAGATAATATTTATCATAGTTATGGAGCATTCCTGACTATTACAGTTCATAAGAGCCCAAAGTGATCTGATAAAATATGAAAACCAAACTATAATAAATGAATAACAAACTTGAAATCCTTACATTTAAAAAGCTTGAAACAAATGGCATATTTGCTTAGAAAATGAATTAAGCATTATTATGGGTTGTATGCTCAAATCTGTAAATACCAGTTTGCTTTGAGGCCTTTATAATGACAACACAACAGACATAGTTTAACACTCACACAGCTCCAATCAGTCAGATTTAAGAGAAGAACAAGACTTTGTCCATTTTTGCTGAATAATCAAGATTTAAGCAGTAATGGCTCCCATGCTAGAATAGACTCTTTCACCTCCCACATAACCACGAATAAGATAAGGAGCCACAAACATGGACTGATGAATCAGTAAGTATTTTCCACCCACAAATGAAAGCTGTAATTTTCAACAGAATTGTAAAGCTGAACTTAAAAGCATCTATTTTCTTGTTAATTGCAGTTGCTGCTATGTATTTTTCTTTGTCCTTTCAATGGACTACAATTTCAAACCTGAAATAACAGAATTTTGAACAAAAAAGTGATCTTTTGTGAGCCTGACAGAACAGGAGGGACGTTACAAAAGAAAAGAAATAGAAAAAATGCACCATAATGCATAATGCTGATGTTATACACAATATTTTGGAATCTACCTGTACATGAGTGCAGGAATTTTCTCCCATTAAGACATATAAGATAGCTGGCCATGTATGTCAAGTGCTCATTCCTGGCCCTTAGCTGTAGTTCAAGTTTATCCCAAAAGGAATTAGATGGGGCTACAGTCAAGGCGCGTTGAGGACCAGTCAACTTCCAAACTGGGAAGAGCATTTCTTCATGGGCCTGGTTTGAGCACTGGATCACTGTCATGTTAAAGCTCAAAGAATTTTCTGAAAAACTTTTACCACTAAGTTATGAGAAAACTGATGTCTAAAATATATTTGAATAATCTAGCATTACAACCATTACTAAGCTATATTCAGACAGAGTCACACTGCGTGAGAGAAGCTTTAATGCTGTTTTCAAAAGGTTGATGTCGTACCAGGCTGCAGTTCATATCATTTTGGAAAAGTTAGACAAATTCTTATCTTCTACTCTGTGAAAATAAAATTTGCACACAGTCACTGAAATAATGATAACACACTTACTGGATAGTTTATTCAAAGGTTATACATGTTTCCTCAGTCATAAATATCAGGATGGATAGTCAGCCACACCTCCAGTTCAGGTTCTCATGAATGATTAAAATCCATGTTACTTTTTGACAACAATGAGTCCTGGGATGGCTCAGCTTTTTTTAGATACTGGTGTCAAAAGAAAAAGGTGGAAGTAGTTCAAGGTAAAAGAAAAATGTGACAACATATTGGCTAAAGTTAGATAGAAGCGTTTGTTAGCATTTAGCAACTTTTTTTTTGCCAATATAGTTTCATGTTTACACAATAGTAGGAAAGGCGTCAATTCCTAGCCAACAAAACAAGAGCAGTAAAGATGTTGAATGCTCAGAAAATCTGATTTTTAAACTGCATGGTAAGTGTGTAATAAAAATGTTGTTTTAGTTTGAAATATGGCCTAATGTCAATCAGAATGTTTCTATTGTCTTCTCAGCTGCTGATTAAGCAGAAAAATGATTTTAACAAATAATATATTAGATTCCTCATGTTTACACGACATGCAAAATTGTTATCAGAGTCTAATGGATACCATGTGAATAAAGCCATGAAAACCTAAGACCAGAGTAAAACATACTTCTTTTTAAAGTAGTTGCAACAACTCTTCAATGCCATGATTTATTTATTCAAAATGAGAAAAGACAGTGTGTTAGTTTTTGTGCAGTTATATTTATTGAAAAATTAAACACACTTTCTGTATAAAGAGCATGTCATTGTACAACACTGCTTGTTAAAATGTGCAGGAAGCAGGCAGAAAGACAGATGGACTGACCGACTGACTGAACAAAGCAAAAGAGCTGAAGAGAATCGCAGGGTGGAGGAATGAACACCAACAAAATGAACTTGTGTAGCTAATAAAGCAGGAGGCAGACTCAGTGAGACAAATTAAACATGATCAATGGAGTCAACAGGTGGCGCTTGGTGCATTATGAGTCTGACCTTTGAGGGAAAGCAGCAGTTAAGGGGTGGTCAGGGGGGGAGACACTTCGCTACAGCGTGAGCAACAAGTTAATGTCTGAGCTGTAGTGTCTCATGTTGGACACAAGGCCAGCACCTCTCCGTCTCTCCATCTGATAAATGAGCCTGTCAGCAGCTTCCGTGGCTTTCCTCCATCATCCCTCCCTCCTGGATGGTCCTTTAATATCAGGTCAAAGAGAAGGCCGAGCCGCCATCGACATGTGTCTACAAGTCGAGGTCATCATGGAGTTAGCTCATGGAGAATTCATAAGATGAGGAGGGATAGTACTGCAGTTATATCATAGTTTATATATCTCTTAATAAATAAATGAGGGCTTTACATACAGTGAGAATGGCTGTTTCCTTTACTCAACCTTTTACACGTTTGATTTTATGTGAGACATGTTTCACTTTATCCACATTTCACCTGAGCAACCCGCAGCAGGGAGGGGTTTAGTGTCTTGCTTAAGGGAACTTTGGCATCAATGGAGGCATATAAACAAACATTATGATCAAATAAGTAAGAACTCAGTTTCAGCTCAGTAAGGTAAATGCATCTCCAAAATCTCAACATTTCATGTAGTGGACATACTTAGTTTAAAGTTTTATAAAGGTCTTTAACTAAAAAGGGCTTTTGTGGATCACATCTTTATGTTCCCATGGGTTGTCTTGGTATCGGTGCCCAAACTTAATAATAATATTCATTAGTGTAATGTAAAGTTCAACATTGCCCTGTTCAGGGAGATGCATACTCAAGTTTACTTATAGGGCCTTAAACAAGAAGTCAGATATTCCCCTCAGTGCATAAAGAAAATGTATCCTTCAGTTTATTGAACTGTGAAAAGAACAATCTAAATGACATGAAATGTTAAGTAGGATTTTGTGGTTTTCAGGAGACATTAAAGAATTTCTAGCAAAAGACTGCACTGCAGTGTGACGAGGGACATCATGTGATAGAAAATGATTAAATCATTTTTACTCTTCTTCTCCTCTTTCCTTGTCTCCTCTCTCCTCACTCAGGAGACGTGTCATGTGTAATGGTTAGAATTTAACTCCAAAAACAAACGTCGTCGTCTGTGGTGCTGTGATTCCTTGCGCATTAGCTCTTGAACAGGGAGTAATTCTACTGAGAGGACGCGCTCCAGCTCTCATCTGCCTGAATGTCTGCTCTATTTCCCTCCGTCTTCTTACGGCCCCTGGTGTGTCAGACACAAACACACTCATGGACACACACATACACAAAAACTGAAGCATCCTGAATTCTAAGTCAAGCTGTTGCATTACCCATTATTTGTATTATGTCCTGAATATAAGTTTATCTGCAGTAAAATCAATGGATTTATCCAAAGTCTCTGTCATCTTACAAGCAGAACATTTTTGTTAGTAAAAAATATTTGTATTTTTTTTTTTAAAGCCATAAAATCAAGTGTTTAATGCATAAGCTTAAACAAAAAAAAAGCCCTGTTTACTTTTATGTTGTTATTCAGGAGCATGTTGTCCTTTAGTAAATCTCAAAAACAAAAGTTAGTAGATTCTTTTAGTGCTTGTCCTTTAGGCAGAAGGAAATTGCCAATAACAGAGGGCAGCAAAGCATTGCTTTCAGCCTTGTGTTAAGTAACTCTTGAAAGTCTAAAAAGTGAATCAAACATGTTTTTGTCTCTTCTGTAAGATGACAGAACAAAGAGAATCGTCACCAACTCCTCAGCTCTACAAAGTTTTTAGCCTCTTTCAGCTTATTGTTTTGGTTTCAGCAATAGTTCAAGGTGTGTTCAGACCGTAATTAAAACAAGTTTTACCTGGCGTCATTTGTCCAAATCTGACAGCTTGTTTAATCAAACACATTCAACACATCCACTGTAAATGAGCTTGTAAATTAGAAAGAAACACACAGCAGCAGCTTGTGTGGCAGCATGCCTGTCAGTTCAACCTCTGACTGATCTTGTAAGTCAGCAGAAACTCAGCTCTTCAGTCTCTCTCCTTTGTCCTCCTGTCTTTGTATCATTCATGAAGGCCCAGGATAGGCTACATGACAAATTTCATTAATTGAGGCTGCCTGCTGCAAATTCCCCCCTAATCAAGTCTTTCCATTGACTTTTTATGCAATCAAGCTACCTTTAAAAATCACTTAGTATTCTGTCTGTACACACGGTCAGCCTTAGTGCTCTCACCAACACTCTTTTCTGCAGAATCGGGCAGCATCTTTAGAAAGCATGAACCCACTGCATTATACCTGTTCAGTATTTCAGGACAGATAAATGAAATGTGTAACTAATTGTTTAAAGATATACACTTTTTGGGCCTATTTTGCCTTTATTGGATAGGACAGCCTAAGAGAGACAGGACATGTTGGGAGGAGAGAGTGGGGGATGACATGCAGCAAAGGGCAGAGGTCAGATTCCAACCCGGCTGCGAAGAGGACTATAGTCTCTGTACATAGGGCGTGCAACATGACCGCTAACCCCTGTGCAACTAATTGTTAACAAAGATATAAACTAACAGCTGAAAGGTGGGTTAGTATTTAACTCACATTTATCAGATTGTTGACTGAAATGATTCAAAGAATGCACCAGATTTATGTGAGAAAAATATGTCAGAATTGGTAACAAAGCATATTTAGGAATAAGATTCTTTAAAAAATGATGAGAGATGTACATTTCAGGAGCATAATCTGTGAAATTATATTGAATTTTGGTACGACCTTAAAATACCTGACCAGTTTCTCGCTAACATTGAATGTTTGATTCCAGTCAAGCTTGACATTTTGAAGATAGACTGCAGGGATATGTTAAAAAAACAAAGCATGAATTTGGTGTTCTTTTCTCTGGCTTGTCATCCAAATGATTCAGGAGTGTTTGATAGCAATTTCTCACAGAGCCGCTCTGTTGGCATTCTTCAGAAAGCCCAGACTACCAGACTGCTGCTTCACTTCCTCATGTCTCATCCAGCTGCTCCCTGTATGACATTTACATTTGTCTTTATTTGCTGTCTGCTTGTTTTGAGCATATTTTTCTCCTTTCTTCCATTAACTTCAGACTGACAGACACCACTCATGTTAAACACACACAGCACGCATCCACACAAGCCTGATCCAAGTCTGCAGAGTGACACATGGAGGATGTTTACTGCTGTTTCTCAACACGCTTGTCTCTTCCTGAGGAAGCAAATCATCTCCACAACAGTCATCACAGCTCATTTGTTACTTTTGTCACTCCCTCATTCTCATTCCCTTCTCTTCCTCTCTTTCTCTCGCTCCATCTCTCACTCTACCTGATTGCTTATCTCCTAATTGCTTTTCTATAAGCGGATGTAATGTGTGCGTGCGTGCAAACATGCAGCATGTGTGGAGGAGCGCCTCTAAAATCTTTAGCAGTGTTGTCCTCTAAATGTCTCATTACTCCCCTCATGGGCGTAATTGCTGCACTAAGCACAGTTGCATTAAGACCCCCAGGGTGAATGATTAAAAAACTATGAAATTACTAAATAAAAGCATCAATTGTTATTCAGCAGGGGAAATACTAGGAGAAAAGCTGAGCAGCCTGAGCTTAAATCATGGAGAACCTCCACACCTAGTTGGTAAAATCTGAACACTGATCTTTTATCAGGGATTTGAACACAGGGGAACACTGAATTTGTTAAATTGCTCTGCAGAGTAAACAAATCTCAACTATAAGTTCCCTCTCTTTAAATGTGCAATACAAACTTTGTTACAATAACGGCCTCATCATTAAAGTTCAAATCTCTTGAACATGATATCCACTTTGATCTTCTTTTGGTATCTACAGTAGTGTTTCAGTTTCTGTTTTCTCTCCAGTGAAGTTTTCATACATGCACAAAACTCCTGAAAGTTTCCAGACACTTTCGGGTGAGCTGCATGGGTGAATGCAAACCGCCAAAATGTTCACCCTGACTTTACCTTGGACGTTTTTCTGCCAGCCACCTTTAAAAATGTTTGTTTGAAGTCAGGGTGAGTTGCTGTTTGAACGCAGTGAAGTGGAGCAAATGTAAAGTCAACAAGTTTTGACAACAGAATGGTTTTAAATATTGAATGCAATAATGTCACACAAAGGAGCCTCAGTGCGCTTTTAAATGAAGAACTGCAGGCTCCTACTCCTCTTTCTACTGTGAAATGTGTGCAGCATGGCAAGCGGACAGGTTGCTCAGTGCATGATGGGAAAAGGCCATAAAAATATGTCAATAACAAACATTTTATTTTAAGGTTGGCTGTGTTGGAACAATATAGTGCAAACTTGAGAACAAGAGGGGACAGCTTGAGTTTTAACCAGTTGAGACTTCAGAGAGTAACTATCTTCCCCACTTATTTTTGGAGGTGTCTTTATCTTTGTATGACAGACGCAGGTTGTTTCGTTATGAACAACATTTTCAAATGTAGCTGGCTAAAGCCTTAAACAGAAAAGATACACATGTGGTAAGGAAGCAGGAATAGTCACATTTATGTAGTGTCCATATGATGATTTCTGTCATTCACAATAAAAATCTGTCAAGTCAAACAAATAAAAGCATGTAAAGTTTTTATGTCAGCCCAAAGTGGCTCAATCCATTCCCTTTTGTGAAAAAGTGATAAAATGTAGACAGGCCAGTAGCATTAATATCAAATTTGTAGAATCCTGTATTGTCAGGATAGCCTCACTAATCCTTTCTGTAATATATAACTATATGTTGATGATGCAATAAGGTTAGGGGGTTTATAATTCATATAGGATCTTTATGTGTACAGTATATATATATGCATCTGTATCTACATTTGTTCATTTGTACATATACAAAGTGGAGCATGAATCAGTCTTAGATGTGCACTTTTCTCTCACATTGAAGCAAAATATAAATCAATCAAACTGACCATGGGAGGCGGGAGTGCTACGATAAGTCTCGGTGGGTTTCAATGGTTGAAAGTCAACGATGTATAACACTGAAAGGATGAACGAAAGGTTCACAACTTTCCATTTAGTGCATAAGGTCTCACAGTGGGGAGGTAACATGTTGAGGAGGATCCTTAACGAGGTCCACAGCAGAAGTAATACCTTGTAAATTAGAGGATCACATATCCAGACACAAGGAAGGATTTATGAGAAAGAAGAAGGGCTCAGAGATCAGTTAGTGGTTTGTTTCAGTCTTAAACAGTTGTGCCATTAAAATCAATAGAAGCTTAAATTTTCTTTCACTCCTGTGGCTCTCAGACTCGTCCTTGTCATTGTCCTCTCTCCTCCTCTTCTCAGCTATAGAGCCACATTGAACTCGGTCACCAGGAAGTCCACGTGGTCCTTCTCTTTGGTTTTGAAGGCCTCAGCGATGATGCGTGCAGCGTCCCTGTGCTCACGGCCCCTCATGGAAACCCCGTTAACCTCCAGGATGACTTGACCCACCTTGAGCTGTCCGCAGTTAT
This sequence comes from Tautogolabrus adspersus, assembly GCA_020745685.1. NCBI lineage: Eukaryota > Metazoa > Chordata > Actinopteri > Labriformes > Labridae > Tautogolabrus > Tautogolabrus adspersus. The sequence continues at coordinate 6,050,234 of CM036549.1, read as the reverse complement.
GAGCTGAGCCACCCCTCTGAGAGAGAGAGAGAGAGAGAGAGAGAGAGAGAGAGAGCGAGAGAGAGAGAGAGAGAGAGAGAGAGAGAGAGAGAGAGAGAGAGAGAGAGAGAGAAGGAGGGAGATCAGGGGATGGACACAGATGAAAATAAGAAGGAACTAGGGTAGTCACAATTCCAGCAGTTTAAATGTCGATAGGATACTTGTGAAAATTAAATGATACTGATACCTGTTTTGATACCACCTTGGCACATAATCATGGGCAATTTCTTGTTTTTAATTAGAAAAAAAGGAAGCAAACACCTTCACATTGTCTAAATTGCATAAATCCATGGGCAACATTTCGGTTGTGAAAGATTACCAATGCCAAGTGCTCTTTCTCTTTCTTTTACAACAGCTTTGGGTAAAAAATATGATGCGCGCTTGCGGCCCGCCTCTGTTCTACTGTTCGTTCAGCGTTGATGTGTTTTGTACTTGTTCCTCTTGGCACCCTAAATCACCTCCCAGAGGGCAGAAGCTGATACTCATCATGTAGGACATGAAATTACTTTACTCAGGAATTTTCAACAAGCTGTGAGTTTTCAATCATCATTGCAAAATCTCTTAGTTTTTTTAAAGACTTTTGAAGACTTCAAGAAGACCTAACTGCAGTCCAGATTCAAGGCTTTTCCCCCACACGAAAAATCCATTTGCTTAAGCAGCCCACAGGCCCTACAGAGAGTTTTAGACTGAGATCCCTGGTTTTGTTCTATCACACCAAAGTTAACATGCTTTATAAATACCCTAGCTTAATTTTAAACATCATCCTATAAGTAGGTCAGGTACTTTAAATGCATACAGAAATAGAAACAGAGGGAACAGAAAAAACACATTCACAGACATCAAAATACAGTACACACACACACACACACACACACACACACACACACACACACACACACACACACACACACACACACACACACACACACACACACACACACTGGCTCTGAGAGCACACAATGAAGACTCTGCAGTAGATGTACTATATGCAGATTCATGCTTTTAAAATTACACGTGATCAAGAAAATTGAAAACTTTTTTCCAACCAGCAACACCCCTTCTTATTTCACACGGGATTAAATTAATGTTGATATCTACAACTACAGATTATCAAGACAAAAACTCATAAAACACACTAGGTCTATGCTGGTTGGCAGTGAAATCAGAAGCCTCCCAAGAGAAGCCGCAGATTGCTGCTCAACAAAGTCCCCCAAGTGTCAGTATAACTTCAGAACACCATCAGTTCAAGTATCTCTGGCCACAGGCTGAACTCCTGAACAGAGGCACTTAGCCTCTGTGTGAAGAAAGGATCCGAGGCATCTCTGCTCTGGAGGATCACTCCAAAAAATAGAACCCTTGATGCAAACCTGAATCATAAGGTTTGTTAACCTTACCTGCTTCTCCTCTACGGTCATAAATCCGAAAGGCAAATACAAGTCATGTCAACTGTTCCTTCCCTCTCACTATTTCTGAGTGAAATTTGTCAGCAAGCTTTCTGTACATCAAGACAGTTCAGGCAAGAAGTAGATAAAAGTTTGCACACATACAAAGCTGCTCTGCTGGCCTCTGGTATCATGTCATAGCAGCTCGAGCAGCTTGATGTGGCTCTCAAATTAAAAACATTTCAGTTTCAGGCAGAGTGGACTGACAGCGACTGCTAGTTGAGGATCTCCCTTGATTTGTTTCGCTGCTGTTGGACAAACCACCTTCTCCTCTGCCTACTTTGTAAACCTCACAATTACAACTCTAATATCAACTATGTCTAATATGACAAGACTGAGGATGGTTTCAGCTTTGCAAAGGTAACCCTCCAGGTTGCCTGAACTGAAAAAAAAACTGCAGCTGATGTATCGTTCTTTGCACTGAACTAACTACTGTACCTCTACCTGTGTTTGACAACTACATATAAGAACTACTGAGGCTTGTGGTGTACAGCTGCAGCCCCCCCATAACTACATTTACTTTACCATTGATAATAGCTTACAAAAAAATCTAATGTTAAATTTCATTTATTTACTAATTTCATGTATATTTAAAAATCACACAAGTCTTGAGTTACAGAAACAGTTCATGTTTTAATGCTTGTGTTTTAGTGTTTGTGATTATTCTACAGTCTACAAACTGTGGTGAAAGGTGTAATATTGCTGGTTTGAGGTCAATGTTTGAGGTCTGTTTTTGCAGAGAACCACGAAATAGGCATGAAAGCCAGTCTCTTGATAATGTGGTTCTTCAGCCACAGGTGAACAACACCTGAGCATTCTGGGTAAAACTCAGGCTCAGGCTCTTTCCTTCTACATGCAGTAAATCTCTCTGACAAAATTCAATGAAATCAAATCTGGTGGTCGCGGTGATGGCCATTAAAAAAACGACTTTATAATACTACTTGCTAATGATCATGTTTGCCTTTGTAGTTCAGGCATCAGAATTGAATTAAGTCTGCTTCATTGATACTTAAATACTCCAAATGATACCTTTAACATCTGTGTTGATTAGGGGATAAAGGAGGCTTTATCTTTGACTTCTTCTGTTATGTAACTGTCCTAACTTTCATGTCAGAATCTATTCCTGTTTGATGACTTTAACAGCCTGTTTTCAATCTGTTCTGGTTCTTGCAATGACTTGTGTTTATCTTTTATTGCTTTGTTATTTACTTGATATCATTGAGGGTTGTGTAATGGAAAAATTCTGTTTACTGTCGAGGACACGTTTTACTCACAGCTCGTGTGAGAAATGCAACAATAATTTAATAAGTAATATTCTTGTTTAGTCTATACTGCATGGACAAAGGTTTCTCACAAATAGCGAAATATCAAAGATACCCAGACTTGAAGTTTCCTTGACATCACTGTTGTGCGACGTGTTGAAATGTATGACAAAATGTCTTTGATATTTCTGACTGCGCCTGTATAGACACTCCTTATTTAGGCATGAAGGTTTTTCTGTGAAGCATGTGTATAAAAACCCAAGCATATTGTGATTACGTTGAGCTTTCCTTCAGACTGTCTTGACACTCTGAAGCTTTGTTCCTTCTACTTGCAAGAAGAATTAAACCAAACAAAGACATTGATTGACTCAAGATCCTTTCTTTTGCATTGATAACATACATTTCCAGCACAGATGCCCCTCAGTGATCTCTCAAGTTATAATAAAGGTTCATTGATTGAGCTTGTTTTATCATTTTGTTTTTAAACCAACACATCTGCAGGAACAAAAGCAAAATGTTCCACATCCTTACAGTCTTATCACCAAATATGAAGCACAATCCTGTTTCCAATTGTGTCAAGTCCATGTTCTCTTTTTCCTGACTCTCTCAGTGACCTCAGCAACTTTGATGACTCAAACACCAGCAGTATCTTCCACACCAGGACTGCATCATCACCTCTCTTATTTACTCAGCCAACAACAATTACCCCGAGCTAGTGCAGGAGCCAGTTGTCATGATGGGAAGATGGCGGTGATAACGGCCTGTCGCTTCAGGAGGGGGTGATGGGAGCTGATAACGAGAGGCAGCAGCGTACTCATCTGTACTTCATCCTCAGCGGGCACGATTGAGGCGACCTGAGGTGAGTGCCCTCACGCTTCATGACTCCACTGTGCTTACTTCTGATGCTGCAGAGAGTGTTGTAAAGGGACCTAGCTTTGATGTGATGCCATCATGTATTTCAGATAGAACCAATGCACTTTGGAAAGCCAGAAAATCGACATGTTTATTCTTGGTTTTTGCCCAAAGAAAAAACATCATTCAAATGTGTTGACCTGAACTGAGGAAGTACAACCCTTAAGAGTTTGTGTGCTTTGCTCCAGGCCCAAATAACATTAAGTCTGCTTTATTGACGCTTGACAGAACAAAGTTTTCACAGCTTACTTTCCCATCAAAAGTGGAAAATCTCCTCCCATGTCTGTAACAAGTGACCTCCAGGCTGCCATGTTATTAATGATTCTGAACAACTGTGAAGCTACATGGTGTTATTGTTCAGGGATGCAGCAGTGGTGTATGTCATGTTCCTCATGGCTTTGTATCGCCCGTGATTGATCGGGTTTAGTCCTCAGCATACAAAATGTTATATTAAAACTATGCAAATCCAAAAATGTTAAGTGATAATTCAAGGCTGAGCACTTGTTGTAACCTGATTAAAAAATCTGTCTACTAGGCTGAATGGTTTTTATTCACTTAAACTGTTTAAATGAGCTCGTAAAATGAACTGAAACCTTGTTTCAGGCAGCATCATTGGACCTCCTTGTGTCTCTGTCCTTATAAACCAAAGCCCCCAGGGAGAGAGAGGGCCATTTCCTCATTTATATCCCATGGCAATCAGCTGCATTTCTATTTTCATTAGTCTCTCAGTCTGCACAGATGAGAGAAACTGTTCATAGGTTGAAATATTTCAGTGGCTTCATCTCTTTAAAGTCACTTTCTTGCTCTTGCTAAAAGTATGGAAGAGTGCAAACAAAGCTTCAGGGACTATTCATTTAAATAACTGGGAAACGTCTATCAGCTTCTTCTTGAGAAACTTCAGCTGTTGAATGTTAGTTATTTTTTGGCCCATTCCACGTAATAACAAAAGAATCCACTCAAGTAAAACCAGTGATACTCTCACCCTCATCCATCTTATCTTAATCCTCTCCCTGTAAGAACTCCTGCTTTGTTGTCTGCTGAGTGAAACCGCAAAGGTATCACATACAATAGTGCAGAAAAAAGCAGCTCTGATATATAAAATTGGGAAAGCTGTGTCCTCACTTCAGAGGACAAGAACAGAAACACAAGTTGAAAAGGATGAGAATCTAATATCCATACTCCTAGGGTGTGGACTTCTAGCACTGATGGGAAAACAGCAGTTTGGAAAATAAACACGTTTTTTTCTTTGTCCCTATGTAACCTTTCCCTCAATGATGTCCACATCACTAACACAGCCGCCAAACACAAGAATACTGCTTCCACTCACAACACCAGTCTCTCTCTCACGCTCATCTGAACAATTCTTCATCATTCCTCCTCTCCTTATCAACATCTCTCTTATTCTTTGCATCCTTCACTCACGCTTACCGTCCTTTCTTCCAGTACACCCTTTGGTTTTGAATGTGCTGATTTCCGATCCTTTTATCCCTCCCCTCGCAATCACAGACCCTTTTTTATTTCAATCACCACCTCTGTGGAGTGGGAGGCTGAGACCGCTTTGAAAAGGTGTTGACTGTAGTCTGGAGCTGCTGGCTGCTCTGATCTCTAAATTGTAAATCCCTGGTGTCTGTGATTAGGAAATGATTCGTGCCACAGATAGTCTTGAGCTAATATGAGGCTTTGTTGACTTGCAAATTGCACTAATAGACAGATAAATGCACACCCAGTCAGAGCTGTAGCTTTCTTCAGACATGACTTAGTTGTACTTTCTAACTAGGCTGTCAATATTTGGATTTCACTTTGCAATAGCTAGGAAGCTGAATTTATTTTTCAATTTAGACACACTGCAAATGTAAAATCTCAGATTGAAACACGATGAAATAAGATCAAGTTTTTAGTAAATTCAAATCCTCAACATAAAAGGTGCTACATTATGTAATCTCCCATGGGTGCTGCTGCTGATTCTGCCTTTTATTTCAACACATCAACATCATAGCTACTGCTGATACTTAAAAGTTATTACAGTGAATCGCCAGCATCTCCAGGCAGACAAACCTTTTCATGAAGGCGTGGTAATCATCAGTGTGAGAGACCCCGTCGAGGACAAAATTAGCAGCAACATTAGGAGCAGTCTTAGAGAAAGTTCAGCTACAGTGTGAATCCATATAAAGCTTTACGGGACATAAAATCCCACCTGGAGGTCGTGCCCATGGAGCATCATTAAAGGCACAAAACGCAGCCAGGATCAACAGGAGAATAGAATAGGAACCTACAAGGAGGTCTATTTTAGCATTACTTTTTCTCTTCCTGGCTTACTTGTATTGTGACGATCCGCGGCAGGGGCTGGCGAGTGTTGGCTCCACCTTCAATGGCAATCCCCAGGGTGCTGGCACTCTTTGCAACCCTAACTAGTGTAGAAGTGGGCTCCAACAGGCCCGGCTGCAGTATAAGAGCAAGAGGAACACAAGTAAATATATAAGAACATTTTTTAATGCATATTTATGAACCTGAATATATTCTGGCATTGCACAACCTCTCTTTGTCTGCTGCCCCTTTGTGCCACTATGCATACATATGAAGTATTTTACATATATTTTCTGCCTGTGTTTACCCGTAGAGCTTTGCTTTCTCTGAGCACACATGCCCAAGAGCACTCCCTATGGATTTAGACATTCATAAAGGCCATGACCCTATAGTAACCCGTATTCACCCCTGCTTACATGAACCATCCAGTTCACAGCTTTAACAAGTTCGAGGACAAAAGAAATACAAGCTTCTAAATTCATTCTTGACATTTTCTGTCATTTAGTCACCTTAATGCCAACACTTGCAAAGCTTCTGTTTCACTGGCTTCTATAATGCAAAGGGAGTTCATTTCTCCAAAGCCTTTTTTTTTTATCTTTATGTTAAACATGTTCGAGGTTTTCATGTCCACATTGAAAGATACTGTATATATCAAGGACACACAAAATAAAACTGCAGCGTCCTCTGTTCAATTCTGGTTAGGGTCCTTCATTGTTGCATGTTGCAGCCCCCCTTTTCTCTGTGCACCATGTTTTCTGTTAATAACAGAAATAAATAAATAATAAATTAAACTGCTGTACTAGATGGTTACATTTGAAAGCTGCATTAATTTATTTTTTGGCCATTACGAAACATGTTAGCAAACATCCAGCAGACACGGGAACATTAGAAGTAACTTTGAGATGTTTTTTTGTGTACTCCATTTGTCTTTACTTTGGTCTGCAACGACTACTTACTAAAATATCTGACCCTTAAGATGTTCTATTTTTTAAGCTAATTGTCAAATGTGAGTGTTAGATACTTGAAGGTGGTTTGGAGTGGGCTTAGAAAAACAGAACAGCTTTTACTAGACTATTGTGTTTATTCTTTCCAAATCTTTAAATGTAATGACCTTTATTACATTTCAGGCCCTATACTGTACTTGTCTCATCTAGAAGCTGTTAGTAAGAGAAGCTTCAATAAGCCTTATGTGAGCAGTTTTTTGGATGTCTTTTGATAAGAATAAGTTATTCCAAATTTCACAAGAAGCATCGTTCGTTTGTCTGCTGGGACAGAAAATTCTTGAAACATGTTTAAACTTTTCAGTAAAGGCTTATAGATAAAACTTCCACACTTACAGTAATTACAGGTCACAGAGGCTTTTTATCAAGAAGCTTGAATTTGATTCTGTAGAAAATGAACTAGCTTGGTTGCTCATCTTCAGCCTTCTCTGTAACATGTTATGTGGCTTGCAGTGTTATCTTCATTGACTCTGAGCCACTTTTACATACTCGCTCACAGCTGCCACAAATCTGCAGCAGTGAACCTGCTGAGTGTTTGATTGACATTAGGGTGAGTGGACTTTAACAAGGCTCAAACAAATGTCATCTTTAAGTTTATTCAGGGGTGTTTTATGAGCACATAAGTTTTCTCTTATCACCACACTCCTGTTTGACACTCTGGAACAAACAGAATGTAAATCACTGACGCCTGAGCAATAAAAGGATGCTTTTCATGATACAAAGTCAGTTTAGCCTTTCCATTTTCTTCCTGATAATTCAAATCTTAAACAGACAGTGAATCAAACAGCTCTACCATCATAAACATTTAGCCCGCTAAAATCCTTATGTGTTATTCCTGCCATCAATCAAAGAAAACCACAGAGTGGTTTCAGAGTTTCATTACACTACAGTGCAGTGAGCGATGGAATAAATGATGGAGCATGTGACTGAATGAACGACATGAGAGACGGATAAACAAATGAGTGAAACAAAGACACACTGTGTGAGTAAACAGAGGGAGGAGAGAAGAGATCACTGTTAGGACTGGGAACAGATTCAGTAGGAGGATTAGTAATAAAGCACATCCATTTATCAACCTGTAACGCTTAATATATTTACAGCTAGTGCACACATGTTTGTATATCTACACTTGTGAGGACCCCCAGTGATAATAACAAGTTTTTTACGCTTATAAGGTAGCGCAGCGCTTTGAAGAAGTGAGGAGACAGGACTTAGATGTATGTGTATAGATACTGTATATGTACAGTATGTATGTGTGTGTGTACATATGTGGGTATGTATGTGTGTAGGTATGTATAGGCATTGGTGTGGTGTATCGGTATAAGTGCATGCAAGCCTTGAAACGTTCTATAACTGTCAATCAAATGTAACACAGATTAGCTCTTTCTGTAAGCATGTTCTGCCTGTTCAGGGACAGGCTTTGGAAATTAGCATTAGCTATAGATGCTGTGGTGTACCGCATTGGTAAATTGTTGCTCAGTTCTCTATGTGTACTGCATCTGTCCCTGCCAAATACACCAAGCCATATTTTACCTCAATACATTAGCTCAATATTAAAAAATATTTGTATTTCTCAATATATCAACATGTTGAAAAGGTCTACTTTTAAAAAATATCCTCACTTTTAAAAAACATGTTTACATTTCATTAATGTACACACTTTCAACAAAGTATTTTGTCCAAAATTGTATCCTATAAAAAAAAAAAAGGTCAAATAATCAAATATCTGGCCACATTAAAAAAAATATTATTTCCATAAATGTCCCTTATGTCCAAAAATGAAATGTTGAAACTTGCGCTCTTACTTTCCAAAAAGCTCATAAAATCAAAAAGTCTACATTTGAAAAGGCTTAATAGCCACAACCGCATCTTTGTGGTCCTCACAAAGATAGAAATACAACAGCACACACTCCTAAACTATTCAAACACACGTCTTATTCCACAGAGTTTTACAATTAATTAGCTTATCTATTCATGTTCTTCAAACATCTGTTCTGATTCACCCCCTCACCGGTTTGGAGGGGTTGTCCCCCCCGCCCCGCTGCGTGTCTGGAGGTTGGTGTGTGCGTGAGGAATTGGGGCTGCTGTCTTTGCTGATGTGTCCTGAATCAGCTATGTCCACCCCGCTGTCCTCACTCAGGGTCTGCCCGCTGTCTGACAGCTGAGATAGGGCGCCACCTGAGAGACAACAGGCGCACATGATGATGGAAATCACAACACAACACATTACAGTAACTAATTATTAAATCTTATTGAGTAAAAGCGTGAAGTATTTTGTTGTTGTTTCAGTCTTTTCTTTTTTGAGTTTTGTGCATGTTGACACAAATAAAGGGAACTTCTTCAGTTTAAGAAGCTGTCATGCTTAGCTGCAATGAAAGAATAAGTCAGATTTCTAGATTTGTGCTGAAGTAGATTAGATTGTAAAATGTAATATGAGATTAAAAGCTTATTGAGATTAGTGTCGTTTTGCATTAAGGGTATTTGTGCACATTATTCTGCCTTATTGCTCATTTAAGCACTTTATGGCCAAGTAAATTCAGATTTTCAGACATAATAAATTAATTATTGAAACTAAGCATTTTCTTATGTCATGCACACAAAGACAATAAGTCTTAAAATCTCAGTAAATGGATCCCAACTGCACTCCCATCTGAGTGTTTCATAATACTTACATATAAATGTTTAACATAGAGCTCTGAAGCTAACATATAAAATATGTTTGCTTTTCTTGAACTACAGCATGGGTTCTACAAAAAACTGGTGTTACACTGTTAAAAGGCCCGCCAGGTGTAAAATTCATTGCAAAATACAAAACTCATGATTTCATATTTGGTGTGCTCAGAATATTTTGAAGTTTTTTAAATATTTTCTCATTTTATGGATTGTAATATTCATTGAGAAATATTTTTGAATCATCGTTCAAAAAAGAATGACTTGCAGCCCTACATGTACATTTGATTAATTTCAGGAAGTAAATGACTAACATGTGACACTGTCAGGTCTTTTCTTCGACACTCCTCACCTCGAGCTTGAGGCAGCGGCCGCACCTCGTTAACGTCAGGCTCTGCGTTGGGTCTGTGAACCTCCACTGTAACAAACTGCTGTTTAGAACCTGGAGAGGACGCTTTGGACATGGAAAGTGGCTTGAGAGGCAGAGAGGGGGGTGGAGGAGGAGGAGCAGGGAGTGGAGGTGGTGGTGGCGGTGGAGGTGAAGGGGACGGGGGAGTAGGTTTGGTGACTCTGTTTGGGGACTTGACTCTGGGGAAGGGGCCGATGCTGTGCTGGATGACCTTTGACAACTGGGCAGAAGTAATTTGGTCTTTCTTCGAAGGAACAGGGGGGTCTCTCTTTCTGACCACTGCGTAGTCCCGAGAAGTGTCCTTTGGGTGTTCTCGTTTGTGGTGCAGAGATGGCGAGGCTGGGGAGCGTCCTGGCTCTTTTCTGTGGTTGTGAGAGGTCTGCGCTGTGAAGTACAAGCCTGAGTGGGAGGATTCGGAAGAGGGGCATTTGTTGAGCTGATCTCGTCTAGTCGGGCGCCTCTGCACCCCCGGTGGGGGCGGAGGCTTGAAGGAGGGGGGAGAGTCAGCTGTGGTGGACTGTACATCATCCTGAAGTGAGAGGATATATTCATCAACGATTGCTAAATTATTTGTAGATCAAGAGTGTGACAGTGCATTATTGAACAGTATACCACAGTTTTAAATAAGACCACACTGCTTACATTAAAGAGCTGATATTTATTTCAATAAACCTGATTGGATTAAAAAAATGAAATGCCAGAGGGCGTAATATTAATTAATCTATCAACGTTATCTATCTACATCAGGAAGGCCATGAATCACGTATGGTACATCCGCTTGTACACTTTATAAGGGCCCTGAAGTATTCCTTTATCTTCATTTTAGTTGTATGTTAATTGAGATATGCTTTTCTTTACTAATTACATTTCTTTCTGCCTAGATGTAATTACAGATGATTTGGAATAGTTCATGCAGATTTTAAGATGCTTGTCCATTGCACATGTGCAGCCAAAATAGAGACGGGTTTTGGGGTTTAATTTCTGTTATAGTCACAGCTTTGAAAATTGACAACAAAATTTCCAAGGTTACTCTAGATATGGATTCCACTTTAATTTGATCCTACTGAATAAATACTAACTCAAACCAGTGTGGTGTTTGGTTTTCCTGAAATCAAAAGGAATATCTGCATTATTTGGAAAAGTTGGTAGAACCACAAACAAATTGCCATACATAAAAATGTTTAAACAAACAGATATTCTGTCTTATCTTATAAATAAGGGATAAAAGGGAAAAGAAAAGGATTTTTTACAGTCACAGATTTTGAACCTATTTAAACATGCAAAGTAAAATCAAAGTCTAACCAAGTGCTCATGTTTGTGTGCTTTCCACATGATGGACACATTTCTAACCACACCATCAGTTTTTAGACAATACCAACCAACTTGAAGATGTTCAATGCATCCAAACCAGCTTGGACACGTTGCTGCTTCCGATGTTTTCCTGTGTTTCAAGGTAAGAGTGCTCGAACACAAACTTAACAGTGGGATGAACATTGAGACATGAGTGACTCCAATGGATGGAAAGAGACATAAAATGAGCTCCAAAAAAAAAGTAAGGTAAAAGTAAGGTATGGTTTGAGTGGCAGGTAGACTAAAAGCTTTCTCCTTGAACTCCTGCACATTTTGTGCTGCTCAAAACAAACAGATGAGACCTCACGATATCTCTGGTTGCTTTGGAAACTGTGCAGAGGTGCAACCCAAAGCCTCTTTTTTCTTACAGAGACAGAGGGAAAGGAGGAGAAGAGGACAGGTGGCAAATAGAGACCAGTCTCTACTCGCCGTCTAACACACAACAAAGAAAGGGATGAGCAGAGCCTTACTTTCACAAAACTCTATCTTTCTATCTCACGTGCTCTATTTTTGCTTACAACTCTTGTTGTACTCCATCTCAGGTCACAAAACAAAGCCTGCATGTAATCTCAAGTATGTCCATCCATCCTCTACACCTCCACTCCTTTCTTTACCATTATATTCAAACCCCTCCTCTCTTCTCCCCTGTGTTGCATCCATCTTTATCAGGCCAAAGCAGGAGCTGTGCCTGCATGTCTGACTGCCAGGCTCACCAGAGAGATGTCCGTCAGCAGCGTGTTCAGACTCTCCGGAGGATCCCCCTCATTACTCTCGGCCACGCTGTCGTTCTGAGGGACGTAGAAGAGAAATGGAGAAAGAGGGAGGGAGAGGTGAAGCGGTGAAAGAGAGAAGGTGGGAAAAGAGAGAAGAGGCAGAAAAAAAAAAGCTAAATTAGTTTTGGTGGATGTTCCTAGAAAAAAAGACACAATGCCAGTAACTATGATCACTTTCTTGTCTTTAAAAAGAAAGGCAAGCAAATAAAGCAAACACACGCACACGCACACACACACACACACACACAGTAAATAGTCATTGCAGCAGAAACAGTAAAAAGGTCTACGTCCATGAGCTAAACACACATGCTGTGAAGTCGATACAGAATCATCAGCTCAGTTCAAAGCAGGATTTGGCAGCTCAATCCCACCAGCCTGGCGGAGAGGAGGTAATTTGCAGCAGATCTGTGAGTGATTTCAGAGCAGAGCAGCTGAGTTCAGAGAAACGTTGCCCTTCATTTAACTCTGCCACTAAACCAAAACAAAAGCCCCATCAATTTGGCTTAATTGCACCCGTTACTGCACGGGGAGCACTTACAGACAATTTATCTATCACAAGAGTCAATCGACTTTGTACATGCGGAGACGCTGCTGTGCACGGTAAGCGTCAAGAGCATGCTGTGTTTGCATGGATGCTCCACAGAGTGTGTGTGGGTGTCTATGCCCGTGTATACCAGTCTACCCAGGAATCATACTAGACAATTCTGCAGAATAGGATTTGCATTCAGTGCAACTGCTGGGTGTGATGTAAAATTTATGCAGCATTGTAAAAAAAAAGAATGCAGAGGTGGCAGAAATGTTGGCTGCTGGGATAAGACAAAACAATTAATGCTAAAAAATGACTGGTTATGACGTGTGGATCAAGGGTTCAATCCCCAGCTCTTGCAGCCACATGTCCGATGTGTCCTTGGGTAAGACACTTAACCCCAAGTTGCTCCCTGTGCTCCGTCGGCAGCGTATGAATGTGTATGAATGGGGTTAGTTACATAGCAGCCTCTACCATCAGTGTGTGAATGTGTAGGTGTGACCTGCGGTGTAAAAGCGCTTTGAGTAGTCAGAAGACTAGAAAAGCACTAAACAAGCTCAGCTCCATTTACCATTATGACAAGATGTGGAGCGAAAGATGGGGAAATTAAGGTTTCATGCTCAAAAAGCTCTTCTGTGTGGTTTGTTTTTGTGTAAAACAACTCATTCTGCATCACTTGTTCAACACCTATATTTTTTTCAGTATAAAAGGCTGTCGAGTATTGCACAGTATGGAAGTAAAAGCAACCAACCTTGTTCGTAATCTATCAGCTACTCCCAACAAATGAACTGACTGGTTTTAGCGGAATAATGATGTGATTATTACAAATGTTGAGCTGACAGAGTTTAATGTAATTCAAGACTAGTTAAATGTCTGCAGTCAGTGTTTTTCTTCCAATAATATTATCATCTTTACTCGTGTAAGGTCAGGCATTCACTCCGAATTGAGGCCAAATTGCGCAACTGGTTTTGAAGTCTGGCTGAATTTCAGCTTGATTGCTTGTTATTGGCCGTGCAGTGTACAGGAGGGCACGAGGGATGATCAGTAGCTCCAGACCAGTCAGATCAAATTATGCCATGTTTGAAATGTTGGTTGTATGACTGCATACTCTCTCAAGTGAAGCAATGCAACAAGACAATTCTTTAAATTCAAGGGACAGCATCTGAAAGCCCCATATCAACAATAGCAGGCATGTCTGTTTGATGTGTCTTCTCCCCCAGGGAAATAGCAGCGGACCTCCAGCAGACAGGGTACATTTGTTATGGTTTAGTTTGCTAGTTAGCTTGTGTTTGATGGTGATGCTGAGCGTGTGCGCATGTGAGAAATTAAGAATGTTTTTGACTGTGTTTGTATGAATCTAAACATGGCCGCCAATTTATTCAGCAGCTCTGGTTCCAGAAGTAAATTTCCCCTGCAGTCAAATCCTCCATTGACATTTCAGAAAATCCTTATGTCAATATTTTTAATCCTGGAATCAAGACAACCAGCTAACTGAATTCTCATGACTATCAAACATTTGATTCAGCGCAAAAAAGATTGGAAAACAGAAGAAAAGGCAAAGGTACAAGACTGTGTACATAATCTTTTCCGGGAGTAAAGGAACTACACATCCAAAAATCCATTTCAGTTCCAACAATACCCAACAAAACACACATGAATGACTTCAACTTCCACCTGTGGGAGTTTTCAAAGGAAATGTTTTTGACAATTTTTGATTCTCTGTGTGTGCACTCAGGTTGTGGATGACAATGAGACTGTACATTGTGAGCACTTAAACCGTGAACTTTGGTTGTTTGTCGTAAATGATTCACTGGTACGCTGTTAGATGACATTCCAACACAACATCTATAAAATCTGCCATAATAGAGGCAATCAGTATCATACAGCACCCAAGATTACGCAAGATTACGTATCTGAATCGGTCCAAGAAAGGACAAATTATATTTGAACAGCTCTGGACCAAAATTCTACATGTACAGTGGTTTAAATTCCTGATCCTGTAGATCTGTCCCTGTATCCCCATCTTGTCCCTTTTGACAAACTGCAAAGTAAACCGTTCTCATAGATGTATAGATGCAGTCTGACATGACACTCAGGTAAGTCACAGTTATTCAAGGTGCAGTGATGATCTAGACTTGCAATGTGGTTATCTTACAAATTAATCCAACACCTCAGACATATAATTAATGTTAGCAATTTAGGTTTAGGTTTTTTGAAAGTAGCTGAAACTGGCTAATCTTGACCATGTCTTTCCCACAAGAAAGATGTTACCTACACATATTTACATAAAAAATATAAAACATTGTGTTTAGCCAGTAGGCCTAAATCTTTATTTATGCTGCAACTGTGTTTGTGTCTTTAGCCATTGTGATCTTGTGTTGTGTTTGATGGTTTACCATATGCATGTGCACGTGCATTGGTATGCAGCTGAACATATACCAGGCTGTGAGTGTGATTCAGAAACCCAGTGTTATCCTCCCATACCCACCCAGCTCTCTAATCTGCTTAACACAGCAGTGGTAGCATTCACCCATGGGTCCAAACACACAGATTCATAAGAAGAATACTGATCACACACACATGCAAGCGAACACACACACACTTCAGGGAGGAGAAAGCACACAGGCAGAGAAACCCATCTGAGGCATCTGAATGAGAAGGAGTGTTTAGTGGTAACTTCTGCAAACAGCTCATTTTCTCTGTCAGCTTAGAAAATGTGTGTGCCTGTGTGTATTTGTGTAATTTGTGTAGTTGTGTAAAGTTTTTCCTATGGGATGGCTACAGTTATTTTTTACACATAAATTACTTAACTGTTAATAGTACTTGTAATAAAAAACTAGTTTTTTTAATTGAAATAACTTCGTACACATGCAATCATTCTACATTTGATGCCTACAGATTTCATTTACATTTATATGCATTCAGCATGCTGCACTTTTGGAATCTGTTGATATTTGTAAAGGTAATGTTACACCATTTCTTTTCCAACTAAATCTAAATTCTAGAATAACATTCATTTGTTGTTTCACACTTTTTATTTCAGACAACTCACATTTCTATTATTTAAATAGTCATTGCAGCAGAACACAGTTTGTGTTTGGTGTCCAGGCTACGACCTAATCACTCCTCACAGTTTTAATTTACATCTAGAAATTTAAGGAGTGATGGGATGATATCTTAAACTCCCCCAGTCGGAGTCTACAGGTGGATGCTGGGGTGGATGTGGGGCTGTGCAAGAGTGCAGTACTGGTGCAGGTCAGAGCTGACAGTGAAAGAGCAGAGGGAGAGAGCAGCTTAAATAGACCGCTAATATGAAGGAGGTGTTGTCAGGTGATTGTGGATAATGACACATGTCAAGAGCAGCTGGAGTTTACTGCCTGAACTAGTTCGCAGGCGTCACCTCATTCTTTCAAGTTGTAATGGTTTTCACTACATAGTACACGTTGTTTTGTAGTAAGGAGCATTTTTTTGTATTTTTATAAGTACAGCTTAAGAAAATGTTTTTGGGTAACACAACTGCAGAGAAAATAGTGCCTTAGTGGAATTACTTTCCAGGCGAAATATAAGGAAGACCATCTGTTTAAAAACAGTTCAGAAAAATAGATTGTATTAAAACATATTTCAATTTCAATTGTCCTCACAAAACAAGCAAGCGACTTTTAGCTCAGTCATAACACAGACTATCAGGTGCGTTAATCATTCTCACTGGGGAGAAACATCATTTCTTTAAAAGCTCCAAAGTTCTTATTAAATTATTAAATCTATGTTATAGAAAAACAAGACAGATGAAAAAAACTGCAACCAAATTCACTGCAAACCCACAAACAGAGTATGTGTGTGTGTGTGTGTGTGTGTGTGTGTGTGTGTGTGTGTGTGTGTGTGTGTGTGTGTTAGCTTGGTTCAAATCTGCCCACATCATTCATCACTTTCAGTTCCTACCTCCATCATATCTATCAGCCAGAGCAGCCTTTCCTACAGATGGGGAGGGAGAGGGGGAGTTTTTTTTGGGTGAGATGGAAGTGAAGAGCTTATTGAGGTGGAAGAAAACCACAACCTATCAGATATCAGCTGAGAGACATTTCAATCTATACAGGAAAGCACTGAAACGTGCCATTGTTCGGCCTGACAAAGTCTACACCAGAGCAGGATCTTTTCAACAGCAGAATCTGTTATAATCCATTGAAATGTATCACACCAGCCTCTCTGCCTCTGCCTCTCACACAGCCATGCACACAGCCAACAGAGAGGCAGAGTGAGCAGACAGCAAAACAGAGAAGGGACCGATCACAAACCAAACAGACGGGTAGCGATGAAGGCCGGAAAAATAAACCACAAAAAGAGCAGCACATGGAATATTTATTTTAAACTGAGAGAGCTAGCAGTACCACTATACAATATCAAATGTTATGTTAAATAAAAAATCTTATCTTACATGCATTGAATCAGGAGAAGCCAGATAATTAATTAACACAGCCTACCCGTGCAGAGCTCAGGGTGGTGTTGGTCATGAAGCTGGCTGAAGACGAGGTCAGGGTGTCCGGATACGACACCATTGAGAGGGAGTCTGGTTGGTGTGCCGTTGCTCCACCTGTCCCTTGTCTTGCTTTGAGAGCCTGAATTTCTCGTCGCAGCACCAGCCCGTCAAAATGCTCCAGGTCCTGTGGTGTGACCAGGCCTCGCACCTCCGACAGCAGAGAGAACTGAGGGAGGAAAGGGTATGATGTTATATACTTGGATGGGTTGAACCAACAAAGTTTACCTTAACACTAGAATTCAATTACTGTAAATCCTGGATTCATTTTTATTTAACCCTTAATGTAACTGGCTTGGCCCTACAATCACAACAGGGCCCTAAGTCTCTGGCTAGACTATATCCCCCAGTGGTAGAATGAATGACCAAACTCCATTCAATCTGCAGAGTCCTTTAAGAAAAAGCTGAAGACCCAGCTCTCTCTTGAACACCTACGCACTTAATGAATTTGATGACACTAATGATGATATTGATGATGATGTCCTTGAGGATGGTGTTGATGTTGATTAGAATATTCATGACAAGCTGTTGATGTTGTTGATGATGATAAAAAAATCTTTTGCCCACACCCTGTGCTTGCCTCTGTGCACTGCCTGTCAGCACCTGTGTCCAATCAGACTTAAAGCTGTTTGTTAACACCGATAGTGTTTTCTCCTTCATGTTTCAAATACAAAAGCAATACATTTAAGGATCATATGTAGGGGCATCTTTTTAATTTATCTGAAGCTTACTTATTCTGGCCTTGCCTGTTTTCATCTTAAACATCTATGGTTTAAAAAGTTGAGATGAGTTTAAGTTCTCTTGTTGATAATGCTGGTGGGATAAGGTTCAAACTTCCCATTAGATTGAAGCCATGATCAAACTCTACTCATACTTTAAATAAATTCCTGTTGTGCTAAACGTACAGTGTGTAAAATCAGCCGCTAGGGGGCTTTCAAAGATGACGTCGAGGCTTGCGGTGTATTATGGGAGTAAAAACAAACAAATCAATACGAACGGGCTAAACGGACCTGAGAAAGACAATATGTGTACTGATGATGTATCCAAGTATAATTTACATGACGTTTTTATCACAGCAGCACATACAGCGACAGAACGGCAGCTTTCATAGCAGCTAGCGCTAGCTCATGCAGCAGTCTTTGACGTAACATCCGGTGTTTCCTTGACAACGATCAACATTTCCTGTCTATCGTGGCGGCTCATCATGGCGGCCACCTACAAGACACGTATCCGTTACAACTATAAAATTACGGATTTCTCTGGCTTTGATAACTTTTGGAAATATTTGAGGTGATGTAAGTACTCAACTAAAAAATATATATAACATGGGTTTAGTCCATTTTTAATTGAAGTTAGATATTTTAATGTAAACATTAGCATGCAATTCTACATACTGTACCTTTAAAAGAAACTACACCTCAAACAAGCCCTTAAGACAGGTTGTAGTCCAGTCGCTCTAAGTGTATATTCTTTAGATATAATACAAGAAAGCTGGAAAAGCTTTCTGTGGGAGTGTGAAACAGCAATGTTGTCCAGAATTTGGCAATAAAAAACACCTTTGATTTATTGTGTTTCTTTACAAGGTGAACCTCTGCAGACTTTTAAGAGCCGGGGAGGAAGAAAAAAAAAATACAAAATGGAACGTCAGCCACGAGCCTGAGCATATATCTGAGAAGGGCTTAGAAAACTTTGATTCAATTTTCACTGTATCAAACACTGATGTAACAGGAAGTACAGAAGTCTTACACTTAAAAAATTGATCACTGATTGAGCCTTTTGTCTTTCTCAGACAAGCCTCCATCAACGTTCACCTTTGCATGTGTGTTAAGCAGCTCAAACAGCGCCACAACGAGCTGCTCCACGCCGATGTGTCCGTCCCGGTACTCCTCCACGTAGTAGACCATCGTCTGCCGCTCCGACTCGGTCAGTAGGTGACGAGCCTGCTCCTCAAGCATGGCCCGAGATTGATTCACCAGGCTGGACAGGGTCACTTGTGAGCCCGCTACACCTTTATAGAACCCAGACTGGTGGAGACGGAGGAAAGGAGGAGACAAAAACAAGAAATGGAGATGGCATGTTTAGTTATTTCACTTTTAAATCAATTATAGTTAGTATCTAATTCCGGTAAATTATTCCTTTTTTTGCACGATGGAGACAAGGGTTGATCATAAAGGAAATAAAGAGTTAAAGAGCAGAGCAGTGAGAGGATTGACAGCAGCTGTAAAAAGGAGAAGGATTAGGATGAAGGGTTAGAGAAGGACGAGAAAGGATGGAGCATAAGATAGAAAAGAAGAATAAAGAGATAAAAGACTGGGGAAAACAAAACCACTCAAAAGAAGAGGGTTAAAATGAGATGGAAGAAGGACTGTAGCAGTGTGGTTGAAGATGTGAGGGGAAGATTTGGAGGAAAAATAGGAGGAAAGGAGGACAAGATATATGGAAAGAGGGGGATAAAAAATTGTAAGGTGGAAAGGATCGAGGGAGGATACAGAGGAAGGGGTGAAGAATAAGCTTAAATGGCAGAAGGTGAAAGTTGTGAAGACAAAAGTGGCAGATAAAAGAGTGGAAGAATGCAGGAAAAAAAGCAGGAAGACATAATGGATTGGTAGGAAGGAGAGGGCGATAACCACAGAGACCCAGAGGTGTAAGAGCAGCAGGAGGAGGTTAGAGAGCAGACAAAAGCTGGCAAAAGATCAGGGCAGAAGAAAAAAAGACAAGGACATAAATTACACCCACATACACTGAACTAACCATCAGTCTTCTCATCCCAAATGTATAAATTATCACCCTACTGTCCTACACTCATCCATTATCATTAAAGCTTTGTGGCGCTCACACCACAGCTTGCAGGCAGCAGGGCAGAAACTGTCCCACTCACACATGTGGGTGGCAGGTTGTTGTTGCTTTTTTTCTGTTACAGCTTTCATTCCTGTCCCTGAGGTACCAGCTGGCTTCTCTGCCAATCAGCAGGACGACACTCAGAGACACACGAGCTGTCAATATCACTTCTCAGCTCCATATCTGCCCTTTTTCTCTCTGCGTGTTCCTTTTCTTTTCTCAGTTATCTGCTCCCCAGCATGCAGCTTTTCTTTAATTAACTCCTTAATCAAAGAAGCTGCTTCAGAGTCACAACTTTAGAGTCTGTGAGACGGAAACAAGAGGAAGAAAACAGGCCCACTGTCTTCCCCTCCCCCTTTTCTACTCTTTGCCTCCATTTGTCCGTCTGTATCATCTGCAGCATTTGTCCCAGGTCTGAGTAGAGCCAAAAACTGTTTAATGTGCAAGGTGAACTTTAGCGCTACGCTGCCTGAATCTTAATCACCTCAATGCTTACCACAAAAATATCCTCTGAAGCATCCTCGCCCTGGTTACTTTAACTCAAGGGCGCCATTCTGTGAACCAAAAGAGCCACGCAAGTCATGTGAGCAGTCAGTCAGTCAGTCAGTCCCTGGCTGTCGTATTAGAGGGCAGATTGGCACTTGAGGAAGCTAATGGAATCGGTCGTCACTCAACTGGAGTGGAACACCTGCAGTCTCCTGCTAATGACGTCTGCCGGAGAAGCAGAGAGGGTGCTTTTACTGTAAGAGGACGATTCACAGTTATTGTTCATCCAGTCACTCTGGTCCGTCTGTTGGATCCGGTCCATTTATGATGTCATTCTCCGGCTGGGTCTGTTAAATAGCGGATAAGCTGATTGGCCTTTTTATCGCAGTGACCAACAACAACAAGCATCCACAACCAATCGATTAAGAGCAGATCAGATAAAGCTGGATCAAAATAAAGGAAATGTCACACACCTTATCTCTGCTGGAGCTTGAGTCTTTTTAGGGATGCAAAGAGACAAAGTACAAAAAAGTAATTTTTCAAAGAGAAATCAGACTACTTTCCTTTCATGCTTACTTGCACGACATCACTATTAGTCTCAAAATAAACTCCTGGGACACAAAAAAGAACTTTACAACTGTCAGGGTCACAGTTAACTATCTACTGTACCTCACTTTTCTGTCAACATAGCTCTGAATGTTTTGACTTTAATAAAAGGCTCTCAGAGAAACAAATACACGGCTGTCCGAGCTGGTTGAGTAGGCCCACATATTCATCAGAAACCTCTTCGTACCAAAAACACAAATAGGATGACTAATGCTCCCGATTCAAGCAGGTTTCTAAAAATAAAATAACAAAAACCCTGAAGTGCAGCAGTGACCCTGCTGGTTTGAAAAGATCTCTCCACTAGAAAAAAGTAAACAGCAATTCATAAAAACATGACTGTGTAATCTGAAAACAGCAGCAACAGTTTATGAAGTATTTGCTTCACTTAGCCGTTTATTTTTCACAAATTCAGAGAAAAGCAGCTTCTCATTGCCAAACATATATGGGTGGGAAGCTCAAATGTTGTGTTATGTCACTGTATGTACTGTTGTGTATGACATGTAAAGATTGCATAATCGAGCAACTGTTATTGATAAGAAGCGACGCAGAAGAATGATACTGAAAAACCAGAGTGACATCAGGCCGTATTTTGAGTACAGTAAAGTAACAGTGGAGCTTTAAGAGAGATTGTGAACAGTTAATGAAACGTTGTAAGCTCTAACCTCCGGCTTTACCTCAAGGCTAATATAAAACGATTAGCATTAATATCTAGAACAAATACACACCTTTCTTATCATATCAGTGATTCTCAAATGTAGATTAGCTACTGTATACGTGACTGAATGCTAATGTTAGCTGTGTTCGGACAGAAGATAATGAGCTATTTGACAAGTTTTTTAACACATAATATGGGCCAATGTTGCTCCGGATTGTCATGATCTGTGTTTTAGATAATCACAGTTTAATGAAACAAAACATACAGAACAGAACTTATGAAGGGAAGACGGAAAGTTAACTTTGGCTATTTAACTTTGATCACTCATTTGGACAGACAAGAAAAAAGAAACATTCCAAAAACAACACAACCTTAGCTGTGTTTTGTTTTCCAGTTCTTCTCCTTGATGGTAAAAATATTAAACGGCCTGCTAAAGCAAAGATTTGTCTAAACTTTTCATCCCTGCACAAGTTCTATGTTTGCAAAATGAAATCCCTGAAAGAAAGTTGAGGAAAGATTGCAGAAATCGATTGTTCATGTCTGTGGCACAGATTGTATCTGACCTCTCAGGGCAGATGTTGTTATTAAAAGCAGAGGCCTACAGAGAGCACATGTGTACTTCTGTCATGTTTTAATATCACACTCAATAAATTAGTGTCTCTGTTTCATCACGGCTCAGCTGACAGAACTTCAGGGTCTGTATGTAAACTTTATGAGGGACTCTGCAAAGCTATGAAGTTCTGATCACACTTCAGTGGTACTACACCTAGAAGAAGACGGATACATTAACTGTCTGGGACGACAATCATTGATCTACAGTATGCACCAATGTATGGTTAGGACAGTATGTCAAGCCATAATGGGACTTTTCCGCTATATGGAATATGAATTTGGGATTTACACACAAGAATAATTTCTTTAGAAAAAAAACTACCAAATATTTCTCTGACTATGTTTTCTTCTCATATCAGGTCATTAATGACACTTTGTTGTGTTGAACTGTATGTTAAGCAGCTGTTACAGGAAGTGTCTGTTTCATGGTCAGTTTCTTCCTTTATAAGAGATGTTAGTTCTTTTATAAAGTTGCCTTTAGCTTCCTTCTTCTTACATTTGAACATGTAAATGTGAAATGGTCCGTTTACTTTGGTTTAGGCAGAAATAGCACTTAGTAGAGTTAAGAGAAAATAACTGTGTGTGTTAAAAGAAGAAGTGAACATTTACTGCTTATCTGTATTAGACAGGATCAATCTTGTCTCTAGTGGGAAAGAATTGTGTGAACCCTACATCACCCACATCAAGTGGACTTAACACTCCTTCAACTATGTCGCCTAACTTCCCACATGCTGAGCAGCTGGAGCTGTTGCTCTAAATGTCTAATATTGATTGCCTCAACCCTGGGATGAAGATAATTGAACGTAAACCTACCGACTAAAGTAGACCCCTGAACTGGCTCACAATTACGAGGGTTATATACGAGTTCAAAAGCATCACTTCTTTGTTGGTTTGGATACAAGCTGAATGAGAACAGTCTGAATGTTCAGTAAGTTTATCCCATTTATCTCAGATTATTTCTCATTAATGGTTAATCAAATTATAACTGTGGGGCGCTGATAGCCTAGCAGTTATGTCGCGTGCCCCATGTACGGAGGCTAAAGTGCTTACTGCAGCGACCGTGGGTTAGAATCTGACCTTTGCCCTTTGCTGCATGTCACCCCCCCCACTCTCTCCTTCCAACATTTACTGTCTCTCAGCTGTCCTCTCTAATAAAGGCACAAATAAGCTCTCACCCCATAAAAAAAAAATCTATAATTGTACAAATGTAAATACTTGTAAGTCTGTTTTTCTGCCATTTTTTTGTAAGTGAAAACAGAAAGTCAGACAAAATCTACAGGAACATTCAACAATGTGACATATTGCAGGTTGTTATTGAAGTTGTTCCCAGGTGGACTTCCTGCCTGGTTTGATGGATTTAATTTCCAGGTGATCAATACGAAAAAATGAGTTTAGTGACAAGATGTCAACAGATTTGAAGCTGCTATATGAAATGGACAAACACCTTCTAGAGGCTGCTGGTTGATGAAACATACAGTTTACTATTTCCTTCTTGTGTGTTCCTTATATTTGCAATTCAACCACCACTGTGTAACATTCGTCTAAACCTAAATTCAATTCTTTGCAGCTTTGTGGTAATGTCATCATGTGAGCTGGATTCAGATGTGTGTAGTGTGTTTATTATATTATTCAGGCTGGTGGGTTTCATTCAGCCATTTTTCACATAATTCCTGTTTTCTTTGATATAGCTCCAACTCTGCTCGTCTTTAAAGCAATGGGAATCCATTTTGGTGTTTTTTTAACCATGCTGTTTGTTAAACCTTTGAAAATAAGAAGAGTGTCAAAGAAGTATGAAGCCACTGCTAAACACAAGAAGTCTTAGAATGAAACTTTTCTTGTTTGCCAGATTGCTGTTCAAAGTAGATTTTTATCTCGGTGATGAAAGCATCTTACGGGTTCAGAGTGATAACTTTCAGTTTTGAGGAACAGCAGTTTTGCTCTTTAGAAGTTTATCTTTGAATGCCTTGAGCTTTCAGTATCAGCTAATCGAGCTTTTCAGCTCGGTGTGTGTGATTACTTTTTATGCTTGCGCAGTTATTTCTGTTATTATATTATAGCACATTTATTTAGTTGGCTTTCTATTGGGGTTTCAATCTCCTGAAACTAATTTAAATGAATCCCTGGCTAATTAGGTTTGTGAGATAAAAAAAAAAATCACCCTTGTTATTTGCTGTAAAATATTTCTTGTTCCCTTAACAACATTTATTTGTACTAGATCACGGCCCAAATGGGATCAGGGCAGTATCAATGACAGAGAATTGCTTTTTCTGACCTTAATTAATTAGCTTATCGGTCTGCTTGGCCTTTGGGCTGCAATTACAGGATGGAAGGAGAGCAGAGGAGAGAGATATTTGGAAGGACAGACGATGTGACCGCTAGGATCATTGAATCTACGGGCAGAGACGTGACAAGAGGATGCAGAAATTAAGAGCACCGACCTCTTAGCATGTTTAAGCAGCACAATCAACAGCAGATCATTCAAAGACAGATTAATATGTATGCTGCTGATGTGTTGACATAGTGTGAGTCTTGCAGTGGTGTAACAGAGGCTGTGAGGCTCACATGGAGCAGCAGCAGGACTGTGAATTATCACCTCCCTCCCTGCTGCCAAGCCCTAAAGCCCTGCTGCTACATATCTTTCCCTCTTAATGGCCCATCTCTCCCCTCTGTTTCTGTGTGTGTGTGTCTCTCCCTCCCTCTCTCTGTCTCTCTCTCTCGCACACACACACAAGGGCACAAACTCATGCATACAGAGCAGCCACCAGTCCACGTGTACTTCAGCTGCCTTGGCTCATTCGGAGCTTGTACTCTGTGCCTCTCATAATAAAAAATATGGTATCCCCTTTAAGTCAAAAAAGAGCACTTGGTATTCTCACATTCTTCTTAGGGATTCCTGGAGCTGTTAGGGAAACTTATGGCAGGGTTTTTACATTAAAGCACCTTAACAATGAAATGCAAAACGTGAACAAAAGGTTGAATCGAGGTCAGGACTGTGCAACCAGTCCGCTTGTATGTAAGCAGGGCTTTTACATTAAAGCCAATGGAAAATGAAATATCATTTTTTCTAAAGAAGTTTGAATTGAGGTCAAGACTCTGAGCAAACAGACAAGGTCAGTCAAGAATTAAACTTCAAAGTAGGGATAGCCTAGCGTTAACGGACAACCAATGTACAGAGGTAGTAGTCCTCATCGCAGCGTCTGTGGGTTCAAATCTGACCTCGGCCCTTTGCTGCGCGTCACCCCACACTCTCTCATCCAAACATTTCCTGTCTGTCTTCAGCTGTCCTATCAATAAAGGCAAAAAGGCCCAAAAATATAACTTCAAAAAAGAGAATGAAACCACAAAGTAATAGACACGTTACTTCATACTTTCATAAAAAGCATAGACTGCATGTAGTGAATTGCACAAGTGATGTCAATGCTTAAATTTCTTTAACTTTTCTTTTTAGTGTCCAGTAGAGGGCGACTCAACTGGTTGTAAAAAAACAGCTTTTATGTTAGCTGATGACAAAATGAAAATTTGATTGGTTACCTCAGTAAATATTTTATACGTTTATGATCTCACCATGACTCCCACTGCTTATAAGTGTTTGTCTGGGAGAACAGAAGACCCCATATTACAACGTGTTTTTTTTTTTTCAAGGTCAGTCTAAAGGACACAGGTTTTGAATGGATACACAGCTTGGTTCAAACAGCATGATACAAGACCAACAATATAAGGGTTGACACTGTAATAACAGGTCTGGATCAGAATCACTTCAGTGACCATGAGCCGATGATAGAGGGATGTAGAGGGCAGTGAAGCAGGGGGAGAAACTATCTGTCTGTCTGTCTGTCTGTCTGTCTGTCTGTCTGTCTGTCTGTCTGTCTGTCTGTCTGTCTGTCTGTCTGTCTGTCTGTCTGTCTGTCTGTCTGTCTGTCTGTCTGTCTGTCTGTCTGTCTGTCTGTCTATCAGGGGTGGGAGTTGCAGGGTAAGTCATGACTCAACATGATAGGAGGTAAGTCTTCAGCAGTTCAGGGATAAATGATATATTGCCAGACAATCATGTAATGGTACATGATGATATCTGATTAACTACAGAATACCAAAATGTATTTATTCACTGTAATCTGGTGTCTGTTCCACCTCTTATCATGCTTCTCTTCAGCACTGCCCGACATCATTCAGCTGTCTTCTTCTTCTTCTTTTATCACTGTCTTTTCATCAGTCTTTCTGTTTATCTACCAACCTAACCACCTACCTAACAACCTATCCATCATATTTAATGAAACATTCAGACATTTTTAATGACCTGTCAGTCAGATGTCTCACACACTTTTTATGTGAGGGTTTGCTTTAAAAGCTGAGTGGATTGAACAGTGTCATAAAAAGGTTACTGATCCCATCGATGGAGAGCAGAGCAGAGCTAAAACGGCTAAAAGAGATATTGTTCATTTTATAATTATAGAGGGATGGATAGAGCTGGTTTGCATTTTTACTAATCAGAAATGTCCTGGTATGTTTGTAACTATAGCAAATTGGAGAACAATTGGTCAAATGCCAAGTCCTAAATACAGCATTTGTGAACTTAATGGTCAGTATTTGAGTTAGTACAATAACTTTAAGATACAGATCTTCAGTCATAATTTTAACCAGAGGCAAAAGAGAGAGCAACTGCAGTTCATTAAAATACACAGGTCAGTAAATACTGAACAGGGGGGGGGGGGGGGGGGGGGACTGTCTAGATAGCGCAAATGCATTGGCAACATTTGTCATTGCCAATACATTTGTGCAATTTAGACAGTGGGCAGGAATTTACTTGCAATTTTTGGTCATTAAAAACAAAAACAAAATTTTAATTGCTTTAATTGTTTTAAATTGTTTGTTGCCGTGGTATCCAAATAGGTATCAATATCATTTGATGTTTGCATCCAAGTTATAATCTTGCATCATGACAACCCTATCCAGAAGTAGAGTTTGTACATTTCTATACACTACATCTGCATTTCTGACCCCACTTTGCAATAAACTCTGTTGTGTGTGTTTTTTTTTATATAACAGTGTGATCTGATCCAGTCCCACCTCAACAGCAGCTGTTTGCCATTTCCCGCTGTTTTTTCAGTTTTTTCATCAAACTTATTTCTCTGAAACATACTGCACAAGAGGCTTGATAGGAAGTTTTCCTGTAAATGCTTGGAGAGGATGAAAGCAACCAAGTGGTCATAAATTATCCGGGCTGACGACTGGAGGCAGCGGAAAAGCACACATATTCTTTCAAATACAACAGGGTGTAATACTGCTTGTAATACAGGCCTGACATCCTCTGATGAAATTATTCACATGCTGTTGGAGCTGCAATGCTTTTACTAACACCACTGATATTGTGTTGTTGTTGTGTGTGTAATTTAAATGTTAATAGAGGGATTTGTTGAGGCCATCTTCACCTGCAAAAATACAGCTTTTCTTACATTGCTCCTACCTGACTGTACTTTCTCATTCACAGAGATGTTGTGTAAAATCACCTTCAGTGGTTGAGCTGTTGAGTTATATGAGCATTTCTTAGTGTGATGAGTAGAGAGATTTGGTAGCCTGCATGTCATGGATATACTTCAATATCTTTAAGGGCTTGTAGATTTTTATACTCCTTTGGTTCAGAGATCCTGTTCAGTTACTGTTGCTCCGACAATCAATCTTCACTTTTTCATCCGTAAAGGGCACCGCTGACAAAAAAGGGCAGGTAATCTTGGCCACTGCTGTGCACATTGACACTGTGCTGTAGAGCAACAGGTTAGAACAAAGGCTATACATTACTTTTAAAACCTCATTGGACCCGAGTCTGCAGGAAATGCCAGGAAATACGTCTCACATCCATTGTCCCTCTACATTCCCTCTTAAAGTTGGAGCCGTACATTGCATCCCTCCTGTCAGGAGAAGACTGTCCATCAGGGCTTCCATAATGAAAAGTGAGCTTTCCGTCTCCGCGTCCTCTCCTCAATCTCGCTCCCTTTCTCTCTCTTCCGGCAGCTGCTGTCTCTTGCAACTCTCCACTCTTAATATTTCTCCTTTCCCACACAGTCTCTTACTTTGCAAAGTCACAGTCAAAGTCAGCAGTAATGGCAGTGGAAGCACTGTGTATGAGGAGTGCACTAAGGACAGCTCCATGGTATAGGGAAATAATGCAAGGGCAGTTTTGCTGGTAGGGTGCAGTTGATTGTCTGGTGGCATTAACAATGTCAAGACAAGGGATGCATAACAAGTGTCACTTCAGCGTTGTCATCAGCCTCAAATGCATTTTTTTTAACCAATATGGCAGGCTGATACAATGACGTTTAAATTATGCAAAGGTGCAAGACATTAAAAGATCATTTAATGCCATGCACTTTACCCTCCAACACAGTAAGGTGCAGTATGGACCTTAAAAGCTGCTACATCAAAAAATGTAAGTCCTGATTTACAAGGAGACCAAAGCTGAGGTCTAAAATGCACTCTGAATGTGTGCATAATGAAAAGCACACTATCTTTTGTCAGCATCTGCATGAAGGCCAACACAATATACGTTAGGCATTATAATATTTTAATTTCAAAACAAAAAAACCTCCATGGTCCAAGGTAGATACAATCATGTGTGTCTATCAGTACCTCAATCAGCAATCAGCCAAAATGAGATTGAAAACATATTGCATAGCATGCGCAGAGAATAAGGTTAGAAGATTTGGTGAAACTTAATCAGATTAATGTTTGAGAGTTGATCACCAAACACCAAATATTGGGCTGTTCAGATCATTTTTGATAGCAAAATATGTTGATAGACAGATGCCAAACAGTGCTGATTGCAGTCTTTATTCTCACACACCCAAAGTAGCTCCCAAAATTCAAATGACAGCACTAGTGCTCCTTCAACTGACTGCAGCATTCACTTATAGCGCTGCAGGAGCCCGATACACGAGGCTGGGACATCATCCAGAAAACCCTCCAAACATTCTACATTCAAACATTTTAATAGAGAGAAAAGCAGCCTTTAAAACTAAAAAGAAAGTGGATGTTTTGATTGCACTACCAAGTAAAAAAAGCCAAATGTTACAGTGCTGAATCAATTAATCAATTAAAGTTATTGCAATCACAACATTAACAATCAGTGAGCCTTTCTTAACTTTCTTTAAATGTGTGACAAAAGACTGACCTTAAAGTGCTCACTGACACCACTGATCCCTCGTCAGCCTTCAATACCACTTCTCTGTATCATCGCAGAGTTAACAAACACATATTCTTATCTCTCTAGAAAAACACTTAACGCACCGTCCTGAATGTAGTCCACACTCACACACTCACACACATACACACAAACACCAAGAGGAAATGAGTTCTTGTGAATCTTACCTTTCCTGCCGCAGAGGCTCCTTTGTCCATCGAGAAGCTGCAGAGAAACAGATGAAGAGGACGGATTAATCACACAGGAACGTCACACATGCACACACAAATCCACTTGTTCACTTACCGAATGCACTAACGTGCATACTTCTTTTCAATTTTACTTCTTTCTGTGCATTGTGTCTGTCTCTTTTAATGGTTTAGGGATTGGTCAGCTCTTAGTCACACTGATTCACACGCATAATTATCATTAAAGAATAAGTATGAAGTCCAAAGATAGTGAGATTTCTTTTCTCTACAATGAGGAGCTCGAGCTTTACTTTAAGCTATGCAATCTACCATCCATAAGCTCAGTAGTGTTTCTCCTTCTGAAGGCTGGTGTTCCTGCTCAGACCAAATAATTTACATTGTGATTACGTCACAAATTTGTTTGAAAATTCAAAACTTATATCAATAGCAAAAGTCATCATTTACCTTATTTTACATGGGACTACTTTATTACGTTTGCCTGTGGGGAACACAATTCTAGCCTCAAGATGAAAAAGTTTGGCTGCAATTCCATGAGTAGCCACTTGGAAAAATTTGGAGCAATGCAGAACGGTGTTGGCTTATGAAAGTCTTAGAAATGCACGACTAAAACACATATGTAAAGTAGCAGACAAACCGATGAGCATGTTTTATGTGTACAAACAGGAGAGCTGTATAATGAGCTTTGTCTGTAATCAAGAAGAACGCTGTAACAGTGAATAGTGAATTGCACACAAACACACACACGCACACACGCACACACACACACACACTTTGGAGCTAGAAATGGAAAGAGGGTTTGAAATAGCTTGACCGACAGCTTTTCATTTTTTTGGTACATATTTCTCATTTATCAAAGGATGATAAATGCACACGACCACAGATTTTTTAAATTTCATCACAGCTTTAATGTTTTTTTTTTTCAATGATATGGTAGAGACTGCTGCACAGAGAGGTTTATTCTCTTACAGGAAACATAAAGTGCTCTGGTCTCCCAGTCAGGCTTTTCATTAAGTTTAAAGCACAGACGTCAAAATGCATCTCACAAACACACATAATCTCTCTCTCTCTCTCTCTGCAAACATGAAAGGAAGTGTTTGAAATGTGCTTCATTTTTTCAAGCTAAATAATCAGTCCGAGTGAAATGACTCGAGTAGATGACTTCACATCCTTAAGTGCTCAAGAAGAATTAGGCTGTAAATCCATAAGTAAAAGCGACAACTCAAAGCTCTGATTTCCATGCTACAAATCAAGAAAAATATAAAATGAAACCTGCAGAGTCCAAAAAAGCAGTCCCACCTGCAAAACACATCAGACTCAACGTAATGAGTGTGTTTGAATGAAGACCTTTTTTGAGATTCAATTTCAATTAGTCTTGTTGACTTTTAAAACCAACTATATCTCCATACTGTTATTCTCATTGGCTGCTCTTTTGTATTGACTGATAATTGACAGTCATGGCATATTCACCCAAATGTTCAACTCATGTCTAAAGTCATTTAATATGAGCAGGTTTTCAGCTCTGAACTTTTTTACCTGTCTCCTGGCACATATATTGCAATTTCTGAATAAAAAAATGTAACCCTGTAAAAAATATTTAAATGTATTTATAATATTTATGTAACTTTACTGAAATGAGTGGCAGTCCTACATTTAAAAATAACTTACAGCAGTTTAAGTTGTGACTAAAGTCCTTGCAAAGATTTAAAAAAGTGACACAAATACTGTATAAAGAGAAACTACAGGCTACAAAGTCGCATGGTGTTTCTCAGAAACATTGTAACAAGAATGCAAAAAACAACAACCTCAGACCAGAAATGTATCATCAATTTAAATGCTAAATACCTTCTATAGGCCCCTTTGTTTTTCTGAAGAATCAGAGAGGCATTACACGTTCTGAGTTGTTGCACTGTTGGGTTGTGTGATATTGACTTGATGAGAAAATTGTTCTGGCATTTACATCAGACTTTAATTTGGTTGTTGGGGATCACCTTTGTTTCGGGTCATGAGCTGCAGAGGAGTAGCTCAGGTGTGGCATTTTGACAGAGGCTTTGGCATTTTTCCAACAAAGCTGCACTATTCACTCTTCAAAAATATGTGAATAAGAATTCTGCCATCTAAAAGATGGATGCCTGCAAACAAGAGATGGCTAAAGACTGTGACATCTGAAGTCTCAGAAACCGAGGATGTTTTCTTCATTATCTCTGTTCAGTGTGTTTTCCTACTACGGTACTAAGTTTCTGGCCTTTACAAACTAACATCACTGAAGTTAACATTCTGTGCAATATGTTTAAGAAAATGTAATGGGGGGGTATTACTCATCTGTTTTGATTATATAAAAGCTAAGAATTAGGGGCGTGTCTGAGTTGACAGGTGATGGGCACAATGTAGCTGTTTACCAAGAGGCTTAAGTCCAGCCTTACCTCCAACTTTTTGCCTATACGACAGTTAGGTTGAGTCAGCATTTTACAGTACGGTGACTGTCTATCATTCAGCTTCAAAACCCCTCTTTGATGGGTGATGTCCCTTACGACACTAAGTCCATGTTTTACCTATTTTTTTCCACAATAAATTTAGTAAAACCACTAGAAAATCAGAGTAACTCTTTTTGGGTTTGTATGAGACGTCTTGAACCAGACCAGCACTCACCTTGCCACGCTGCTGTTGGCCGAGCTCTCACCAATCTGTGAGCTGGCAATCCACTTGGTCTCACCCACCACAGTCCTGGCATGCGGCAGACGGCCCACGTCTTTCACCGTCATCATCAGGTGCCGCGATGACTTCAGGACCCTGACGGCCTCATCGTGCGGGATACTCAAGAAGCTGCGTCCGTTCACCTCCAGGATCTGGTCGCCCACCTGTTTGGAGGGAGCAACACACAGAGGGGTGGTGGAGGGGACTGAGCGAGGTGGCAAGGGTGGACCAGGCAAAGGCTGTCACATGCAAAGGTTCAAGTTCAAGGTGAAAGACGTAAGGTTACATAACAGATGGAGGTGGTGGAGGTGTGTAAAATGTTAAATGGATCTTGGTGAGATAATAAGGTTGTAGGTTTCTTCCTTAAAGTTGTGATTTCGTGGGGTTGGGCAGCGAACAGAGATAATTACACAAAGATGGAAGTTTCCTCTGCTCGCTGACAGGATCAAGACCAGAACTGTTTAATATGTAATTGAAAAGGTTTTCACAGGTAATTTCACATTCTATCAAAGGGCTGAGCCTGGAGGCAGCAGGAGAGAGACCACCTTACACCGTACCACCTGTCTGCTATAATGAGCTGATGTATTGTAGCCTCACCCTTGAGGTCAACCCCCCTGAATGTGTAGCTGGAACTATCATTACTGATTAATGAAGCACTATTTCAACCTCAAAATGAGCTTTCCCACGTATACCACCTTTATATCTGCTTTGCTTGATTTCATCTCACAGGTATAAAAAATATCGTTGACACACTGTGGACAATACGGCTCCACCTCCCTACATGTTACAAAATAGAAGCCAAAGTACCCCAACGACAGGCGCTGACTTATTTCACCAATGAAGTCATGTGGAGCCAAGACATGCATAGAAAGGACCTCGCTAGTGGGGCCCGTGGGGTTGATTCCCCACCTCTTCTGCTAACCAAAGCACAGATTAAACTTGCTGATCAAATGGCAAAGATCCCTCAGGTCGGTACAGTCTTCCTGTGTCAGTTTGAAGCAGGCACTCACACTTGTGGGTAGTTCAATGACTCGTGTTTGTACTTGATACGATATCTCTCGATGTTCCTCATCTACTCTACTAATAGGGTAAACAGTGTCAACAGAGCTGTCAATCATAACATTACATCTGCTTTTTTTCACATTAAATAACTAATTAAAACTAAACTCCTCAGAAAAGTGCACACATAAATCAGAATGATAAGAACAAACTTTGATGACAGAAACCATGTTTGAAAAAAATATTTGTTGTGTATTCCTTTTTTTAAAGTTTGCGCATGATCCTTTTGTTAGCATGAAGAAGGCGGGGTTTATGACCTATGCAGCAGCCAGTCAGCAGGGGGAGCTCTAAATCTTTTGGTGCCACCTCCCTCTCGCTTGTTCTGTCCATTCTTCATATAGTCTATAGTCTGCAAACATGGATCATTTCAAATACTGCATTTTGGGGTGATAATTAAGGTAAGCAGCCATTGCAGTTTGATTATTAAAAAACCTTATACATGCACTTAAATGCACGTAAGACTTTCACTGTATATTGAAAGTGACTGACAGTATGGAAGTCACAGGTCAGACACAGTGGTAACTTTTAGTCCTTTATTATAATAGCACAAAAATGCTCTTGATCTTCAGACAGGAAAGTCAGGCAGTTTGGTAAAGCCTCTCTCTGACTCTAACTGTATCTGACACCCTAACAGTGTCACAAATGAGTCACTCAGGACATGCTTTGCCACTCCCCTTTGTAAAACACCACACACTCACCGGTCTCCGAAATTACTTTGGCTGGCATTTAAGCTTGATGTAGTCTTTAGCATTTTAAACAGTCCCTAAATGTCACTTTTGTCTCTTTGTTTTATTCCATTTTTACTCTGCTCAGCCATCCAAACCTTGCAATAATTTCATAGTCTGTCAGAGCAGCGCCCAATTCAAGCTAGATGTGAAAGACATTTAGTCTTTCATATGTTTCAGTTTCTTGGGTGTCTTCCAACAACCCGAGATGACCCGATTCTATTCTCCAGAAAAGCATCTACCTGTATCAGATCCAACAAAAATGACATTTGTATTAATGAAGTCAGGCCATTTGATTGCAAATGCAAAGGGACACATAATCAAGACGGTACTTACACATGAAATCAAACAATCACTTCTAACAAGCTCTGTGGTGGTGAGAGCACACACGGCTGCCACCGCAAACTCCTCTTACAAGCATTTACTCAAACTGACAGGCTGAGCTGAAGCCTCAGGGATGAGAGACAGATTTTTAAAACAGATTACAAGCTGTTTATTCCAGCTGTTTGCATTACAAGAAGGCACGAAATAGCTTCTTATGGAGTGTTGAAAGTGTTTGACAACCCCGGAGCTGAGCTTATTGTGAGCTCAGTGCCGTTTATCTCAGTTTCACTTTGATTTGACACAGCTTGAGAGAAAACCGACTGTGTGAAATGTACACAAAGAAGCAGACACACATCATAGCAACATTTAAATTCTTTATGTTAGTATCTGTGCCACCTGATGAAAAAATGGCAGGCCGACTTCAGAAATTAAGTCAATGTCATTTGAATATGTTTAAAAAAAGGTTTTACTGCAGGCTACACAGGACATGTGTAATATTGTGTATTATTTAAGGCTCATGATATACATTTTTAAGTCTATTACATCCTCCATATTAACTAATCTAGCTGACACACTATAGTTATTGTGATGGATACAAGGAGGCGGTACGGTACAAAACTATAAAAAGTGAAAAAGCCTTGACATGTTTAGGGTGTGGGCGATTGATGGGTCAAACAGGAGACTATAGTTATCAAAGTAAACTTCTTTTTAGTAAAAAAAAATCTCTCACGTGCACAATTTTAGTTGGATAACTTCTTACTTTCAAGCAAAACATTTATATTTTTCAAAACTTAACAAAAAAGATCTCATTAGAAAACCTAACCAACAACAGGTTTTCTGTAATTCACAACTTTTAACGCTTTGTTCCAAATGTTTCCTAATGACAGACACGTAGACAGGTGAAGGGGTTGCTTGCCATTGGCAAAGAAGATAATGTAGCAAAAATTCTTGCAACTTTATTGGGAGGGTAGGAAAAATTGTCCTTTGTGATCATATGGGCTTCAGGACTTGTTAAAACCAAATCACTCAGCAATGAAGGCTTGACAGAGTCAGAATACATATTGTACAAATGTAACATAAGGGCGGTGCAAAAGCTCACTTCACTGCACTTTTAAGTGCAACATACTGTATGTTTTTCCATCCCATTTGTATTTGAGTCTGAACCCACAACACATTTACAATGAATAAACAAAATATCAATGGTTTAAGAACTACTTTGTGCTCAAAATCCCCAAATGCAATGTGTCAAACTTTATAAAGACAGTTGTGCGACTCTACATCTGTCAGTGCTCTCTATAAAGTAGTCCACCGACTGTCTTTAATATGAGGACGAGTGGGTGAGTGAACAAGGGGGAGATTTTTGAAAGCCTATGGGACACTGTCAAACCAAAGCAGCAAACACTGTAACAGAGACGGACCAGGCTGCAGAGATGGTAAAAGGCATGTGCAAAAACCGGCAACTTTGGAGAAACAGTAAAAAAAACCTGCCTCAAATTGCACATGACGTTTGAGCGTCTACTTTGAGCAGGAAAAAGACATGCTGGGTTACAGGGACAAGTACCTAAATGTCCTTAAATGGCCCCATATAACATCTGAGACCATCAGTATGACTTTACTTGATGTCATCTGGCAGAAAAAATGGGAGTAACTGCTAGAATTCAGGTGTTGTAGAAGCTTGCCCAATAATATAGACTTACCGTTCAACTGCTGCCAGAAGTGCAAATACTGAAGAATGGTCTATAGTTGAAGATTTAACCTTTTGAAAAATGTCCACATATATAAGTACATGTTATTGCTGTCTCCTACAAAAGGATGACATATGATAACGACATGTTGACTAAGTCACAGTACTAGAAGCACAGGCATAAATGATCAAATGGTATTGTGCACGCTGAGTCACTGTCACACTGTCAAGAGACACTTGAAAAGAACAGAGCCATCATTAATGTTATAAGCAACACTTGAGATTTTTCTACGACGATGAGCCAAAATGTCTGCTGTGAAAAATCCCTGATAGAGAGACGAAATAAGGTCTGTGATCTGAACTCCAGCTGTTGTTGCAATTACATTCAAAAGACACACACAATCATTTTAATGTCTTTGTTTGGGCATTCTGTTGGCTGATTCCCCCCCTCATCTCACCTCACAGGTGGGAGCCACAGGTCAGCTTTGAACCTGGGCTGCCCGCTTCGAGGACTACAGCCTCTGTACATGGGGGGCGCCCTAACCACTTGGCCACCGGCGGCCCGATGAATGGCACTTTGACTGTGACTTTAACACTTGTAAGGCTTATGAGCATTTGAGACTCATGTAAAACCACAGACAGTTAATTAAAGAAGAACCAATTAGAGAATGAAAGATAACTTGATCCTTCTTCCAAATAAATGATTTGTTATTGTAACGGATGAAGACGGACTAATCAACAGTTTTTTGTGGTTTTCTCTTTCATCATTTAAGGGACTAGCAACAATGTTGTTGTCTGCATTATGTAACACAAAACCCTTACAACCAAACTGTGAATGTAAAGAATTATTTTTCCAGTTTATCTGCAATTAACTGGTGAAATGATATATATCATCATACAGGGGTTACAGTTCAATATGCTGTGTATTGCCATATTGCAAGCAAAAAGAATACATTGCAGCACTCATGATTCTGCTTGTTTGCTAGACTTGTGTTTTTTAAGTGACTTCTTTGTGCTTACTTTTGTTCTTGTAAAATGTTTTACTCTTATGAAAGATTCAAATAAAGATCTATTATAGCCATCTAGTGGTGGGGGGTTAAACATAACACAAGATGAACCCCTGCTCGTTGCATGTTAACTAAAAAATACAGAGTTTGAGGATAGATTCAGTATTAAAAAACACATCAGATTCATAGTTTATATCTTCTTACAAATTCTCCCCCCAGACACATACAGCATTGTTTGGTCAAAGTTGAGCCACTTGATTGTGCTGCTGCCTCTCCAATCATCATCGACTTTCCTTTGCTCTCTCCGTCTCCTCTCATTATTCTGCTCCCCCATGCTTCCCCCTCCTCTCCCTCATTATACTTCTATTTCAGAGTAGATGGGCCCTGTCCTGAGTCGCAAGCACTTCATTTTTTGTGATCAATGTCTGCTTCACACCAGTGGCGCCGCCACAGCGCTGCATTCTGGGCAATTAAACCATAACCATCGGCAATGATGTTTACGATTAAAGCCCTAATCAATGCAGCCGTTTTATAATAGCCTCACACATTCTTCATAAAGGGAGGAAAACAACTACTGCTGCACAGTGCAGTTCGATTGACCACACTTAAATGCCACACACGTCCACATATTAAAACCGCCCTGAAACTTCCAATTATAAATCCAAACTTTTCCAAAATGATTGCCCCTGTGGCTCTGAACACAAACGTGCACGTGACTGAGAGTGTGAAACACTTTCAAGTTTTATAGCAACTCTACAAGGACTAATAAATGACGTATGTAGACGTGAACAAGCTGCCTTTCCTGTAGTGACATCTCACTTGTATATAAGGACTGTATTAGCTTTTAGACAGCTGTTGCAGAGAAACATGACGAGCAGAACCTGATGCATTTACAAAGACGGCATGTTTAATGATCAAAATTCAGTTTGAAGGACAAGGCTGGTTATAATCTGTATTGAAGAAGCATCCATGTTCTGTGCTAAATTTCAATGTGGTTATGACAATTAGAATAAGGTGTTTACATGACTCCTACGCAATCAGAATATTGTCATTATTCCGATTAAAACAGAAATATGGTGTGCATGTAAACGTAGTCATTGTTTGTGTTAACTTGAAGTGAGACTATGATTTATAGATGCATGCAATGGTAAATGATAAATGCACTTGAGCTTGTATAGCACTTTTCTGGTCTTCTGAGTTCTGAAGACCATCAAAGTTTTACACCGCGGGTCACACCTACCCATTCACACCGGTCCAAAGAGCAGAGGCTGCTATGTAAAGAATCCATCATGATTAACTAATCCATTAATACTCATTTATACGCCACCGATGAAGCAGCAGGAGCAACTGTGGGTTAAGTGTCTTGCTTAAGGACACATCGGACATGTGGCTGCAGGAGCTGGGGGTTGAACCCCCAACCTTCTGGTTGAGAGACGACCAACCCTTTCATTGGACCACAGCCACGATTGGTACACATACACTGATCAGCCATAACACAATGACCACCTGTTGCAATCCAATACAACCATTTTACCAAATTCTACTTTGATGAAGCGTCTTCATTTTTCAGTTGTCACTGAAATGATCTGAAAGGGGATAATCCTACGTTACATCTATCATTGAAGTCAGAGTGGGTGGTGTTGTCCTGGACTGCAATAAATTGAAAGGTGTTCCTGGTATTATGCCCCCTCCATCAACATAAATACCATTTTCAAATATATTAAATTGCATTCGATTGAAGGGGTGGACATGATGTTATGGCTGAGATGAGTATATCAACATGTGTGAATAAACTACAGGCTATGAACTTTTAAAATAAAACTATGGTAAACTAATGATAGTATCAGCAATGAGACGACCAAGAGTGATTAAAATCCTTATTATGCGTGGCTACCGTTAACACACACACAGTTTATTTGAAGCCGAGCACACACACTAGTCACCTTTATTGTCACTTTTTCGGTTTATTAACTTGTTTGTTAAAAAAGGTAAAGGACTTTTCTAGTCATCTTGACTACTCAAAGCACTTTTTACACCCATTCACACACTGATGGCAGAGACTTACTGCTATGTAAAGAGGCCCTCAGTATCAGCTAATCCCATTCCTGCACATTCACACACCCCTGAGAAAGTAGCAGAAGCAACTTTGGGTTAAGTGTCTTGCACAAGGAAACATCGTGTGGATGCAGGAGCTGGGGACACCAGTAAAACTTATTTTTCACATCATCTGATTATAAACCATGACATTTAGGATTGCAAGTTTGTTGATTTAAAAAAAACGAATGCTGACTAAGAATGTGAGAGCTTTCAGATCCATCCTGTTGATATCAGATATCAGTCCTTACATTATAACTACAGTCAAGCTTATTTTACAGAGTAACAACCACATCCACAAAGACTACTTTCATTCATCTTCTTATGCATCATTAAGCCAGATACTTTGTAAAATCAATGACAGTGAACTTTTCTAGTCTAAGCCATTGCAGTAACTGGCAGCAAGAGAGTGCAATACATTCATCAGATGGCAGATTAATGTATTCAACTCTGAAACATAATCTGCAATAATACCACTCATTTACTTATAACCTCTCCAACATGACTTACAGAAAAGATTAAGCCAAAAAAACTAAGAACCACTTAGAGTCCTCCTCTCTCCCCTCTCTGCTGCCTTACAAATAATCCGTAATAGACAACGATTTTCTTCACTTGTCGACAGTTTGAAATGCAAATTAAAATGTATCACTTGGCAAGTGGTGAGTGAGGAATTATAACCCCTCTGTGCTTCTGCTCAAACTAATTGCTTCCCACAAAAGACCTTCCTTCTTCTGCTCTCTTTTTTTCTTAATGCTTTTACCAGATACATTTCTGAACATTATGGCCACACGCTTTTTTCTCCCTCAAGAAAAGTGCATCAACATATGTTTGTGGAGGCTTAATCCAGACACAGATCTACACAGACAACAAGTGTTTGTACTTCATCAGTGAGTTTTAAATCAGTCTGTCATGGGTTGGAAACAGGAGGAGGACCCAAGTGCAGAATATAACGAAAAATAATTATTTAAACTAAAAAGGCAAAGGCAAAACTTACTAAATCAAAAATCCAACAAAAAA
Organism: Tautogolabrus adspersus; assembly: GCA_020745685.1. NCBI lineage: Eukaryota > Metazoa > Chordata > Actinopteri > Labriformes > Labridae > Tautogolabrus > Tautogolabrus adspersus. The sequence continues at coordinate 6,009,840 of CM036549.1, read as the reverse complement.
AATCCACATCCGTAGGCCGACCAGACACGGAGCACAGTTCAGGTGGGCGGCCCGGAGGCCGACCAGACACGGAGAGCAGATCAGGAGGGCGGCCCGGAGGCTTACCAAACACAGTGAGCTGGTCAGGTGGGTGGCCAGGAAGCTGACCAAACACGGGAGACAGTTCAGGTGGGCGGCCAGGAGGCCAACCAAAGACAGAGACAGGCTCAGGGGGAGTCAGAAGGCCTTCTGACGATGGCGCAAGAGTCGGCAGGACCCCCGACGAGGGCTCAGGAAGCTGCGGAGTCGGCAGGACCCTCGACAAGGGCTCAGGAAGCTGCAGAGTCTGCAGGACCTCCGACGGAGGCACCAGAGTGGGCAGGACCTCCAACATGGAAACGGGTGTTGGCAGGGCCTCCCACAGAAACATAGGAGTGGGCAGATCCTCCAACGGAGAAACAGGAGTGGGCACAACCTCCAACTTGGAAACGGGTGTTGGCAGGGCCTCCCACAGAGACATAGGAGAGGGCAGATCCTCCAGCGGAGAAACAGGAGTGGGCACAACCTCCAACTTGGAAACAGGTGTTGGCAGGGCCTCCCACAGAGACATAGGAGTGGCCAGATCCTCCAACGGAGAAACGGGTGTTGGCAGGGCCTCCCACAGAGACATAGGAGTGGGCAGATCCTCCAACGGAGAAACAGGAGTGGGCAGAACCTCCAACATGGAAACAGGTGTTGGCAGGGCCTCCCACGGAGACACAGAAGTCGGCCGTACCGCCGAGGGTACGTCAGGAGGGACGTCAGGAATCGGCCGGACCGCCGAGGGGACTTCAGGAGTCGGCCGGACCACCGAGGGGATGTCAGGAGTCGGCCGGACCGCCGACAGGGAATCCGAAGAAATCCCCCTCTCTTCAATGGGGGGACTGCGGAGCTCAGCAGTCACAGGCAGCAGACGGCGCTCTGCAGGGACGCAGTGAGACTGAGGCTCCAAGGCACAGGGAGGCTGAGGCCCTGGGGAGCACAGGGAGGCTGAGGCCCTGGGGAGCACAGGGGCAGAGTTACTGGTGAGCTGGGCAGCGAAGACTCTGGTGAGCTGGGCAGCAAAGACTCCGGTGAGCTGGGCAGTGAAGACTCCGGTGCGCTGGGCAGCAACATGGGCTGAGGCCTGAGTTGAGGCTTTTGCTGAGGCTTTGCTTGAGGCCTGGGCTGAGGCCTGGACTGAGGCTGCGGCTTGGGCTGGTAGACAGGCTGCTGAGGTTGAGGCTTGAGCTGAGGCTTGTGTTGAGGCCTGGGCTGGTACACCGACTGCTGGGGCTGTGAAGACAGCGAAGGCAGAACATGGAGACGGGAGCCATGGTGGCCACTTCTTTTTTTTCTGGCCTCCTCGGCTACCAGAAAAAATGGCCAAGCGGGTGCCAGTCCAAGGAGACTGCTCTAATATAGCAGTGCTCCTGGCCAAACGAAAAATATTTTGAAAATAATTGATCTTGGAAAAAGCGTCCATAGTATCTAAACTTTCTGCTGGGTCCATGTCTGGTCAGTTCATTCTGTCATGGGTTGGAAACAGGAGGAGGACCCAAGTGCAGAATATAACGAAAAATATTTATTTAAACTAAAAAGGCAAAAGGCAAAACTTACTAAATCCAAAATCCAACAAAAAAAATCCACAAAGAGAAAATTAGGTAACCCACTGGAGCACAGGGAGACGACCGACAAAGACTACATCCAAACACCAACATAGAACAATGAACTCACACAGAGGGGAAGAAACACAGAGACTAAATAGACAGGGGGTAATCAGACACAGGTGAGACTAACGACACAGGTGAACACAATGAGGGCAATCAACACTGGAGGGAAACACACAGACAGGAATTAACACAAGACAAGAAACACTGAGGACAAAATACAAAGTAAATCAAGAACCACTTAAGACACACAGAACACAGAGAAACAAGAATAAGAAATTACAAAATAAAACAGGAAACACTAAAAACTAAACAATCAACACTAGGAAACAAACACACAGGGAAACAAGCAACACTAAGGAAGAAAAGAACTAAAACAATAAAAAGAAATCTCAACTCCAAAATACAAACTAAACCAAGACCAAATCATGACACAGTCAACTTAAACGTGCAGACGCTTGGTCAGAAATGTAATTGCTGCTCTAAACAGACCTGCCCGAAAAAATGGATGGGCCCCTGAAAGACAGAGTGCATGGGCCCTCTGCAGACACCATTTGAAAATATCAGTGCATGTGTATTGGATCAGTAGCGATAGCAATAGCGCTAGCCTCCTGGCTAACATTCGCATTCTGGATCCGATCAGCTTTTTGAGCTGACTGAAAAAAGGTTGTTAAGTTATTGTTGTCTTCAGGTCAAATGCCCTAGCCTCTTTTATTTTCTGCCATCCTTATTTTTGTGCAGAGCCTCTTATGGTTTTACAAAGTCCGGCATTATTGGTCTAACCTTTAAAGGGATACTTCACCGTTGAAACATGAATCTGTAGTGACATTGGGTCATATATGTAGTAGAAATGTGAAATAAATTTTGAAATTGGTGCCTTCTTGACCGAGAAAAAGGCAAAAAGTGTATTTTTGCGTTTTCTCTGCAAAGACACATCTCCCAGAATGCACAGCACCGCAGGACACTCCCGCTGAAGGAGAGGTGCATTCATGTGGTATCGGAAAAATGAGATTCCAAGTTGTAAAATGCAAATGAAACACCTGCTCAAGTCGTTTTTGTGTTTTGTTAACATACTTTTTATTCAGGCACGTATTGCACATCAACTTTTTGCTTAAATATAACTTGACAATAAGATTTCTCCGAGTTGGGAAGTCGGAAGAATGACTTCCCAACTCGGAAACTTAAACCACCCGAGCAGCACCTGAATGCAGCATTACTCGCGGACAATAATACAGCAGTTTCCACAACTGATTCAGAGATTTCTTCCATAAGGAATTGGCATCTTGGAAATTCCTGGCAGAAAACAGACTCTATGTCTGTGTCCATAGGCAAACAGTGACAGCACCGACACCACAAGTCTGCCCCGGCTCCTTCTTTTCTCTCACAGCCTCGGACCTAGCATGCTAGGCTAGCTAGCCTGCCTGTGGGCACCGCAGCCAGCTCGCCGCTATATTGCGGCTCGTAGAAAGAGCCACACACATCCGATTCAAGCACAAGACCTTCAAAATCCCTTCAGTCATATCAGTTTGAAGTTGAAACATACGTTTTTCTTCATTCTCGGTCCATATTAGATTATCCGTAGAGACACCCAGCTTGAGCCCGGCTCAGGCTCCCTGTCTCACAGCCGTTGTGTCTGCAGAAGGCACCTGGCAGCAATATTGCGGGCAGCTCGTAGAAAGAGCCACGAACATCCGATTCGAGCACAAGACCTTCAAATCCCCTTCATCCATATCAGTTTGAAGTTGAAACATACTTTTTTCACCTTTGTCGGCAGATATTAGATTTCTGGTAGCATAGCCTTCAAGCAAGATGGCGGATGTTAAGTTTCGATTCTGGCAGTGAAGCCCCGCCCACTGATCTGTGATAGGTCTGTAGCTTCAGTGGTTGAAAACATGAGGAAATAGCAATGTAGTTTTAGCCTGCTAACCCGTGCTAACCATAGCCTCCGCGAGTGACGCAATATGACGATTTTTGCGTCTATTGAGGAGGCATCTCAGAAAAGAAAATACAGATTTTTCCCGTCTCAGGGGGAAATGAGGGCTGGATGCAAGACCATTCAATAAAAACACAAGTTTACTACTGATACAAAGCTTAATGCAAATGGGTGAAGTATCCCTTTAAGTTCTATGGGCTCGCCCATGACTTCAACATCACAAACAAGGTTAACTATTTTAAAAAAGGGAAGGAAGGGGGGTTGTTACATTTTGAAAAAGGCAACTAGAAACAACATGTGTATATTTTGTGTTAATAAGAATGTGAGTATTTAGGTGTAAAACTAAGTTGTGTTATTGCTGCTTCAATGTAGGCTGGATTATGTTTTTGCTAACCGTCACGGGCCCCTCATGAAGCAGGGCCACAGAAAGCTTTCCCTGTTTCCCCCCCCCTTATGGGCGGCCTTGGCTCTAAATGTGCTCAAAGTTAATTAGACTAAACATAGAAAGCACACATATCAGTACTGATGAATCACAGGAAAGTACCAACGTAATTTTACATGTAGAAGTTAATCAGACAATATTCAAGCCACCGTTTCACAAGTGTTTTTTGATTTTTCTTTTTTTGTGATGGTAAATCATGCAGTCTGATATATCCTAACATTAAAATAAAAACAATACTTATCGGAGAAAATGTCATGACACAAAACAAAGTGGCATTCTTGGAATTGAGCGTCTCCGCTCAATAGAATTCAGTCTTCTGTGACTTCATGCTTTATAAGCCCCAATAACCCGCAGCTACGATTTCCATCATATTCTGAAACTGCCTAAAAAAAGTCTTGACAATGTTTATAGAAACTGGAAAACAACTAAATCAGCCGGCTGAATCTCATAAAGCACACTAAAATGAGGACATGCAATGGTTTGAGTAATTCAAAACGTCAGATGGATGGGAGGCAGAAAACAGGAGAGAAATACATACTTTTACAACATTTTATATCAGTTTGAAAAAGTGCTGCAGATCAGTGATGGAAGACAGAAGAGGCGTGCAGACAGACCATTACGTTCCCATTGAATTTTCCGACTGGAGCCTTTTGATCAGGACTATTGTCAAAGATTCTCCTGACATTATCAGAGCTCTGTGATGAACAGTCGGGGTCAGGCGGCTCAGGGCTGAATGGTGGCCGACACACAGAGGGGAGATGGCAGATAAATTGGCAGCTTCAGACCACTGATCCCTAAAGCTACACTAAGAGCAGGGAAGGAGTTTTATCTGCTCCTCAAATGCTTTTTACACTTTAAGGCTTCCTCTTCTCCTGCTCTCTTTCAGGTTTGTGTGTGTGTGTTTGTATGTGTTCCCTGCTGGTCAGATATGTAACGCTGAATAGAAATACATACAGATTATTCAGCACTGCAGATTACATTTTAGATTCATTTTGAGTGAATGTAAAATAACACATTTTGCTTCCTCACTGTCTTAACAGTTATCTCTTCTCCTACTGTCTGTGAAGTTAAGTATAAGTCTTTATCTATACAGAAAACAGTCATGCAATGAAGATCTTTTTTGATCCTTAGACTGTTAAATAGTTCCTAAAAATGAAGTATCAGTGCTCTAAAAAGCCCTTTGCTCTAATCTTTATTTTTCCATCATTTACACATGACCCGATGCTTTTTAACAAGCTGAAATGTGGCTCTAGTGATTTTATCCCAATCACACCAGCATTTAGAGCTGCTTAATCAACCAAGACACGATTTTTTTTTTCTGTGAAAAAGTGAGAAAAGTGTGTGGGCTGTCTGTCTCTAATCTCTGCCTCTCGTACTTCAGCTTCCCTGATGTCTCTCCATCGCCTGTGTGTCTTGGCAGAGGGAGGAGAACTGCAGAGAGATTAGATATTGACTCTGTCCGACTGCTTCTACCTTTGTCTTCTTAAATGGGTAAAGCTTGTAACAGATTAGAGAGTGTAAATGAACTGTAGCTTCCTCAGACATGAAAAGGGATGGAAACATGGAGGGAGCCAAAGTGCAGGAAACACATTTATCTTTAGTCTGAGACCTTCAGTGGGAATAATTAAAATTTAATTATACCTCTTTGCTCCTTAACTTTGCTTTGTAGAACTCCTTACAGTCTTTTTTGGATTTCTTTTATAATGCAAGCAGTCTTCATTTTAATAATGAATGATATTCTCCTTATGCTATCCTTTCTGTCCTTCTGTTATAGTTCTCTCCTTCAGACTCATTCATCCAATTTCACTCCCTAATCTTCCCCTCCTCCTCACCGTATATGTTCCCCCAAACTTCTTCCTCCTACAACTTTTGTTCCTGCATTTTATGTCTTCTCTTCTGTCCTCCACCTGTCCACTGCAGTCATTTACTAAAGAAAATGGTACACCAACATCAGCCACGCCAGTAACGTTTCCTCTGAAAGGTCATGTAGCCATTTGTGTCACACCTGACTTAACCGCAGACTTTGTTCACATCGTACAGAGGTTCAGTTTGATCTGAAACAGCAGAAATTAGAGAGAAAGCTGAAATTGATTGTTTCCTGGTGCACAGAGGCACAGTCGGGATCTGCAGGTTATGATGCTTTTTTTAAAAGGTCACCACATTTCTCACACTGAAGCACACACTCAACAGAGGAGATCATTGTAACCCTCTGAAGTCGCAGCTTTCAAAAACTGTTTCTCCTTAAAGTTTTTCTGTAGAACAACTCCTGACATGTAGAGAGAAATGAAAAGATCCAGACAGGCGTCAGGTTTCAACTTTAGAGGTGAAGTATTTATTCTAAGGAGGACAGAGTTATTCCTGGCTATATTATGTCACAGGACAATAATCTTTAATCTTATACTTATTGTTTATCTTATTTTATTATGCATAATATATTCTATGTTTTGCTTCCAAAAATAAGAAAGTACACATGTCCGACAAACTGGATCATAAGAAGTATTCACACCTTTTTAAACCTGCCTTAGTGTTTCCTCAATGATGCTGTTCTTCAAGTCATGTTGTGACAAAGTGTTCAACAATGTAATGAGTCCATTTGTCAAATCATTGACTCAAGTTTGCCTCATTATAAAAATAGAAAAGAGGTCGGTTCAGCCAAGCTAAAATACGGTACAGGTATTGAGTCAAGATACAAAATAGTCCAAAAGTAAGCATGAAAAATAACATAGATATTTAAGAACATGGATTCATAAATGTATTCAAAGAATGTATTGTTTTAGCAATATTCATTCTATTCTTCTAGTATCTCTACCGTCTACCCTGTTTGGGGTCACGGGGGGCTGGAGCAGATCTCAGCTGTCATTGGGAATGAGGCGGGCGGGTACACCCTGGACTGGTCGCCTGTCAGTCACAGGGCTGACATGTGATTGACTGGCATTTGTTATGACAAACAACAATTCACACCTACGGGCAATTCAGAGTCACATATTTACTTTACCTGCATGTCATTAGACTGTAAGATGATGATGCATGGGGAGAACATGCATGCAAACTTCACACATAAAGGCCCATGTCCGGCCGGGAATCAAACCAGGAACCTCCTTGCTGTGAGGCGACAGCGCTAACCACTGCACCACGCTGTAGCTTGAATATTAAGATACTATCATGACACTGCAGCTAAAACTAAATATTAGCAATCTAAACGATTATCAATTTAAGTTTGACTGAGGAACCAGAAAGCATTGAGGGCTTCAGTTGGGTCAACCAACAAAAGTCTCCCTTCATGTACATGTTGAATCTTGATCTTAGATACATTTGGCTTTAAAGGTTTAACACAATGTCCTCTTTCCTGAACCAGAAGAATAACTGTTTCATCCGTCTCACTTTTTGTGTTTAATGTATTTGCACACACAGGGAGATGAGATATATTAGAAGCGATATACAGTATACTATACACTATATACTATACACTATACATAGTAAGATATTAGGGATGAATGTGTTTGAAAAGGTTTCCATTGATCTGTGTAGCCGGCCGGACATCTAAATGATGCAACTCTGACAGCAGTGCTGTACTGTGCAGAGATTCAGGATGAGTGAAGTCTGAGCGCATTTAAGCCTGACTGACTGATCCTGTCTGAGCATACTAATGATCCAACACACAGCCAGACTGCATCTAATAATCCCTCCAACACACACTGATATGCTGTTCAACTGTATCTTAGTGGCAAAAAGCTCAGACAAGTGAGCAAAGAGTGAACTCTTTCTGACGGTTTTCAGCATGTGTGAACAAAGAACCCAAGCTGGGTCCTCGTGAAAAAAGTCTGAGCTGAATTTTAGGGCTTTAAAGCACAACAAAACCTTACAGATGTTACCATAACATCTGTTCTCATAGAAGCAATAAACAATCAAAGCACAGACACTAGAGAAAGCCTCACACTTCACAAGCTGAAAACACTGTTACTGCATGATAACTAACTCAAAGGATTTATATATGATCAAAGTCTTTACCTGGTGATTAAAATATAAGTCATCCATTTTTTAATTTCCTGATGTATAACAGGGTCAAATATGCACTGAATCTTTCTTTTTCTTCTTCGGTATATTGACTCAAAATCTCCAGGAAATTGTCTGTTTTATCTTTTGTCTGAGAGGACTTCGGGACTTTATAATGTGATGGCGTTGTTGTTTGCAGTCGAAAAAGGTTATTGCTTTTTCAATTTCAATAAATAAATGACAAATGCAGTGTTTAAAAGAATTCTTCATAAGGCTTTGAAATACATTTTGTAATATACAAATTCTTCAAGAGTCTCCAAAGACTCATTTTACAGCCTGTAGGTCACATGCACCTTTTCTATTTGCATTTTTCCTTCCAGAGAGACGTGTCAGGCTGCTCGACAGAAAAAGTCCTGAAATGAGCACAAAGCTTCAGAGAAACACAACAGCAGGCGTGGAAACAGCCCTTTGACATTAAAGCAGAGGTAAGTGACGAGGTCGTAGCCTTCAGACAAACCTCGAGCTTCTACTCCTAACTTGTTCAGACTGTTCATGACTGTGAATGAAGTCTGCTTTTTAAGCTTCATTTAAATTATTAAAGCTTGACTTATATTTACCAGACCCGTCACTTAACTCTTAATGACAGTTTTAGAAGTGTAGACCTCACCTAATAAGATCACAGACGGGTATGCTGATCACCTACTTTGACTCGTTACGCTTTTAATCATTTAAAGAGATTCATGTCTTCAAACATTTCAAGTTGTGACAAAGCGTGTCAAAACAACTTTTACATTTCTTGGAGATTATAAATAACAAAAAACATGCCACAGATTATTTCCCCCATGAGAATCGGGTTTATCACAGAAAGAGACAAATATGAACAAGGACACATTTTCACAGAATACTTGGGATAAGAAAATATAGTTGTATGTTGTTTTAGTTTGATACATTTAAAGTGTTTCAAGTGTTTTACTAGGATCATATAGAATTACTAATTGCTGGTATCTTGACAACCTTAATCTATCATAGCTCAAATTAATTACAGATGATCTCAGTCAGATACTTTCTGGCCTGAGGCAACACATTTTTTTTATTTTTTTTTATTTAACCTTTATTTAACCAGGAAAGGAAAACTCATTGAGATTAAAAATCTCTTTTTCAAGAGTGTCCTGGACACAAATGAAAGAGTCTCTTTTATGTTGATCTGCCTCGTGGTCAAATAGGTCTTAAACTGACATCAGCTGTCCACCCTGTGATCTTTTTTTTTGTTCTAGTAGAAGTTTAAATACTAATAAAATACTCACTGACCCGCCTTTTATTTCAAGTTTTCTCTCTGCAAGAGCAATCATAAGACAGTGGAGTGGAGACTTCTTTCTTAAATGTGGGCTGTTAAAAAATGATTAGTTAAAACCTAAAGAATAAAATGATGAGCGTTATGAGAATATCATTAAGGCTCTTTACTATAATGGAGCATAAATGCCCTACTTCAAACCTTTTCAATTTGAACTTGGCGAGACTCACTAGCAGCTATCGAGGACTGGATGTTACTTTCTCAAACTAACCCTTCACAACGCGCACAAAGAAAGTATTCCTATTTGCTCTTTTCCAACCTAGAAATGTAACCAAAATTTAACCTGTAGAGGTACACCAGCGTCTGTAAAAGTCAGCCATGTTTACACCTGCTCTGCTTGATAATTTGATGACACTATTGTTGCATTAATAATGTGATTTCCCATTTTTAACAGTTTGTTTGCCCTCTACATGTAAAGATGAATTCAGAGGCATTTTAAGAACAATATTTAACCATTTAGTTGGAGTTTAAGTTTTGATAGATGAAAAAGTGGATTTGCACATGTAATGACATATTTGCCTTGATAAAGTGGAATGATTTAGGGTGCTTTCACACATGTAGCTCATTTGCTTTGATTTGATTCAGAAGAAAAAACTGCATCCATCTCTTGGGCCGTTCAGTATCTGCGATATTGTAAGACGGGTCAAAGCACACATCAACACAGGGCTCTCCTCAGCCCATTGTGTCACAGCTCAGTGCCTAGGCTCACAAATGGCATGCGTTATGGGCGCACTTGAGGGGAAGGATGTTATTGAGTAAAATAAATTCACTTGATTAGAAAACCTTCTACAGTCAATCTGACAGAAAAGAGAAAGCAGGGCTCTTTAGCTGGCAGGTTTGTGTTTTATTTCAAATGAGATGGCTCATGTGCATACTTAAAATGTTTCCTCCAACATGAGCATAACAAATGTGTGTAACCACAGTGCACTGTTCAAAAGTCCTGAGAAACAGCCACAGAGGACAGAAATGGAATTGGGTAAGCGTTTGTTCCATCTGTGTTATTGGATACTGCCGGTGAGATGACTTTGTTTATTGCTTTTGGCAAACACGACCATCAAAGCACAGTTACCGACAGTCTCTTCCACAGAAAATGTGCAGTTTGCTTTTATAAGACACTCCTTCTCAAAACTCACTGAGCTTCTCCCATTTGTCTCCGTTCCATATGTGTGACAGAGTAGTCGCTGTGACTTTGTAGAGCGAGCCAACAGATACGTGACAATTACTCGTATTTGGCTCAGTGGGGCGATTGATAATGTGGGGAGAGCTCTGCAGGAGACGCATCACAGAGATACAGACGGGCTGTGTGGACGCACACTTCTTTAGGCCGTCTGCCAATGTGACGGAACATCTAAAAGTGTTTCATATCATATGGGTGTATATGTGTGGGTGTGAGGCTGAGCAGATGAGGAAGTACAAAGAGCTGTAAATTTCACAGAATCACCTGATGTGGTATTCTTCAACATACAGTCGCAGCTCACACAACGTGTATAGTATAAGTTGGTCAGTTGTAGCTTTTAAGAAAGTTAAACTCAACACTTCGTCTGATCATAATCCATGTAGTGACCATTTTTTGTGCAAAGCTGTATATTCCCATTTTTCAGGAGGAAAAGTCTGAAGGGCAGCATTTTACTTTCTACCAGAGAAAAAGGAAAATAATGGAAGTTTCATTAATTTGCGAGGAAAATATTTCACAAACAAATCCCCAAACTCTGCAACAAACAATCCTCTTTGAATATGTGTGTTTAAGTTCATTGAGAAGTCATCACTTGGATTATTTTCAAGTGCTTCATAACATCCTGTCTAATATTACTTTAACTTTTTTATTTGTAAAGGGACCATTTACAATATCACACATAAATGTTGCCATTTGATGCACTGTACCTGAGTTGGCTTAGATCTAGTTTACATCTGCAGTCCCTCGGCAGGTCACATATTATCTGTACAACCTAAGGTCAATAAGCCATAAATACTGATAAAGGTATTTACAAAAGGGTTCATGCATGACAAATGACATCAATCATTCTGGGTTTAAAAACACAACACTCATTGATACAAAAACATTTTTAAAAGTAGTTTTTTTAATTATTTTACTTTTAGCAGAATTTTTACAAAATGTGTAAAAAGTATAAGTAATAAGTATTTCAGTGCCTTCTCTGTTGCTTTTTCTTCCTGTGATGTAATTTCTTTGATTTCTTAAAGTATCTTTTAATCTAAAGACGGTTATCTCTGATCGCTGCCGTCAGGAGTTCTGTTGTCACTGAGTTAAGAGTGTTGTTTTCTCTCTAGAAATCTGTTGTGTGGTGCTAAATTTCAAACATATAGTTCAGAGAAAAAGAGTTAGATTCTCCTATTTGAGCTGAATAATACTTTCAGTGTCGCCCCCATGATGGTCATCAAGCATGAAGAGTGAATATTATGATGTTGTAATTTCCCTGTGTTATATACAGGAGTTCAAAACGGGGGAAAAATCTCTCAACCTCTTAAAGAGCTTTGGTAAAATGAGCTAGGAAAAAAAAGCAGGGAGAGGGCATGCTGTGTTTTTATGTGAAGTGCAGCAGTTGTTATTTACTCTTCTGTGGTCTCTGGCGGTTCGTGAAATGAGGAGGCCCTGTCAACAGGCTAGACTTTGATCAATGAGCCTCTAGGTAGCATCACTCGTTTCTGTTTTCTTTGTGGCCCGCTGTTGTTGCATTTATATTTGAATCTCTTTTTTATTAAAGCAGGAAACAGTGAGTATCCTTCTCTTTTACTCTAGCAACGCAGGGTTTTTTCTACTGCTATGGGCACACAGATATACATCTAAAATAAGCACAAATAAATGGTGTGCTTTGCCTTTAAAGTGCGCTCCAGCTGTGCAGCTAGAAATACCCTAACGTGGAGCCCATTTCCACTTCACACAGCTGCAGACGCATGGAAGCAGAGTTCTTTTTCACTTTACGTGAACCAGCAGCCTGGATTTACTATGAGGCACAGAATTGATATTTCACACAGCTACTGTTTGGATCAGCATGTTTGTACAGTGTATCACTTTATAAATTGTTTATTTCACAAGGACAAATGCAAAGACAAGGACATAGCAAGCAACTACCTGTTGCAATATTTTATATTCATTTTCAGCTAATGTCAGCTGGGCCCAGGACCGTCCTCAGGCAGGAACATAAACACTGGGGTTTGCTACATAACTTCCATGGATGGATTAAGCTACTGAGGCTCATGCAGCATGGATGTTTTTCTAGGTTTTATTACCAACATGATTGTTGTGTAACCTTCACAGTATGTACATTACCATGATGTGAACTGTATGATGTAATCAATAATAAAACATGATGGCACTCTACAGCTGATTTAAAGTCGTAACTCTGAACATGACCTGGTATTGAACAGAATATTTGTGAAGAGTAAGTTACCATGGTGATCTAGCCAGGTTAAAAGAGAGCGAGTCAGCTTTGTGACACTAAAAACTCAACAGACCACGCTTAACCTCCAATTTATTTTCGTGGCAAACCGCTCAAGACTATGATGATAGCAGACAACACAACAAAGCTTAAACTCAAATTATTTGTGTTGGAGTGAAGCTTCTCATGTTCACACCAAATGTGTTTTAAGCAGCAATGAAATGTCTGTTTTACATTTACTATGTTCATACTTCCATGAAGGTTTAAAGTTTGTTTGGTGTTCTATATCTGAATTTAACTGATCTTAAACGTCCATCATGGTGTTAGAGCTTTATAGTTACATTTTGAATGTTTGCACAGTGAGTGTTTTACACGGATGCTGTCTCTCTATGCCTGTTCAATCCCATTTTGATGTTTTCTTCAACAGTTAGAAGAGTTCCCCTCAAGGGACAATGAGATGCGTTTTCTCTTTCACTCTTGACAAGTTGTCCTGAACAGAAGTTGTTTGATGTGTTACTTGTGACATGTGCTGTAAGAAGATTTTATTCCTATCCACCATCATGCTGTGAACACATTTTCCCTTTTCTTTGCTCCTCTCCTCATTTATTGTAAAAAATAATTTATGCAGGTAATCCTTTTATCAGCTAAAACATTACACGAAATGTTTAGACTCTCATGCCAAGCTTGACTATGATTCTAAAATCACAGCAAAGCAGAGCAAATAGTTGCTGAACCAGTTTTTATGATGATAAAACATCTAGTTAAAACAAAGACTTTCCACTACCACTGTTTGAATATGTAATATGTAGAATTGTGACACTTATATCTAAATTAATTTTTTAAAATGACTTAACCTATGTTATGTTTTTGTGGAGTACTTACAGTAGCTCAAATATTTCTAACAATTATCAAAGCCGGATAAATCCTTAATTTTATAATTGTAACACCCCGTGTCTTTTGTTGCGGTGGCCATGACAGAGCCGCCATGACAGGCACAACATGTGTGTTACAACAAAGACCGCTACATAAGGAAGACGGAAAAGCTGCCATACTGCTGCTGTATGTGCTGCTGTGATAAAAAACGTCATGTAAATTATACTTGGATACATCGTCTAGAAAACATATTCTCTTCCTCAGGTCTATTTCGCCAGTTCGTCTCGAAGTTCGTTTTCATCGGGGGCGGGGATGGAGTAGCAGATAGAATCACTTCCATGATTCCCCGCCAGCCATGACATCATCTTTTGAATCGTTTGGATTGAGAGCTCCCTCGCAGCAGAGTTTATATTATGTACAAGCTTTGTACTTTTTTGACGGTCTGCAGTGTAGGTACAACGTGATTACCTGAACCTGCAGCTCTCCTCGTGTCTTTATTTAGCTTAGAAGTAAATTCAAAGTTTAGCTGTCCACTTCACAATTTTGCTGTTTGGTTCACTGTCACTGCTCTGAAGTTAAGTTTTCAACCAAAGCAGGCAGAGAAACAGCTATAAAAACTACTGCACAAGCCCTGATCAACACGAAAAAACTGAAGATTAAATAGCTAAAATGTGTCAGTCAGATGAGAGCAGATGGTGGTAAAAGATATTACTTTGGAAACCTGCATTTAATTCTCCTTGTTTCTCACGTTACGTTTCCTTCTGTCCCTGTCATTTTTAGACTGTAGATGAAACAACTGTTGAGTGGGAGCCCAGAAAGGATAAAAGCAGTTATGTAGAAGAGTATTTGGATGCATCAGAAATGCTAGAACCAGAAATGATCATGAGAAGCATCATGTCATTCCCTTCCTACATTTAAATAAGAAATGATCTTTTAAGGATCACCTTTAATGCATTTCTTTAAACAGAAGCTGAAGAGAGCTGAGAGAAAGTGTCACAAAGCAACAAATACATGCAGGTGCTTTTAAAACCTGTTATGGCAAAGCCACAAGGACTGAACTGAAGCTGGTATTTTCTGTTCTATTGTATACCCTTTTTTTTCTTTATATGAACCGGCTGCAAAGTAAATTGTACTGAGCTCTGTCCTGACCTTTCAGTGGATGGCTAGTTGTGCTTAGAAATGCTTCCTGACTGAGTAGAAAACTGAACAACTGTCTTTAACATCAAAGGTTGGTCCGCATGCCTGAGGTACTCCAAGCTTCATGTGTCTTTGAGATCCAGTTTAAATTTAAATTGACCTCTTTTAAGATGACATTACCCATATTAAACATAGTAGACAAAATAGAAATACGTACGTTTGGAGTTTTAGGTCACACAAGGACTGGACTGCAATAACACTTCTTTATTGTGTGGAAGAGTAAAACTACATCTTTTAGGTTTTGTATTCTGGTAAGGGAGAGAGAAACACACACACAACACACACAGACAAACAGACACACACACACACACACACACACACACACACACACACACACACACACACACACACACACACACACACACACAGCACAACACACACACACACACACACACACACACACACACACACACACACACACACACACACCTGACTAGGGTCCTCGCCAAGTTCTTTTTTTTTGTCCTGATTTGTTTTGTGCTCTTTCAGCAGGATTGCTCTATCATCAAACAGGATGGAAATCACCTCTGTGCAAATTGAAAATGCTTGGCCTTAATCCATCTACGTGTTTGGCACTCTCTTTGTTCAGTTTGTCACGGTCCCTGTGTTTGCGCAGTTTATTAGTGTGTGTTTGGATTGAGTAAAGCAGAATACATTTATTCTAACCTATAACCTGCAGCCATTAGCTTGATCACCTTAATTATGAGTTCGGCAAACGCTTGATGAATCCACAACAACAGGGAAAAGAAGCAGTAAAATGTTGTTACAGAATTTCACTGTTGCACTATGTCCTCTCTGGATACCTTCAGGTGTTGACACACAGTAGGCATGACCTTTTTGCCTGGGTTTTAATTTAATTAAACAGAAATGGGCAGATGTCAGTAGAAGGGCACTGGGCAGGGCTGACCTTTCTCTCTATAGATTAGAGTGAGTAGGCTGGGAGATGCGGGGGAGTTTGGTGACTGGACAAAGTCTGTCCTTGAGTTATTTGAACATACACAGTTACTCAAGGCATTCACACGCATACCATGAGGATCACCATTTTGTCAATATGTGCCATTGTCATTGTGCGTTCCTGCTGCAGAGCCACATTAATGCTACACACATGCCAACATTCAACAAGAAAGGATTTTACGAGGCTTCCCATCAAAAGAGGAGGAGTGGGGCTGCAGGAGAGCAGAGTGGTAGGGTAACATTTACACAGCGCAGCTTTCATTTTCTCAAGCTCTGAAGGGCAAGAATATGACATCTTGGTGGTGTGATGATTATAGAAACCCAGGAGCGATAGAAGTCATCCATCATTGTCATGCTAGCCACATGAATACCAGAGCATACACACTGATAGTGAAGATAGTCCGCTGCAGGGTGAAGAGCTGATGCGTAAGCACCAGAAACTGGGACTGTTATAAGCAAACATCCTCTCCTGCTGAGCAACTGACAATCAGAGAAGTTTAAGATTGTAAGTTCATGACCTGAGGAGTTTTGTAACATTACTTTGGATGCACAATGGATCACACTGAGTTATTACAAAAAGGGCACTTAAATTAAGGACTGGCTGCTTGCATGGTAAATGGAAAATGGACTTGAGCTAGTATAACACTTTTCTAGTCTTCTGACTACTCAAAGAGCTTTTACATCGCAGGTCACACCTACACATTCACACACTACCATCAGAAGTAATTAATCCCACTTATACTCATTTATACGCCATCATCGAAGCAGAGAGCAACTTGGGGTTAAGTGTCTTTCCCAAGGACACATCGGAACTGTGGCTGCAGGAGCTGGGGATTGAACCCCCGACCTTTTGGCAGAGAGACGACAGACTCTACCAACTGAGCCACAGCCGCCCCTGCATCTGACCGTGATTGAAAAAATGTTAGCAATAACATTAACATAAGTAACGTTACCCAAGAAACAACCCTGGATGACAGGGGTCGTGAGTTAGGGAACTAACAAACATTGTACTTGTCACAAAATGTTAAAAGAAAGTGGGTGTTGGGTTTTTAAAAGGTAGCAGAAGGAGCATAGCTCCCCCATAGCCACTGACTGATACTATCATAATAATAGACAAACCAAAAATGGAGCCCAAACAGAAGAGAAGTGGTAGACTTTGGACTAAGGGGGGATGGAATAGAAAGTGGCTAGAAGAAAAATATCATTTCAAACACACACTCAACTTAAATTTTTTCTCAAACTGAAATTACAGAAAGCCAACTGATGGTATTGATTCTCTGGAGACGCACAACTGAGACGGGAAACCCCAACCTCCCTATATAGCCTCCCAGCCCAGCTGATTGCCATCAGCCATCAGCTGAGAGAGAACATCACAGGTGCAGTCAATAGCTCCTGATGAGCAGGAAAACCTGTGACCTTATTCTTTTACTGCTCTGTAAAAAAGAACAATAAAAAAATGGTTTATACTATAAATATTAAAGTCTTTATAATTCATTCTTTAGTATACATGTCCTGGTTCATGTTGATTCTTCCAGGACATAACTTATTAAATATTTTTATATGAATTAAAAATATGATATATTTTCATTAAAAGCTTTATCATTTCAGGGTTTAGACTGTTATACCCTGTCATAATTGTACTTGGCCTTTGCTACTGGTGAACAACCAATTAAATGTCATAATCAGGACATGCCAGGAAAAAATCCCAAAGGTAATCTCCCAAAGGGCAGCAGCAGTATTTCAGTACCAAGGACAGTGCACACCACCAATCAAACTTAATTAACAGTCAAGATCTCACCACAGTATGAAAAACATCAGCAGTATCACAAGCGTATCCCTTATGCTAACATTAGCAGAGCAGTTTACAGCCACAAATCCCCCAAACTCTCAAGTTTCTCAGTTACTTTCAAAAACATGCGATTAATCCAAACAACAAACAATTCAACATACGGTTCATGTTTTTTTGTCCATTTCATAGTTTTTTTGGTAAATGGTATTTTTGGCAATATTTCTAAAAACTTTATTTCCTAATTTGGCCTTTGCACCAGATGTTTGTTTTCCTTTTTCCGTTTGCAGTAGCTTAACAACCTACTGAATCACTGTGGAGCAATCCTGTTGGCCAACAGATTCAAAAGAGGAAAATGATCTAACTCAGCTGTATTCTGCAACCCATAGCCGTCTCATTGCATTAATTATGCATTCTGAAAAATCTTTTCACTCAGAGTGTTTTACATTTTTAATGACTAGGTCCACTTAAACAAGCCCCTTCAAGGATTACCAGATAGAAAGCACCATACCTTCAACACAGAGGTATGAAATACTTTCTGCCACACAGGACACATACAGTAGGTAAGTGAGTCTTACATGAAAATGACAAAATGTAGGGAGGGAACTTATTGGCCCCCTTTAAAAGTGGCCCATGAAACCAGCTGCTGATTAATCGAGTGGCTTACAGATGATCAAAGTCCTACAAGAGGCCAATTTCTACAGATACTGAAATGAAAATTATACAAATAAAAGAGGAAATGGAGTAATCTTCACAATTAAAAGTAGAAAATGGTATTTTTTGGGTTGATTATTGTATGTATGAAGAATCATTTATTAGTATTGTCAGTGTTCAATTAATGGGAAACAGTTTCAGCACTTGCAAAGCTTTACATACAATTGCACATATATCCCAAATTCTATAATGACTTATTGTACCTGTGCCGTTTGTAAACAGGACTAATTGTTGTACTACACTATGAAGTCTGAGCTATATTATCCAATCTGTATTAGCAGGTTTTGGTGTAGGCAGGAGAAACAGTTTGTGTGGACAGCAAAAAACAGGCGGACGTTTCTCATGACTTATACCAGCTCCCATCGACAACCTGCTGACGATGGTTGATTTGTCTTAATTAACAGAAAGCTGCATAAAAGTGAAGCTCAAGCTAGATCAAATCTTATACACTTAAGCCACAAATCTGCTCAACTCAGTATCACAAAGCCAATCAGCGAAAAACCCTTAAAATTTGTTTTCTTCTCCTTTTGAGGACAGAACTGACAAATCTTGACTTTTTAGTTTTTATAAATCTCCACAATGCTGTTGTCATTTCAATGAATGTAATCCTTGTTAATTGCAAGTATATCACAAGTAAATTGGTTTATTTTTTGGGCTCAAACTGCTGAAGTGAGCCTGAGTGAAGCGGTTGCATAACTCATACTGCTGATGACGTCAATGCCACATGGAAAGGAAGTCTTGCCTGGAAGTCGTTTAACACAAACTGCTGGCTTCACCTGAATTACTGAGAAATTCACATTCGAGGCACGTCTCATCTAACAGACGATGATAGACCATAACTACCAATGAGTTCAAAAATTGATACAGATCATACCTGCACAAAAAGTCTCATCAAGGGTTACGTTTTCCATTAAAGACCTTTCTACAGAAGAGTAACGTTTAAATCCATCCTCACAGACAAAATATTTTCTCTGTAAGTTTAACCAGACCTTGAGGAATTGAAGAAGGCTCTTAGGAGGCCTAGCCATGCATGGATCCAATACCTCATGCAAGTTATAAAGTTTAAGATGACCAAACACTTTAGAGCCTCTCTTAACACACACTCTGATCTCCTTGCAGGAGAAGATGTGTCAAATCTAAGAGCAGTGCAGTTCGTCCTCCTGCTGAGAGCTGAACCCTGGAGACGGCAGAAGCCTCATCATCCAAATGTTAACAGCGTTGCCATTTTCTGGTGCAAAGATAGAGACAGTGGCAACAAGGCATGAATAAATCAACATTAACATCATTTTAATGTTTTACACATTTTCTGAAAGTGTAGTTTTGACTTCATACACAGCTGGGTGGGCAAATGTTTCTTCTCTACAGATCCCCACTGAACTGTTCACTGATCCACTAAGGGCTTCTTCACTTTATGATAAAGAAACAATACATTAAAAGTATTTCTGTCCAACTTAACATAATTAAAAACAATGAAGCCCACAAATTAACCAACATGTAAATCCAACAAATACAGTATACACTGATATTGCAGTTTGGAACTAAATTATTTTACAAGCTGCTAACAACAAACGTATCGACATATGCTAGTTAGTTTGAACATTGCAGAAATACAAGATATGTGGTGCCGCATATCGACGAGAACTGACCCTGAGATCGCCTCCCGCTCTGATACCTCCAGCATGGGGGTTAAAAAGAGATATTTGTGACCATTTACTTTGAAATCTCTCAGGAAAGATGGATACTATCCATATCAACTCAAAGAGTGCATCGTCTTAATCTTCCTTATAATAATCATAAAGAAGTTGACTAACCCCTTGAGATGAACCATGTCATTTTCTAGGGGGTCCAATAAAAGTAGTTTTTTAAGGATGAAGATTACAACTCCCATAATCCGTTTCAGATGATGTCAAACTAGCAGCAGAAACAACTTTTACTATAGGTGTGTAAATGAGTAAATGACATGTTCAGTTTTCTTTAGTAATCACAGTAACATTAATTGAAATAGATCATGTGCATGGTGTGTGTTTGAAACAGTACCTAACTGGACCTTTAGTAGCTTAATAAATTCAAGTGAATTTTATGGATATCTGGATGGACAATTTTTCCAGCAAACATATTTTAATGACGTAGCCTTCGGCACTTACAATACCAGAGATTCCAGTGAATATGCAGCTGAAGTGAACAGGGATGGTTATATAGAATAATCATCTCCTTGGAGATATGGTATATTGTACAGATATGCACCTGACCTATTTTAATGGGGGGCTTGTCTACGAGATTTAAATACCACGACCTGAGATTTAGTGTTTGTATGTCACACCAATCTCCTGCCTACCTGTTTATGTGTACGTGTGCACATAATGCAAACTAGGTGACTGTACTCGCTCTCCCTTCTTTCACTCTTTCTCGACCTCCCCCACGCTTTGTCGAGTCTGTGCCTGCTGTTTACCCCTGTAAAGCCAGCTGTCTCCAAAAGCAGCACCCTAGATTTAAAAAACAGGTGCAACACATCTCAGCAGGCAGAAATATGTACTTTATTTAGATCTTTGATACATTCATTGAAGCTTGAACTCAAGTAGGAATGTGTGTGCTAGTGTTCAAATTTCTACTTCTTTTTAAACATTCCAGTTTTTCATAATGATGAATTTCTGCTCCAAATACTACGGTGCCTAACAGAGAAAAAGAGGGAAAACTGGGGCAAAAAAGAAGCTGTGTGAGCTCTGAAAATCCTGAGCCACACAGTTTTCAAAACACAAGAAATAAAAAAAGACCTTGAGGTAGGTAAAGCTGAAAAAAATAAAATAAAATAATAATAATCACAATGGAAGAGACTTTGAGATCACCTATAAAATCCGTTTCTAGCTGCAATCTTTTCTTTCCCCTCCCCTTATAATAAAAAGCCTCAATGGTTTCTAATAAGACTCCACACTGAGATGCTGTTCTAATTGTGTGCGCCTGTGTGGGCCCTGTAATAGGTGACTGTGTAATTGGCTGCTTGACAGGCTGATCACTAACAGGCATGAGATGAAGGGCTCAGGGGAGGAGACGTCCATCCTCACTCTCCTCTGTTGCCATGTCACCGAGACAAACACATCGGTAAGCAAACCAGCCAAATCTGTCCTCTCTAAGGATACCTTCCTGCCTGAAACTGAAAAGATACGTGCGCACAACATTTTGTATGTTGCATCTGTCCTACATTTTGAAACAGGTCAGTCAGATTAAAGACTGAAGGTAGATGGTGCAAAAGGGGGCTGAAGTAACACCAAGAGAGAGGGCAGAAAAAAGAAAAACCTGCAAATAGGGAATTTATATAACCTTATGTCACTCTAATTCTAGGATTTATCAGACTTGATCTATGCTAAGAAAAGAAAAAAAATCATCTCTTATGTAAAGAAGTCCTCCATAAGGTGAAAGAAATGAGGTACTGATCACTGATCTGCATTTAGATCATCATGAAAACGTATTTTAAGTCCCTTCCTGTACTCTCTCTCACATGCCAAGTAAAACATGCTCCTAGATCTACAGCCTATATTGCCATCCTGCATTATTTAAATCAATCAATCACAACCCAATGACATCATCATTGTGCAGCCTCTGCATTAAATTCTAATTTATTTCTGGATTTAATAAGTTTTCCAAACTGAAGTGACTTTAATTAAACAAAAAACTCCATAAAACTATACCAAATCTTTCATTGCATGCTTTAAAGATAACATCATATAATATATTTTTGAATTCTAGTACCTTCCAAGAGCTGTAGCTATATGAGCTTTTATAAAGTAAGCAAAGACAGGTGATGATTGGAAAGCTTTATAGGCTTGCATAAAGGTAGAATAACGGTCATTGATTTCTACTGTACTTTGGTCATCGTTATTCAGCACATATCGTTTTTCTGTAAAACAACCTATGCAAACCTTAAAGGTTTGTTCTACATTTTTTAATTGAACCATGTGTTTTTCATAAAGAAATTGCCAACAATGACAAAGACTTTAAAGTGCATTATTTACAACCTGGTGGAGCACAAAGAAATGCTGAAAGAAGCTCAGAGGTAGCACATGTCAGACGGCTGTGATTGATTGATCACAATGTTGGTCTGAATGTGGGCTGTTGACACTGGAATAATATCTGTCTATGCATATATATGCATCTCACTGTCTCTTCCCAAAGTTTGTTGTCTGTTTAAAGTTTGATAATCGGTTTAAAATGTAATTAACAAAATATCTCAGCCGTTCAAAGGAACACAAAAGAAAGTGTCAGCCAGCATCCAGTGCCATCGATGTTAGGACACTCTGAGCACCCTTCTAACTTCCAGCGTCAAGAAAATGGCAATCATTATCTTCCAGTTCATAAAAAAACAACAGCAGGGGGCTGTTTTTGAACTCAGTGCATATTGTTAATAACTGGGGGACACTGAAGCTGTTTTCAAAAGATACACTTTGTATTTTTGCCATCATTTCTAATAGTAACCCTGAACCTCAATATATATTCATCATTCACTAACTGCCTCCTTTCAAAGGGAATGCAGCCATTACCAAGAGATGTTCAAAGGGTGAACATCTTTAACATTTTAAGAGCTTATCTGTTGACTGCAACATTGATTGCTTTTAAGGACTTGATGCCTAATTTAAAGGCTGTAAAGTCACAGTACAACAAATCCAACAAATGGCTTTTGTTACTTGTTTTAAAATGTGTTCAAAAACCTTGAAGCAGTTCATTCTGACAGCCCATATGTTGTAATAAAAGAGCAAAACAGCTGGAAGCATGCCCTAAAGTAGTCAGAAGCATGATTGTTAAAATAAAGAAAAGTGTTATTGTGTGGGTTCATCTCACTGTGACAGAGTCTTTTGAAGGAAATGTCATCACTGCTCAGAGTTTCACAAACAGTAGATGTGAAAGAAAATCTAATCCTTTATAGAAAACAGGCTGCAGGCCCATCAGTCAGAGAGATCTTATCATAGCCATCGTGCTGCTACACCCTGATCCCTATATGCTGCCCTGCACTCTTTTTATACTTTATTAAAACCCGACCAGCTGCTCTGTACCTGAACCCTGAGCTTTGATCAGCTCCTAAAGACAGCAGGGGAAAGAAACGTCTTCCCACTCAGGAATCGGTGCTTTCGTAAGTTGTAAATAGATTTTGTATGTGGAATCAAAGTGGCACTGTGTGAGTGTGACACTGTGGTAGAATGATAGACTGAGGTGTTACCTTGAGTCCTCCACACTCTGCTGCCGATCCTTGGTCCACTCCGGTGATGTAAATTCCCAAAGCATATTCTGCTCCCCCTCGGATCATCAGACCCAAAGAGCGGCCGTCATCCAAAACCAGGTTGACCTGTTTTAAAGAAGGCAGGAGGGTTAATATTAAAAACTGTCTTTACCAGATACGTCTTTAAAATCAATGTTAGGATGACATTTCAGTCTTAATTGTGTTGTTTGACATGCTCGAGATTTGCCTGTGGTGTCGGCCGTTTACTCTGAAATGGTAGATGAAAAATATGATACACGGAGGGAATGACAGCCCTGCTCTGAGCTGGGATTTGATGGCAGAAAATAAAGTGTTTCAGGAGCTACTTAGATGTGGTTACTCAGAGTCGTTAATGAGGACGCTGAATCTGTTCTGATTGGAGGAAGGACTGTTTGAAATGGTCAATCAGTTTGTTTACAAGGCTCATCCGTGTCAATCCCCTGATAAACTGAGCAGACAACATCTGATGCTGTTTGAATTCAAATAATCCATTGACCAGAAAAATTAGAGGACCACAAATTATCTCTGCAAGAGCACCCAATTAAATGCATCCTGCTGAATGGAGCTAATGATACTGATTGGTACATGACAGTGCTGCATGCATGTTAACATCTCATTAACATTTCATTTCATCAGGTACCACATGTATTCCACTACAGACTTCCTTAATATGTGTGAAAAGCTCTTCAGAGTAAAAAGAGTTTACTAGTAGCATATTCAATCTATTTAAACAAATGAAACTACTTTCATTAAAACGTGTGTGGAAACAGACAGGTAGAGGCGTAGCTATAATTGTTTTAAAGCAAACAGTGTGTTCAAAGTGTTATACTGCCTCATTACAGTACATGCATGGTCTGTATCTTTTCGAAGCAAGCCTCCAAAAATCCCCATGAATGCAGTTGATTGGATTTACAGTATGTCCAATGCTCCTTCATGGTATAAAAGAAGCACTTTAAAAACTCCAGCCTTGCTTTATATTAAACGTATTCAAAGCTTTTAAGCCAAAGCCCACTTTGATATTGGCTTGTTGTGCATTCTTAAAATACACATGTGCAAAGGGTCACCCTGCTTTTTGATAAAAGAGGTTCACGTTTTGACTACAGTCTGTATAAAACATGGACTTAATGTCAGTGACATCACCGGTTTTCTGAAGAAACCCAATGATGGCTGTCACCATGTTGGAAATGCTATCTTCACCTAACTTTCGATCAATCGAGCCGTAGGTAATGAGGTAAAGTTGAGACGGACCTTTAGCAACCTAGCAAACAGCTACAATGGGACCCCCTGTCAATCAACTCAGCCCACTCCTTATTTATGCCTTATTATGCAAATCTATGCATCAGTCTCACCTTAATGTCACCAAATGGATGAGTTACAAAGAAACTTACCCCCATACAGTTTTTACCAACAAAGAAATGAGCTCTAGAGACCAAAACCATTTTTTGAACCATGCATTTAAACATGGGACCTAATTGGGATTTCTTGGCCTTCTCAGTGAGCCTCAAGAGGGCACTGAAGGGGGGTGCTTTTTCTTGGAAAAAAAGCTCCTTACAGTCTCCTAAAGCTAAAGCTTCAACAGGTGGGAGTTGTTGTGTCCTCTGAGCTACAGTCATTCTTGTAGCAATATAAGAAACACTCCTCACACTGAAGCCTGTATTCACACTATAGCATCACATAGAGGCTGCAAATCTTCAAGTATCTACAGAAGTCACATGTGTTTATAAAGACATTTTTGATTGAAATTCTCTTTTTTTCATCATGAACTCGAGTAATGGTTGCAAGTTTAATCAAAGCAAATCAGCAGTTTGTGAATGAATCAAACCAGTCCATCTGAAACATATACCATGCCGAATAAATTAAAATATTATCCTCCTGGTTCTAATGCTTGGTTTGAGTTTCAGCAGTAAACCTTGACTAGTCTCCAATCCAATAGTGAATAGACTTCCTACCATGTGAGTGGCTGATAAAATATTTGCATAGATGAGCAGCTGAACAGATGTACCCAATAAAGCGGCTGTGAGTTTATATCGACTACGCAGCAGCTGTCTTAGTCTATGAAATCCTTAGAAAAACCTTTAAAGGCCTATCTTCAGTCTTAAACCAGGGGCTATAGTGTTTGATGAAGGGTTCATTTGTCTGATTAAACTGCACTGGCTGTGATTCCAGCACGTACATTCCCTCTTTTGTGTCTGGTGCCTCTAGGTCAAGTCATCAAGAGTGTCTTAACTCTGCAATGATTTATTATAGTTATAAAGCCTTAAGTTCCCTTATTGGAATCATCCTCTTAAGCCACAGTCAACATTAAATGTGAGGATTTTAAAATGTTTACTTGATATTCTTTAACCAAATTAATTTCAAAATATATCAAAAATGTTAAAGGATCTTAAACTTGAGATTTAAACCTCGACCGACTGCAAAAATACACATCTAAGTAAAATGTCCAAATCTTGTCAAACTGAATTGTAGCATAAAAACTAAAATGTTTTCCCCAGGCTTTGTTTTAGACACTGGGCTTCCTCTCATCTCTAACTAACAACCCTTTGGATGACCCCTACTCTCCATTTTCAAAATATATACAGTACATTTGGAAAGCAAAGAGACCACATTAAGGGTTATTGAGAGAGGTTCAGGCGTGTGCCAAACTTTAAATTGTACATTCTCCTCCAACACAATGAAGGCTATGATTAGTTGCCATGGTCCTAATGGAGCTGTCTCTTTCCAAGATTTAAAAGGGTATTCGGTTGCACCCTGGCCACTAAAAGATGACATATATGCAAATGTCTGTTTTAAATAATGTCGGCGCTATCCCTCTTATTTCCCTGCTGGAGAATCTAATATCATCTGGCACAGAAATCCTAATCTCAGCCAATGTGTATGGTGCTGAAGCTCCTCTTCTTTAATAACCACTGTCTGCTTATTTTGAAGGTAAGTCTCCATGGGAATACAGAGGCATCATGTTCCCGATGACATTAATGCAGGACACAGAGAATAGTTTTAATTAAGAGACTCGTTTTATTGGCATCATTTAGAAGCCATTATGGCTCATAGTGTTTTTTGGCCTCTTCAGTTATCATTGAATCAGTTCAGTACCCTGTTTCACTTGAAAATGAGTCCCACTGGTCTCTATTTTGTAAGCAGTTAAATCTGAGGTGGCATTCATCTAGCCTTTGTTTGGGAGAGACAAGAGCAATTAATCACAGCAGGGATGAATCATGAGTTGTACTGCATTCATCGCAGGGAGTGAACTGAGTCACTTTCCCATCAAACGTCAACACCTGTAGCCACAGCTACAGTGTGTAACTATAGCAGCTTTAAAAAGAGTTTATATTCATCGTAACACTAAAGAAAAGGATTTAGACTGTGACTAATTGACTTGACAGGATCTTTGAAAACTTTAGTGACTCTCATGAAACTGTAAAGTGGCTTACTCACAAACACACAGATCCAAAACGTATTCAAATGTATCAGCAAAAAGATTCTCCACAAGGTGGGATGTTTGGTCCTCACTTTGATTCAACCCACAGTTGTCCAACTGCTACTACTACCCGTGATTTAAGCCCTCAGTCACACCTGCAGCTCTGTATACAACTACGACACAGTAGACCTGTTATACCCAGGTAATCACTTACTGGTGCTTTGTCACACCTCTCTGGCATCTCATACACACACACATAAGGTAACCTACACAACCTGCAGATTGATGGCTTGGGATGACAAAACACTGCCAGAACTTTAACTCTCTATATAATGCAGTGCACAAGTTTTGACCCATCCAAATACATTTTCTCTGATTCAATAGAGACCATGTGAACAGTTCTAGCTCTTTCCCACCTCTCACGCATAAAATGCTAACACATATTAAACAGATAAGTAACTATTTCTGTTTTAGATAAATAGAAAAAATGAAAAAAAAAATGGTTATCATGGCTTATCTAAAGAGCAAAAAGGAGCTAAAATAGCCAGAATTTTATGAGACACTGCATTGGACTCGTATTTTCTAAAAATGGTTGCATGACACTTATACAGCCTGCACTAATCGAGCTGAATCACTTTAGATTAATGTGCAGCGCTTGGTCGCTAAAAATTGAAAGTTCTGGTGTAATGAATCTTTTAAACTGCTCTGACAGATCTTCCCTGCAGGTCACTATGCTATGACATGTCGACGTCTGTGAAACAGAAAGTCTAATTACTGTAAAAGTTTTTCTTTTGCTGCTGCAGTGTCCATCATCCGTCCAGTGACTGCAGCAGGAAAGTAGTCCACACTGAGAAACTGGCAAGTATGATAAAAGCTTATTAAGGTCAAAGCACTTGTCACTTGATACTAAATAAGTGAAATGAAATCATTAATAATTGGTTTATAAATGAGTATTTCTTTTATTATTTACTTTTAGCCTTTAAGATTGTTCATAAAAACACCCTAGGAACTAACTCGACTTGGTGAAAGTATTTCAGAACCACTTAAACCGTTTATTTTAATTAAGCATTATTCTGAAAATACTTGACATATTTGTTATCGCAAATATATTCTGATATGACATTTGGTGTGTGTTTTTCTTCATCAAGTTTTCTAAGTTAGAGTCAGAAAGCATGATAACACTCTTGTTTATGTTTATTTTGAAACTGATGTTCATGGCACACCCCAAACGCATCCTGCTGCTGCAGAGAGAGAGAGTCTCAGGAGCAACTTGTTATGATGAACTCCAGGTGAATCCAGTTTGGAGTCTAAAGACACAGCACAAATAAATAGACTTGATGCTCTTCATTAGCAGAGTAAGACAAACACTGCTTAACCAAGCTGAATGTCAACAGCAGAGTTATCGCCTCAGTTTGAATGTCGTGTCACAGCGTGACGCCCGTTACAGAAGCAACACTTCAAGTGCCTGTAGGGAAAGTTGCAAATGTTTCTCAGGATTTTTGTTTTGGTGTTTATGACTTTATTTTTTGTTGCTATTTTCAGCCCTGCTTTACTGAACTTGCATTTTTTAAATCTTCATGAATATTTCATTTTTACATTTTTTTGCATCAACTTCCAGAGTTGTTAAATTATATGGTGGCAATAAACAGTGTTAAAGTGAGAAATATATGCAGGGGCCAATAAATGTTTGACATGAATAAATACCAAGGCCAGCCGTTAAAGAATGTAAAAATACAAATCTTCACAAAAAATTTGATATGTTTATTTATATCCCCCCCCCCCCCCCACCAATAGTGATTTAAATGCAAGCTGCTCTGTTATTCGAGTACCCCAGTGTTTTGTTTTCCATGTTTAGCCTCACCTTCTTCTCGTCTCCCTCCTGCAGTAGCTGCATGTTGCTGCGTCTCTGGCTGTCAGTTCTTCTCAGTGTGGCGCTCCGATGCTCAGGCAGGTCAGGGGGAGGGGACACACCTCGGCCCTGAGGGTCAACCCAGGTATAAACATGGTTGGTGACGTAGCCGCCTGGAATCCGCCCGACTGAACGTACAGAGAGGCAAAGCTTTTTACTGCCCTTCAGCACCTGAGGAGGAGAGGAGAGGGAAAGAGAGTCAATTCAAGCTACATTTTAAACACAGGTCAAAATGTGTTTTTCTCAGAATATGAACATGAGAGCAGTTTCAAAGAGCAAAGAGTCCCCAGAAATCCACACTACTTCAGAGACCCACATGAATACATGCATGGGTACACACAGTGTGAGGTTGTAGCAGTGAATATTAAAGTGATACACACCGTTATATTTGGGAGAAAATTAAAGATTACAGAGTAGAAACCAATTTTTGCTGTGCCCCAACAACTAAAAAAACCCAAATGACCAAACACCCACGCACACACTTTTACAACACATTTCAAGTGAAAACTGCTGTTGGCTGTGCCTCATTGCCTTCTGATAGCTAGCAGTATGTAATCCCTCAGGAGATCAATGTTTTCCCATGTGTTCATTGGTCTGGATAAATCAGTCGGAATGGGATGGAAGCTCTTAATGATCAAACAATCTTTGTGCACCCCAAATACAAACAGGACGTATTCTTTCATTTCAGAGTGAAAAAGATGGGAAACACTACAGTGTAAAAAGGAATATTACTCCAGGACAGAGAGCTTTCTTCACGAGTTAAACGCTTTAGCTCATCAGAGAATGACGAATGTGTAAATACCTAAAAGACACATCAAATAAAACTTCCTTCCATGTCAGTGATTTACAGTATGGGTTTTGAAGGCATCTTTCTATCTAGTGACTTTTTCCAACTCTTACTGGTGATCTTCATGGGATCATACAGAGAGCCTTTAAAGCCAGACAACAACGGAGGTCATAAACTGTTTCTTGTGTGTGGTTAAGATTGGATGACTCCCATGCGGACAAGCTTGAAGAGAAATCTCATCTCAGTGGCTTGTAGAGGATTTTTACTGAAATCTGACAAACTCTGCTTAGGGACAGAACCAAGGCTTGTTGTAGAATAAACACGTTTAGAGCAAGCCAAAAAGCCAACTTCAGTCCATTTAAAACAAAAGGACAATATGGGCTGCTGGTGGCCTAGTGGTTAGTTTACAGAAGTCCTCTAAGTGACCGGCTTGGGTTCGAATGTGACCCACTCTCTCTCTTCCCGTTTTCTAACTCTATTCACTGTCCTGTCTCTCAAATACAGGCATAAAAAGCCCAAAACTAAATCTTTAAGAAAAGGAATCGACAATATAATCTGCAAATGAGTGACATGTTACTAACCCCAAATCCCTAAAACCAGCCCCTTCTGGACCGCAACTCTGCGTTGGGTTCTTGAACATTTGTAACAGGTGATGCTCTGTAGGCCTGTTTGTATTTAATTATTCAAATGATATTTATTAATTTGGTTTTATTGGCTCAAACACAACACCACTGCGTCTCCTGTAGTCCTCTCTTGGGACTGTGCGTGCAAAACTCGTCTCAAAATTGCACTCGATCCCTTAAAAATCCAAACAAAACCATGAAAAACATATTGAGTCCCTAACCCTCACATTAATCCTCCTTTATCTGCAATCTTCCAACAACACTTGCAAGAAACTACTAACTACTTCTGTTGAAATGTGTTTAAACATATGCTGCTTGCAACTCTAACTCAAATTATTTCTTGTCAGAGTGCAGTGGATTGCAGAGGAGGTCTGTCTCCCAGAGCACTGGGCTCATGCCGAATCAATTTTCACAATCGTGATTTGTGCTGAGAGATAATAACCAATTCTGGGGCAACAAAACCCTGTCAGCACTGAGGCTCACTGTCTGGAGTCATCACTCCCTCCCTGCCTCTCCCACCACCTTCCCTCTGTGTGGACAGCATCAATACAGAGGTGTAGATAAAAGTATATAACAGATAAGTTCAGCAACACATTGCCAAGCATAAAACTGGTGGTCTATACGCAAACAGAGAGAGAGACAGAGAAGATTAAAACTCAAATGCAGAAAGGAACGCAAACCACAATCAGCGGGAAGTCAGATGGAAAATAGCCTGACTTCCTGATTTAATTACGGTGTCATAAATTTTGGCAGTATTGATGACGAAGGTTATCTCCTTGATTTGAACAATTCCCATCACCAGCTCATGGCGTCTGACACATCCCTCTGAGCCATCAGCAACAGCAGGGGGTCATGGGAATCGAAAGGCAATCAGGACTGCACAGTTTGCAGCCTGGACATGCTAAACATGCTGCAAAAAGAGCAAACTGGGGTTCAAAATGTACAAATAGTCTTCAAAATAAAATGCATGAAAGTATTAATGTCTTTGAAAGCTAAGGGAGTCGTGGGGTTCCTTGTTTACAGTTTGACTGATATCATCCAATATACTGCTAAAACGTTATTATAGTTCTTCTTTGCTTAATGCAAAACTGTTTACTGTGAAGTTTAAGTGCATGCAGCAGAATGATATTAAAGAACGGGGACGCAGCTTATTTAGAGATTTGCAGTTTTAGAGGCGAATAGAAGATTCTATTGAATGACTGTAAAAGCTTTTAAAACAGAATTCAAAGATCTGTCAATGATCTGCAGCACAAGGTGTCCCAAGCAATTTTCAACTGAAATGATTGGCCTCTTTTTTAATTAAGTAATTGTTTAATCTCTATTTGCAGACTCTATATAAAAATGTCGAATATAGAATGTAATATTCATGGGGGTCTGGATTTCAGCATTGGAAGTTTTTGGTTTTCTGTTGTAGTACATCTGTAGTTTGAGCTGACCAATCAGGTATCAGCAGGCTTTGGTGTGTGCAGGCAGAACGTTATTTGATATTTTTGTTTTGTTTTAATTTTGGAATACTTTATTAATCCCTGAGGGAAATTGTGGTTTACACTCTGTTATAGAGAGACATGCCGAATCACACACATGCACGAACAGGAGATGTCAGAGTGGGGCTGCAACACTGGTTTCTTTCGTAGATTCAATCAGCTACAGAGCATCTCTTATTTATGGTGTCAAATAGACTTTTTCATTGTGCATGTTGGTCTGAAAAAATAATGCAAATGAGCATAGTTAAGGCTCACATAGTTAAGGCTCAGTAAGATTAAGGAGTGCAGGGAGTATGGTACACGTTAAGAGAAAAATAAATATAAAGGACAATGGAGGTGATGGAGGGAAGGTGGTGGAGCAGGCTGCATCTTTCTGTGAATAAGAAACAGTTGTAATCGACTGAACAGCCATGGTACAGCGGTCCTAATGCATCGTCCTCAGAGGAAAATGCTGATTGTAACTCTGGGCTGATGTAGCTTGGTCCTGCCTCCAAGCCGTGCAAACAGCCCTGTAAAAAATGGAATATAGCAGCGCATAATGGGAAATGGCATCTGCAGGTAAACTGCTTTCAGATGAAGCAGTGAACAAAACAATACGTTCTCACAAGCATCCAGGCAATCTATTTTAAACACAAAAGCTGACTGCACAAAGCCCGGCTGAAGAAGCCATCCAATTTGATCACTTTGTAAGTGCATGGTAATAAACTGGAGGAGGTTTAAAGGTGCCTGGTGTTAAGGTTATGGCAAGTCATCTATTCAGTTATGTGAAGGCAGTCTGTCCTTTCATGAAGTGAAAAGACCAGGCTGTGTGCCTTCATTGGGTATAAACTCCGATTTTGCATAAGGACGCAATTAGAGCAAACACTGATTCTAACAGATTTATCATACTATCTAAATGTACTACCAATTAAAGTAAATGGAAAAGTAGAAACCCTTACAAATGATTTATTGTTCATTTAGGAGTTACAAAGTCTTTTTATATTGCCAGTTCATCACAGATATTACCGCCACTGTTCTGCAGTGTAAAACACACAGAGGCCTAATGGTGGTGCAAAGCCGTTCCACCACTCTGTAGTAACAGAGGCGTAACTGGGGGAAACAACGTCACTGTAAAAGTTAAGAGCCAGCAGGGTAGACAAAGTGCTGCGTGTGCATGTCTGAGTGTGTGTCTAAGTGAAGCTCCTGTTTGTTTACACGTCGTGCCTCTCTCTCGCTTCCTCAACAACATGACGTATTGTAAGATCACACACTACAATGCACAACAAGCTAAACTGATTCACTGACTGCAGATTCACACATGAGAATCTTTGTTCTGTGAAAAGTTCTTAATATTTACAAAAAAAAAAGTTCTCCAGAAAGGCTCAGAATATTTATATCACATTTTGCTGATCTTTTGATATCAACTCACTACATGAATCCTAAAAGTCCTGATACCTAGTGAGAAATATTGCCTTGTTGGCAACACTGAACCTCAAGTGGAGTTAAACCCCTGCTGCTCTTCCTGATGTTCAATACACAAACACACATTCTCAGCTTTAACAAGGGCTCAGGTAAAGCTCTGGTTTGGACAGGTGGATTAATGAGAGTAAAAAGAAAACCATCCTCCGGTCTTCCTTTGTGCTGCTGAGGAGTTGGCAGCACAACAAAACCACTCAATGCTCATTGTTCCAGTTGATTGAACACTCTATAAGTTGTTGTCAAGATACATTGTGTGCAGGTGAACCAAAGTTCATCAGAGTATAATCGCTGTAAACAGTTGTACTCAAACACACAAGCACACAGATCAGATGTATTTAAGTAAGACAGAAGCAGAAATAATAATATAAACTGTGGGCAAATTGCCTTTCACTGCTGTCAGGAAAGATTCATCAACCTCAGGGGATCAGTTTCACACAAAACACACAGAGACACTTGAGAAATTAGTAAGAAAAAGTTCTACTTTAGGACTCATCAACCCCTATTAAAGCACAATATTTAGATTTTTGATCATATCTAATGAGTTAATTTGTTTACACATTATTTCAACCTCATTGTTTCAACTATCAAGTATATGCTGTATTTGAATTAACATGTTGTTATCTCTTTCTGAACCCCCCTCAGAGCAAGTACAGAGATGAAATACGAGGCTATTCAAAATGTGTACATTTACTGAGTAACATTTCTTCAATCTGGGTGCATGTATACATGGCATATTCGTTTTTATGTCACAGTTTTAGAGGCGCATGCCATGTCCTGCTGTCTCAGACTGTTTAGTTTATGACATTTGATTAAAAAATTAAATTAAAGTTGTGTTCTTTTAAGGTTTATTGCTGACAAAATTATTATGTTATCGTGCATCTAATTGTCATCCAATCATTTGCTAAGAATAACTTAAGCGCGAGAGCAAGAAGACAGAAAACCTTCTATGAGTCACTAAACCAGTAACAGAGACAAATTTCAAGGCAGGGTTGGCAATTTTCTGCAGATACACTTTTTAAGATTTTGGTTGAAATTGTCTTTAGGTCCTGACGGAAATGAATAATTCATGTGCTCTGAAAAAGGAACAAAGAAAATCCGTCATCTGAAGCAGATGTAAGCACGTAAAAACTTCGACCAATATCTGCACTTGGTACGAGTTTTATGAACCAATCATTCCTCCCTGTCTCCCTGCTCGTTCTCTACCCCATGCATGCACGAGCCCACACTCAAAGCATGAGCTGAGGTCCGCTTCTGGACCAACGGCGCTTGTGCATGTAAGTGAGAAGGCGTGGCTTTTGAGGGAGCACAGAGGGGAGGGGGGTGGGTGCAGAAGGAGCACTGAGGGAATGCTACTTTCAAAATCATGCTAGTTTTTTGAAAATGATCAACCCTGCCTTTAATAAACATCTATATGTAACTTCATGTATTCGTTTTCACTAAAACTATCAATAAAATGTGATAACAAACTGAAATATGTCCATTTCATCATAGTGTGATGTCAATGAATGCACCACATGTCCAAACCAAAGCACAAAAATAGTCAAGAATAATTCAGAGAAACAAACACACTTCAGTACCTCGAGTAAAAGCTATCACTGCTGAATTCTGCAGTGAAGTGCAGTAAGACGCATCTAATGCCCTGTTTACAGGTACAGGCTGTCACACTGGAGACATAACAGGATGCCATTTATTGTGGATTCAACCTTGAAGGCATGCTGGTCCTGCCCAGCACTACTCACGGATTCAAAACACCTCCAGCAGCGTAACGTTTGAAGGGTTCAACCTGATGTTTAGAGAATGTCCTCTAATACATCAACGAAAGGACAACTTTTCCATTTTCTTTACATTCTTTTTCTCTTCACGCACTTTTTTTACCAGGAAACTTTGAGAAGCTTCTACAACTTCCATAAGCAAAACATTAATTAAAAAAACATTCCTTTGGAAATATACTACGTATATGTGCTGGTTCTGCAGCCATATTGCAATAATCATTGCTCCAACAGAGAGGCTAATGTAAATACTGAACACAAGCATTATGCTCTGGGCTTGATGGACACAGAAGAGTTTGGGGTTTAAAATCAATGTGTGACAGATTTGTAAAATAATCAGCTTCCAAATTTCTTGGAAATATAAAGTAGTGACGTGTAAAAACTGATTTTTTTCTCAAGCATTGGGGCTTAAACATAAGCTCTTTGCAACTCTAACTCAAATTATCTGGAGATATGATTAATAACAACATACAGAGCATACAAATCAATGTAGACTAGAGTACTATTTTGGCATTACTATGAGCAAGGCACTGGTGATGGATGTTGTGCTTTCAGAGCTTAAAGAAGACGCAACAACATGCATGAAAAAACTTCAGGGAAAAGGTTAACTTGTGAAATCACAGCAGTAGGATCTGCATATGTATTAATCCCAGTCCTTCTAAAATCAAACAGCAATGCACCTCTTGTACAGTCTCAACAAAGAAAATCCCTGAAAAAAGGAAAAAAAATACTTAATCACTAGACCTACCAGAATACATACAGTAGTATCAAATCCAATATTGTGGTGGCTAAATTATTGATAATATACCACATCCTTATTGATCATATACAATGATTGTTTTATTGTATGTATCTATAACATGTTTTATTTCTAATGCATACTTAATAGGCAGAAGAGACGATAAGTCTTCCATTAGGGCGGCTTCCATCTAAAAAAATCTACCAATGAATTACCACAGTATGCAGACTCTGCCATGCCATCTCTTGCAAAATGTCTTAAATTCCATGCATGACAAGCTAAATTTAAAAAATTTAACACACAACTTCTTAATATCTCGAGGGTCTTAAGGCAGAGAACACGTGGGCACATCACGGCCATTCTTACTTGCTGCAGTAAAGCCATACTTTATGTATGCTGGCTCATACTGACGGGTTTTAGATGCCCAGGTGGTGTTCAGTGGTCGACCACAGTTCAATCTGGTCACCTGGTGGTCTTTTTCTTTTTGAGAAATTTAACCATATTAAGAGGAGGTAGGTCGCTAGTTTTCAGTGGTACAGCAACCTTCTGATAAATCAGTGTCACTCAAAGCAGCTGCTGGAATCTGATTGGCCAGGTTTGGTGTGTATGTGTTTTTTTAAAGGTTGGCGATATGCAGTGATTATTTACATCTAAAAGGACATTTATTAAAATGTTACCATCACAAATTATGTTATTAGTTTACTTTTTTCCATTTCCTCCCATCCCTCAAAGTTTCAGCGACCCCCCTAGCTCCCCCTTGAGACCCCTGGGAGGTCGGGACCCTTACTTTGAAACCTGCTACAGCAGGCTATCACATTCACTTGCGAGGTTTGCCTTTTACTTGTTGCCTGGTGCAGCTATTTCTCCCCATACTGAGTTTTTATGGCTCTAATAAAACATTTGTAAAGAAGTAAAGTTTAACTTATATTAAAGGGGACATATTATGAAAAATCCACTTTTACTGTGTTTTTGAACGTTTATTTGGGTAACCTGAGTGTCTATCGACCCACAAAATTAGAAATAAACCCTTCCAGTCCTTTGTTTGTGGTCTGCATAAGTCTTACAACACAGAGAAAAATGCTCCGTTTCAAATTTTCTCAACTTGTGAAATCACAAGTTGGATTCTGGTAAATAAAATACCATCCCCTCACCTGGTTTCTTCACCCATGGACTCCACCCCCAGCCTAGAGCAAAACTTTTGCGCAGGTCCGCCATTTTTATTCTCGCTACAGAGGAGTGATGTCTACTGGGAAAACTCAGGGGGGGCCATGGCATTTAAAGAGACACACGCACCAAAACGGAGCGTTCTGAGAGAGCTGGTTTATACAGGGTCACTAACCTCCTCTGGTGCTTGATTCATGTTATATTTTGACCAAAGCACAGCACAGATGTTTCATTTAGACCACAGGGGACTGTTTGAAAAGGTGAATAAGGGCTATAATATGTCCTCTTTAAAAAAACAAACATTTGCCAACTATTAACATAACTTAAGCTCAATTTCTGTGACATAATCATGTTGGTCGGAAAATCAAAGTACATGAAAAATGACAAATGCTCAAAGGCAGGATATTTCCTACCTATATTAGCTCAAAAAAGGTAAAAACTAATGAAAAAGGGACTCGTATATTTGTTTTGGCAATGCGACATTGCGTATTCAGTGTGTTTGTCCAATTACAACAGCCAGCTGTGACGCAGGGCCTGTTGTTCTCTTGGGAACAAATGAGCTGAAACAGAACTGGAATGTGTTTGTTTGATGGCTTGTTGGAAATCCGAGTGCGGCTGGGAGGCAAACGGATCTGTCAGCGCTGCGAATGGATCATAGCCATCGATGCTGTGCAGCGTTGGCACAATTTTCAAAGTCCGATCCATCTCTCAGCCTCATGTGTTTGTGCCTGTGGGGGAAATGGCCAAGCGTGTAACCGGCAGCCAGCGTGCCTGTGAGACCCTCAATGAAGAGTTTCCCTGACACTGAGCGAGAGCAAAGAATAAACGCAGGAATCAAATGAGCTCGTTTTCACATCAGTTCTGTTTTCATGTGTCAATCTGACAAGTTAACCCATGATGTGCCAGTTTAACAGTGCACAGTTCAGTCAGAATACATTATACAAACAATATTGTTCCAACATCATGCTTCAAAACCAGTGACAACAAGGCTTCAATTTCAGTATGATATACACTGAACTCAAATACTGTAATGTAATCATTATGATTCAATGCATAATTCAAGTGCTGACTTTAAACAGGTGTGCTCGCATTCAGTTTGAGTGAAAAGTTTGGGCGCTAATAAACATTTTGTGCTCACTTCTAAAATGGTATGCAGCTTCAGAATCTCTGTTGTTCAAAGAGTAATTTTAATGTAACAGGTCGAAGATCATCACAAGGAAACCAAATGAGAATGATTTCAAATGTTACAGCAGGAATAAAAGGTGTCATCAGTAAAGACTTAGGGTGCATTCGGATTGTCCCTCCTATCTCCTTTCACTATCCTTTTTTCCTTAACCCCAGAAGCGTTTAAGTGGCGGCCATGATAAGAGCCGTTCGAATTCTCTAAAAGCTAAGGAAAGGTGGGTCAATGCTTCCTTTATAACCTCCTTTAGCATAGGAACCACTGGACCATCCTTTACGAAAGGAGATGAGATAATGCCGCCCCACAATTCCTTGCGGCCGCAACATTTAAAGCGACTCGCGCATCCGACCGTTCACGAAAACTAACGATCTGTTGGAGGAGAAATGTGGAGACAATCTGCATTTGGTTTCTATATTGATTAGACTTGTAATTTGTTACTGCCTTTGTATTTATTTTATTTCTTTATTTATATTATGTGTGTGTGAAGGTGAATAATGTTTAGTGGAGATGCTTTGCTGTTAATGTTGATTCACACGAGAAATTGTAATATTAAACATTGTTAATAAAAAGGAAAAGGGACGCAGATCATGGAAGTTACCAAGCTGCAATAATATGACTTGAACAACTTTGAACAATCTTAAACTCAGAGGTGAACTATGAACGTGATGCTGATGTTGTAAAACCATCAAAGTGAAGTATCCTGGTAACCTTTATTCCTTTTATTTTAATTCCAACCTCGTGGTTATTAGGATTATTTCACCGGTAAGAAGGCACAGGGGAAAGATTTTTAGATGAGCTTTTAGTAGTCCATTTTCGTAAGATTGTAGTTTCACCACGGCAGACCCACGTCACTAATCTCCGCCGCCGTCGCATTATTACGTCGCCTAGTGGAAATGAGGTCGGATTGTCAAAACAACGCGATCGCCTTTCCCTAAGTCCTTTATGAATTCTCCTAACACCTTTCCTTAACCCCATGACGTTTTCACGGGGTTAAGGTAAAGTGGATAGTGAAAGTAGATAGGAGGGACAATCCGAATGCACCCATGGAAAAATGTTAGCAAAGAAAAACAACAATGGTCTGCTGACAATGTAGGTCCAACTACAACAATTAAAAGACAGATATTCAATGTTGATGTTAATATCAAGTATTCCTTTAAGTATTTTATTGCCTAGGAGTTCAGAAACCAAAGGTTTAAACCGTATGTTAGAAAAGGAAGTAAAGGTTTTATAAAACTGTTATCAAAAAGAGAGATATCTTATTTATCATAATCAATCTTCCATGGGCTTGTATTTATTAACATTATGTAAACATGATGTCAAATTAACATCTAACTGCTCCGCTGTTGTAGAACAAATAGACACACCTGGAATCTATTTTATCACAATGAATGATGGTGGTCAAAAAACATTTGTATTAACACTGTAATTTTATTTTTCATAAATTTAAAATCACTGTTGACAAGTAATATTTAGATTGAAGCAATAAATTCCTCAGTGCATTATGCACTAAATACTTGAGTTCCTTTGCCTTCAGAGACATGCAGGCAGTGCCTACATGTTCCAGAGTGCATCGTGTTTGAGGAGCTGCAACCTCAGCCTACAGCAGTACACTCTGGACCAATCAATTCACCTGAATAGTCAGATAAGACACAGTGAAAATGTCCTTTATCCACTACATTCTCTGGACTTGTACATTAAGGGACCATTTGTAGCTTTTGGTAGCATAGTTTCTGGTTTGAAACTAAAGCAGAGGCAGAGAGTAGGAAAAGACTGAAGCAGTCTAGTTCTCCCTGGCTCCCATCAAAGTCAGATTATGCAGCTGTGCCAACCCTCATCCAAGGAAAACAGATATTAACAACAACTGCAGGCTTTTTCATACTCTGTACGCAACATGAATGGCTAAGGATGAAGTCAAAAATAAAGAAAATTTCCTTTTAAATGTAGGAGACGTCTTCTTAACTTTGCTACGTCTTTTTTTAACACACAAGCTAAACTTAAAGTGAAAAACTTCGACCAACATAGACTGGAATTCTGTGAACATGAATTTGGCAAGTAAGTCAGCTGCAAGTTAAACCAGAAAGAGTGAGGGTCTGCTATTCTGTGAAGTTTGATATAACATGCAAGAAAATGTTTCTGAAGACCTCAGTGTTTCTTTAAAATCAACTTAACCACGTGTTAATTTTATTCGCTGTTTTATTAATGTATTTTCTTTAAGTTTGCCTCTTCAACAGATTTGGTGAGATAACCAAAAGTCATCATGGACAACAAAAATCAAGGCTGCTGTGAAGAAACAAGAAATCTCAGATTCTCAACATACTCTTGGTCTGTGTGGTGTGTGTACCATTATGCCATGTGTTAGAGCATGCACATGTACATTTTGTTGAACATAAAGAATCAGTTTAGAGCTCAAATGAGGTAAACACTCTGAAGGATTAATGAGTAATTGACAAGGCAGCCAACACAGAGACTTAATGGAACCAAGTCATCAATCACAGGGATTAGCAGAAGGAAAACATCCACAATGCTATACCCAAACCATCCTCCTAATCCCTCCATTCCCCAATCCATGTCTCACTCGGTTTCTCTTTTTTATTTGAATAAACACCCCCGACCACCTGCACAAACACCGAGACACACATGCACACACATATGAAGACATTGATGCATACAAATTACAGGGAGACAAAGACAGACAGTATGTGTGCAGGAGTAGATTAACACTACAGTCATTAACAGATTAGTACAAACACTATCATTACTTTGCACTACTTCTGCCTGTCTGTCTTCTTGATATTTTCTGCAGTCGAGGCCATCATTTTATCACACTTCAGGAAGTCAATCCATAACACAAGTGACACAATGACGAAAAATCCCCAATGCTGCAATAACTTCTCATTTTAAGGCGAACACATAGAAGATTTATGCTGACAGGATAGATAACGAAAAATGAGTAGACATGACAAAAAAGCTGCGTCACACAGACAACAGTAGCCGTTTTTTAGAGACTGTAGCTCCAGATAAACATAGAGCATAAATCAAAGTTAAGAATCTTAAAAGAACATTTACATTTGCTGATTTCAGGTTGGTGAGGCGCTCTTGAGGAAGTGTGAGCCAAACACCAGGATCTTGTAAAAAAAGACTGAGGTTAGATTCTTGTTTGAAAGTTTGAAACCTAACCCAAGTAGAAGCTAAACCTTAACAACCAGACGTTTCACATTTACCACTTGTTAGACAAAAACAGACTCGGGCTACAAGAGATGCAACAGGGTACCTTGTGTGTCTGAAAAAGACAGCTTAGAGTCATGCAAAGCTTGTGTGTTTGACAACCAGGTGTCGTATATTATAGTCTGGAAAATGTTTAGTGTGTTAAATCTTTTCCTTTTTTGTTCCTCCTTTGTTATATCATTTGTGAATTTCCTCCTTCTAATCCTCCTGTTCCTTCCTTCCTTCCTTCCTTACAGCTCGTTAAAGTCCCTACATCAAACACTTTAACATCATTACACGTAAATCATTGCTTTTCTGTCAAATGCCAATCCTTTAAATACATCCCCATGTTTTCCTTATATGTCTTTAAGTCTTTTAGGGGCACTTGTTCCCTCCTTATGCAACAATCCACACGAGTTATGATCTCTGTCATTTACTTCACATGTTCACATGGCTTTACTCACATGTGTTATAATGTTGGATAGGAGAAGTTCAGAGGTGGAGAGAGGGAAAGGAACAACGTTTATTCGGTGTCCTGTCGTCTTTGAACATCTCATTTTGGATTATGCCATAGAGCAGATATATTTCAATCCCACTGTTGATTACTTCTTCATGTGTTGTAATTAGTGTTGATAATGTTCTATTATAGCTTTGTAATTGCCTTTTCCCCACCCACTGCTTCTCCTACACGACAGGCCTTCTGAGAGGGTTTATCATTGTTTCTTGCTTTAGTTTTTTTTTCATATCCAGAGTGTTTATTTTGTCCTAATTTACCAATTTCTAACATTTTGTTGTATGGCTGATTTGTTTTTCTTGCTAAATTCCATCTAACCCTGTCAGTTTTTGTCCTTATTTTCCATCTGTGTCGTTAAATGGTTAGGTGAAGCATTTTAGTGTGCATGTTTTTATGAAAGGTGCTTTACAAACCATTAAACTTGAAATAAGTTTTGGCCTTGAGATATTGAATGTGCTAATGGTTCATACAAACTGATTTAGCTTGAAGTAATTTAGATTCCAGGAGAAGTTGAAGTGTTTTTGCTAAATTACATCTCTGAGACTCTGTCGGTGCTGGTGGAAAAACCACTAAACTCTGAACAAAAGGAACCACGGCTGAGATTCTTGAAATACTATGCTGTAAAAAAACACTTCTTAATGCTTCACCACAAGTCAAAAAAGGATACCAAGATGGCTGATAAGTCCAAATTACACAGTGTCCAATATAGATGCTTGAAATGTTCAAAAAGAAAGTGTCAGGGTTGCTGGCACTGCTGTAGATCAATCAACCCCCTGCTATTTCCTTTACACCAGCTAATTAATCACACTGCCTCCAATACCTCCTCTCCTCCCTCACATTTCTCCTGTATTGAACGCCATATCTCTCAGCGGCTGTTATTTACGACGACGCCTCCCGGACACAAATGCCCGACATCTTTCACTGATATTTACTGACAGGGCGCAACAGAAAGGGAGAGGACAGATAATAAGAGCAGTGGATGCAGATTCATTGCTCAATCTTTAGTCGGTCACATTCTTTTTGCTCCTTTTTCATCTGAAATAAAAGAAAGTTCTCTGTGTTCTGTATTATGACACTGGGAACAGCTGCATCATTCTTGTTTCTAAAAGCATAAGCAATGAGTAGTTTTGATGAGTCGGTCTTATTTTGAACAAAGTGAAAAATGAAAGAATAATTTGGTGTTAAAAAGCAGCAGCAGCAGCAGACATGTTTTCATTATTTAACAACAGAATACTGAACACTGTCATGTGCATGATCATAGTGGAGC
This sequence comes from Tautogolabrus adspersus, assembly GCA_020745685.1. Classification (NCBI taxonomy): domain Eukaryota; kingdom Metazoa; phylum Chordata; class Actinopteri; order Labriformes; family Labridae; genus Tautogolabrus; species Tautogolabrus adspersus. Next base: position 5,966,774 of record CM036549.1, on the reverse strand, counting down.
CCTTTTTATTTTGCATCTGTGTACATTGGCTTTGATATCTAAGAGTTCATCCCTCATTACATTGTACAAAGGCTGATTTTTTTCTGCCTGCAGGTGATTGAAGCTGCTGATGTTGTTGGTTACTGCTGCTCACACTGGATCGATTTGGTTTGCCTCTTTACACGACACTTGTGATGTACCTCTGTGTTCTCACCAGAGCTCTGCCTTGAGCCATCACAAAGGTCTTCCTTTCTGAGATTTTAAAATGGAGTAATTATCACTGCGTCTGCAATGAGACTCACTAAAAGATATGCCTGGACATTTCTTTACAGTGACAACAGCTGAGCAACTACTTAACTAAGAGTGAAAATACAAATAAGGTCAAACACACTTGTTCATCATAGTGGAGTCAGACTTCATGTTTAATTTCTTGATTTTAAAATACAGGCTGCAGAATAACAAACACCATCAGATTTACGAATGTGAGTCTCTCTTTTTCATGTCACCTGTATATTTTGTTCAGAAACATTTCTGAAACTACATGATGGAGAGCAGAAAAGTATCTTTGTGAGAGTGGGCTCATCATGTGGCCTTTTATAAAGTACTTTACATTGTAACTCTTAGTTCCTAAACCACCAAACAGAGGCCCATTTTACCAAATACATAACAAGTATTTATCATAACTTCCTCCTTTGTGCCGGAAAGAATATCAAGTTTTTTTGTTGTCCTCGTTTGTTTTTAGCAACAGCTACTTTTCCTGTCTGACCAGAACATTTAATATTAACTGGTTAACACATTCTTGAAGTTGTTTTAAACATAAACTACATAATGAATTAAACTTGTCGTCAACCTGGAGAGCTAAAACATAACCAAATGAATTTGTTCAGAGGAAAAAAAAGAAAGTCCATATCTGTGATTTGCCTCTTGATGTACACAGACTGATTCATAATCAAAACAGTGTTTTATAAGATTGTGCAGCCTGTGAAAGTATTTTTCTTTGTAGTCTGTTTTTGTAGTATCATAAAGTAGACACAAAAAAAAAGGTTATCGGGGCACCGGCGGCCTAGTGGTTAGTTTGCTTGTCCCATGTACAGAGACGGCCCAGGTTTAGATTCGACTCATGGCTCCTTTCCCCGCATGTCAACCCCCACTCTCTCTCGCCGATTTCCAACTCTATCCACTGTCCTAATAAAATCAAACAAAGTCCCCCCAAAAAATCTATAAAATATATGTTTAAATAGTTATAGATGAGTTTTTTATGAACATAGAAATAGATCGAGTTGATGGTTGAGCTTCATCTAACACAGCAGCTGAGGGAGGAGGAGGGTCGAATCAGATGCTGAAGGACACTTTGCGCTGACAGCACACATACATTCTCAGCTGAAGATAAACACATATTAGGGGTCAAACAAGCAATTCTGTCAGTGGGCGTCCTCTCTAACCAGCTGGTCACCTCACTGCACACAAATGTACCGACAGTTTCTTTATCTGAAGGCCTTTTTCATCCACCCTCATTTCCTTTACAGACAGTTCTGCAGGCGAGGGACATGAATTATGGAAAGGCAGAAGTACAGCACCTAGGCAGGAGCTGGTGCATGTCTGAATAGTGTTGAAGACGGTCTCATTAGGCGCTGTCTGTGTGTGTTTTCCTGTGTTTGCATGTAAGAGTGTGTTTACCTTTGTTTTCAGGCGACTTTGTTTGTGTGTGGGAAGATCAAAAGACCGAGGAGGCAGGAAAGTTTCCACTGGTGTACCTGGATAAGAACTTTTTGATGCCTGAAGAGCCATCGCACAACAACTAAGGTAAATAGTCACATTATTCATCACTATACATGCATCCACACTGCACACGAGTTTACCTTATTCTGAATTTCTGTTTGCTGAGGAGGCCGATTTATACCAACTGAAATTACTTTTCTGTTACGTAGTATAAATTCAGAGCATGTAGCATTCTAATTACTAATATGATGAGTGGAATCTCATTAGGAACCATGTATTTCATTAGTGTCAAGTAAATTAGTTACACGCATACTGAGTACAGGAATTGGGTTTTTTCCTGCATCTAGTCTGTGAAGCAAAAAGAAAGCCTTACTGATTGTAGGTGTGCAAATTAACCAACAAGCCCAAGATGCAGAACTGGTCAAAAGAGTGGCATCATTTTTACCAGTGTTGTTGCCATTCATGCACAACATTTGCAAAATACAAGTGTTAAGTAAAAGAACCCCTGCAGACATGTATTCAACCTTACAGATAATGCTAGTAAAAATCATCTTTGTGCCAGATATTGTTTTTCAACAAAAGTTCATTCCCCAATGATGAAACAAAGAGTTATATTTTCACATTGTCCCACAGTTATAGAATACATAATGCATTTCTATGCATGCTGTCCATTAAGCAATATGTCTGACATTATGAATTTCCAACACACGTACATGAAGACGATGCATGCTCAGTGGGGAATGACATGTGGGAAAGGAACCACAGGTCAGATTCAAACCCTGGCCGCCTGCTTTGAGGACCAAAGCCCTCGTACATGTGATGTGCAAACAAACCACTCGACCTCAGGTGTCCCGAAATGTTTTGTTTTGATCGAAAACTTTTTAGACTAGCTCCTAGCAAACGGTGGGGGCGTGTTTAAATATGATTTTCAGAGTTTCAAATAAGTGTGGGACCTAGAGTCGCATCTATCCCACTGAACAGTGAGGAAGCAAACAGCTGCAGGCTTTCATCAACATGCCTGTCAAACAGCAACCTGAACCAACAGGAGGTCTCTGGGGGTCTGACATAGCCATGGAGAATGGCACACACACACACACACACACACACACACACACACACACACACACACACACACACACACACACACACACACACACACACACACACACACACACACACACACAAGCACAATACAAACACTGATTCACAGGCTTACACAAACATAACAGTTCTGTTTTTTCAATGTTCTAACATGCAGGCACACAGGCACGCACGCACATACACACACACACCATGTATGCAGCATTTGTCCCATGTCACCTTTGAAGTGCACAGCAGTGCTATCATGTGACACTCCAATAACACAACAGAAAATGAGTCAGACCTAATATTGTAAGCCAGTGGACGATGAAATAACCAAAGAGTCCTGTGGAGTTCTATTGTGTCCATCATTTTAAAGAGGTTTGTTTAAGAGTAGGAGTGTTTCTACAGAAGGAAATGAACAAAAACGTTTTGTGAACAGGCAAATACAGATACTGTAATGACGTGAAAATAATAAACATGGGTTCTATCTGAAATCACACGCTCGCGTGTGATTTCAGATAGAACCCATAACTCACTATAGGGAGTAGGGGGTAGGGATTGAGCTCAATCCCTACCCCCTACTCCCTATAGTGAGTTATATGTAGTGGTTTATATCAGTGATTCTCAAAGTGGGGTCTCAGGACCCCCAGGGATCCGCGAACCATAGCTTGGGGGTCCGCGGAATAATTTACAAAAAATTGTAAAAGTGTGCTGTATCATTGAAAAAGCATATCTACAAACTGGGACCTCTTGCCTGGATAGTGACCATTGGTTGGACACTATATTTCACAATGCATTGTGGGATACAATGAAGGAACTATAAAGGGTATGATTATTACAAAATGGCGTGTTCACTATATAGTGCAGTCAGACTCAGTCATGGACTTTCTTAAAGTTTTTCAAGAAGAGAAAATTATTGGATGCATGTCCAATCCAATCCAACTTTATTTGTTAAGCACTTTAAAACAACCACAGTTGACCAAAGTGCTGTACAGAAGAATAGATAAAATACATAACAACTCACATAAAATAAAAAACTATATAAAATACAGAAAATAAGTTAAAAGACATAAAACATGGGTCAAATTAAAAGGCACGCAGTAAAAGAAATAAAATAAATAAAATCGACGTCTCACTAAGTGTCGAAGGCCAAGGAAAAAAGATGTGTCTTAAGACCAGAAAAAGTCATGTGGACGTTATAACATCTAATCTCTAGTCTCTACTGTTTCATACTACGTCTACTTTCACTACTGACTAGGGTTGCAAAATTCCGGGAATTTTCAAAGTTGGAAACTTTCCATGGGAATTAACGGGAATTTATGGGAATTAACAAGAATAAACGGGAATAAACCGGGAATTTACAACATTGAAGGTTGGCCCTTAACTGGGAACTTAAATATAGTTGGGTTTAAACAACCAGATTCCATGCAAGTACACTTGAATATCTATGCTATTCCTCAATCACATGCACATAGCAGACTGCTTACTGCAGGGCTATTGAGGCCACGCCCCCTACATGCACTGTGCATTCCTCCATCACATGCACAGATGATTTCTAGAACCACACAAGCACAAGACTATTGAAGCCACACATGTTAGCCTGTGGACTACATAAAGGGAAGTAAGTTTTATGATATTATGGGGTAATATATTTTAAAAATGTGATGTAAATCTGTTGAAATGTATTATTTTGCATAGATGTCTGCTTAGGACAAAACAAAATGTTTATATTTGTCCTTGGATATGATACAGTTCGATTAAATTACCCTATATTTCCAGTTAATTCCCATAAATTCCCATTAATTCCCATAAATTCCCATAATTCCCATACATTCCCATAATTCCCATGGAAAGTTTCCGATTTGGAATATTTCCAAAATTCCCAAGCTTAACTTCCCATGGAAAGTTTCCGGAAATTTACCGGAAATTTACTGGAAACGTTCCACCCCTTTGCAACCCTACTACTGACAGACATTAAACAAGCACAACATACCATCATGCATTGGTTTGATCTTTGCCGGCTGCTAGTTGAGAGGGGACTCAAAGGTGTACAAATAAAAAAGAGAGGAGACTAATCATTCTCCCTTCTCTCCTAAAGTCTTTTTAGTAACATAGCAAACTACAAGTGAAATATTTCCCTAGCATTACATCATTTTCCCAAACATCTGCTTTAGATAGAATCTGTGCAGCTGCAAAGCTCTCTTGAATGTTCTGGCTGCTGCATCATGCACACCAACGTCATCAGTCATTCATAAATAGATTAGGTATTTGTTTTTCAATATGATATTGATGCAATCTTTTAAATGAAATCATTCTTGTGTTGCAGGCAATTCCTCTCAGATATTTACTGTAGCACATCAGAATCCTAATCAGCTATGTCATGAAGCTATCAATACTAATGAATGCCAGGGAGCTGGATGCCTCCACTGAACCAGCAGATTTAAACCTTCTTTTTCCCCTTTCAGTTCCCTTTTCAATCCAAAAGTAAAGAGATGTATACAGTCCTGATGTAGTTTCAGGGGAGGCATGGTGAGTTGTCTTAAGAAACTAAGGATAAAGAAGCTACAGGGATAGCCAAACATTACAAAAGCATTTAGTTAATAAAAAAGACTGATCATCCTCTTCCAGGAATCCCATCAAAGTCTCTTGATTGACTTTCTGTCAAACAATCCGGACAGGGAAACACGAAGAGCTGCTACAGCTGCATCACTGAAACCAAAAGCTTTGAATGAGAACAGGCGCCTGTTTTTAGAACTATTTAATGGGATCTTTGTTTCCCATGCGCCTTGCAAGTTAAAAGCCATTTAGTGCTTTAATTTAACATGAGTTTATGAACAAGTTGAAGCCTTTTCTATAGGGTCAACAGTAGGCTGTGTGAGCAGACAGAATTCTGCAGTCAGCACCAATAAATAACCAACGCTCAGGAGCAAGCTGGAGTTGATGCCAACAAGGTCCATAGGGGATACTTAAAGGCCACCGCCTATTAATATATACAGCCGAGTGGGACAGGTGGTCATGAATAATGCTGCCCACCTGCATCCACCCTGCGATGATCAATGCAACAGCAACAATAAAAAGGAAAAGCCTGTAACATCAAAGTAGGCCTCCCATCTATCTATATGGAGAAATTGAAGACAAACGCTCAGGTAAAAGGTGCAATTGAAGGCTCAACCTTGCTGCTCCTTTTCTATTTTCTAAAGAAAAACTGAAACCAGGGTTCATTTAACAAGGGTACGACATTCAACGCCAGAAAAAAAGTTTAGTGGTGGCTTGATTAAAATGAAGAAATCAGATACAAACATAGTGTCTGGGCTGAGTTACTTCATACAGCATCAAACATTAGAGCCTATGCATCAGAGACAACAAGACAACAAGGTCATAGCTTTAGGGTTAATTGGGCAGCTACTTTCAGTCTATCATTGTTCATCACAATATAGAGCTATAACACAGCTCTTGAGATTGTGTCTCGCTGTTCTTCAAACTCATTTGTCAATGTGAAGTAATTAGCTTCTCTGCCCTGCTAGTAGGAGCTGTTAAAGCCTCGAGTAATTTGAAGTATTTGGCCGAGCTGTTCCTTCTAGAGTCTAAGTCTTTTATCTTTCATGGAATAAAACAACACCGAAGAAGCTCCCGGCCAGTAACACACACTCTCAGATATGAGAGGTTTTATTATCAACCGTCTCATTTCCTGTTCCCGGCCCGATCATTTTATTTATTTATTTATTTATTTTTATTTTTTTGGGGGGGGGGGGGCAAAATTCAGCCTAAAATAGTCCAAGTGTGTCTTTTAAGATGGCTACACACATAAGGAATGGCATGTAATTATGTCACATCTGTTCACAAGATGGGGTCATTAGTCCAGACGGAGGCAGTCAGAGTAGGCACTCATACTGTATGAACCTGTAACAGTTTTTTTTATGATGCCGATCCTTGTTCAGGAAAAGTCATAATTTAAATATTCACCTGACTGGAAATCAGATTTGGGGCCCAAATAGCTATTAAAAAGCACAGTTACTTATTTTAAGCTTTATTATTGCCAAAAACCCAGTTTTTCTATTTACCACCAACATTTTAGAAGAACTGTTTTCATGCAAAAGCTCCCGACCCTGAAACTGAAGCAACTAAATTGTATTCAACCATCTTTATTTTATGATCAACAGCTCTTTTTTCCTACCGTCATGTTAAATGTTTTGAGTAATATTGTCTTAAAACTGTGTAAAGGGTACCTTTTCAAATTTGAAGTTGTGCAAAAGATATATAATAAAAACATTGCACATGCAAAGATAACACATTTATATAACTGGCTTCAACTCTAATTATTTCCTGTTTCTGTTAAAAGAGCAAAGCCTGTGAGCGAGTGCAGGCACAGATCTTTAGTTTGCTGCTACTCACACATAATCAAATCTATTCAATGCAATATTCATCCAACAAAAGGGAGATGTTCTGTATTTAAGCCTTCAGTGCTTAGCCTTCTACTTCCACTTACAATGTAGTGCTCACCAGAGAGCTCACTGCTGCCAATTCATAAGTACTCATGCATCCACCTGAAGGCTGCGAGACTACTTTTCCTTGGAAGAGAAATGTTGTCATCAAACCCCACTGCTGTTCTGAGCTGGGTTTACTTTGGTGGGAAGAGAAAAGTTCAGAGCTTGGTTAGCAAATATCAACTCTGTTCATGTTCTGCATTCCGATAACAACCTGTTGGATGACTGAAATGCACACAGAGTGAAAAATCTTGACTAGATAGCAAAAATGGCACTTTACCATGATGATATATTGCAAAAGGAATTTAAAAACATGAATTAATCTCACTATTTTAAAAAAAATAGTTAAGAAGTAGGGAAACTAATTCAGCATAGTTAGAAATGTGTGGCAGCATTGTATCAATACACAGAGGTCATTAAGGTTATTAACGTGGTGAAGCAAATACAAACAGAGTTATTTCACTGTATCAAATCTCTCAGTTGCTGCGAAGGCTGCTTAACTTTTTTTTTAGTACACGTCGCATTATTTAGTTTGTTCAATGCTAGCAACATACGTAGAGTATAAGGCAGGATTAAATTGCAATGCCATCTGTGTGCTTAACACTCCCAATATGTAGCAATAAAAGAGATCGAAGTGAGATGAAAAGAGTATGGTGCGTTCCATTTGATCTCAGAAGTCGGAAAATCCGAGTTGCCGGTCTGATGCATCATCAGAAATTACCCCCCTGAAGTTGGAATTCGCACTTGGAAACTCAGAACCTTCAGTAGCCCGAGTTAAAATCCACAATGGCTGCTTCATGCATCAACAGTACATTTAAGCTGTAACTATTGTGTTTATTAGCAATGTAGTCCTCTTTTTGTGTAATTAATCACATCGATAGTATCGTGCTAGTTCTATCTGTGGACATGTTGTCATGTTATTTTTGCGCACAAACTATCACGTAGTGTGTTGTTATCACCTGGTATAAGCTAACAAAACAAAAGGTACTGCTGGAGTCGCCCGTGTTGCTTGTTCGGCTCACAACATGAACGTGGTTAACTCAGGTGAGACATCATTCCCATCTCCGAGATCCATACAGTATAAACCTTTTTCTTTAAGGTAACGCAGACAGAGAACTCCTCTCAGAAAATAATAAAGATTTTAACAAAGGTAATAGTCCAGAAAATATTATAATTCAAAACTAAGAATTTACCAAAATGGTAAAAATCTTATAAGATCGTTTGGTGACTGAAGGATCTAAATAATACTGTATGATTCAGGCTTTGATGATTCCCATCCCCATCTGTACATTGAATTCTCTTGATGACTTGCCGTGTAACCACCATCAAACATTAGGACACACATGAAGCAGAATATGAAATTATTAAACTGATCTGAGATCTATTGTCACAGAATTTTCATAAAAGGAAAAAAACCTGTCAGATCCTTTCTCTGACCCTGTTAGACATCTACCTTTGCACACTCCATGACATTGTTCTGGTGATTCAAAGGCCTCTGAGATCGCAGCACTGCAGTAACCACCTCAGGGCATCCAGATCCTGTCAGACAACCCCCCCCCAGCATCCTGCAGTGAAGCTCTGTCTTATGAGCACAGCACCATCCGCAGCTGTTTTTCATGCTTTCAGTGCTCAGCTATGCAGAAAATTAACTCCAGCGGCTACAGCACATCCACACACACACACACACACACACACACACACACACACACACACACACACACACACACACACACACACACACACACACACACACACACACACACACACACACACACACACACACACACACACACACACACACACACACACACACACACACACACACACACACACACACACACACACTACCAATCTAAACACAGTTGCCACCTCTATCCATTTCCCTCCATCTCTCTGCCTCTGACTCTTTCTCCTGGACGTACAATTGAGATGACATTTCCTGTTCGCCATCACCCCTTTAAACATCCGTCTACGCCTCCGTATCAGCGGCAGTCAATCACGTGTACACTATTTCATTTGACGGCATGCATCAGCCCTTTTGAACTTCTTTACAAATCAAGTTTCTCACACTGTGTTCTATTACGCTGGCTATACACCAGGTTTCTTCCCTAAAAGTCATTGAACTGCAAATCAGTAGAGGATAACGTCAGCTTACTTAAGTATAGAAGCACAATTCTAGTATGAAATAGTCCACAGAACAGCAGGCTAGAAAGCTGAACTAAAGCAGCATCCTCTTGAATGGGGTTGGGCAATCACATCATCTCAACAGGGGATAGCAATTAAGTTCATATGGATCACTAAAATAAACTTCTGACAAATATTAATATTGATCTCTCTAAAAATCTATCCTCTCAGCAGAAATAGAAACAACAGTGAGCTAGAAGCCTCTTTCAGTATCCCGAAAAAAGTCAAAAAAACACACACAAATCACTTGACAGAGACTCGCAACACTCACAACACTATGACTCTCAAATATATACTTACTTTTTTGCTCAGGTCCTCACAGCACCTGAGGAAGAGCCCAGTCAGGCTCGAAACGTTGTGTTCCTTAAATGCACATATAGCAAATAAAAAGTATATATTTGGGAGCCATAGTGTTGCAAGTCTTTCTCTCAGTATCCCCCCACTGAAATAAATGATTGTTCGGTATTTTAATGTCTTTTTGTTCCATCTTCAGTATGTATACCATCATCAGACAATGTGTATATGTACAGCACCAACTCATAACAAATGTTACCTCAACACACTTTACAAATAGAGCAGGTCTAGATTGTATTCTGACTCATTATCAGTGATAATAATACATGTATTTCTATAGTACCTTTGTAAACACAGTTCCAAATGCTTTACACCACAAGATAAAACAAGGCAGACAATCAAAGAAAAATAACATTAAAAAACATAAAATATTGTAAAATATTGAGTGTAGGACCAGAGCTGTTCATAGAGCAAGATAAAGTACAGTCACAGGAGTGATTCAAAAGACGGTACTGATTTAGCTGTAGCCTCAGTTCCTCTGATAGGGAGTTCCACGGCTGTGGGACTTTTACAGAAAATGCCCCGTCACCTTTCGTGACAAGGCGGGCTGTGGGTACTGTGAGGAGGCATCTACTGTACCTGAGGAACGTAAGCAGGGGCTAGGCACATAGGGTATTAGTTCATCTGTGATGTAGGAGGGGGGAAAGTATTTGAAGTGCTTTAAAAGTAATGAGTAAGAGTTTAAAAATCAATCCTATACCTAACCGGTAGCCAGTGAAGAGATTTGAGAATTGGAGGAAATAGCCTTGTCTCTTAGTGTTGGTTAGTAGTCTGGCTACAGAGTTTTGGATGAACTGAAGGCGAGAGATGGATTTCTGACTAAGTCGGTATACAGGGAATTGCAATAGTCTAGACAGGATGAAATGAATAAATGGATAACTTTTTAGAGATCTGAATTTGAGAGGAAGTGTTTGACTTCAGAAAGTGTGACCTTGGTGGTTTGGATGACAAATGAGAGCGTCGAGAATATTACTCTGTACTCTTGTAATATTATTTACAGAGACCCAACATAACTCCAACATGAGAAAAATACTTGGCTACAGTTGGTTACATTTGGCAACAGTGGCAGAAAACTTCATTTTAACAGGCAGAAACCTTGAGCAGAACCAGACTCATGGTTAAAAGCCATCTGCAGCAGAGAAAATTCAATAGAGGGGAGGCAGAAAGACAGAGACGAATAAAGACAAACAGGGCAACATATAGCCTAGGAGATATGACTTTCGCCCCATGCACAGAGGCTGCAGTGGGTTCGAATAGGGCAAAAATGGCCCCAAAAAAAAACTTGAACAAAAGATATATATTGACCATATCATTATCGATCTTGGCAAGTATCATTTTAGGACTTATTGGGATTTGTGGTTGGTTATGTTTATTTAATTATTAAAAAATGTCTTCATAATATAACCAGGAGGCTTGTAGCTGATCATGTAAGTGCAATATCCCTTGTTTAAATCTGTCCAGACATCTCTGTTTCAAGTCATGCCCCCTTTCTTCCACTTCATTTCCTGTCATCATTCCAGCTGCCCTGTGAGCAGTAAAAGCATTAAAACATTACTCATACAGTGGGCTCTTTAAACAGTTTAGTCAGCTATGGGCTTCGTTGCACTGGACTGTGATGTAATGAGATGTAGGCCAGGAATAATCTTTTTTTTACCTCAAGGTAAAGTGCAAAATGCATTACGTTTAAAATACTAATAAATAACTACAGCCCTGAACCACTAGCATATCAAATCACATTCAACTTGGAGAAATTCCAGTTTGGGCTCAGCCTCAGTACTCACTCTAGCACTAAACATCATCTCTTGAACATTTTGCCTCAGCGGTGAGAGTGATGCCAGGCAGGTCTTTATTGAGGGAGTGTGCACATACAAACACACACACAAGCACAAACATGCACACACACAATGTCTGTTGCATTCTGTTGTCAGCTGTCTCTGTCACTGTGAGCTCCTTTCCTCCTCCTCCACACACACTCCTGGCAGTGACACGTCTAAAAAGAGGTGGGTGGACAGGGGATGTAGAAACAGATGGGTGCTGGCAAGAGCTGAAAACCCAGAGTCTGACACTAATGGGCCTGAAGAGAGACAGAGAGGAGCGGTCCCATCTGGGCCTGATGCCGCTGATCCAGCCAGCAGCAGAACACAAATTTAAAAGAACAGAATAACATTTTCCGTTGCTGAAACAGAGTCAGGCTGCAGAAACTGTTACGCACAACCTGATCTGATTTACAGAAACGATTTGATTTCAATAAGTGTGTCAGTGGTACTTTACAGATCTGGTTGAGTGGATGTTAAAGACTCTGATGCAGGTTGACACGCTTAGTTTGAATGGGTGTGTGTATACAACATTGGAAGCCATTAATTTCAGTCCAATGCTAAAATTAGCTGGTAGGGACTAATCCATTCACACACATTCATACGCCACTGATGAAGCAGCAGGAGCAACTTGGGTTTAAGGGTTTTTCCCAAGGACACATCGGACATGTGGCTGCAGGAGCTTGGGATCAAACCCCTAACCTTCTGGTTGAGAGACGCCCAACTCTACCACTGAACCACAGCACAGAAAATTGGGAACAGCAAAGACCTCTGCTGTGCTCATTTATCTAGACCAACTACTCTAACAAACAACGATTATGAATAAAGATTTGCACATTAAATTCAGGCTAAAACAATATTTGTCTCAAGACAAACACAAACACAATATACTAGTTAAACTCTGTTAATTGTTGACAATACCTTAATAAGTATGACGACTCACCTTCCAATCTCTCCAGTTACTAAAGGATGTTTGAAAGGTATATTAAACAAACCCCAATTAAAAGCTTTTGGAAGCATTTAATTGCTCAGATTGCTTTGCCAACAGCTTTTTTCCTAACAAGATTTATGAATATACATGTGTTTGAGACAGAGCCCCAGAAAGATGTGCAAAAGGATAAAATACCTTAACCTAAATGTGAATTGTTTCTGAAATGTAATAAAAGAGATATTTGGATTACTTTGCTCATAAAAATGTGAGAATACGAGCTGCTCTCCAGGGTTTTCTTTGACTGAACATGCAGCATACTGAAGGAAACTTTCTGATTCCTTTCATATACGTATATCAACCTCAACATTTTTCATAATATTTTTCATAATATCTAAGATTTCCTTTTAAGTGTGAATCAGTGATGAAGCCGATCTCGTATTGAGTGGTTCTTTTGAAAAGCTTGCACTATGTCGGGTGGTTTCATCATGGTTAAGATGTCATCATCCAATCAAAATGGGAAAAGATTCATTTATGGCTGAACTCTTTTTTAAAGAATAAGGTCCAATTAGCACCCATCAAAATATCATGGAGATATCTTTGACCAAACTTTTAGTTCTAAATAAAGGAACATGTGTTTAAAAGCTGGGTTCATGGTACTGAAATCTAAAAATATACAGATTCAATTAAGTTGTAGTAAATTAAGTTTATCCTTATCTTTATCCTTATTTAACCATCATATAGCAAAACCACAATACTGCTAAAAAAGTTAACAGAAGTTGAGAGCATTTTCATGGCAGTGATCTTAACATGTAAGAGTAAAAAAAACCTGATAAAAGAGGATAACTGATAAACGTAAGGATAGCTGAATTTAATTTGGCTGCTTCAGTTTCAGGGTCCTGTATTCATTCTTGCTTGCTCACCGTGACGCTGTCATGACTTACATATGCACCTGAATCGCTGAGTCATCCGTTATGCTTGCACCTATATGCTATCCCTGCTGTGACATGTAAACAACTCTGCTTGAAAAAAAAAATCTGTTGATTCAAAAAGGTAAGCTCTTGACTGATAGGGTTCTTATTGAAACATTAAATAAGCCTGATCTGACATTAGATTTGTATTGTAACTATAAATAGCGATGAAGCCGATATTTCGCCATTATTACAAAATATTACCTATTAGTCTACGTATACAGAGTGTTTAAGGGATTTTATATTGAGCATTTCTGCAACATACTTTAGTGAAATCTAATTTATTACCATTCATTCGACAAAACATTGCACTTTGTGTAAACAGAAATGCAATTTAGACCACAGCCAGAAATAAATGCGGCTACTGATATTTCATACTGGGTCAATTTGGAAGAATTCAGTGATTACCAATATCAGGTCGATAGAGGGACTCTAGTTCTAAATCCCTATATTTACTGTGATATACGAGCTGCAGTGCTGAGAGTGTCATAAACAATGGACAAGCAATGTGATGACACCATGAATAAAACATACATGCATTTATAACAGCATGTACTGTATACATACACATGCAGCAATATGATTTATTAGTAGTAGGCTGTTATCAGCCAAACTAATGAGTTGTGCTGAGTGTATGTCCAAGAGTCAGTGAGGGCAAAATTCTAACAAAGGTGTTCACATCTTATGACGTCAAGCGGAGGTAATGTACTCTCAGGGTAGACAGGAATATTAATGGAGCATAATTACACTAACGTGAACATGCAAATGTTGCCTATGGAAAACTTGCTGTTGAATTAACTACTCTGTTTAGTTGTTCAGTTTTGTGTTTATAATGTTTATAATGTCTATACATTCTGAGCTGCACAGATAGGGGATTTATATCTTTACAAAAAGAAACTCTCCATTTTGAAGCAACTCAGAAAAACTTGCAAGAGCAACCATAAAGACTAAGTTCATCATTATAGCTGTGCAATTGTCAGTGATGCCCTTTAGAAATAAGGTGAGAGTCTGGGTCCAGAGATGTGACTCAGCAGGACACATGTCATCCTGTGTGACTCACTGCAGGATGATCACAGCCAATTAAGAGACCAAGTCTGCTAAAAATAAATCACAGTACAAACTAGGAGACATGCTGCACAGAAGACACACACACACACACACACACACACACACACACACACACACACACACACACACACACACACACACACACACACACACACACACACACACACACACACACACACACACACACACACACACACACACACACACACACACGCACGCACAGTGACATTTACACACACATTCTCAACAAATGTACAATATGTCACTGCAACATAGAAACAACAGTAAATGTAATGCGTCTTCAGACCTAAAGAAACAGCTCTTTTGTCGGTCTTGGTACCTTACAAACCTAATTCTTCTGAAGTGGGGGCATGAAGGTGGGGAACAGCTTCCTGCCTCTCCCCCCTCCAAAATAAAAGGTTGCTAGATTTCACTTAATTGTCCCTCCCAGCTCTTTTACGAGATGAAGATCCAATTCAAGATGGCTACCAAGAAAAAAACAGGTAGGTATCTTGCTGAACAAAATGGTAAATGGACTTGAACTTGTATAGCACTTTCCTAGTCTTCTGACTACTCAAAGTGCTCTCACATTGCAGGTCACACCTACCCACTCACATCCATTCACACACTGACAGAAGATGGCAAACCTATTGGATATGTGAAATCTTCAGATGAATGTACATCCAGCTGTATTGGACATTGTGACAATTTCATGGCATTTCATTTTTAATTGATGTGTCGGAATTCACTTTGAAATCAATCACTGATGGCACAGATGAGGTCTACAAAGGTGTACTCCTAAAACAATCTGGGACTAAATACATTAAAAATAAATATTGAGCGTCTGTTTCAAAGAAGACTTTTGTGTTAAAGACTTTGGTGTATAAAATTGTGTGAACTTTTCACCCTGGTGAAAACATGGAAGAGTTCGTCTGCAAGGGCTGTATATTTTTCTGTGCCCATACCTGTATGCCCAATAAGCTCTAATGGTTTTGGTGGTTAACAATTTATTAAAAAACAATTGTGTTGCCTGTTTAATCCATTAACCACTGACTTCTCAGTCCTGTTAATGAGCCACTACAGGCAGCAAGTGATCAATAGGTGCTCCAGTTTGGAAACCTATCAACAATCTTGTCATGCTGGGGTCGATTTTAGTGGCGGTCACATTACAAAGTGTTGGCAATTCTTTTGCTGGCATTTCTTCTAGGTTTGCATGCCAAGGTAAGACAAATTTGGTTTGCATTCATTCAATTAAACATTACAGCAATGGTCATTTAAACACCCTGAAATGTCAGCCAGCTGCTGAAATGCCTTTGTCAATAAACTCAACACTTAATGTACTGATACATGGAGCAACCTTTTGGTGAAAATGACAGGGCAATGTGCCAACACTGAAGGCATTTACTCAAGTTTCAAATAGCATTTCTTGCAATGAATGGACTAAAAACAAGCCAGCTGTTTCAGGCCACATTTTGGCATTTCTCATGGCTGAAAGAACTGACATCTTTGAAGAGTTTGGGCCCCTTTTGAAAATAACTCCATACTTCAATTACTTTCCCATTATGATCTACTCAAGTAAGGCATCATACACAAAAAAACACATCCCTATTCTGGTCTCTTTGCAGCCATCTTGACTGTAACGGAGCTGGGAGGGACAATTAAGTGAAATTTAACAACCTATTATTTGGGAGGGGGAGATGTAGATAGGAGGGGAGCTACCTTTATGCCTCAAGACAAACCTGGTTTTAGTAAGTGCACTTGTGTAGTTCTCCATATTCAAATTGTATTCTGCTTAAAGGCATATCGTAAAATTAAAAATATTTTTAAACTGATTAAAAGTGCATGAACTATTGTGTCATTTCAGGCATTTGGCTTGTATCCACAGCTGCATGAAATAAGAGGGGGAATGAGCTAAACGCTAAGACCCAGTTAGCCTACAAAAAACGAGCCAGAGCTGCCGCACAACAGATATCACCTCATTTCTCAAGTTAAACAGATGCATTCTCAAAACAAACGGGATGTAGAAATAAAAAATGCTGCTGAGGAAGGCTGAGAAAAAACACTTACTTAGGCATACAAAAACCAGGCGAGCACAAACACCAAACATATAGAACATAAAGTCAGTTTAATGCTGCCTTTAATGCCCTGTGGGAGTTCTGAATGTCTCTTTCAGACATTTCAATTTAATCATGACATCTCCTGAAATGCTTAATTCAGCATTAGATCAGTGGAGGGAGAAAGAAAGAGCATCTTCCCGTCTAGAAAGCGCTGTGATGTTGTAGAAAATCAATGTGTGAATATGTCACTTTGATTTCTTATTATGAGAATATGAAACCGTGTACTGTGAACATTTGAAGTAATTGGCCCAAAGAGCTCCTGACAGTGTTTTTTTTAATGAGACACCTGTGCTTGCCTTCTTGTGAAGGGGGATAGAGCTCTGCTGCTTCACTTTACAACTAACCTAGCCGTGCAGAATCCAGGCTAAGAGTCGCAGGAAATCTTTTTCAGTTTAAATGTAGCCTGAAATTAGCCTCAGATATGCCTGCCTGCCTCAAACTGCCTGAATGTTTGCTTATTTTATTCTTAATCTCTTGAAGTGCAACATACTGTATTTTATTCTGCTGAGGGATTACTGAGTAGCAGGCAAGCCATGGTTGAATCCAATATCTATGCATAGACATAGTGTTTATTAAAAACAATATTTTAAGAATAAAGATAAAGTTACTCCTTTTTGAAACAACAACAACAATGTAGATACTAACTAATAAAGGCACCTTCAAAGTCATGTCATGCAGCCTTAAGGAGACAAAATTCCACCTTTGTGCCTCCCTGGACTGTGTTTCCTTGTTTCTTTGCAGAACTTGACACTTTTGTTACGCAGCATACTAACCAATCTGTCATTTAAGCACCAAATCAAGAAGCCGTCAGAACCAAAACACATGGGGAAAGGTTTTATGATATGTTACAAACGGGGCCTTGTTGTGAGCTGACCTAAGCCCACCACGTTCTCAACACAACAATGACCCTCTGACAGCAGCCCTGGATCACTGCCCCACTTCACACGTCAACAAGTTGTTCTGCAAAGGTACAGACATCCACCCTGTTTCTCTCAGCTGCACTGCCAGGCTCAACGCATTATGTTCTATTGATTTTAAAGCGTCATTATTTGTTTAATAATTACTACTTCATTTATGGTTTATTATATCTCATTCCTTTAATTTCACTTGCCGTTGCTGGTGATTCAGTTCATGAATGATTGTTGAGAAAATCATTTTTCTGTGTTTTGGCTTTTGGTTCCTAAAGGCCAATTTCCTAAATGTGTGTGCCTGATTCATTATTGTTTGCATTAGGCTTCCTGCACAACACTCTGTTATTCATCCTGAACAAACTTCCGGCAAATCTTTCACCATTTTCATTGGATCTATTATTAGTGGTTGATCGGGGGGGGGGGATCTCCTCATGAAGGATGGATCTTGTCCTGTTTAAAGGTGATGATTAATGTGAAATCATTAGTGAAACTTTTCATTTGCCTTTTTGTCACAGAGAGGTCAGAGTGCAGTAACAACCAGAAGACCAGTCCCAGTATTTTGCACGCTAGGGCAGAAACGCCCCATATTGCATATTCATTAAGGCAAACGTACTAAATGGACAACGCGTGTTGTTTTGCTCATATGAAAGACGCAATCCTCACTGCGTGTCGTTAGTAGATCAGATAGCACATTTTTTGCTGGTGGTATCAAGTTTGCACACGTTTTAAGACACGCAAACCTTTAGTAAATCAGGCCCTTAGAGTTTTGTCCGAATGAATCCTATAATGATGAAGGAAAGAAGAAAATGTATTTTTATGGCTTTCACCTGTTGAGTAAATATATTATAAAGATGGACCTTCAAACTGTATTACTGTTTGAATAAATTTAATGATTAATGGATGTTCAACCAGAGAATTAAGCTTCCCCTCATGGCAGACCTTGGAGAGAAAATACGGTTGTTACATCGCACATTATCTTCAGATGGTCGCTGAAGAGAACTCAAGCTGGTCTGTTACCAAACTAAATGGAGGTGTAGCCAGGGTATGACATCAAGTCTTAACTAGCACCCATCTGTGTATTAGACGCTGTTTATCATAATAAACAGAAGAAAGGGTCCAAAAAGAAACGGTTTCCTTTCCATCATAATTTTGAAACAACTCACTTGAATGCTGAGGATCATTTGTCCCAGCAGGAAACTGTTGGAAGGCTACGCTAACATCTCTCACGCTGGGTGATTAAATGTCTTAATGGGCCTCTGTTGTTTCAGATTCTCTCATTCTGTCTCTTTCTTTCGGTCACTGTGAATGAATGTGTACGCACTGATATCTGTGTGTGTGCTCATATACGTCTGTCTACATAAAAGATCTAAAAAGAATCTCTAAGCTGATATGATAGTAGAGGTACGACATATGTTTAATAACCCACTGTGCATGTCTAGATGTTTCCTGCCTTCCAGCAGCTTGATGTGAGGAGGAAATAAAGTGTCATATTTTTCATAGCCTAAAGGCTAATTTACAAATGAGATGAGCAGCACCATGACTGGCAGCCAATCTACGCATATCTTTCCTCTCTACCTTCTTTTGCAGTACTATATTTGTGGATTTGTCGTCGTAACAAAACAGAATGATTCGTTTAACTTACAGGCAACATTTCATCAAATATTCTGATCTGGATTATTCATGATTCACATGTTTGTCATTACAATGAGAAACATGGAGAAGCTACCGTTACTGGGGCAGCCTTGAAATAGTCGACTAAACCATCAGTAATTAAAAAAGAGTCGAAGCTGTGAAGGTTTTTCATCCACGGCTGGTCTAACAAATAAACTGTCATAGCGGGAGCTGTACTTTTCATACCTTTCGGCATCTGTAAGGCTGATCCAGGGGTGACACTATTATCCTGATGCTTTAAATTAGTTATAAATGAATGTAATTTAATACTGGAAACATGAAACAACCATTCTACCACTGGCTTGAAGCTACAACTAATCCTTACATTTATCACAGAGACTCTTCAAATTATAAAAAGATTTATATGTTCTGTTTTAGGCTGTGGAGAAAACAGGATCCCTCTTTACTCCTCTCAGGACAGTGAATAACATGAGGTAGAGATTTAGTCATATTCTTCTTTAGGAAACATTTTCTGCTGCTCTTTTCAACACCACAACATTTTCTTCTACTATTTTATTTGACTGCCATGTGTAAGGGAATCACAGAGGATTTCTTTGTGATATCTTAAGTATAGGTGTCAGCTCTGTTGGACCCAAAGGAAAACAAGAATCAGTGTAGAAAGTTTGTGTCACAGATCGGCACACTGCCTTGTAGTTTCAACTGATTCGTTATGTCTCTGTAGCTCAGTGCCAGACTTCACATTTGTCTGCAGGCAGGCGGGAGCAGGTGCAGAAAAACTGAACAGCTGAGAGGAAACCTGTTTTCTTTTTTAGGGAAAATGGGAGGCTGAGTGAAATATAACACAAGGGTAACAGTATTTAAATGTTAACAGGGGAAACGTTTCCAAATGTTTCTGTCCTACTTCTTATATTTGACATTTTACATTGACTCTTTACTAAATAAAAAAAACTCTTGATGTCATCCTGAAATAGTGACTTTTATTCATTGGTTTGAATAATGTATCAATTTGGGACTTTGCCATGCAAATGCTTTTTACTTATCAAATTAAACCTCAGGGATTCATATAAAGAAATAAGAGAGCTTGCCAAAGCTAAAACAGGACCTGCAGCCAGATAGCGACTACCAACACAAAGCTTGCAGGAATATTTCACATGACATGGGTGTCACACAGTGTCCTGTCCATGACAAAGGGGAGTCACACAAGAACACTTGTTGGGTGACTTCAACACATTTGAAGTCACCGGGGAACAGGGGACAGGGAACACACAAACATCATGTTAAACCTTAATGAAAACTAATCAGCTCAATTGCATATTTTTCAAATGGAACATCCCTACAAGAGGTAGCACTGTTTGGAGCTTTTGTCTGATGTCCTGTGTAAGTTAATTCCTGTTGCTTGTGAAGAAACTACTCTTTCATTGAAGTACAAAATCAACACTTATGCAAATACAAAGAACCCATATTAGAGGCAGGTGAATGGTGGGAGATCGAACAGCTTGAAGATTTGGGTCAGAAAACGTCGCCAATATTTGTTTTTCCGTTCAGGATGCTCACAGAAACCTGCAGTTCACTATACTGAAAGTCAGTTTATAAATATCACAATATAAAAGTGGTGCTCAAACACAAGTGGGATTATAGAAAAGCTTTAAACGTCATCCTTGATTTGCAATGTCTCAAGGTGTTGCAAGCTTTGTTTAAACTTAATGTCAGAGGTTGTTGTACTATAGTACAGTCACAAGCTTGATTGTTTAATGCAGTGGTTCTGAACTGGTGGGACCCTTAAGTGGGTCACGAACGTGTGCCTGGAAGAAAAATGTGTGAAAAGTCTATGAAGCACTTTTTAAACATGTTTGTTTTGTTCTTACTCTTTGTTCTGTCATTTGTGTACCACCTGAGATCCAAAATTCACCATTTTTGATTAAATAAATCTGATTGGTTTATAATTTTCAGAAATGTGGGTCTTGATTTGGCATTAGGGTCTGTGTCCACAGACATCGCTTTTTGCGCTGACAGCGCCTGTAACCTCAGTTTCAGAGAGCTTCTCACCAGCTCTCAATGTTGCTAGGTTACGAAAGTTAATTTCTGCTTCCCTCTGTAATGTCTGTAGGTGTATTTTAGATAGCTCCGTGTGCTTAATATTTGCTTTAATTCAAGGAAATATCACTAAGAAAACATGAATGTAAAAGAGTCATGTCCTGGCATATTTTCAATTGAGAGCGCTGTGAGCACAGCGACAAAAAACAGCTGCTGCTGAGGCCGTTCTGGCATTCATGATGCTGAGTCCTGAAAACACTGAAGTACATTGGTTTGAAAATGGGAGCTGCAAGCGCATAAAACACTGTCAGTGGACACAGGCCCTCAAGGAGTTGGTGGTGGGTCCTGAGACTATACCTGTTGAGAACCACCGGTCTAAAGGTCTTAGGTTAAATGTGCATCATGTGTTTTAGGGGCAAGGTAAACCATGATGTTACCAAGCAGCCCAACATTTTTCACAACAGGGTATTTTCTATGTTACATTAACTGTGATAAATGACTTTTACTTCTGGTATTAAATGTGTTTTAAAAGGAACTGTTAACCGTGTGCAAACCTTTGCAAAAGTTACCGACATTTTCACGTCATGCAAGCCTATAGTATATCTGCAGCAGCTCATATGGCTGTAAGTACAGTGAAAGAAAAAAGCTGTATGTCAGGTGCTGTATAGCTTTGCTAAGTGAACCGATTTAGAGGCCATTTCTCATTTGTAGCTCAGTGTTTGACACATCGATTCTTTCAGTTTAAATGGAGGCTTGCTTCCTGACCCCTGAGCTTGGCCCGTCCTCTGATGCGCAGAAAAATGTGAAGTGGGATCAAGAGGGGTGCAGAAGAACTAGTCCAGCAGACTGAGAAAAAAATGGTTTGAATCAAGTACAGAAGAGACATCCATTCTGCTTTTCTACAAAACACATGGGACCTGATTGTACACAGGGACCAGTTCTGATTGATAATCAGAGTTTTAACACCTCCACAGCGGCACAATTATTGACATTTAGTTTAATGATGAAATGCTAGGATTACATTTTGCCTTATTCATCAAGTTATGTACCGTGGTTTCAATCTTTAATACTGTTTAATAGTCCAAGTTATATTACCACAATATAAGCCAACTACAAATTTAATAATTATACAATCCTTAGACCCTTCTTTAAAAAGTTTCTTGGTCACATCTTGACAAACATGATAATCTGATCTTTTAGTCTGTCTTTCTGAAATCAAATATGTTGGTTGGAGGATGTAATCAAAATACTTTAACGTACATGTGTTATTAGATCTTTTCAGTAGCTTGCAGTTGTTCCAAATGTAAGCGCTGTGAATAAAGTAAATCTTTGTTTTTACTGAACATACTGCAGTTTGCTACTAAAACCACTTATTGTGCACTAAATGAAGCCCCTTGACCAGAAACACCCATCCTTTTTTTCATCATGACCAAAGTGAAGTATACCCAGCAAGCGCATTAGTCATAGTTATGTATATAGACTTTAAGAAATAAATGTGCAGGGAAGTTGTTGAAAGTAGCTTGAGTAATTAAGTAATCTTGATTGGTGAAAGTTTCCTTCCTGGACTCTTTCGTAGATAACCAATGGCTTTCCAATAATAAATTCAAGACGTTTAAAAAAGTGGGAGTCAGTAGCTTTTTTTGTTGCAGCTTGTAAACACAACATTCAAACTGGGCCCCTCCTCCTGAGCTCATCGCCCCCCAAAAGTGCACACTCATTGCAGGACTTATAGTGTATGCTTTACTTATTGTACCTACACTGCGAGCTACCCCAGGCCAGCACAAGCTAACCGTTTTGCACCTGCCTGTCAAAGAGAAAACAGACCAACTCCACATCTGCAGGTGAAAGCTAACACAAGGTTCACCCTTGTTTTG
This sequence comes from Tautogolabrus adspersus, assembly GCA_020745685.1. NCBI lineage: Eukaryota > Metazoa > Chordata > Actinopteri > Labriformes > Labridae > Tautogolabrus > Tautogolabrus adspersus. The sequence continues at coordinate 5,943,622 of CM036549.1, read as the reverse complement.
AAACAAGCTATACCTGCTCAGCGTTTCACCTCACTGTGATTATATTTTCTCTTCTTTGAAGCTACATCCACGCCCGTCATATTCGCCAATTTGCCAATCGTCCAATAACTGAATTGAATCCACTCCTAAACTAACATGCACGCTGTCATTGGCCGGGGAAAACACACCAGCTCCCAGGCCACAAACATCTTGTGTCAACCAAAACAACACAAATCCTCAAAATACAGGCAGAGGACGGGTTCTCTGCAGATAGTCGCCACACAGGTATGGAGGCCCATCAAGTCTTTAATTTATTTTTTAGGAAAAAGCTACTGACTCTATCTTTAAGTAATGATTTAATGCATTCAACATTTGTAATTCAACAAAACTTCCAGGACAATATACTAACCTATAGTATATATACTAGACCTAATTGGATTTTTTGGCCACCAACGAGTTTTCTGTTGCCCTCCCTTTCATTCTGTTTGCCAGCAGTAATTATTTAAAACTAATTAGCTATGACCATGCTCCACTGATTGGCACTACAGAGCCAATATAACACCTTGTTGCTCTCCTGCACTAAAAAAAAGCTTCAGGCTGCGTAATTTATGGACTGTGAGAGTATATTGTGCATCCAGATGTGTCAATTTTGTATTGTTTGCCCCTGTGTGCATGTGAGCGTTTGTCTGTATTGATGACTGGCCCCTGCTGCGCTGAGCTGAAGATGGTTTCATGACCCACATTGCCGCAGCATAATCTATTCCTCACCCTGCTGGTGGATCCTAATGGCCCAACACGGGGCAGTTGGTGTGCAGGGGGTGTTCTGCCCCGGCACAGATATCGACCTCATCGACAAACTGTGGCCTGAGAGCCTGGCCTACTTCTCCTGGGTGCATTTAGAGAGACACCACACAGCTCAGGGGGCACGCCGATATGAAACCAACATAGCATGTGTTTCTACTCTGCTGAACAAACAGGTCTGTGACGTATCCATATCCATACACACATGTGCATCTGCACATTTCTACATGCAAGGACATGTGTGCTTGGGCACACTTTCTTACTTTGTATTCAGGAGGTTACATACTCCACATTGTTGTTGTTTTTGCCTCTGCTAACTATCTAATCTGATCAATTTAAACTGACTTTTACTTGCTTGTGTAAAATTTGATTAAAATGTTTTTTATTTCTTCTGCAAAAAAAAACTGCTAGGCAAACTGTGTCAACAATGATAAACTCTTACTTAGCCAAGATGATTGGCATTAAAGGGAACATTTCTGATTCAGGTTTCCTGCCCTGTATCTGTCAGTCTGTTGCTTTGTCTTTACATTCCCCAGTGTTTAGACACTGCCACAGCTCATACCATGATTAGATTGGTTTTCAGTTAATGTAGATCTTCTGTGGATTTCTCTGTCATAGTTCTTGGTGTTTTGAGCCTCACTCATTTCCTTTTCTAATTTTCATCTCTTTTGCAATTTGCAATGATGATCAGGCTGAGGATTAATTAATTTGACTTTTTATGCAGATTGACAAAGACCTCTGGAGTCTGTGATCAAGACTGAAACTCAAGACATAGTTAACCACTGCAGCAGTCTGTGAAACAGAAACAATAGGCACCAGAATGCCGTCACTGAACAATCACAATCAAGAATTCAACCTGAAACAGAAATCATTAGGCTATAAATCTCAAACATAACAGAAAAATGTTGTTAGATTTGATCAAATGTAGGGGGATTCCTTTATTGTACAGGATTTTGTCAGCATAAAAGCTCGACTGTCATCCCAGAAATGACATCTTTCAGTGAATTCACCATTTCCTCACGTCTTTAAAATGTGTATGAGCAATGAGCATATGCACGTGTTTGTAGGATAAAGGGTTTAAAACTCATCTTCTTAATCCCTCTCTCTGTGTGCTGATAAACTATGGAACAACAAGAAGCCAAGCCTTGTGAAAAAGAAGTATTAACTGGAAAGTTATCAGTTGAGGACTCAGAAGTCTTGTCTAAGTAGAATCGTATTGTTGTAAAAAGGAAATGTCACATTCCCTCTGCTGATATCATTCCACAGCATTAAAATGTGCTCCACACAAAAGCTTCCACCAGCCTGTTTTTTTTTTTTTGTAAGTTAAGCTGATTAGCTGCAGGCTCTGTGTGTGTGTGTGTGTGTGTGTGTGTGTGTGTGTGTGTGTGTGTGTGTGCGTGTGTGTGTGTGTGTGTGTGTGTGTGTGTGTGTGTGTGTGTGTGCGTGTGCGTGCGTGCGTCTGTGTGTGTGTGCGTGCGTCTGTGTGTGTGTGTGTGCGTGCGTGCGTGCGTGCGTGCGTGCGTGTGTGTGTGTGTGTGTGTGCGTGCGTGCGTCTGTGTGTGTGTGTGCGTGCGTGCGTGCGTGTGTGCGTGTTTCAGGGTGGGTTTTATAGTTGATCAGTATTCCCTAACGTGGTTCTGAAAAGCCTTTATTATCAACTGTAAAGTCTCTACCTCAAAATATAGTCAGATATGATTACAGATTACAAATCACTGAGGGGAAAAAAGGGACAAATGAAAGCATCTGGAGGAGGCCTTTTTAAAAGAAGGATTTTAATAGTATTCAGCAGTTTCAGTAGCTCAAACTTAATGATGTATAAAGTGCTGAAGACGAGCAAAGAAAACGAGATATGAGGAAGGTTTGAGACTAACAAAGAAGAATAAAAGAAAAGAAATAAGCAGCCAGCTCCCTTTTTACCTAATCCTGTTTAATTAACTCAAAACCCTCCAACATTTCATCGCCGTAGACAGATGTGTGGGTTGGCATTTCCAAAAGCCCTTCCTGCCTCTGCTTCTATCCAACACACACTTGTATGTCCGTCTCTTTGCCTCTGACACTTATATGTCCCTATTCTCTTTGTATATCTCTCAGACAGCTGGCTGGAGGAGGACCAGCTGCATGGCATGTGTGTTCTGGTCTCTGTCGCCTCACAGGCCCTTCACGCAGCACCACTTAACTTTGAGTGGCTCTTAAACCACAAGCACTAAAGGCACACACACACACTCTCGCACACCGAGATCACACTAGGTGAGCCTTGCTCAGTCGGACTTTTTATAAAGCCCGTGGGTGACATTGTAGTCGCTAAATGATTAATCTAAAAAGTCGCCTTGTTCCAGTTTTTAATGCCTCTCTGCTTACATATTGAGAGGCAATGAGACGTTTGAGAAACTTTTGTTGAATGTGTCCCTATGCTACGACAGCTGTTAAAGAATTAAATGCACCAATGCAACATTTACTTCAACAATGTCTTACTAAATACAATGTGATCCCCATAGATCCCAATGTTGAAATGACCACATTTACATCAGAATTAAACATGTTAACAGCTTGGTACAAATAACATTTTTAGTCTCCATAGCTCTTTTGTCATCCAACCAGTCTGCTTCAGCTTTATTTTTTTTAAGGTTTAATTTGGAGCTTTTGATGCCTTTATTTAGAGATAGGACAGTGGATGGAGTCAGAAATCTAAGTGAGAGAAAGAGAGAGAGAGAGAGAGAGAGAGAGAGAGAGAGTGGGGCATGGCATGCTGAAAAGGAGCCACAGGTCATATTCGAACACGGGCCGTCTGCTTGGAGGACTATGGGCTCCGTCCATGAGGTGCGTGCACTAACCACTACGCTACCAGCGCCCCCCCACGTCTGCCTCAGCTTTTGAGAGAAATTCTACTCTAGTCAGAACTAGCCAATGAATTTATTAGTCTTGGGCATCAGGAACTGTTTAACTTTAAAAACATTTGTTGAACCCTGCTTTTCTCTGGCCCCTCTTGTCCAAATGTGATGCTTAAAAATAGCAGAATCACAGTGGCTCTGTCCAGTTATTAGATGTTTATGTAGCAAACAATGCAAAAGAAACTGGTTGTATCATGTCAGGTTTTATCACATTAGACTTTTTGGCATGTAAAGCCCAGGTGTAATTAAAAACTATGTAAAAAAAATAACACTAAATAAATGAGAATGCATTTCATTAGTACAGTCTGTCACTGATATTCATTCATGTCCTCACATGCCCTGCTTGCAGCAGCAATGCTTTTACCTTAAAATCTCCTTACTTTCTTCTGTGACAAAATTACACCCACAACTTCCAGAGTAATGACTCAAATGTGAAGCGCTCAGTGAAAGCTAAACAGTGCTACTGTACATGATAGCAGGGAAACAGACAGACACCATGAGTCAGTACTTGGAGTGGGTGACGACATTGCTAAGTGCCAACAAGAGGCTTTAATGATATAATGAAGCTGACATCTGCATCACTTTGCATTCATTATGCTTCACATGCACACCAAAAGCTTCTCTGTGCTAGTGCAGATCTATACACCCTTTGTGAACACTATCTAAAGGAACTGCTTACATAAAATACTTTCAACTGCATCAAGTAACGGTTTTTTATCTCAATGTGGCATTTTTCCTTAAAACAAAGCTCTCCCGGAGTCAGACTGTGAGATACAGCAGCTGAAGTGACCGTCTAATTGGCTCTCCAGGGCCTACTTCCTGTGCTCCTGCATCTTTTTTCCAAAGTAAGCGTTTATTTGGTGACTTGCAGGTCAAAAGGAGTCTAGACATGTAGTATAAACTCGGCTAAATTTGCTTAAAAAATGGCTTTTGAGTCGTCTAGTAGTTCACTTTAATGACAGCTTGTGCACTTCTTGTTACATCATCTAAAAGACTGCTTTTCAACAAAAAGTAATAGATTAAAAGACATCTAATTGCTTTAGACACAAAGATCAGAGCAGACTGTATCGCAAAGTTTTCAACTTTATTTGACCAGGCTTTACCCTATAATGGCTGAGAAATCATTACATCATGCTTAAGATTAAACAGATCATGCTGCTTATCTCCTACACCAAGCTGAAAATCAAGTGGCTAGAGCAACATGTACACCTTCACCTTAAAGCCAGTACAAGAACAAGAGAATGAATTTAGGCTGTGTCCAAAGTCACATACTTTCACACTATTCATGCAAAGTATGACATCATGTTTAGAATCCAGATTTAAGGTACGCGACTGTGAGAAGTCAGGGAAAGGCCGCGTTTTCTAGAGTGGCTATTATTTGAACTTCTACATGACATAAAAAACATAGATTCCATGATAGAATATTTCCATTTTGCCTGACCGTGCAGATCTCTGCAGATAAAATAACATTAATGTTCTTCTTTTTGTGCCGCTTCTTTACCTTTTTGTGTCGAAGAGCCAGTCTAACGCCTTTATGAAGAGCAACGATGTTAATGGAAATATTTCTGTATCTCTTCGTTTGATTTCATTCATACTCATTTTCTCTAGACTCTTATGTTTATTCTGTTCCCTTTGAAGCCCATATAGGCTAAGCAGTTGTTGCCTTGTCGTCAGCCTGGAAAAATACAAGTGCCTGTCTGGGCTTGTGTGTTTGAGAGACAGATTGTAAGCAGGGTCAGACAACAGGCATGAGTCAAAAAAAAAGCCTTCCTAGTGAAACTGACTTAACGTTTCCTTATCCATCTCCTTTCTCTCCCAGAGGTGTCAGTTAAAAATGCCTCCGGGCTGGTGTTTCTAACCTCAGTGTGTGTTTGCTGTCTGACTACAAAATCACCTGAGCACACACACAGGAAGTTCACAGCTGTCTGGTCCTCTTGCCTTCAGTTACCCAGCTGCCTCTGCTCTCCCTCAGGTCCACAGTGATGGATGCATCCAGCCAAAAAAGAAAACCACGACCACAACAACAGAACTAAAAGGTTAGCAGCATCTCTGCAAGCCACACAGCACTCCTCCTGAGTCTGCAGAGAGCAACATACAGGTTCTTTCTGTACTGGGTACTACTGCTTCCTTTTGTTCTGCTGACTCTCTGTCTCTCTCTGCATGTGCTGTCTGATTCTCTGTGTTTTATGTTTCCTTTGAAATCAAGGTTAAACGGCAAAAAGAAATATTAGCAAAAACCAACACAGAGCGAGCTGTCAAAGAACGAGTCTTACGTTGTTGGTGGTTCCAGAGCTACCTCTTTCACTTGGATTGATGTTTTTTTTTTAACCCCCATATTTAATCAGGTAAATGTATCAGGGGTAATCAATAGTCTAAGAGCACAGCATGAGTGGAGCTAACAGGTGTGGGTTCATATTAGCAAAATGAATATATCTTGAGGTCATGAGAACAAAGGCTATCCACATCAAATGTAGAAATAGGCATGCTTCAATTTTACCCAATGTAGCTGTTCACACAGGGTCATGCATCAGCTCATGTTTCACACATGCCCACAGCTGTGACCCAAACCATATTTTTAGGCTTCAATCTTGTTAGTTATTGATATATAGGTTGATGTACTGCTGTCATACTGCTGACAATGCAGGTGTACAGTGCAACACAAACACACAGTGTTACTTAAAATCACATCCATGCATGACATACGCACACTATCAACCATCAATCAATTCTCTTTCCCTTATCCTGAGTGGTTGCAGCATTCTGACCAAGGTATTACAGCCATCCCTCTAAATAATAAATGTTTCCCAGTTCTGCCTGGAGGATCCAGAGGCTTCCCCCCATCACATATATACTGTAGATATTTGAATCCTCTAGGAAACTCTGGGGCTACAAGGGTGCCTTCCTGGTTAGACATGCCCTGGAAATCTCCAAAAAGAGGCACTCAGGAGGTATCCTAATCAGATGCCCGAACCACCTTAGCAGTCTCCATAAAAGCAAAGAAGCAGCTGCTCTACTTCCAGATCCCTAAGGATGTTGTAGCTGGTTTCTCTTAAAATGAGTCAAGTCTTACAGAGAATACTCATCTGCCAAAATCTGAGAAAAAATAGACTACATACGTTGTTAAAAAAGAATGCTCATCTTTATTTTTCATTCCATTGTTATGTGACTCTGTTAATGATACATATTCGAGAATTGGAGATTCTTTCTCCAGCATGATTATTTCCATCTTAATCCTTTACTTTTTGGGGTCAAACTGGAAATTTACCTTGCTATAATAATTATATAACTCTTGAGAAAATTAGAAATGATTTCTTTCAGAATAATTCCCAAATCAGTTCACAAAAATGTGCAGAGTAAGACGCAAGATTGACTGATGAGCAGTATTATACGTGTTCCCACAGTTATTATTAAAATCCCAATAAATGGATCTGGGTGGATCAACAGTCAAAGCACCACCTGGTTTTTGGCTGACTTTAATGAGGCATTATGGTTGCACAAAGATTTGTGGAAACTGCCATGTCTGTGTGTGTGACCACAGTTTATACTGGGCTGAGCAGAAATGTGTAATGGACAGTGGATGATGTAATTGCTCCACTGGGGGAGCCAATGATCAGAAGTCCCCTGTGCTATTATCAGAGGCTCTTTGAGAGCAATCTCTCCCAAGAAACCTGCTCTGCTCAAACAGAGAACAAGAGTTGACACAAGGGCCCAGCCTCTCTCTGTGTGATGGGCTCTTCAGACAAGCAGGGACTAATAACAGACGACAGAGGGGTCAAAGCAGAGTATCGTGTGTTAATGTATTAAAACACATGCGAAGGAGTTATCCAGCTGCTTTCATTACGCTTCAGCTGAACACGAGATGTAAATGAAAAAATGTCCCACAGAGAGAAAAGCAGGACAACCAGTAATGGAGTTTGTGGGGGTTCTCTGTAGTGGGTCGGCGTCTCACAGCACAATGTATTGCCATTGGTGGGAGTATATATTGTAAGTGCAGTGTGTTTTTATGTGTGTATGTTAGTGTGTGCCTTGCCTGGGAGAGGTGCAATAACTCTGGATACGCTGATAGCCTTGGGCTCCGAGAGTGAAGGTAATAAAGCACAAGAGTACTCACCCAGTTCTGACAAAGGCACCACAGAGACGGTTACATCTCCCTGACACTCGACCTGTCCTGAACCCGGACTTGAATCCCCTCCAAACCCTCACACACACATTTCCTGTGCAAAGTCTCGAAAAACACACAGCTCTAATGCTGACTAAGCTTGACACCACATTCACTCAGTGGGGGTTAATGGGGTGACGTGCTGAGGGTGAAACCTGCATTACAACCTGGGCTCCTTGCCATGTTAGACCTGCACACAAACCTAAAACACACATCTTTTTGTTCTGTATGAAATTACTCAAACTAGGTAAAAGACAGTTTCTTCCTAAAAACAGAAGCTATGTGAGGGAAGGACTGTGAAAATGAAAGACCTTGCAAGAGGAAAACCTTGACTGCACATTACTGCACAGTGTTTAAATACTATTTTTTTATTCTAACTTTAAAGAGAGCATACAAGGATTTTCATAGAGTGACTTTAAACATTGATTTTTGTGTCTTTGCACACTGAAATTACATTTCTACCGCTTTCTTTAGTTAAACTAAAACAAACCGTCTTCTAGTACAATGTGAGGAGAAAATCTGTGAGAAAATGCAAATCAGCTGCTGATATCTACCAGAATGTCTTGAAAATATGCCAAAAGAGAGCAATTCAAAATTGACAGCTAAACAACAATTGCACATCTTTTCAAATGTTGCATAATGGGTCCTGTCATTGTAAAAAAAAATAAAAGCATTTTTTAACTATTCAAAACAAAGAATAACTGCAGTGCAAATGGTTGTGCTTGGTAAGGGATTTTCCGTGTCATTTTTATCCTAACTTTATAGATCAAAATAGTAACAAACCACGCTGCTCCTACGAGATGCTATCTGTTCACTGTGCTTGTTTACATCCTGTCAGTAGAGCGGGGAGAGGTCCATTAACTGGAGCTACAGTCAGCAACATTTTAAAGCACACTTTTAAACTAATCAACAGAGTTCCTGACAGTGATTGAAATTACTTTCCGTTTGTTAAATGGAAAAAGGGAAGAATAAACAGTTCAATGTAAGCATTGAATGGTGCATCGATCCTTCTGTGGTCAGTAACACATGTGTTTTGTCTTCCCTCCTTACTCTCCCCTTCACAGATCACATGGATCACATCAGCAGAGGGCACACAGAGGACTGAACTGGACACTGGTGATAATTGTGTATTGAATTCTGACGAAACACACCAGCTGTGGACGGATGAAAAGGTCCAGCTCAATCTCCTGCTGTGTCTTAACCTCCCCCCCTTTCCTCCCCCTCCTTCTCATCTCTCTTGTTTCACTTTTTCCATTAGTTTGCTCAATCTAATAGCACGATACGTTAATACATTCGCTGCATTTGGAGCAGAAATAATCCAGAGATGAAATAATCATCCCCTCAACATGGACTCAATTATCTGTCCGCGGCTGGTTTTAGGTCTTCAAACATGCCACCTTGCCGGGGATGGTAATCTGTTCAGAATCAGCATTTAATGGGAGCACAGCAGCTTGGTTTGACCCTGGGAATATCAGAGGAAAATTGATGCTCTATATATACTTGCAGCTACCATGAACCAATCGGGACAGAGCTTTGATTTCAGACAGTTTGATAGAGGACATGTTGGAGATATTAGATAAGGCCTCACAGCAGATGCTGTAAGGGCAAATTAAGTGTTGCCAGCCTCCATTGTATTATCCTTCAGTTTTCAATCTTGCCAAGACCCTGCACTCATCCTCCTCTCTCAGGGTAATTGCCTCTGTAAAGCAGTGCAAGCAGAGATTAGGCTCGACTACCATGTTTTAAAAAGGAGGGAAGGATGTGGATTTTATGGATGAGTAACTACCTAAAATACAAGTTTAGCAATGTTGTGTAACTTTAAACTAGGGCTTGCGGTGTGGACTAAAAGTAAAATCTCAGATTTTTCCACACCGCAGCCCATTAACTATTTAAATCAGTTTTATGCTGCTTATGTTAGCTGCTTTTTAGCAGGTGTTTTCATGTTTCTGTGGTCTTGTGCAAGAGCAACACTTCTCCCACTCAGCTGCATGCCTCTGTTCAAAATGCTGGAATAATTTAATCATGCCGCTGCTTTTAGTTGCCACAGAGTTTAAACAAACTTGACAGCAGACAGTGGTTCGCTCTAGGTCGGATGCTACAGAATAAAAAGGACTTCCAGGAGACTGAGGAGCCTTTTTGGGAAAGAAATCCTCACTTTTATGAGCATTTTACCTTTGTTGCAAGAGAACTGTGAAGTATAGTGTGATCCATAAGAGCTCAGGGAAATGTTAGTTACAAACCCTATTACTCAAGTAGTTGCATTTTAACCATAATTGGAATGTAAAGATATCATTTGTTAAAATACTCCACCTCAGGCATGCATGGGAAGAAGGTTTATGCGTTGCTTAAATTGGAGTGAGTGAACACATCCTTTTTAACTACATCACTGTATACTACTCCTTCTCGGCACACTTCTATTTGGTATCTCCAGCTTACAAGTATCTGTGGATCACTGATGACTTCACCCCTCTCCTTTTTTTTTTTTTTTTTACTTCTGGTTAGATGCATGCCTTTAATTCCTTGTACTATAATTACATCTTAAAATGGTCTGGAGATTTTTGTCACTTCATGCTTTGAATTGGATTTTGTTTTGGTCTCTTGCTTTTATTAAATTAGACAACTTTAGAGTGACGAGAAATGTAGGGAGAGAGAGTGGGTCCAGATAATTATAACCTCAGTATACAGGACACCTGCTCTACCAACTGAGCCAAACCAGCACCCTGTTTTTACGTATATAAAACTAGTAAACAATAAGATGCTCACTTACGTATTATAAATAATTGAACATGTATTTTAACTTAAGTCTTTAAACAAACACTCCATTGTTTATTATATGATGTGTGAGGTGTGTGTTGCATCATTGACCTTTTTGGTTGTCTTGACAGGCATGAAAGTCTGTCCATAGTCTCTCCGTGTAGTTGACACCCACAGAAGTAAGATGTTTGGCATACATGAGTCAACATACAAGGCCAAGGCTGCAACATCATCCAAGAGCATTGAAACGGCCACAATCTTCAAAACACATTCTAAAAAACTGCATCACATAATCATGTATCGAGTGCAGGATTTAGAGGCTTCAGACAAGATGAAGACCTATTACACTCAAAGAATATCTGCTGTTCACATAAAGGGACCGCAGGTACAGAGATGGTGAAGATCAGTCGTTCATGCCACGAACAATCAATGTGGCCACAAAGCATTCACACAATCGCATATGGATTTCGTTCTTGCTTTTTCACTGAGGAAGTGAGGCAGAACACTGATATCCAGAATTCAGCCACAATGGGAACAAAAACTCTTTTACACGCCATCAACCATCAGACTAATGGATCTCCACCTGTGTATGTATTGGAAAAAACATCTGCCCCTAATACATCACTAGTCGGCTCATCCTGTCTAGTGTGTGACTCCATAAACCTTTTTGACATGCATCAATGCATGCTTTATGTCCAGGTTGTCAGCGTGTGATTGTGCATCTCTTTGAACTGCGTCTGTGCGCAAGACACCGGAACAAGTGCAATTATCCTTGTATTCTATATGTATACACGCTTCGATCACCAACAAATACAGACAGACAGACAGACAGACAGACAGACAGACAGACAGACAGACAGACAGACAGACAGACAGACAGACAGACAGACAGACAGACAGACAGACAGACAGACAGACAGACAGACAGACAGACAGACAGACAGACAGACAGACAGACAGACAGACAGACAGACAGACAGACAGACAGACAGACAGACAGACAGACAGACAGACAGACAGACAGACAGACAGAGAAACTGAGTAAGCGAAGAAAACGCCAAAGAGGGATAGCAGGTGTGATTCTTAAAATGGCTGGAGAGAAGAAGTGGAAATGATGAAAAAAGCTTCAGTGCACATATAAAGGCTCTGACATTCTTCCTCTTTCTTTTCTTTGATCACTATCCACAACTTTAACTTGAAAGGATTTTAGCCCTCTCACAGAAGTAAAGGCAACAAGGTATAAAGGTACCTTAACAAAAATGGACTTTTCTGAGTTGACTTAGAGTCACATGTAGGACATCATTAGTATTATTGTTAAACCCACTTTATTACATTTTGGTTACTTTGAACTTTGTCCTCGTTGTATGATTAACCAAAAATGTAGTCATTTAACATGAATAAATATTTTACGCAATTTCTGATTCATCTTTTTTTTCTCCTTAGTTTCCTTGAGTCTTGTCAGTTGTAGCGATGGAGAAGAAGGAGTCAGGTGATTCAGAGCTGAATCAAAAGCATAACCTTTAGCTTTAGCTCTCCATGTGAGAGTCTGGATCTGATTTATAAACTCAACTAAATGAGAAGCAAACTTTTGTCAACAATTTATTTCATTGTGTTTTTGACTGAAAATGGGTATTGTGTAATCTAAGACAGCTGCTCTCCTTTGTACAAATGATTTAAGAAGACAGTTTTGCGTCCATCTGAGCCTTGAAGCACTGCAACTGTCAGTCAGCAAACACTAAATATGATGAGCAGGACTGTTGCTTCTGGATGTCGACCAAAAAAATAAAACCAAAACTTTGCAATACTATCACAAACAACTCAATAGTCACTACACCTGTAGTGATGTGAAGCACTTTGAGTCTGCCTTGTGTATGAAAAGCGCTATACAAATAAACTTGCCTTGCCTTGCCTTGCCTTACACCTGAAAGTCAGATGTCTTTTTCGTGAGGAAAGAAACCGACCAAGGAGAGTGGAAGTGAGGAAATGTGTTTTATGTGAAATAAGAGTTTTTTTCCCCCTGAAGCATCCTGCAAAGTGGAGACCATTGCTAATGATCAAATCACAGCTGGGTTAGCCTTCTTATTACTAAAGGAAAGTGTCTGTGGTCTTTGATTGATTTTTAGTAGGTGTGCACCAATGCATCGGTTAAACATTGGTATCGATCAATATAGTTTACAGACATCAGCCCATCTGCAAACCATGTCAGCCGATGTGTATCTGTTGTGACGCATCATTTTTAACTTGCTATCGAGTATATCTTACTGCTGGGTTAGAGTAGAGGTTTGTTATTGGGCAGAGTAAGTCACCTCTTGGACACACTCTGATCTGATTTCATGGAAAAGAGTCACATTTTTCAGCAGTGTGTGAGTCTTAAACCATCTCTGAGAAAGAACAGCAATAGTAAATAAGTTAGACATGTTGTAATGACATTTCAAGAGGAGGGACTACTAACAACACTTTAAAAACTTCCTTTCACATCGCGCATAAAAAAAAAGAAAACTTTATTTCAGCCCTGCTCAGAACAGGCTGTTTGTGTGTCTGTAGCTTGAAATGCAAATGAGCCGAGTTCCACCACGCTCCTTTCTGGAAGGGCTTGGGTGGCTCTGGTTTCCTTGCACCATGCCCTATTGTTTACAGTGAAAATGCAGACTCAGAGTGCAGAACAAACACCTAGCTGTGGGAGTGTCACCCACCTGGGGGAGGGGTTGCTGCCTTTTGTGATGTCACAAAGGGATATCTCCAAACGGCCTGTTTGAGCCCACATTTTCTAAAAAAGTTGAGCAGGCAGAAGACGGAGAGGATGGACTTTTCTCATCATTGGGAGGTTTGTAGACGGACTAAGGACACATATTAGTGATACAAGAACATGGTCAAGTGTATTTTGCATAATATGTGACCTTTAAACCAACAGGTTGTTGCTGAAGACAAAATCATTTTTCAAATAGACTTAACTTATTAGCACTGTTTTTGTGCATCTTAAAACATTATACATGGAAATCAGTATGGTTGAACTGGTCAGTAACTTGAAAAAGAATTGTGATAAAATCGTGATTGTGATTCTGCCATTCAAAACTAAATTGGGATTATATATTTTCCATATCGCCCACCACTATTATGGCACCTCACAACTGCAAAAAGAGACCAAAGGTTTGAGTCAGCCTGCCAGACGGTGGATTCTAAACAACTTTAAGTTCAAGCAAAGAGCAAGGAATTATCAAATTAAACACCAAAAATAAATGTGGTGACAACACAACATTAAAGAGACACGACTAAAAGATCTGCAATAATAGAACAGAAGTCCAAGGACTTTGTTTACAACCAAGTGATATCACTCTCTCTTCTTAAATTATTCAAAGGGTTCCTTCCTCAGGCTCAGTGTCGATCACATAGCTACAGAAGATAAGAGGACATGTTGAATGTCTATTCTGTGCGCGATTTGTGCTTGAATTAAACACCTAATCTAATAATTACATGCATCACTTAAAATGTGAAACCCACCGTGACGGAGCTCAAGCTAACTTGTAATTTTCTTCACACCTCCTCCCACATTCTCCACTCCTCTTATTTATCATTACTCTGTCTTTTCAAGTGTTGGACTAATGTTAGACAACAGATGGTGAGAGAAAGGAGGCGGTTGTGCGTGTAACTTTTTATGTGTACTGGAGATCGGAGTAAGGCAGCTCCACAGTATCAGATAACCAGTAAGGCTCCTCTCCGATTGTCTGAAACATAAAAAGAGACATCTGTGCCAGCTCACAGATCGGCCCTCGCTCTGTGTGGACTTTGTTTTTTATCTGACAAACAATAGAGGATTTGACTTTAGCTGGTGGTAGCTATCTCTATATGGTGATGATTAAACTTAGGCAATTAAAATCTTAATTACTGGTGTGATTTACACAAGCCAATAACTCTCCTCTGAGGACTCCCAAGTGTTTTTACTCTCCTGCTCCTCTGATAACACACATATCAGAGGACTTAACAACCTCACAGGAAGTCCTATTCATGCGGGGGGATTATTTAAATCGTCCCCTCATGTGCTTACGCAACTCTATTAAACCACTCTTTTTCTTCTTCTCCGGTAAAGCAATCACTGAATGGCTGCTTGCATCAGGTGGGCCAGTAGAATTTGCCAGAATTTGTGAAATTCATTCAGTGTGGATATTTCTACTGGTGCAGCAGAACCACAGAGCTTTAATCACACAAAGCCAAAACCTTTTCCAGCAGCTCCTATAATAACCAATCCAGTTAAGTTAATAAATACCTGTGCAATTATGTATAAGGCTGTAGTCATGCAGCTTTCTAATCTACTCATATTACAGCTGAATCATGCTGCCTTAACTGAAAGAAGTCAGACCCTGCTAACATCAAAAAAATAATTTCAACTTTATTAAGTGACATCCACATCACCAAAAAGGATATTTCACACTGTGGGTTTTGTTCCGTCTAACGGTGCGCGCAGCCTCCACCACTGGGTTCGTTTCTGAAAGTCAGGGCAGCAGAGCGCAGCCATGAGGCGCTGGACTTGCAGGTAACAAAGATCACAGGAGAACTACAAGACCACACAGTTGCAGTTGCTTAAAGTTGCATAAAGTTGTCTGTTGCATGTCGGCTGTGACAGGTTTAACTGGCATATAACCACTGGAACAATGCAGAACCAGCACAGGCCTGTGGATGTCAACCTGCAAGGACGACCAAAGGCTGGCAGTGGAAGCACTATACGTCACACTCAGCGAAACCAATTTAACATGGTTAACAGATACATGGTATCTATCTATCTGTCCTGTGTTAAAACTGTGTAAAATAACGTGTGCTCTTTTGGGTGTTTTGGAGTGCTTTCTTACCTTTAGACTAGTTGAATAGTCTGAATCAAAATTGGCATTTAATAGACAGGGGAAATAGTTACTAGGAACAATGACAATGCAATGCAATACTGATGATGACTAAGATACATTTTCTTGCTAAACCTACAGTACATTCATAAGAAATATTCTTTTCACAGGAACAGTGGTCCTGCACACCTGCAGAGCAGCTGCACCAAACTGTACTCCTACAACATCCAACAGGTCAAGTTTGTTTCTGAGCTCTCTCTTTCAGGTTTCTATATCACATGAAAAGTATCTATCTCTCAAACAACTCCCATATTCAAGCCTCTGTGCAGGATAATAATCACCACTGAGCCTGTGTGCGCTCGCGCGTGCGTGCGTGCGTGCGTGCGTGCGTGCGTGTGTGTGCGTGTGCGTATGTGTATAAGCTATACACATCTCAGTGTCTCTGTGCCCAGCATACAATTATACCTGTCAGGGAGCAAAAAGAAAGAGCCAAAGTAACAATGAACCTTCCAAATCCTCATTGATATTCAAAGCAGAACTCATGTAGTTTTAAGGACTCCCACCGTGGGTGCCTGAGAGAAAAATATTCAACAAGCTCAAATCAACCATAAATTCCGTCTGAGGTCATGGCAGCTGTGCACTTGTGTTAAAACCTCTGATCAAAGTTGCTATCCTACATTGTAAAATAAAATAAAAAAGACCACAGGCTGGAGGGCATCACAGAGAAGCCTCCGTTTATCATCACCCACTGACAAAAACCCCACTTAAAGAACAGATTACTTTGCTTGACTTATTTCCTCGCTCTCAACAAGCGTGGTGTTGATTGCCTCCATTCTTGCACAGTCTTCACTTACCATTCCTCATTGATGACGTAAATATAAAATTTTATCTCAACAGAAGTGTTTAAGGATGTATCAAGGCTATAAGACCATCTTGACAAAAGCCTGCTGGTATATGGGCAATGTTTCAGCAGACCACTACACAATATAACAGATACTGCGATTACAGATGCCCTACACCAAAATGAAAGATCAAGACCATGCCAGGTTTTTTTTTTCTGTGTAAAAAATGCAAAACAACAATTAAACAGTGTCAGTCAGATATTTTGGTTTGGTATTCAAAGAAATACCTGAGTTGTGCTGTGCAAAGCCCATTCAATGACAATCCAAAACTTAAAGATTGGTGAGGGTAAATGGTAAAAATGTACTTGTTTTTTGTGGCAGCTGTAATACCACTTTAAGTATAAGTATACTATTATGCTGCCGGAGTGATAACTTAATTTAATAGTCTTTATTACTGTGTGTTAACCTGCCTCAAATTGAAAAAGTTCCATACAGCTGTCTTGTATCAATAGCAACATCAACAGCACCAAAAACTACACCTTCCAAAATTACTATAAACTTAAATGAACAACTCTCCGGCAGATTCTGACCTTCATGAAGTGAGAGTTTACTACATGGACGTTGTACTGCATTAGTTTAGCTTAGGGTAATAATAAAGTGAAAAGTGGATGTACATCAATAGGCATTTCAGTGGCCTCACCACAGGCCTTTAATACTAAAATCTAATGTCTATGAAACTCAGAGCACCCCAGGGATAAATAGAATAAGTCATTTCCTGTCTGCAGATAGTAGTGACCAGGAAAGGAGGATTCAGCTCATTGACCGGATATTAATGGCTGCTTCCGGTGATGAAGTACTGTTGAGACCAGGTGATGGATTGGGGACACCTTCGCTCTGAACTGAAGCATTTGGCGGCTCCATTGTAAAGCAATTAGACCGTTACGATAGAGTCACTTTGGCAGCAGATCTGTCTGAGAGACCCCAGGTGGGCTAACCAGGAGAGAATAAAAACTCTGCCTTAAGATGGACATAATAATGAGAGATTTGACATCAAATGAGGGGAAAGGGGAGAGTTTGGGCTGATTTAGTACCAGGAGATGCTACCAGCGATTGATTCAAGATTCAAGATTCAAAGATTCAAGATTCAAAGTGTTTATTGTCATATGCACAGTAAGAAACAAGTTTCCCTGTACAATGAAATTCTTACTTTGCTGTCCACAATGAATGCCAACAATAAAAAATATAAAAGATTTAAAAAAGCAGAGTAGAAATAATAATACTAATAATAATATATACAAATATACAAAAAAATAAGGCAATGTGAAGGCAG
Organism: Tautogolabrus adspersus; assembly: GCA_020745685.1. NCBI lineage: Eukaryota > Metazoa > Chordata > Actinopteri > Labriformes > Labridae > Tautogolabrus > Tautogolabrus adspersus. The sequence continues at coordinate 5,926,040 of CM036549.1, read as the reverse complement.
TATATAGTGCAAAAAATAGAATTTAAACTGTGCAAAGAATGGAATTTAAACTGTGCAAAAAATAGAATTTAAACTGTGCAAAAAATAGAATTTAAACTGTGCAAAAAATAGAATTTAAACTGTGCAAAAAATAGAATTTAAACTGTGCAAACTGAGCATGAGGTAGGTTGTTATACTGTCAGGTGTTTAGGAGTCGGACGGCAGTGGGAAAGAAAGAGTTCTGGAGTCTGGAGGTCCTGCATTTCACACTTCTGTACCTCCGGCCTGAGGGTAGGAGTGTGAACAGTCCGCGCTGGGGGTGGGTGGGGTCTTTGAGGATGGAGGCAGCTCTCCTATGGACTCTGCGGTGGTAGATGCTCTGCAAAGAGGGCAGTGGAGTCTTAGTGATCCTCTCAGCAGTCTTCACCACTCTCTGCAGGCGTCTGCGGTCCATAGCAGTGGTGCTTCCGTACCACACGGTGATGCAGCTGGTCAAGATGCTCTCAATAACGCAGCTGTAGAAGTGATGAGGATCTTGGGGGACATACCAAACTTCTTCAGCCTCCTCAGAAAGTACAGCCGCTGTTGCGCCTTCTTGACGAGCTGTGTGGTGTTGAGTGTCCAAGTGAGGTCCTCACTGATGTGGACGCCTAGGTATTTGAAGCTGCTCACCCGCTCCACCTCAAGCTCCCGGATGAACAGTGGCTGATGAGGTCTCCTCTCCTTTCTCATGTCCACTATTAACTCCTTCGTCTTGTCCGTGTTGAGGGTGAGGTCGTTGTCATCACACCATGACACCAGGCTGGCCACCTCCCTCCTGTAGGCCGCTTCGTCCCCGCCTGTGATACGTCCTATCACTGCGGTGTCATCTGCAAACTTCAGGAGGATGTTGTCTTTGTGGGAGGCGACACAGTCGTGGGTGAACAGGGTGTAGAGGATGGGACTGAGGACGCATCCCTGTGGGGTGCCAGTGTTTGTAATAATGCTGGCTGAGGTCCTATTACCAATCCTGACAGACTGGGGCCTGCCAGTCAGGAAGTCTAGGAGCCAGTTACAGAGGGTGGGGTGCAGGCCAAGTGTAGACAGTTTGTGGGTGAGTTTGTGTGGGATGACCGTGTTGAAGGCGGAGCTGTAGTCAACAAAGAGTATCCTGGTATAGGAGTCTTTGTTTTCCAGGTGCGAGAGAGAATAGTGGAGGGCAGCAGCGATGGCATCTGAGGTGGATCTGTTGGGCCGGTAGGCATACTGCAGGGGGTCCAGGTTGTCTGGTATGCTGCTCTGGATGTGGGCTAGTACCACTCTCTCGAAACACTTAGTGATGATTGGAGTGAGCGCCACTGACCTCCAGTCATTCAGGCAGGTGGGTGGGCTCTTCTTGGGAAGGGGGACGATGGTTGTGGTCTTGAAGCATGAGGGAACGGTGCTCTGGCTGAGGGAAAGGTTGAAGATGGAGGTGAAAACATCAGCCAGCTCGTCAGCACATGCTCTGAGGGCCCGCCCAGGGATTTTGTCTGGTCCTGCTGCCTTGCGGGGGTTGATCTTCCTCAGGGCTCTGTGTACCTGGCCTGAAGAGACAGCTGGTGGAGGGGAGGGGGGTTGGGTGGTCTGTGTGTGTGTGTGCCTGGTCTCTCTGCTGTGACTAGAGGTCTCAAAGCGGGTGAAGAAGCTGTTGAGGTCATCCGGCAGGCTGTCTGTGGAGCTGATGGTACTTCCGGTCGTCCTGTAGTCTGTGATGTGCTGCAGACCTTGCCACATCCGCCCGGAGTCAGCAGTGGAGTAGAAGCCATCCAGCTTCTCTCTGTACTGCCTCTTGGCCATTGTGATGGCTTTCCTCAAGCCATACTTTGCAGCTTTGTACTCCATCTCATTGCCAGATCTGAATGCAAGAGAGCGAGCACGCAGCTTGTGGCGCACCTGGCTGTTAATCCAAGGCTTCTGGTTGGGGAACCTCCTGATTTGTATGGTGGGCACAATGTTATCAACACAGGTGCTAATGTACCCAGTCACATACTCAGCATAGTCCTGTATGCTGACAGAAAAGTCCTCCAGAGTGGCTGCAGCTTTAAACACATCCCAGTCTGTCTGAGCAAAACAGTCCTGCAGGGTGCTCTCAGTCTCTGGGGTCCAGAGTTTGACCTGTTTGGTGACGGGGTTTGCTTGTTTCAGCTTTTGTCTGTAGGCCGGGTACAGGAACAAAGAGATGTGGTCCGAATGTCCAAAGTGGGGGCGGGGGGGCGGCCCTGTATGCACCGCGTATGTTAGTGTAGACATGATCCAGTGTGTTCTTATTTCGGGTGGGAATGTTCACATGTTGATGGTATTTGGGGAATACAGTCCGTAAGTTGCAGTGGTTGAAGTCACCAGCAGTGATAAAAACAGCATCAGGATGAGCTGTCTCCGTCGCGCTGATGACGTCATGGAGTTTGCTGAGCGCTGCCATGGAGTTAGCTCGCGGGGGGAATGTACACAGCGGCCAAAAACACAGCAGTAAATTCCCTCGGTAGATAATGGGGACGGCATTTCAGCAGTAAAAACTCCACATCTGGCGAACAGTGCTGGTAGATAGTCTGTATATCCCCACACCACGACTTGTTGATAAACACACAAACACCTCCCCCTTTTGCCTTACCGGAGGCTGCGGTCCGGTCTCCTCGATGTATGGAGTGAGTCTGTAGCTGAATGGCGCTTTCTGTGACTTTGTCTGAGAGCCAGCTTTCGGTAAATATTAGAGCGCAGCACTCTCTTATTTCCCGCTGTGTTGTAATCCTGGCTCTTAGCTCGTCAAGTTTGTTTTCCAGGGACCGCACGTTGGCTAGCAGGAGGCTGGGTAGAGGTGGTCGGCTAGCGCGAGCTTTTAGCCTAGCATGAAGCCCTCCTCTCTTGCCACGCTTGCGTCGCCGTCTCCGGAGCGCTCTCCTGGGGTCAGCTTGCTCATTTGAGCTCGGTGTTTCGGGGCCTTCCTGGGGTTGGTGGCGGTGGCTGCGGGAGCGAACAATGACTTGTAACTCCGGTGGTATAAAACCAGTAAATTCAAAAGGATTTTGCAGAGTGGCGATGTCCAAAAGTGCCTGTCTGTTGTATGTTAACAGTGCACTGCATTTGTGCACTGCAGTAAAAACAAAAAACACACAAAAAAACAAAAAAAGCCGGCATTCGAGAGCGGAGCGAGCAAACACGTCTGCCGCGCGGGGCGACATGCTGAACTGAACGTGTGTTTGAGTGTGTACGTGTGAGCTTGCACTAATATGAGAAGCATGTATACAGAAGGGGGCATGGCCTTTAAGACAGTATATGAATGCTTAGAAGGTAAAAGCTATCATTTTCTGTCTGAACATTTGAAGGTTAAAGTCTTTGTAAATTACGAAAGTATGGAATAGTTATAAAGGAGGAAGAGAGAGAACTGCTTTGTGTAGGACAAGGGATTCCTACATGAGACTCATATGGCTTAAGTTGAAGAAAGTTTATATACATACATGACTCCGGAGGAGAAGTGGATTAAGCCTACTAGACTCTCCTTCAGGCTTTCGAATATATCCTAAAAGATATTATTATTGTCAGGGTCATATTGACCCACCTAAACTAGTCTGTGATGTCAAGGACAATTTGGAGCAAACACTAAGTTCTACCAAACATGCAGATATGAAGGACCCTTGATACACTAAGCTGTCCTTGCTTCTCTAGTCACAGCTGAACTCTATCAGGTCTGACTGACATTAGGAACAATGAATAAACCAAATAATGTCTGTACATCTAAATAGATACCAAAAATTCCACCACAGTACCTGAAATGAACTGAAAGTGTGATAACTTTAAGGCTTTGCATTGAGATGTATCATTTTAAGTTAACTGATTTAGGTCAAATGTCCAGTCCCCCCCCTGACAGAACTGGATCTGTGCAGTTGATGGAAATTCTTTTCTATCCTTGAGGCATAAAGTTCATGCTGCCAAAAATGTGAGAAGAATAAGTGCTGACCCTCACACCTTCAGCCATGACTGGGTTCATACTCATACAGTCAAACACACATTCACAACTGGAAGCCGGCCAACTGGTGCAAGCCGTTGGCCAAGTAATTTTTAGCCAATGGAGCAAAGAGTTACTAAGTGTCTTGCTCAAGGGCACCACAAGGGTAGTTTTCAAAGTACCACCAGTGCACTTTGTTTTAATCAGAACGACCAAGCTGGTCCAAAAATTCAATCTGTTCCACTCCATTACAGACCACTGCTGTTGTTGCCTGCTTTGAAAAACCTGGATTTTAACAGTCCCATTTCCCAGGTAACTGAGTTACATTAAAGATGCAGTGCTTGACTTGGTTCCAAAATCCCAAACCAAGACTCTTCACAATAATTTCCAAAACAGTGGCAAACTATGGGGGATTCTGGGGGTTTTCTTAGTGAGTATAGTCTTTTGAACTTCTTAAAGCTTCTTATAACAATTAAAAATGTGCACAACACTGAAAATGATATTATAGCAGCCCCAACTTTCAGGCACATAAAGAAGATTTGGGCCTACTTGTGCACTAAGATGTTACATAATATTTGTTTGTGTCATTCAAAATAGGGTCATTGTCATTGACCACTGAGCCCTCTAACATAGTTATCATCATGATTCAAAAGCCCCCCTCTCTCACTGCCACACTAAATTCCTAGATCAGCCTACAAGAGTGTTTTTACCTCACCAAAATTATTAATTAATTCTGCCCGTGTTCAAAAGTCAGAATAGAATAAAAATCCCTGTGTGACCTCAACAACAAGCGCTCAGTCCTTTTCAACAAGCAACGTTTGAGAGACAACCAAATGGTCCCTTCATTTTATAATGAACACATTTTTGCAGCCCTTACTGAATGAGAAATATTCACTAGAAGAAAGAGGGGGCCTTGTATAATAGAGACAGCATTCTATTAGACACTTACAAGATGTACCTTTCACACAAATCAGAGCACAGCAGACACCCCTTTGATTTGTATGCACATAAATAATTGTATGAGTGCACACCCACCTATTAAAGATCCGCCTGTGATACACAATATGTGTTAATGTAGACCAATGGGGTTTCAGAGACTCTAATAAAAGGGACCATAGTCAATCAAATAACTTGTTTGGTCTATTCAGTTAGTATTTTTTAAACTAGGAGCGTTTGTTGAGCAAGCATGCTCTGCCCTTTTTTCATATTCTGATATTCAGGCATTACAGCAGGAAGCTCTCAAGAAGATAGAAAAACTCCCCTCGTTGCTATTTGATGAATTAAGGGTTAAGTGTTTTGCTCAAGGGCACGTAAGTGGAAGTTGCTGAGAGCTGGGAATGATGAAAGAAATTATTCACTTTTGCTGTGGTTTAAACAGCATGACATTTGTGCTGTGTGCTGCTGTCTAACCTTTGGGGCGCCTTAGGCAACAATCAGCTCTGTCTCTGTGTTTACAGAGAGATGCACTCCAAACTTTGGAGACCTGGTAGACAAATCTGCTGCTCATCACTATCACATACATACAGTGCAACATAAGTGCATTCACAGTAGCCCAGAGGCCAGGCCTAAAGGCACTGTACCGTATTATTTCAAGGCTGCTCAACACAGTATTGAATCAGCGGAGCAGCTGCAGTACAGTGCCACAGTATACACTGACTCTATCACACATCACAAGTGGACTACTACTGGCTTGGATACAGAACCTGGGCCATTTCATCTCAACATAGAACTTAACAACCTTTACAATTTGTATTGTGTGTGACTTTGTGATACGAGCAATTACGGCATCATTGTCCAAAGAGTTCATATAATATCGTACCATCATCAAACTTCTGATTTACACTCCTCGTAATTTATAGAATTTATAAACAAAACCTTAAATACATGAGGTCAAGAAAAGTAAATGTACTAAATTCAAATAACTCATTCCACATCTCAGATCACAAAATGATTACCCCATCCTTTCTTTTAAAAAGCAGTTTGGAGATAGAAGCACTTTTAAACTTGTCCCATTGGGGAAGTTTCCCTGAGCTACTTTAAGAGAGTCCTCCTTCTTAAAGCTTCTTTCTCTTGGAAAAAGAAAACATGAGATATTTCTGTTTAGGCACTTTGTATATTATTTCAGAAACTTGTAGGTCAGACATATAGAGCACTCGAACTTTCACCTGGCAAGCTCTGAAGTGATTTTCCCGGACTGTTTGCCTTTTTTAGCCCTTTCCTGTTTATGGGGTAGTGTCAGGACAGTAAATCTTAGCAGAGATTCTTGACAGCTGGCCTGTCTTTGCAGAAAAACACATCAAGAAAGCCTTCACGTCAATTCCACCCAACTGGAATTTATTTCCTCATACATAACCAAAGATGTGTTAGGAGCTGTCAGAAGCCCCCATGAGCTAAAATAGACCAACTCTGACATTTCCTTGAGATTTCCAGATGCAAATGTTATCTTTTACTTGAGCTTGACTATCCTAAATTATTTCACAGACACTATCTTTATGGTAAAGCTTCTTGGACAGACAGGTCTGTAGATGCACTGAACAATCAGTGACAATGTTGGCGACCAGCAGTGTTAAAAACAGTAAAACATTGAATCTTCAGCAGTTCACTATCCTGAAGATTTTCCACACCAGAGCCAAAATCTTTTTAAGGAGAAGTGGATTGTTTTAACTCTAGCAGAAAATATTGCCAGAGGGTTTATCTGCCAAAGCACAACAGTGTACAGCACAGGCCTTATACATGACAGGCTCTCTAGGTTTAAACTGCTTGGTTGAGTTGGGGAATAAAAGTACTTTGGTGGTGAACACAGTGTTCCTCAACAGTCTCAAACAACTCAAAACTATTTGCACAACATGCCTTGTATTCCATGCACACACAGCTTCATACACCAATGGCAGCGCCTTTAAAAGCAACATGGGATTCAGTTTTTGTGCAGGAAACTTTGACATGCAGACTGGAGGAGCCAAATGAAGCATGCAAAATGATCACTGTGGGTGTTTTGTGATGCTCCAACATCCTGTTTCAAAAGGTATCAGAGAACACAAAAAAACTAAGAATTTAATCGACCGGGCTACCTTGGTTTCAAATAAAGCCAACTTATGATTGAAAAATATTTGGAGGTCCTGCTGTTGGAAACATGGAGCAAGAGAAACTTCATTTAAGGACTTCAGAATCAGTTCCATGCAATGAATCAATTAAAACTAGCCCCAAGTTTAATGAAATGTCTATCTGCCTGCCACTATCTAATCAACACTGCAACCATTAGCAGGCTGTAGAGCTGCTACAGGCCAATCAGCTCCCATTTCTCTGACGTGTGGCCAAGTCTTTGCATGTCAATGTGCCTGGCAGCAACCCAGGAGTCAACCCAATGAATTAAGACCGGCCAGGACTTCATCTGTTTTTTCATCTAATCCTCCCTTCCTCTGGTCCCTTTGCAGGAAGTCCATAGCATCAACAGCCCAAAGAACACAAAACTACACTCTTATTGGAATAACTGAAGAAGATACAAATACAAAGTAAGACAAGAGGAAGACAGGGAGATATGTCCGCCAACAAGGTCATTCCAAACTTTCTTGTCTTGTGTCTTCCTCTCTTCCTTTGTAGGTGTTTGTCCTTAAGTGTCCCCTATGCCAGTATTCTGCCTTTGTTTCCCTTGAAACCAATTAGAATAAGAAGTCAGAGACAGGAAGTGTGCAGCTGATGGAAAGAGAAAACTGTTGTCTTAGTGTTGTGGCTCTGGCTCCAAAACAACAAGATTTATGTCCCTATCGCCATCCCATCACATCTCCTGACTGTCCAGCACAAGTAAAAGATAACTCTAAATGCTGACTGGGTACCTAACCTTGGCAGTGGCTCCAGGGACCAGGGCCAAGGCAGGCTCTTAGGCTCTCTCTCTTAGAGGAGAGAGTCAGAGACAGAAAGAAATACAGCTGTAAGCCCTTGATGTGTCCCCTGGGCTAAACAACAATCTGCTGCTTTCAGAGGCCATCCCTGAACTCATCAGGCAACACAGGTTTGCTAAAGTGGAGCGGATTAGGCTTAAGTAGAGTTATACAGCAGAGGAAAACATTGGGAATGTGAAATGTGCTGTTTTTGTGGGATCGGTGATTTATTTTGTATGTCAAAGGAGAAAAGCAAAGTGTCTTAAATGCTTATTTCTGTCTGCAGTACTGTATAAAGAATTTAGTACCTCATTTGCTAAAGTGAGTACCCGGACTACTGAGTCCATATCACAGTGGCCAAAGTTTGAGTCTATCCTGGGCTCTCCCTCCTGCTCCCTTTTGTCTATTCGTCGTCACTATAAAGACAAAAAGCTCCTAAAAGTCTTCACTTATCATATTCTGTTGTTTCCTGTATTGATATCTAAACACCTGCCTTTTTGCTGGGCGAACCTGAGGAAGATACAGGTGGAACGCGTTGTTAGCTCACAATAAAATACAGTAAAGTTATTTTCAGTGTTTCCACAGATTTTTGATTTATTTTTCATGGTAAGTTCCTGTGCACACCTGAGGACGTGTTTAGGCTGTGCACGGGGTACCCTGTTGGTCATTTAGATTAAACCTGCCTTTTGTATTTTCCTGCCTTTGAGAAACACTTTGTATCTTGGGTTTGGAAAAGTACCCTTAGGGTTGTTATTACTATATTGATTATAACTTCAAGCAGAGCTGGATCAAAATGACTATTCATTTGTCTTCATGTTAATCCATTGAATGGAGCCTTTTTCTGGTTTAATCTCTACCAGTTCCTTAGAAAAATATCTGTTTCTTAAATGTTCCACTTTCTTCCCAAACAACTTTCTTTTCTGTTTGGTGTTTTTTGCTGGGTCGATAGCATGCGAAAGGTTTATCAGAGCTGTTTGCACCAAAATAAATGCCTAATGCTGATGCTGTAAACAGGGTTAATGAGAGTGCTGACACTGAACGAACAGAATTTTGAGTTTGGAAACTCTGTGGGAACAGAGTTCAGTTGGAGGTGAGGAGACTGGATCAGATGTGATCGCTGTCACAACTGGACTCATCAAAAGAGCGTCCAGACAGCAGCATACTCAAAGGTGACATTTCATTTGTCTAAAGTGCCAGGAGCAGAAAGTCACTGAGCTGTTTCCAGTCATGCCCTGAAGCACAAAAAGTCTACACGTTTTAAACATTAAGATGCTTCATGCATTAGGATACATAATTCATGACGTGACTGTATAAAGAGCACTTGTTCAGGCGTTAAACCCTTAATAAAGTATGTGACTATTTACAGTGCTGTGCTATGTTTTGTAGGAAGTACCGAGTATTTAATAATTGATTACTTTTGTCATTTAGGCTGTTCAAACAAGGAGTAAGTGCTTTTTAATCAATTTACAGTTCAATATTCAGTCTACAATTTCCTTTGGTTAAAATGAATGGTTGTATAACATGCTGTAAATTGAATATCTGTATCATCTCAAAGAATTTCTTAGAAATAAATGTCTGTTACGTCAATATGCTGAATGATATAACACAATGTTGACTGAGCCTGTAGCCCACTGCTAAATGCCCTTTAACAGTATTTTAAGGATTACATTTGCTCCTCAAATTCCTATTCAAAATTTCAAGCAGTGCACACATTGACATGATTTTCATCACCAAGGAGTGACTGGTCGGTCATAGGCCCAACATTGTTCAAACTAATGCAGTAGCCTTGCTTTTGAACTCACTTGTGAGTGTACTATTTTTTTCTGGTCTTTGCTAGCTTTGCAGATCAACAGTTACTTACTTACTGTAAGTCAGAAAAGGTCTAAAAACAGGCATTGTCCTCTGTGAAACAAAGTCAACATTGAACGATTGTTTAAACCTAAACTATGCTCTACTTCTAAACCAGAAAAATAAAGTTTGGTGATGTCCAGATTAGGCCATGATTTGAGCTATAAAAAGTACAACAGTGTTCATCTCCCTTCGGTTTACATCCTCTGTGTAACTCATTCATTTACCCCAACCTGACAAGTCTCTATACTTTATCAAACACATGTGCACGGACAAAACAATATATAGGAGTTTGCAAATGTAAGGCCATGTCATCTTACATCAACCCAGTCGAGAGAAACATTTCACATACAGAGTATCATGTATTTCTCATTTCTGAAGGGATATCCCATTCAGTCAGAGTGAAACTATCAGAAAGTTAAGATGTTATAAATCTAAACATCAAGCACAAATGTCACTTGCCTTCTCTTACAAAGAATTAAACAAAATAGTGTGCTGTTGGATTGTATAAGTTTTGGCTAGGTGAGTTTGTAAAGATGAACGCACTTTGTCTGGTGGACTTTAAAAGGTTAAAGTGATTACAGTTCTAAAAGCCCGTAATAACATTTAGTCTAAAGCGAGAAGGTATAAAAATAACAGACGCTACCATTAATGACCTCAGGGGGGGATTTTTATCTCAGACAGGCTTTCTTTACTGTTGGCTGCCTGCCTGCCTGCCTGCCTGCCTGCCTGCCTGCCTGCCCTGTCAGCCTGATAACAGCTGAGCAGCAGGGAAAACAGTATAACTGGTAATAGGCAAAGCTTAGTACCATACCAGAGCAATCATGGATTTCTTAGAAGTGGAACAAGTGGCAGAACAATCGTGGAACATGGATTAACTGGCATTTTCAAAAAGGTAGATAAAGAAAACGAAGGAAGAGACAACACACACGAGCTGCATACTTGTGTCCACCTTTGCTTTCACTGCTGCAATGCCTTAAAGCAACAAAACTCTTCAGTTATTCATTTACAGTACAGCGATCAATAGCCTTTACTCTGCAGATGAGAGACAACGTTGTATGGAGAAAATTGATTGGAAAACCATGGACGGTTAATTTTGTCATTAGTATTCTATCCAGCTCAGCTTGATACCACATTCAGTAAGAGGTCCGGAGACTTTCTGCAGCAGTCTTGAGTAAGATTATAGTCCAAAGAGCAGATTCAGAGAAACTCCAAACACAAATTACTCCAACATGCATCATCGCATTGTGAATCTTCCTTTGAGAAACTTTGGCAGCACAGATAAAGCACTTTAAGTTACTAAGTGTTTTGTGCCACAAAAATAGAGCAACATAAAAGGATCAAATTCAAGTGTGAATACGACAGTGCATGTTTCTTAAAGCTTGGGGGTTGGACTATGAAGGCACAGTCAACCAGAGGATCTGTGCTGCAGGATAAAAAATATGTTCCAGGGACCTTGACCTGGTAAAGCCTACTATGTATTATAAAACAAGCAACGAGGGGATAAAGGCAAATCAGTCAGAACATGCTCTCATCTCTTTCTATTAATCAAAATCCTACAGGTGCAGGATTTTGAATTCTTTTAAAAGGTAGGTGTCATTCTGAAGGCTGAGCTCCACATAAAGTGAATTACAAAAATCAACAAGGGAGGAGATAAAAGTCTGTACAACTTTTTTGAGATCATTGAGGGTTAGGAAGGACTAAATATTAGCTTTAATCTACGTCTGTCTGAGGGAACAAACTGGTGATCTTTCGATCCACAGACATACAATTACATTAAAAAAAAACCTATAGATATCTACCCTTTAGTTGTTGTTTCTTTGTCTAAGCAGTATTAAAAATAGTGGATGTAAGTGAGAATTGGGGCTGCCTGGTTATATTCTAACTATTCTTTTTCCTTTATTTGTGTTGATTAAAGTCTTATTGAAAATGATCAAATCTGTTTTCCAAGAGAGACCTTATCAAGAGGGCAGCATAATAATATTGTTACAAGCAGTGCACTTATTGCAATACTGACTTAATAGAACAAGAGTCAGGTACTACTGAAAAAATATGATATCGAGTAAGGCTCTTTTTACATGTTGGGAATTGCTAGAATATCATTTTTAAGAAAAATCAATACATAAGGTGTAAAAGCATTAAGTAAAAGTTTGCTTCAAAATGGACTTGAACCGTGTTACAGAACCGACCCCTCTTATGTGCGAGCATGGACAAAAAAGCATGAAAAGGTGTAATCACAAAATCGATCAGAAAAATTGGCGTATAGAGCACAGAAAAAAAAGAGGCAAGAGCAGTTTTGCAAAGAGAAAAAACACTGAGATTTGATTTCAGCACCATGGACAGCTCACATGGCTCTCGTAAAAACTAAGGACCTCACAAGGTTTCATCTAAATCAATCCTATCTGTACACAAATCAGACATGCTCTTTTATCACCCCATTTGCTAATGGGCTTTTTTTACACTATGCAGCATTGACAATAATGCACTATATGGGCCAAATCTAAATTCTGAGTTTATAGCTTCTGAGCACTGGAGCCAATACCAATAGCACCACCCACACTAATGTACACACACACCCCCTACTCCATGTACCAGCTGCTATGAGGGGTCCAGTTACATGCATGCTTTGTAGTAGTGGTCTCTGTATGGTGTACATGTACACAGCTGTTGCAACTAGGGCTGCAAATAAAGTGATATCATTGATTAACCTGCACATTATCTTCACTTTTAATTGATTTATAGCTTCGGCTAAAAAATGTCAAAAAGATTTGAAAAGGCTAATTCAATTTTCAAGGGCCAGAGATGTCTTTAAATAGCTTCTACTGTCGAACCAACTGGTCAAATCCAATGAATTTTCTTTTTTTTTTAAACTACAAATAACAGCAATCCCTGACATGTAATATGCCAGAGCAAGCAAATAGTTTACAAAACAAAACATAATCATAATATATTGTTGTTACAACAGCAGAGAGGTGCAAAACATTGCTAAAAGAAAAAGAAAAAACTGCCAAAGTTGCTTCCAGACAACAAAACCCTGGCATTTTGTCTTCAAAAGATCTATTTGAGTCACACATGGAGAAAAAAAGATATAATATAAAGCAGGAGCTATTATACACAACAAGCTGTAGGTATATATACAGCCTATTGTAATTATAAACAACAGGCTGTAGGACATGGACAGTGCAAGAAATTCCTATAACTGTGACAGATCACTGTAATGCTCTTACCTGCTTGATGAATTTGCATTCTATAGCGGTGTGCAGGTTTAGTGCAAAAGAAAGAAAAACACTTACCTTCACCGCCTCAGCATGAGTGACTTTGTCGAAGACTTTGTCGTTGACTTTCATGATCTGGTCACCGATCCGAAGACCCTCTTTTTCCGCCAGGCTCCCCGGTTCCACTAGAGACACATAGATGCCGACCCCGTGCTCCGAGCCTCCCCGGATGCTGAAACCCAGGCCCTCGTTGCTCTTGTGCCGCTTCATGTTGACCTGCCGCATCTCTCCAGGCGGTTCGTGGATAAAGTTTCTTCCGAGCAGCGGCACCAGGGGAGCTGTCCCCTCGCTGCTGGTGCTGAAGCTGTCCGGCGAACCCCGCAACGCTACCTGGTATTCAGGCGGGTTGTTTGGGGAAAAATGCCCCGAAGGAGTCGGGCTGGCGCTTGGGTAGTCGCCCGGTGGGGGTTCAGCGTTGCCATTGCTTGCAACTAAATCCGATTTTAAATAGAGGCCCTCCGAGGTGTACTGCTCGAAGAGGAGCTGATCAGAGCGGGGGATGACCAGCCGCAGCATGGGCAGAAGTTGCCTCTTGCTGGGCGCATTGAGGATGACGTTCAGGGTCTGCACTAGGTCATACACGTTCCGTTTGGAGTGGTAGACGTTGAGGCAGTGGATGAACTGCTCCCTCTCGAAGTCATTGAGCAGGAGGTTGAGAGCGTTGTGCAGCTTCTTCACGTTGGCCGATAAAGTCCGCGCGCTGGAGGCCACAGAGTTGGCCGAGGAGCTGAGCGACATGCGCTCCAGGTCGGTGCTGCTCATCCTGGCGGTGTGACCGGGACACGGCGCCACACTGGTGCGGGTTAGAGAGCAGGCATTGCGGGCTGGTTGCACGGGATTAGACCGGCGTTTGGCATCACGACCACTGGAGGACGTGCACTCCGTTTATATCCATTTTGTCAGGCTCAGACAGTTTATCCACTTATTACTCGCTATTTGCCGCGCAGGGCGATGACAGGAGGAACTTCAACAGAGTCCATCAATTTCCGTTTCACATTTGACACAAATTAATTAGCACTTACCGTAAATTAGATATCAGTAATTGAATTCGACAAACTTCAAGAGCGGAATGCTGCGTCAGGACTGGACATGCAACAGCCTCGTGGACACTCGCCCCGCTCCGTCAGAGGGCTTAGTAATGAGCCACGTAAGGATCTCAGTCTGCGTGTCATTAGCTGCGGTCTAATTTTCCAGGAGGTCAGGTGGCTGACGAGCCTCCGCTTCTCTGGTGTCTCGCTCAGCGCCAACACACACACACCGCAGCAGCTCCACAATGAGGAATAAAACAGCTCAACTTCAAGCGACTTGTAGGTAAGGCTACTTGTTCAACTGTGGCCCAGTCAGTGCAGAAAGAAAATAATTCCTCGGCGAGGAACAATAAGTTAAAAAGTAGTTTTTGTGCTCCTGCTCAGCGTCCCGTTGAGTTCATAGTATCCCGCTCAGGTCCCGGTTTTAGTTCCAAACGACGTCAAGTTAATAAAAAATATCCATCCAGCCTGATTTTACGGTTGAAGCAACATGTAATGTTTCTCCAGGCGTGTGTTTGTCGGTTTTGTTGTTATCCGTCCGTCTGAAGTATGAATGTGAGCTGCTGCTCGGTGTCTCCCCTTCCCAGACGTTACTACAGCGACGGAGTGTGGACTGGCGTCTCTCTCTCTCTCTCTCTCTCTCTCTCTCTCTCTCTCTCTGACCGTCCTCTATCAGGAAGTGACGCAGCCACGAGTAGCCAACCAACAACTCGCCCTCTTTACCTTGAGCACGTGGTACTTTCGCCACCAATAAATAACCAAACAGGTGTTTAATTAGACATTACGGTAGCCTACATGTATGTGCTGATTGTGATTTTGTTTTAAGTTCTAAAATATCTAAACAATGCTAAAGCTCCTTTGTAATTATAGTCAATAAAAGAATGAATTGCAATATTTTTGTACTATTTTAAAATACATTTTAGCAGCTAGCTTGTACAATCCAGTCTTATAGTACATCAGCATTCAATGTGTATGTTGCATAATGTTCACTACCATTACCAAAGTAAAAGCATCTATTTTTATCTACTTGGAAGGCTGATAAATATATAGCAAGTATATTTGACTTCCGGTCTGTTCATCTGAAACTGATTCTGAAACAATTACTGTCAATCATATTTAATTAATTCTTGCAAATCAGACCATTAGATTGGATCAGAGGTAAAGTTACCCAGACAGGCTAAATGATGTCGGAGTGGTACCTCTGTAATGTTGCTCTATTTTCTAAATAACTTGACCATAAGATTGGAGTAATTTTAAAGTCTAAAGACCAACTTTGATATTCTTTCTGGGCCTGATGGTTATCTGTTTGCAGGGATAACCTGCAGAGAGAATAAAACCTGTTTTTTTCTCCATTTACATGGAAAGAAACATCAAGCATCATAATGGTCAAAGTCTCTCATTTATGGGTGATGTCTTTACTTAGAGCAGTATGTTTTACTTTTCCAAGATAACTTCTGTTTGCAGTTGTATTAAGAGAATCATTTGCAATATTACTGTAAAATTATGTATTTTCAACATGCCACACCATATAATCATTTTAATACATATCCTTGTTTGTTTTCTTCATTTCATTCCTCAAGAGATACCACTCTTTGCCTGCAAGTTGTTGCTATATATGATTCTTCACTCATGACAAGTTGTGGAGGTAGAGGAGAACTTTGTTGTTACCAAAGGGATCGATAACATTTGTAAAACAGTAGCTATATGAATTGCAAATGAATCCTGGTGCTCTGAGGCTACTGTGTTGACAAATGGCTCTGTTTACTTTTAACAGAGTTTAAGAGCGGAGCCTTTTTTTAAATCTGAGAGTGATTCCTTCTGCTTTGTTAAACAGTAACTGAAGCGTTTAAAAGGCTGACCCGAGCAAACTGAGGACTGTCTGCTCACTGGAAGAAGACCCATTGTGTCATTTTAATTTCAAATTGTGGCCAAGTGTGTGTGGGCTGATAGAATCAGAATGTCAAAGTAATTAACAAAGCTCAAAAATGGATCAACTGACTTGGAAAATGGAAACAGACTTTGAAAATACATGTGGTCTTTGAAAATGAATCAATGAGATAGAGAAAGCACTGAATAGCAGAGATGCAAATGAGGTTGAAGTCAAGCTGACCGAAATCACAGATGAAGTCAGCACTGAGCCTCCTGAAAGTGACACAGCAGAGCTGTCAGCAGAGCAGCAACCCAGGCAGCCGAGATAAAAGCAAGAGCATCTGATAGCATGTGCATGGTTGCAGAGGACTTGGTTATCAGTTAATGATTTCCTTCTCTGAGTATTTATTTTCAATCTTCCTCTCATAAACAAACAGCCATAGCTCAGTCCTTAACGGTAGTTAATTTCTTCTCATAATAAAATGGTTTGATATAACAAACTTGTTTATAATGTGAATCATTTTTCGGATTCAGATTCGTCATATTTGTTTTGTCTTCCTTCGAGTGAAACTTCAGTAATTACAAAACGAAAATAACAACGGCCTCACCCAGGTAATATGAAAAATAAGACAAAACAAAGTGCTTTTCATCAAAGATTCAACTACTATAGAACACCCATTCTTTCTCACTATGGTCACGTTAACCCTGTTCCTGTGTCAACCACTTTTCATCCGTGAGCAGCAGACAGTGTTGTTCATTACCACCCTGAGAGCAGCAGCCAGTCCTCCCACTGCACTGCACTCCACTGTAGGATGTGTGGGCCAACATTTCTCAGGTTTTATATGAATTAATTAATCAACCTCAAATTCAGGAGAATGGCAAGGATGACCTACTGACATTTTAAGACTCATGGTGATCGTGCGTTTGAGGCTAGAGCACAAACCCTGTGGAATTCCCTGTCCATCTCATTACTTTATTTTGACCCGTTGAGTCTTTCAAAAAGCAGCTGAAAATGTTTATATTTAGACAGGCCTATGGGTAATCATGTCCAACCAGTCTACCTTTTGATCTATGTTTTACTGTGCCAATTATTATTCTGGTCATAGCAGGATTGTATCATGTCGGTCCATGAACTACTCGCCTGTTTTTATTGTCTGTATGTTGTTTTTTGTTGATGTGAAGCACTTTGTGACCGTTGTCTGTGAAAAGTGATATATAAACAAACTTCACTCACTGACTTACTTAGTGTAATGAATGGCAGGATAAAAAAACACTAAAATGGTCCATTAGGACTTCTGCAAAACGATGTCACATTGTCAGTCATTCCACAAAGTAGAGAGCAGCAGAGGACACAGTTTTTAAATATCAGATTATGAACTATAGCTCTGAACAATTAACCACATGTAAACCAGGTTAGATCATATTCTTTAAGTAAAACGGGTTAGACACACATTTTTTATATTGTATCATTCCTTGTTAAAAAAGTGTCATTGCTGAGTTTTGTGAGCCTATTGTTGTTATTCCATCTTTGTTGTCTCCCACTGTTTATCTGCTGGGTGGGGTTTCTGTAACCTTGACCTCTTCGGTAACCTTGACATTTTGCTCACAGGTGTGTTCAATGTGATAATCATGTCACGATGTGGTCTTGTCTAGTTTTGTATTTTGCATATTTTCAGGGTTTAGATTTCCTTTCTTGTTTTTTATTTTGTTGCTTGTTTCCATTGTGTGTTTCTTTATTTTAATGTTTCCTAGTTTATTCTGTAGTGTTTCCTGTTTTATTTTGTCATTTCTGATCCTTGTGTTTCTCTATTTGCTGTTACTGTAACATTCTTAACTTCTCTGTCTGTCTTGTTTCCTGTTTTAATTTGTAGTGCTTGCCCCCAGTCTTTCTGGTCTTGTCTTACTTCCTCTCTTTTTCTGGTTTCCCTCCATTTTGATTTCCCTGATTGTCTTCACCTGTGTCGTTAGTCTCACCTGTGTCTGATTACCCCAGAGTCTATTTGGTTCCAGTGTACCTTCCCTCTTGTTTTCAGTTTATACATCTTCCTAGATGAGTTCTTGTCTCCCGTGTTCTGAAGTTTTCTCGTGCCTGTTGGTTTTCTCCTTGTGTATTTTTTGTTGGGTTTTGAAAGGCTTTGTTTGTTTTAAGAAAGTTTGTTTTTGTTTGTCTTGTTGCCTTTTGTTTAGGCACAAGCCGCTAGAGCCACCCAAGTCCTTTGAGAGAGGGGTGTGGTCAGACACAGCTCATTTGCATTTAAAGCTACAGACACAGAAACAGTCAGTTTAGAGCAGGGCTGAAATAGAGGGGTATATAGGCATGATCAAATACAGGATGGAAATGGATGTTGAGGCAGAAACTTTAATGAAATGTTCTGAGGACTTCTGAGACTTCAAACTGGTTGAAAATGAGTAATAATATTTGACCTTTAAAGATGGTTTAAAAATGAATAATTAACCACTGAAAAAGTACAAACTAGGTATGTAAATAATATAAGAGATGCTTCAAAGATGTTTTAAAAGCAACTTTTTTAAGATTTCAAACTATTTGGTAATCATCAACAACTGCTTGATACATCAAATTTTGTAACGTGGGTCACAATTAACTGCTTATAAATATACTGAACAAAATATAAAGGCAACACTTTTTTTTTAGTCCAATTTGTCACGAGTTGAAACCAAAGATCTTAGACTTCTTTATGTAAACAAAAGGCCTATTCCTCTCAATCTGTGTTAGTGAGCGCTTCTCTTTTAAATCCCTGTCTTCTGTCACTCTGTGTGGCTGAGCAGGAGGTCAAAGAGACACTGTGTACATGTTTATTTGTGTGTGTCTCAAGATGATCGATCCCAGTAATCCCAGCAGTTCACCAGTGGGAAACAGTGAAAAGCCTGTCCAGTTTTACAATGAACAGCGACACCAATATAGCAGAGCAGCAAAAAGAAGATACAGGAAATATACCTGTGAAAGAGACACTAAGTGAGTGAGTGAGTGAGCGAGAGAGAAGGGAGTAAAAAAAAGAGAGGCATTTAAGACAATTACTACTTGTTTCGGACCACCGCAGAGCTAATGACTTTGGCTATTATCACGGTTTTCAATTTTAGCCGCAGAAGCTTTGAAATGAGCTACCAGCGCTATATTCCCAGAGATTGACAAAGTAGATTCAAGTGATCTCATTATTAACACAATTAAAGAGTTAATAAAGAGATGTCCGCTGTGAATTAAACTGCTACATTAAGATAACAGCCGGGTGTGTGAATGTGTGCGTATGAGAGAAATACAGCCGGACTGTCAGCCTATAGCTACTCCTTTAACTGATTAGCATAAACAAGACACCTCACCCCAGGAAAAGATTTGTCTAAAATGAAGAAGACTACCTTCGCACTAATAAATTACCACATTTCATGGTTAGCTGTAATCATTTTGAAGGCTTAACAAGGCTTAAATACTCCACTTAATAGGCTTAACTGCAAATGACTTAAAGCTTAACAGAGTCATCAGTTTTCTTCAAATGGAAGATAAATGGGCTCCAAACAGGTTGGCATTTATACAACAGCTACCTGTGTTTACAGCAACACAAATCAATATGTCTACATTAACAGTGGGTCACATGACTTTGTTTAATGTGAAATGGGTTGTTCTCAGTTATCAGACACTGAATTACTCTGCATTACCTCTCAGCTTTTAATGGCCTTTTAGCATCCTTCACAGCCTTTCTGTTTTGGCTCAGTCCATCTATGATCATAAACTTTGCTGCAGTTTTAGAAGGGACCACACACATTTGAAATAGAGCAATCGTTTGTTTTAATACTTAAAGGTCAAGCAATTGAAGTGACCTTTCAATGTCGTCATTTGTGCTTTTTGCTAAGGTAAAAGAATTGTTCTTTTCCCTATGCCCCTTTGGATTTTCTGTTAATAGAAAGAGTTATATTACATGACTTAGCATACTCTAAGATACATGCTGTTCATATTTGAAGTCAAAGAAGCTACAGTAGGTGAAGGCCTCTCATAAAACATTAAAAAAAGCTAATAATGCTAACAAAGTCGAATCCTGCATTTTATGAATACATCCATGTTTCCCTGCATATAGTCCTCCCATTCATTGCATTTGTCAGAGCATGATTGTGTATTCTGGTGCATATCCCCCCCCCCTGTGGATCAGGGAAATAGAGAGGAAGACTCCCTTGTTAGACTGGGAATAACACAAAACATGCACACGAAAAACAATACATCTGCAGCACTATTAGAGGTCAAAAGCTATACTGAGAAACTTCAAAAGTGCAAAATAACCAACCCCAGCTTGCAGTCATGTAGCCATGTTTCCACATAATGTACACAAAACTACAGTCCCAGGTACTTTTCAACGAACCCAAATGTTTTATCAACCCATTAAGGTCTAGTTATTTTATTACAGCGTATATGAAGTACAATGCATATCATTTATACTGTTCTACTGTTATTAAAAGCAACATCTGTTATTTTTCATGTGACTATAAAACAATGACACCTTGGAGAACTATGTTGAGGCAACTTGTTGTGTGCAACACTACAACAACAGTTGGTATAGAGGAGATTAAATGTGTGCTACAGGTGTTCCCAATTCAAATAAAATGCCCTTCAGATTCTTTTGTCTGGATGTGTTTCAGTATAAAAATTGAAACATTCAAGGTTAGCAGCTGCAGTTTTTGAAAATTGGTTGCAGAAATGATAAGCTAATGCCATTAGCATTAATAGCATGTACAGTATGTTTAGCACTGCGAGCCTGAGCCCCAAAGGTCCTGTTCTATTGGAAATAATTTACCCCCAACCAGAGCAGGGACTTTTTGTGGAAGTGAAAGGATCGTCCCTGGAACTTATCTTAGGACCTGATCCCTGCTGTTTGTTGTGGAAATTTGTAAGAACTTGACTTCACACGAGAAATGATTCAGGGAGACTCAAATGGCTTAAGTTGAAAGAAATATTTATATTTGACTCGCGAGGAGACATGAATTAACAGCACTCGTTGCTCGGTGTCTTGCTAAGTCAGTTCTGTCAGCCCATCCCAAAGGCTTTGTATATATCCTAAAGACATTATTAATGTCAGGGTCATATCACCCCACCTAAACCAGGATGTGATGTCTAAAGCAATTGGAACAGACACTATGAGGGAAGACCCTTGACACACTAAGCTGTCCTTGCTTGTCTACTCGCAGCTGAACTCTATCAGCTATGACTGAAGTCAGGAACAGCGAATAAATATAAACATGTCTGTACATCTAATTCCACCACACTGCTGAACCAACAAGTTCCTACAAATTACTGATCCCAAGGAAAAGTTCCTGCAGTGGAAACTTGACTTACCTTCCATTGTATTAAAACATCAAAGCTGTCTGTTACTGCCAATAAACAGCTGAGGTCCAAGTTCACGTCCTTTCAGGTGGTAATATAAAAATCCCCTGGACTTCCTTTACATTAAAAGAAAATATCTCATAGTCATTTAAGCCCAACAGCAGCAAACAGACAGGGACCCACTCAGAACATGTTTGTTTCTCTTAAAACTCATGCTTGAATATGGCAGAATACAGTTCTACCACATTTGAAGAAAAGGTATCATTGTGTAAACTGTAATGAATGAATTTCTCTCTGGGATTAATAAAGTATTTCTGATTCTGATTCTGAAACAAACCTGATAGTAGTTTCCTGTTTAAAATCAGATGTCTATCTGTCACTCATCATATCTAGAAAATTGGATATGTGAGAATCTTAAGTATTGAATTGCTCCTCATCTGCATGTATAAGGTCTGCAGGCAACAGGAGGACATTGTGTTAGAGCAGACAGACAGACAGAAGGGACGTAAAACTGAGTGTCTGAAACCATTAACACTCTCAATGGAGTCACACCTTAATGATCCATGCAGTATTACCCTCTTCACACTGATGAACTTTAAAATACCATTCTGACTGATTATATTAGAGGAAAGTGTTTCATTCAAGATTAACCAGATAATGACATATGCATTACTGCCTTTACTTACATTTTTAATAAAAGGGAAAGGTCACAAAATTGAATGTTTTGGCTTTTACAAAAAGTTATTAAATTAGGAAAGAAACACTTGAGCATCCCGGGATGGAGGCATTTGAGGTGGTTTTAAAAAAAAGATTGAAGGTTCCTTCACTCAACTGACCAACGAGTCATATCAAGAGATAGCTGACTCTTAACATAAACTGAACATCACGAAATTCAAAAAATGTGATGCAGGGCTGCTGAAGGGTACTGTATTGATTGCATTGTAGTTGCTTCCATTACCTACCTCATTATAACCACAGAGAGAAGCTTTGCATCAATGTGACAGTCTTTAAAAAAAAGTAAGAAAACAACAACATATTGATCTTTCTGTTTTAAGGTCATGTACTTTTCTTTAGTATTCGGTCATTTCTCTGATTTCTGTTAGCTTTCTGCACTCCAACTTTAAAACTGCTCACCTGGATGAACTCAAGCACTCTGCGGGTAAGGCCTCTGTGTGCCAAGAGATATCAAATGAACTCAGTGTAGTTTTAAAAGAGGGAACTATAATCATTCTGGGTCAGGAATAAGCTGATGTGAGTGAGACATGCGTCCTTAACAGGTATTAAAATAAAAGGGCTTTTGAAATGAAAGTGCAGGCATTATGATTGAGGAAGAATGAAAGGGGTTGGTCCTCCCTGACCTTAATACAAAAAAACTTGAATATAAAACAGGGTTTGAATATCTGTTACCTCATCTGGAGGATTAAAAGGGCAGCACTCGTGTGAATGTGCTCTGTATTCAATTTTCTCTGAGACGCTCCCCTGTGGAGAAGCTCTTATGTTGTTTTAAGAGGAGCCTCCACAGGCTGTGAGGAGAAGCAGACGCCGTGTGAGTGTGTTTTAGAAAGGGTTCTTTACTCAGCCTTTATATTTTCAACAAGGTCGCTGGCTGTAGACGATCAGTAAACCACCAAATAGAAGAAACAAACAAAACCACAGAGAAGAAATAAAAAGACTTGTAATTTAAGTATGCTGGTAAACTATTTCTTCTTTCTTTTTTACAGTTTTTCACTGATACATGAACACAGCTCATGAAACTAGGGCTCTGTTTGTAAAAAAAACAAAACACAAAACCTTACACATTAAAACATACAAAACATCTTGCAATAGTAAATGTAAAGAAGTGTATGAATATCATAATCTAATCTGCACTGAGTCGGCCATTTAAAATACTCTGTGGTAACATCGAAGATATAGAAATGTCAAACACATGGAAGTGTGTTTGTAATCAAAGTTTTTACATTAATTTGAATTTAAATATACTGTATTAAATAGTCAAGAATAATAATAATAAAACATTTTATTTATATAGCTCTTTTTAAAACACTCACAGACACTATACAGTTACATTCACAAACATTTACAAAGCAGACAATTGTCTTTACTTGAAGAATTCAAACTTTATTCTAGAAATTGTACACCTTTGTACTCTGATCTCTAAAAATAATTACAACTTTGTATTCATTTTTTTAAAGATGTCCCTTATAGACTATATTGTCTTGGAAAAAACATTGCATGTGCAGATTGAGCTCAGTACCTAAAGGAACCAGTTTCTGTTGGAGTCATTGTGTTATTAAAATGTCAACATTAATATTCAGTTTTTCACAGCACTAAATTGATTCATGTCTAAAAATAGTACCGCAGTTTTTGTTTGTGATTGATTAAACGTTGACGTAGGGCTGGGCTGCTGCATTTATGGAGGGATGACACACGTTCACACAGTACACACACACACACACACACACACACACACACACACACACACACACACACACACACACACACACACACACACACACACACACACAGACGCACAGACGCAGTGTTCAGGCCTATCATTTAGCTCACTGCAAATTACTCGTCAGATAATCTGCTGGGATAAGCCAGACATCAATCACGAGATTGTGGTGTGTTGTGAGTGTGTTGGAAAATGTGCACATTCAGATCCCTCCCGACCTCCCTGCATGTTGCCGAGCAGATAGAGCCAATCTGCCTGATCTGCTGAATAAAAACCAGGCAGTCAGAACTCTGCAGCACCACGCATGGCCTGAAATACCTACAGGGCGTTACGAAGCTGGAAAAGAGACTTGATTCTTGAACACAGATACTTGATCAAACTTGACATGTTATTGTTCAGTCTTGTCAGTGGATGGAGAATAAAAATCAAACTGAGAAAAGGAGAACAGGTGCATCTTCATTTATGTTAGAGTGATGGAGTGTGCTCAGTACAAAGATGAGTCCAGGTCATTAAAACCTTGTATGTAGTACAAACTGCTACACTGGTTCCATTAAAGAGTCCTTCCAGCTAAGCAATATGACAATGCTTTTTCATTAACCATAAACTAATGTCTCAAACATGGAGTTTCTGGAAACTTTTTCTGAATAAAAAACCTGACACTCTTGGGTGTATTACAGACTTTCACAGATTTTCTGCTGGATGGTGCCTTATATGTAGCCTTGTTCTGCTTTTGCTTCATTTGTGCTAAGCTAGCCCTTGACCAATCTGTACAAGGCAAAAGGTGAATTAAATTTACTACAACCACATTTCCATTGCCCATTTTGAATTTGATTCCAGCAACACCCAGAGACTGGAAAAGTTGTAAAATGCTAGAAGAAAACACCTGGTCATGGGGCACAGATGGGCCAGCGGTTGTGTTGGATGAGTTTTGTGCTTCAGTGTTTAGCCAGCTCTGCATCTGTCTTGAAAGTTTTCTGCGTTCTAACCTCATTTTTCAAAAGCATCTTCGATATTTATCCTAGTTTTGCAGAGGCTTTTTAGGTCGGGTAGAATCGGTTATATCTGAACCAGTTCACTTGCCCGCTTCCATCGCTGCAGCACCTGTTGGTTTGCCGTGATAACTGGTCTCTTATCTGGCAAACTGAGCGGCGTCCAAAACAGCTGTGTGGGGGTGCCTTAAAACCGCCTACCTTCTCTGGTCAAAACAAATACAGACCATTCAGGGTCGGAATCTAAACTTAGAAGGAGGACATACCAGCTGCTGCACTGTTTTGAGAGAAGCCAGCACTTCAATAGCATGCTTCCTTAATGTCTGATCATGTAGTAAGTTCATTTTATGATTAAATTCAGTATTATCTTACATATTGCTCTTTATAACATAAGACAACACTGTTTGCCATCTATTCACAAGAGAAATAGATTGGGGGAGTGAGTGAGTTAATTCTATTCATTAAGACTGAACTTTTGACCTTTTTCAAGGATTTCCGATTATATTGTTTTTAATATCAAACCTAACCATGAATATACAATCACCTCTGTACTGAAAATAATTTGTCAGGTGATTAGAGAACAAGCAAAAGAACAGAGTTGTTACAGTAAAGTTTCTTTCTGACATTCAAGTGAAGTGAAGTCGAGGATTTCTGATTTCTAACGTTTACACTGACAGTAGATAATTATTTGATTGAACTCAGAGCTGTTGGTTACTAAACACTAACAACATAAATTACTTTAATGAGAGAAGTTTATTTTCATGGGAATATTTGCATTTAAAAAAACAGGTTTGCAGTCATCCACATTAGGTCACCTTTTGTTTATACTGTGAAGTATATTAATTGAATGTTTTACGTGTCTGTGTCTAGCTTGTTCTGGTGTAAATTCCTGAGGTAATCAGAATGTGTTGATTTTGATAAACAGTGACTTGAGCTGCTCTCACGCCTCCTCCCTCCCTCCCTTCTTTCATTCCCCCTCGTCTTTCTTTTCTAATTTCTCATCTGAGCGAGCGCAGTGCTGCAGCTGACATTTAACTGAGAGATAACATCTCCCAGCTCAGCCTGATGCCAAGGTCCCCGACTGCTGAGATGACTTCAGCTCTCTGTGATCAGAGTTCTCCTGCTCTGGGAGTCTGACCACCCATGGATCATCCCACACTGAGGTGGAGGAGAAGAGAGACCCAGGAAGGGAAGATGGAGAGGAAAGATGATTAACTTCACCCTTTAAGAGGCTGCAGTTACAGTTTTTCATTATTGTATTTACCTTTCCTGAAACTAGGGCCCTGTTGGTAAAAATGTCAAAATAATAAAATAACCAGCTGTCAGAAATCAACAGAATGTATTTTTAGACCTTCTGTGGGAGATCTATGGAGGGAGCAAGTCCTTTTCACAAAGTTAGCATGCATGTTGAGACACCTTGATTCTTCAATGATCCCACGTTGGCTCTCTTTATCCTTATTCTTGAGAGTTGTTTGCACATTCCTGTAAACTTTTCTTAAAACTCACTAATAATCTGTAAACTACCAAGAAAAGTCTGTTTCTCCCCCAGCTACAAATCCCATTTTTGTCTAAGACAGATCCCCTGCAGGCAGGGAGATATACACATGCTGTATGTAAATGCTAAATTGTTAAGGCATCACTATGGCAGCCTGTATATTGCATGCAAAGGGAATAATACAGTATATCTTTTCATCCCAATTTGTTGGCAAAAGGTTCACAGACAGCTGATGGGTTTTGTGTGGAAATCTCTTCAATTCCCCCTAGGACAACAATTAGTTGCCCAAAAACTCAGTTTCCATATTCTTCTGGGATGGAGATGCAGAGCTTAGCCTCAGGCCAACTCTGTGAGCCAAATCACAGAATACTACAATGTAGTTTCACACAGTATCCCTCCAGTCAGACATCCAATGTAAACCTGAGAAACAGCCAAATCTAATTATACACAGAAGATTTAAAGATGCTGGATTAAATTTGGAGTCTAAATCATTTGGCTGCAGCAGTAAATCCCTCCCTGGAAACAGCTAAAAAAAACCTGTAATGGGATCAATGCAAAGTGATCTTGTGTGGGTGTGTGTTTGCACAGAATTATGGGTTATATTCGCAATGAGCTCTCGCTCTGGTTTGTCGGCATTAGTTTAAATTGAAATCCACCAACCATTTCTCAGACAGACAGCTAGCCTATCTCACGCTAAGAATATCCCATATCAACATTTATTGAAAGCGCCAGCTGTAATCTTGAATGAAACATCAGAACACCCATGGGCTGCATGGGTGAGTTCTTTGACATTTGCACAGGTATCCCAGTTATGGTTGTGCTTTAGTATGTTTGTGAATATTCTTTACATCAGTGTAAACCAAAAGATTTGATTTAACAGACAAAACTTGAATTTATGTAATGAAATCCTGATTGCAGGCCGTGAGAAAATACAAGTGTTTCTATATTATGTAATGGTTGTGTTTGTTTCTGGCTAAAAACATTTAAAGTCTACATCATAGTCCATGGAAAATTGAAAAAGGTTTAACTTCAAGGATCCGGGGGCATAACATTAAATTGTATGTCCTATAATACAAATGACAACTTGACATTAACTGATAAGAGTGCCGAGGCTGAAGTGAACAAAAAATGATGTACCAGAATGAAATGTATGTCATTATCATGTCTGTAATCTGCATTTACTGACCTTATGATTTAAAGATTTTAATGTCACACATGCTGCATGTTGCTATGTCAACTAACATGAAAGACTGTGCATGCAAATGTCATGAGGCTGGAAATCACTGATGTCTCTTTTAAGTGTGAAAGGTTGGATTCAGAGTGCAACACTATTAGCCACGTCTGTTAAAATGACCTTTTGTTTTGTGTCTCAGTTGTGCTTCTTTCTTACATTGTGTGGCAGGCAGCAGTTACTTCAACCAAAGTGAAACACAGTCAGCCATCCACATAATACGAATCCATATAATTATGAAAGGTTTAAAATAATATTTCAGCACTAAAGCATCAAATACGTCAGATGATAAGCAGCCTGCAGTTCTGACACACCATCACTATAGGGACACGCTGCACGCCTGAGCAGTGCGTGACGGCTGCCTCACTGAACAACTGCTTTGAGCTCACCTGTGTGTCACCGCCACCGAGCACGCGGGGCAGTCCGTCACGCGCTGTTAAGGCGTGCAGTGTATATGTCGAGAAAGTACAGTTGACGCTGAAAAGAGCAGGAACAAATGTCAACAGTTTTGTCGTATTACACACGTCAGTCATGTTTGTCCGCCAATTAACATCGCTTCTCACTACTAATGGCATGTCAGTCAAACAGGCAAATGACGTCACGCGATGCAAAGTGTTGAAGCAATGAAGCAAACTGAGATGAAGCTCAGCAGGAGTTGTTTTGTAGGAAGGGAAAGAAAAAGAGGGTACAACAAAATAAATAAGTGTTAAAAACAAAAACATATTCGGGCCTAATGCATACCGCCGTTGCATTACCGTCCGTGCACTGCTGCAAATGCACTAATGTAAACCCATCAAATACTCCAAGCACTCCATGTGTACACTTGTTCTGACTTTGCTATGTGAAGATGAAAAACATTTCCTAGTACAGCCCTCTTAAGAGCATTACTAAGAAAACTTTAAGCCATCTCTCATATTTTTAGTCCATTAGGTAATGTTTCTAGTGCGATCAATGACGGGTGGCTTCTGCTGCCCCCTGGTGTTGAAGGACTAAAAATGACAAGTGTTCAGCTATCAGTCAGTCAGCTGGATCTGATGGTTTGGATGTGTGATTGTAAATACATGTCATTAAGGAACCACATGCATTAATCTGCTGATGTCCATTTATAGCCTCCTATCTCCAGATGACTCTTCACAAGATGTCTAAACCTGGCTCTACGCATGTGCTCCTATTAAAGCATTAGTGAGGTCACACACTGATGATGGGTGATGAGGCTTGGCTCTCTGTCATTGTTTCAGATCATCCCAAAGGGCTTTGTGCACAGTTTACAGCATATAACCCTCCCTTTAGTTTACGTGTCGCTCATGTAAAATTGCACCGAGTGGAATCAGTCTTTGTGGTGTTCAAGTCCAAAAATATTTGAAACTTTCCTTGCAGACAAAAGCCAACTGTGCAGTTTTGTGAAAGACGGCAAGGTTTGAGTTTCTTTCACAAGCCTCTGCTGTCACTTAGTCTTTTTTACCAATTCAGCCAACACAGTGCATGCCTTCTAGGAAACACTGTCATAAAGCATGCTCTGTCATCAGCTTTTGTTTTATTCATTGTGAAGAGACAACAAAGAAGTCCTCAGAGTGTGCGTTAGGTGTGTGTGTGTGTGTGATAGATCTGAAAGGCAGAGGGTGCAGCCAGGAGGCTATGATGTGGCTTAGTTTGAAGCGTAATGTAAAGCCTTCAGGTTTTTATTTTAAAAAATACAAGTCAGAATAAAATAAAGTACAAAATATTTATTGAAACGTTTTATTTAAAAACTGAGTTCGCAGGAAGAAAATATGAACATTGCAAGAAGCAGCAACTTGTGTTACAAAGTGCTTAATCAGTCATCTGTACAGTGAGCATGGGTTCAATAAATGACAGAAAACATTGTGCAAACAAAAAACATGACAACAATGCTAAAACGGTTTTAGCAGTGGATTCTTTATATTAAGAGTTTGCATTAAAAAGGGAAATTATCTTGAGAAAAACATAGTTTTCATGTCAGTATGTCATCAGAACATGCAGATGAGTTATCGACTTAGGACTTCCTGTGTCAAGATGTGCTTTGTTCCTTCAGCACGGCTCAATTAATCGATTGAACCAGCAAAAACATCATTGATCGGTGTCTCTGGCCCCTGACACAGGGTCACAGCATACAGGCAGGAACCTCTGCAGGCAAGACACTGATGAACAACACTGATGTTCTGTTGCTCACGTCCATGTTAAGTAGAAGAGTTGTCTGATGCTATGGCTTCGATTCTACAAAAATCACACTTACAGTAATAGTTATCATCATTATTATCAAAAATTGAAAGATTTGGCCAATCAGCTTTTAAGAGAGTGTAAAAGATTTTAAGCAAAACGAAAACCAAACATCTGAACCCTGCAACCTCGATTGTTCAAATAAAAACAAAACACTCACAAAGATTTTGTAAAACAACCTTTATAATCCAAATGTACTACTTAAACAATTTAAGGTATTTCATTTGATTTCATTATTACTGTATGAGATGCACTTTTGTCTTTGCACTGATATTTTTAGTTCTTTGACTTTACTGATTCTATATTGTTCTGATGATACAGAAAATAACAACAATACAAAACTCCTTTTCATACATAAAATGAAATTGTTTTTGAAGAGATTATTTCAATTAAATCTGCATTTTGAGATACTGGTATGAGTATTAAAATAACTAAATAACTACAATAACTTGTCTGTGTATTCAAAGCCTGGTATGTCTGATTCCTTCACTGTTTTCTTAAAAGTCTTTAAACACATTAATGACACCCACTTTTCAACTTGGTGAAATGTCCCTTTTCCTTTCTCCTTTTTTTAAACTCACACACACACACTGTAGTTTATTAGGACTCAACCCCCCACACACACACACACACCATTCTCCATCAGGTAATACTCACATACTCACGAAAGAGTATCAATCCACCACACAAAGTAGACCCCAAACAAGATCTCTTACTTCCTTCTTCTTAAGTAATATTTACTACAGTTAGTATTAAAGTGCCCTGCTGTTCTTTAAGGTTGTTGAGCCTCTTCAGCCTCTAAGAATGACATTTTACTTTTGTGCTTGTTTTTGATGATTTACATCTTCAGGTATAAATCAAAGGCCTTTGATCTCTAGTGGCTCTAACAGGCTGGGTAAGCTGGAGTATCGAGAAACGGACTAATACGTAGTATTATAGTAGCAGTTTACGTAAATCTAGTCCCGTAAAAAGCAGTGAGAATATTGCACACATCAAACTAAATCCAAACTGGTTTAGAGGTTTATTTTCTCTAAATGAGTAAGCCTGGTTCCTCACCACTTCTTGTCATATGTGAGATGGCTTTAGTTCTTACAAGTGTTTCTAAAATAACAACAATAATAATAATAATAAAATCCCCGCTGATGCTACTTCCAGGCCTTTTTTCAAGGCAGCAACATACAGTATCTGAAAACTTTGTGACTGGACAGATCAGGACAGCTGTTGACCTTTTACTGGTTTAGTCTGGTTTAAAAGTGGTCGCACTAACACTCGAGTTTAGAGAAACATACTAAATGCATCTCCTTAACACAGCCCTGTAATTAATTCCCTCATTTAATCATCATTTCTTACGCACCAGGAATTAATATGGTTTAATAAACTGTGAAATATAACAAATGAGCCAATTTCAGGTTGCAGTACAGATGTTCTTCACACATCAATATAAAGCTTATTTTAAATCAATTTGATAATCAGGATATTTAAAAAAAACATTACGAGCAATCAAAAGAGATTGCAAAAACAGAAAACCACTTAATTATCAGAGATCCATCTTCAGAAACGTTACACTGCTGATGCTCGCAGCTTACAGGACTCAACTCAACAACGTGGTATTCAAGACAGAGCCACACACGTCTGCAGCTGCTCCTTAATATCACAACAACTAATGGATGGATTGCTATGGAAATTGCTGTGAAATGATGTTCTGCAGAGGATGAATCCTTATTACATTGTGGATCCCCTTCCTGAAATCTAATTAAACACTACCATGAGGCTCACATTTGACACATTGCCAAGAAAAACCACGATGTAAGAACAAAAGTAGTGATCATACAGTAAAGCAGTGTGCTTATAACAAACTTCCTGACATGATGGCACAGGGCTTTAAGACCAGAAATGGAGTTATCATCCCACACATATTCTGAATTAAGTAGACAAGTGCGAAACAATTTACACAAAAATATTTACAGCCATATTAATCCATCACCCACCCATCCCAAGTGAAAATACAACTCTGAAATGTAACTTTCACTTGTTGCACTTCACACATTTAAACCACTGATACAGCAGCAATTTAAAAAAAGAAAACAATAAAACAACCGTAGCACAATACAGTTCAATAGGCACAGCAGAGCATTGGCAAAGGTAGTGCACATTCAATGATGCAGTTCAGTATATGGCTCTCTGTTCGACAGTCTTCGTTGACTTCACTGCAGAAAATAAAAAGATCTTTTGGATGGAAGCATTTAAAAGTGATAAAAGAAGATGAATAACAGGATGTGGGTCCTGCCACCATTTAAAAAAAAAAAGAAAGCACCTAGAAGTTCTGTCCTTCAAGCTTTCAGAGATTGCTAAACAGCAATGACTCAAACGCATTCACTGGAGAAGACAATTCTTCCACAACCTTCATTTCTTACGCACGCCGCCCGTGATAGGACGATGAATCAATGGATGCATGTGTAGTGTCACAGATGAAGGGAATGGTTTCACACACAGAGCGGGTTTGAATTGATGAATTTTCCCTTCACAGACTGCACAGCAGCTTTAATTACTACCTCTTCATGTAATGTCAAACAAGTGCAAATACAACAAAATCTAATCAAAAACCAGGACGAGTCTTTAACTGGGTAAGTCTAGTGCATCTAAACTCACTTACAGAAAACATACACCTCCATGAAACACGTTTTATTCATCATCAATTGACCGGGGAAAGGTGACTGATTGATGACATTATGTAGATCAAAAACCATTTAGAGCTCATACATTTATTAGACCGTATATATCTCTTACTTTCAAATCTTTAGGCTTGACATTAACTCACTGATTTCTCTATCACTGCTTCACTTTATGGAAAGAATTGAACTACGAATTAGAAGTGACTTAGACTTCCCTCTAGCAGCCCACTGCTCGTACACACGTAGGCTGGTACCAAACAGGGTACAGACATTCCCAGATAAACAGACTTATAAATACACCGTAACCCCTTTTTGTCATTTCTGTGCACAAGCAGCTACACTGAGTGTGGCCATAGGAAATGATTTTCACAAACAATACGTGATCCCTCCACCACAGCAATCCATTCAAACATAAATGTAGCTTAACATGCTCCATAGATTTCCAATATTGATTACTGCACCCAATACACTGGTGGATCAACTGAAGCAATACGTGAATATCTTTACAGCCATGACCCTGGGATGTGAAGTGTGCCTCAGGTTTTCCAGACAAGCACAGGGTGATATCATTGTTGTTTCCACATTAATAAATACAAAAACCAACCCTGTCACCCCAGAAGTATAACCCTCCCACTGCCTCCCCGCCGGTGTCCTGTAAGTTCCAGCTAGTTGGACCGGATAAAATAAAGTTTTGTTGTGTTTTTTTTACATGAGAGACCAGCTCTTAGATGAACCTTTTCCTTAGGAAAGATAAAGAAAAAGGAAAATATGCACAGAATAAATCCCTCCACATGGACACATATTACAGTACAGGTGGACAGCAAAGATCTGGTTTCTGCTCAACACAGCAGTCCTAGCGTGGAGAGTTTCTTAAGAGATGCTCCTGTCTGAGCGCCATGACAGCGTTTGACTCACACCGGCCGGATCTTTACTGACAGCTTCTGTGAGAGGTAATATCACTTTGGTGGAGAGGGCCATATGGGGAGAGGATGAGCCTCTGTGTTGAAGATATACTTGTCTAGACTGAGCTGCTCCATGTCATCAGAGAAGAGCAGGTACAGATACTTCAGTGTCTCACCCAGGAAGAAACTCTCCATCTTGTCTCGGGGTCCGGGGTTAGTGGGGTCTCGGACGTTGTTAATGGACGTGTAGCCTCCATCAGGCACCTGCAAGATGGAGTTGTTTGGTCATTTGGTTTATGGATACAAAACTCAAGAAAGTGCACTTCTGACACTCTTTGTACTTTGTTCATGGGAATCGTCTTTATAGCAGAAGTACGCCTTGTGTGGTAAAGATCAGGTTCTGGTTGACAAGTGCTTTTTCTTTGGCGACAATTTAGAAAAATGCAACTTCTTTTGATGACTATTTTTCTTGTTTAAACACAGCTTTTTGCAGGACATGTGTAGTTGAGGTGATATATGTATCTGTGGCTAGAAAGAATCTCTCATACACACCTTCATACAGCCTTGGCAGCACATCACCCCCACCCTCATCCACCTTCACTGGTCTCCCGGTCAAATCCCGCATCACATACAAAATTCCCCCCAGTACCTTTCTGACCTCGTCCCTTACACTCCGCCCTTGACCTCTGATCCTCATACACTACTTTGCTCTTTATTTCCCACATGGACATACAGACTTTCGAGGGCAGAGCCTTCTGTGTGGCAGCCCACCCTCCAGAACTCTCTCCTGGAAGTTTTTAGCAATTCTACATCCTCGGATATATTTAAAAAAACTTTTTGAAAACCTCCCTGTTCAACTCAGCTTATTGACTTTCTTAATTTGAGTTCTCTTTTGCTGTTTTCACATATGTACTCCGGATAATATCTAGATAATTACGGGAGGACCTGACTCTTCACATATGCTCCTCACAGCTGGAGACTATCCCTGTCAAAGGGAGGTAAGAAAGGACGTAAAAAAACAACGCGGAAGTAGCGGACGAAGCAACAGAGTCTGCTACTCGACGATATAATGACAAAATTTGCCTTTATATCAATGCTATGTGTAGTCCAACGGAATGACAACATCAACAAAAGAGCGGAGAACAATATACTGACGAACAGAAAACTTGCATGCAGCAGTAACAGTATATAAACTTCACTCCCTCTCCTATTGGCTCGAGCTGAATTCTCCAGAGAATATCCTGCTGTGTTCTCACATCAGTCCACTCGGACTTGCTGCTGAAAAAATACTAGGGGTCTGGCAGGAGAAACTCTGGGTGAAGCCAGAGCGAAAAACAGCTCCTACGGGAAATCTCCGGTGTTTTTCAGGAGATTTGTGAGTGTGAAAACGGTATATGTTTGTTTGTTTGTTCTGATGTAGAGCATCCTTGAGTTTCTTGAAAGGCGCTGTATACCGTACATTCAAGCTATTATTAGTATTATCATCATGAACTGCAAATTCATCCCCTTGTGACCTTGTGATGTCATAATAATAATAATTAAACAGTAAGATATAGCTTAGAAGCACAGCCAACATGAATGTTGCATTTGAAGGCCAGTTGTTTTACAGCCATGTCTGCTGTGACGTGTGCTGCCTGTACCTTGGTGTAGTTATTAAAGCTCTGCAGTATGTCCCATCCCCAGTCTCTGTACTTGGTGTCCTTAGTGAATCTGTACATGTAGAACAGACTCTCCACTGTCTCTGGTCTCAGCAGGTTGTGTCTGTCTGCAGGCTGGAAGAAAGGACAAGAACAGATCACACACATTTTATTTTAGCCTCAACCAATTTCAATTAATAGAAAATGACTTTGAATCTAATCAAGGAAGCATCATCAATGTGCGTTCCTGCCGTTTAAAGGTACAGACACAGAATTTAAAAGTACGACTGCTAGTAACAGACAGACACAACTAAGTCTTCGTCAGGACACATCCCTGTTGACATTTTTTTTGTAATAAAGACAGTCATTGATTTAAAAGCTATTTGACTTTCTCTCCCCTGTTCTTGAAGAACACCTGATTCCTCTACATTTTTTGACCCAGTGCAGCACTCGCTACAACCTCCTTTCTATTTTCCACAAACTATAAAAGTAGCTTAAATTTGATCTTATGCAAGTATACGTCTCCTTATGTTTATCCTTACTGTTGGTGGGAGAATCTCTGTAGCTAACGTGTATTGAAATCACATTAATCTGAGCATTGAAGACTAAACATTGAAGGATATTCAACCATAGGATAAACACATGTCTCCGACCGTGGATGTTTCATTTCAAACTACTCAAAGCAAATAAACGACTGCAGCCTTTTTAATCGGACATTCATTTCCTTAGCTGTAAGTCCTGGAATGAGAATGAGCTCCTGAAATGTTTGAAATATTTCCTTCTTCTATTGGAGGTTAATGGAGGCAGCGGTTGAGATGACTACAGTGATATTGGATCCTTTAAAAAACTCGGAGTCAATTTAAAATAAAATGAGCACTGAGGAGGGTTAGGAAGGTTACGCTCAAAACTCCCATGACAAATTTAGACTAGCTGATTAAAGTTTAATTCAGCAGGATCCCTCATGAGACTCTCTTACTCATTTAGCTTTTTCATATAAGAGAGCGTGCATATACAAGGCACTCAAAGTACGACATTTCATTATAGAGACATTTGAATGAGAGAAATAGTTTACTCGTGTCACTTTTATTCTTTTTCTCATTGCTTAATGCTTAACCCTCCTTGAAGTCAGTTTCCTAGCAGAGTAGTTTAAGTTTCTGAAGGTAGTTCGAGTTAAATTTCGATAAAACAATGGCATTACATTTAAATATAGAGATGAAGGAATCAGACTTGAAAAAAGAGAGTATATAAAACTAAGAGGTAAAAAAAAAGACAATATATTGATAACCGAATTCCCTTATAAAGGAAAAAACTTCAACGTGAAGTATCTGCTGGGATCCTCACCTTGACAATAATGTCCCGGCCGTCACCGATCTGCAAACTGAAGTGTACGATCTCTGGGCTCAGTCCAGTCTCCATCTGTGTGTACATCTGATGACACGTCTCCATCAGATTCACGGCCAGATCCATGTGGTCCTCTGGGAGGCCATTGTGAACCCCCAGTGCTAATGTTCCTGGCAGAAAGCACACAAGATGGTCCTGTAGTGGACAAAAGAGAGCGATATAATTGAGAAGGACGAGACTGAGAAGAGATGAGAGATAATGATAGGGGCTGGAATTGATTCGACTGGCTGATAGAGAGACAGACTGAAAACAAGCTCGTTCACGGACTGATCCAACAAAAGCACAAAGACGTATTGATCTAACAAGGCGGTTGTTGTCTGTGGATGGGACTTCATTGCAGTGTGCGATATATCCTCTAACAGCTTTTATTTCACTGCGTGTGGTACTTCAAAAATGCAGGCCACAAACACATGCATTTTATGATCCATGTAGAATATTCAGCATACATTTGGGATTTAGGGACAGAAACTTTAGTTGAGTTTATCTACCATCTTCGGGTTGAAGCGATTATGATTCAACTCTCCAACAAAGGTCAATCTGTTAGGCCCCGTCTGTCTCACAAGGTGTTTCTTCACTCCTTCTATGGCCTGAAGGTAATCCTCCAACAGGCTGAACAAAACAGAAATCATGAAGATGTCAGAATGTATCACCGTTATATTACACATACCAACCAATCTGTTAAACTTTGTTAAGGGTTTTGGAACATAACTCAAGCAATAAATTACTTCTCTGATTGTGACATATAAAAAAATAGGGCAAATGTATGAAACAGATTGCATTAAATACAGGAAGTGGATCATGTAGCAACTCAAACTTTAGTCATTCTGTGTGCCTTAGTTCTTATTTTCTTGGAAACATCATCAGATTTGTAAAATTAGAGCAAAGCTTTAGAGCAGCAGCTAAACCAGGACGTTGTTTAGCAGAATCTCGTAACCACTCAGCTAACTTCCTCACACCTCTCTCAATTCTTTTAAACTTATATATTAAAAACACGTCTCTGCATCAAGGTTTGTTATTATGCCTTTGAATTGATTAAGAGTATGTTTTATGATTCTCATGTTCCACCTCTAAATCCAGTGTTTTCACTCACGATCACCGAACATACACTTAGAAAGGTAAGGTTGGAATTACTCTTCTTCTGTCTTTCCTCCCTGGATCCACTGTTTGAGCAGATATTCATAGTAGCTGTCTGCCCTGGCGCCAAGCGTGAGGACTCCTTTGTGGCTGAACTGGCCGCTGTTGGTGTTGATGAACATGGGCACCAGGCCGTCGTGTTTGCCTGGAAGCTTGTGGACCAGCCTCATCACCTCATTTGCAACATCCTACAAAGAAAGAAAACCCATCTAGCCATGAGATACTGAACCTGAAAGTCTATCCCCACTTACAGCCATTCTGTGGACTAATATGTGTGAATACAAAACCTGTTTTAAATGATTTATCATTCAAAGTAATTTCCCCCTTTGTTGAAACTGGGCTCATAGAAAGTTATGTCTGGCTGGCTCAGGTTCTGATTTTTTAAGGTTATGCCAGACGGGAATAAAAATCTTGAGGTGTAAACTGAGGGTTATCTGTGTAAGCTGTGGTAATCATTCAAATCTGACAACATAAGGGACTAAAAACAACATCCCTTGTTCTTCTAACTTCAATCACAATCAAGTGTGTATTTGCTGTACTTGATGTCTCATATTAACTGAATCGGAAACCTTCAACTAAAAATATTTACATTGATTTGCTCCATCATTTTTTCTGCTCCATCTCAAAGAATAGGAAGTAAAGTCAGATCATAATTATTGGACACAATCACTACAATGCACCGCTACAGATGCCCTCATGTACACTGACCTGGTACTGCGGGTCCTGAGTGAGACGGCTAAGCTCTCTGAATTCCAGCTGAATGCTCGTGACCTCGGCCAGCGTGCTGTCTGTCGTCCATCGAGGGGGGTGTGCTGTTCCCTTTCCGATGTTGACGTCTGAGAACGGGATCTTTGAGGGGGTTTTGAAGGCAGGCATCAACCTGGACCCGAGATCTTTCTTCAAGTGGAGTAAAAAAAAGGGGGAAATGAAGGTTTCTGACCAATAAGAATAAACTATGTAATGGAATTCATCATGAAAATGACATCTACTTTAAATGTTACATCTCTGTAATGTCTGTATCAGCTGTAAACTTGCACCCTAAATAAGGCAGAGGAGGCACCATTAACTTCATCAATTCTACAAAATGATTTATCTATGTGGGCTGAATTCTCTTTGTTTGAATCTGATTTCAAGAAAAAGTGAACGAGCAGCAGGTCTAAAACTTCTGGACATCGACATCTATGACTCACAGCTTTTTCAAAGAAGAGTTGGTCTCCTGATAGATGGTAGGCACTCAGCAGTCCCCCAAGGACACGGATAGTTGTTTCAAAAAGATTCACGTCCACGTTCTTGTTGAAGTTGAGCTCATTGTCCACCCAGTTCTTTGCTTCTGCAAACTCTGATGGGAGAAGGAGGGGGGAGGGACAAAAAGACGTTACTATTTATAACAATCATTAAACAGGAAGATCAAAAAAACATATTTAAGGGTTTTGCAAAGACTGAAATCATCAAGTGGTCTGTAACCAATTATGCAACTAGACTGAGGTCCAGTGATTTAGAAATGAAATATAGCTGGAACATTGAAAATTGAAGCAGCTTGTAAAGATACTTTTTTTTGTGTGCATTTGTCTTCCTTGTCCAAACTTGAACCTTGACAGCTGACAGGTTGTGTGATGCTAGGAGCAACTAATGTAGCCTTGAGCTGCTAGTTCCCAGCTGATTTAAGGAGTGTGCAGAGGAGTGTTATGCTAGCTCTAGAGATGCACTGATTGGAATTTCTATGGTTGATTCTGATTTCCAGTTTTTTTCAAGGTCTGACCTGCAGATTCAGATTCTGACCAATTCGATTTTCCTTTCTTTAAGGAACTATAATTGACAGCAAAAACGATCGTGTTCGGTAACCTTTCTTTAATGGAAATGTGATTATTTATTTTTTTCCTAAATGTATTTTTTGGGCCTTTATTGGACAGGACAGCTGAAGAGCGACAGTAAATGTTGGGAGGAGAGAGAAGGGGGATGACATGCAGCAAAGGGCCAAGGTCGGATTGGAACCCACAGCTGCTGCAATGAGGACTATAGCCTCTGTACATGGGGCGCACTACATATCCCTTAGGCTGTCCGGCTAACGGGGTTACATGACCATCTCTTGTTCTCATTTAGTCAACTCAGAATAAAGTGCTCTATGCAGCTGGACAAAGCTTTCTGAATGCAAATAATGGCAAAGACATTAACGTAAAATAACAAATCATTTTACTATGAACCACAGCTCAACATCTTATCTCTATAATGTTATCATAAAGAATTAGTGACAAACTGTACCTTCTTTAAGACCCAAAATCCACATGGTGTCCAGGGAATCGATGAGTGTCAAACCCAGTCCGAACCACTCACCAAAGGACTTGGAGATGGGCTTGAGCTCATCGTGACCCCAGGCGTAGCTCTTATAGCCTTTCCATGCATGCCTGAAGGCATCTCGTACAGCCTCTAGTCTGTCCACAGGTCCAGTCGAAACTACAAACAGAAGAATGAATCAGAAATTAAAGTGTGATCATAAAAGCAAGAGATCTTCCTCAATCAGATATTCAGATTATTTCTAGCAGAGGGAATATTCTGTGTCATTACTCTTTGAGCACAGCAAGGTGTTGCCCTGCATCTCATCAGACTTAGAGTAAAAAAAAAGGTGTTGGGCTTTAAAGAGCATACACCAGTAGACATGGATAACACTAAGTTACAGAATCTGTTTGAGATCAAAAAGTTTCTCAGTGGACTCAAAAAAGTAAGAAAAGTTTCTTGTGTTCATCAGTTAAACAAGGAAACAAAATAAATAGAAGAATTGTAGGTTTCTTTGTTTAACTTCATTGTAAAGTTGAGTTATTTTAGTTCCAGACTGTTCAAGGCATCTTTTGCACGATGTGTGGATTATGATTTTAAAAAGAAACAACATGACGAGAAATGTATAGGTTCAGAAATTCCAACTTAATTTGTCATGTTCGCTCACTCGTGGAGAGAATTCTGGGTTCAAAAATTGAGTTCAGTTTTTTTTTTTTACCTTCGAGTGGGACAGCGTCAGCAGGGTTCACTGGGGCTGGGGGAGCTGCTGCCTCTTTGTCATTGGCCGAGGGCGGAGGCTCTGTGGCTTGGTCGGCTTCAATCATTGCTCCTCTCCAACTGCATGACAAAAGCAAAAAAACCTGTCCTACACCTGACTTATTTATGACTGCTTCTTCAATACTGCATCAAAGACCCCAGGACCTGGGTGCAGCTGGAACATGGTTACAATGTTCACAGCGAAATCTTGTTAATTTGTTCATTACTGCACAGCTGTGTAAAGGGTTAAACTAGCAAGAAACAAACAGATCACCTGACTATTTTCTTGTATTTTTCCTCCTCCTCTCCTTCATCTTGAACCACCTCTTGCTCTTTCTTTTCTCCACCGACTGTGTCGGACATATTTCCATCTTTCTGCAGACTTGGTGGACCTCTCTTGTTGGGGAACGGGTTTTTCTATGAAAAACAACCAAACAGCTAGACTTACAAACATATCAGAGAATTTCAACACCTCGTGGAAAAGGATGAAATCATATTTAGCCATTGGGTCTGTTTGAGTAGCAGAGAAGAAAACATTAACAAAGAATTGGAGTCACCAGTGATGGATGGACCTTTTCACAAACACAATAGATACATGAATAAAATGTAGAATTACAGCTTTTCAAATCCATGATCCAGACCAAAGTCACAGCAGATTATGTTCGTTTTGATGAATGTGTTGTTTTTTTCTGTGACTTTGATTGTGTTAATTGTCTGTGATCTGAACACAATGTGCAATGTGACAGATATCTGCAGTAATAGTAGGCCTATTTCAACATTATGGTAATTAATTGCAGATAAAATTAATGCCTTCATGTATCATTAATGTTGTCAAACAAAAACACCTCTAACCTTAATAGGAGGTTTGGGCAAAATGGGTACGTTTGGTCCTCTGGGCTCCTCCACAGCATCTGGATGGATAACTAGCCCTGCATCTGGACGGATAACTGGACCTGCATCTGGACGGATAACTGGACCTGCATCTGGACGGATAACTGGACCTTCATCTGGACGGATAACTGGACCTGCATCTGGACGGATAACTTGACCTGCACCTGGCCCTAAAACTGGCCCCACATGTGGCCCTGCCACAGGAACCGGAGCTTTACCCACATGTTGTCCCAATAAGGGCTTCACACCGGGAAGAACAGCCTCCAGCTCTCTGTCATTCAACTCCAACCAGTCGTCCCTGTCAGACAACCCTACACACAGACACACAGGGAAACACAGACACACTAGGAATGAAAAAGAAACATGTCAAGATATGTCCATCCTATGTCCACTGGTTGAGAAGCTTTTAATCAACTGTGAATCCAGCATTTTCTGAGAAATGACGTGACATACATTACAATAGACTCTTCACTGTGATCACAACAGAAAGCTGTCTTCCTATATAACTCAGCTCCTGACTGAGTCTTAACAGGCATATGGGAAATCAGTCTTTTCCAAGTTTTCGTAATACTTAAAAGCAACTTGTATTTGGATTGATGTACTCTAGGGAGCGATTTTTCAGAGAGCTCAGTTTGGTTGTGAAAATATCCTAGTGCATTAAAAAAAAAGCCCCGACAGGGGGAAAATAGAAGTATTTTCAGGTTTAGCGATCTTAGTGTGGATGTGGTCTGAAAATGAAATGCTGTACCGGTAGAAGTATAAAACTGTTAAAGCAAGCAGCAGGTGCCACAAAAATGATCCCAAAATTAATCTAAACAAAGAGAGAAATATTGAAGTCGTCTCATGCAGAGATTTAATGATTTACTGCAGTATAGCCTCGCTGCAAAAACACAACAAAGAGTCAATCCAACTCATCAGAATCAACTAGTCATGCAGCAATACCATTAAACTAATGGCAGACTGTGTCTCTGCCAGTATGTGTATTTGTATGTGTGTATGTGTGTGTTGGCTCAAAGTGTATGTGCATTATTTACCTCTCCACTGCTCGCTGAGGCTGGGAAAGGAAAGCAGTCCAAAAATGAGCAGCAGGGCCAGCAGGAACAGGACGAGGCTTCGCTGGAGCCGAGACAGCTGCTTCCATTTCTGTGGGCAGATATACAAAACAAAGAGCTAACTACACAGAAACATGACAAACAGCTCTGCATTCAAATCACAAGCATGTACCAGCTGATTTAAAATCCTTCACCCTCTTAAAAACATGTTAAACATCTCTTTACGCGTTCTTTTAAAACAGCAGAGTGTAAGTGAAAGTCCGATGACCTTCCTTGTTAGGCTTACCCTGAATAAACGCCACATCTCGCTCCACCTGACAGCTCACAAATAAACATTCTTACCAAATCAACCGGAGGTGCAGAGGGAGGGCCAGAGCTGTGGTCTCTCAGGGGAAAATGCTAACAGGCAGAGACTCTGCTACCTGTACTAATTAACACCTGTGCAACACCGAGAAACTATTGAGCCATTTTCTCTGAGCTGTGACGGAGCACACAGCAGACTGTCCCTCAGGGGACTTTTTCATTTCACTTTGCTAAATTTCATTCAACATAACACCCTCACAACATCATAGTCTTTACAAACGTTGTACTTGTACAGTGCATAGAATTAGCAGAACATCATTATTCACCAACACTTGCAGTAATGTTCCCTTTTTTGTAGAAATTTCTGTTAGGGTTTTATTCCATTCATATGCATGCTATTTGAGTCCAAATGCACTGTGAAGAGCAAATCCTGGGCTTTGTTGTAACGCAGCATGGCCGACAGAGACTCTTTAGTCTTTTCAAAATGACTGGTTTGGCAGTAAACAGTTTTTATTGTAGTGAGAGAGGTTATACATTTGAAAAGCTTTGGTTCTAGTATTAATATGTTTGTTTTTTTATACAAGGTGGTTATTGACTTAAGATTTTAGAAGTGTACTGTACGTTTTTCAAGCCCTTCCGAACACACATTTGAACCTAAGTCGTTTGTTGGCAACACTGGGACCTTTAGACATTTAAAACTGTCTTTATATCAACTTTCTTTTGGAAAACAGAGCACACTGCAAAAACTCAAATTCATACAAGTGCATTTGTCTAATTTCTCATCAAAAAATATCAAATGACCCTTACAAGCCACATTCACCAGACAAGTCCAGATAAACATCTCATTTCCAGATATTACGAGCAGAAAGGCCTGCGTTGATAGAAATAAGTTTGAAAAAATTGCTAAATTGGGAAGCTGAATTATCTTGAGTGTTTTGAAATGAGATGTAACCACTGATTCAGAAAGTACGTCTCATTTCAAGACACTCAACAAGTAAAGTTCGCTTACCCCATTGGCAGATTTATTTATTTCTGCTTATCACTACAGTAGTAATGCAAGCCTTATTTTTTTAGCTTTTTGTGTCTTAAAATAAGAGTTTGAACTGGTCTTGTCAGGTCGATGAGTCTTAAGTGTAATTACATATTTCAGACAAGGAAGTAGACACATACACTTTGATGATTTGAGTTTTGGAGTGACTGAGGCAGATAAGATGTAGTTTTAATTTAGTGAGGGAAAGTCAGATACTGAGCCGTCAGGAGAGGAGGAGACGTAGATTATTATCTAAG
Source organism: Tautogolabrus adspersus (assembly GCA_020745685.1). NCBI lineage: Eukaryota > Metazoa > Chordata > Actinopteri > Labriformes > Labridae > Tautogolabrus > Tautogolabrus adspersus. Next base: position 5,882,171 of record CM036549.1, on the reverse strand, counting down.
TAAGAACCTTAGAAAACAAATTCATAATGTTGCCCATTTTGGATTAGAAGTTAGAAGCAATGTTATGTTGTGATGTTGTAGTTCATGGACACAGATTTAAGGGGGGTAAACAGAGTGTTCTGAATTCTTCATCTTTAGAGACATTTATGTTCAGAGACTTTTATTTTGAAATATTACTTTGAAAGGGCGTTTTATTTCCTCTTCCTGTTATTTTATTTCGAAACCAAGAACAAAGTCATGAGCTCCAGTACTGGTGAAAAAGATTTATATGATGTCGACTCCAGAAACATGTTATACAAATAAACAATTCACATTAAATAATTAAGATACGTTTCTTCTCCTCAATTATTTTACCAATGTAAAAAAAAAAAATGTATTAGTCTCTGCAGAATATAAATGAAGTCATGCTTTTGTGACTGGACCTCAAAGAGAATCATTCTATGTAGAGAAGATGTCACCATGGTTACCTTTATTTATTCTTCATTGCAGTTCATTCATTGATAACAACACTACACAAATATCTCTGGCCTTCATTTCTTATACGTCTGAAATTAAAAGATTCGTCTAAATATCCATTTGAATGACCTTTGATGCAAACTATAATTATGTAATTACTGTAAATACTTTTTTGAAGTTTGAGGTTTTATCTGGAAATTGTGAAAACAAACCACATGACATGGTTTACTTATTAACACTGGTAAAAAAAAGGTTTACACTGTATGCCAAAGTCTTCTTTAGGTCATGGAATTTGCACATGTCGTCTCATGACCTGAAGCGTGAAGAGTAACTATAGTAAGGTGACGACAGGTGTCATGTCATATCAGGTGTCCCATGATGACAACAAAGCAGGACCCAGAAGCCTGTGAGATGAGGGGAACTTTCTTGGGGGAGAAATAACAGAAATTCTTTGTGCACTGAGCTGGAGGAAAGGAAACTCACTCTGCAGGTTTGCTGAAAAAAAACACATATACACACACACACACACACACACACACATGACTACACACACACACACACACACATAACTACACACACACACACACACACCACTGTAAGCTCCAGAGCTTCACCGGATGTGCATGTCTTTGGAAATACTGAACTAAACCAATGTGAATACGGTTAAATCATGTAGAGAGATCCTCTCATTGGCTTTCATATCTTAAAGCAGTTTTAATCTCTTTGCGACTTTCCATTGAAATAAAGGTGATACACATTATAAAGATGAATGTGTGTTTTCTGCTGTGTAAGAAGAAACACTGAGCCAAGAAAGCAATCTGAGGAGCATGATTTGCAGAGAACAGTTTTCTCAGGGACCATAAAGCGTCATCAAATTTGTCGACCCACATGTACAGGGAGGGTTCTGAGCCAGATTGAGGTCTCTGCTATAAAGCCGGCCTTGTAGACCAAACGTCTGTTGATATACTGCAGAAATAAAATGTTACAGATCGGTCGATAACAGCGCTGCTATGCCTTTTCAATTCAGGGAAACCAATGAATTACATTAATGTGAGCTGACAAAGCTGTTTTGCTTTTATGAAGAAAAAAAAGAACAATAGAAAGAATCCTGCAAAATGATTAAAGAGGATTGTTGATATATTCATGCTGTGATCTGCAGATTTTATGGAAGTTACATTAAAGTTAGGTTTTAAATACTGAGAACAGTTACATACCAGTTATTGAATGAAAGGTGGATGCAAACATAGACGAGAACAGATTTTTAAAGACATACCTAAATCATTTTGAGGCCACACAGAGTATTTGAGGAGGATAACAGGAACATGCTCTAGCACATCGATTTGATCTTAACCTGTGCATACAGCAATGATTTCAGATCTTCTATTGTATATATAAATACTTTTGCAATTCCCACACGTTCCTACATAAGATCAAATGTCAGTGTCATGCAGCCCATGTACCCTTTAATCCCAAAAAACAGCTTGTGTTCAGTGCTGTACAGTATCCTTTATGAAAACATATTTAAAGGTTTTTAAAGTATGCATAATGTCTCTACTCTTTCATGCTGAAGTATGACGTTAGATCTTTATGAAACTGGCTTATTGGTAAACATTAGAAAATAAGATATCAAATAGTCTGCATTAAAAGATTTCAACAAAAGTCCTCCTCTTGATTTAAGATCGAAGTATAAATTACTATTGTGGTTTATGACACAACTAACCAAACCCTCAGCCTCAGCATGAGGTGGTCTGAAACCAGAAAGTGACGTTCACTCGCTCAGTGACAGAGTGAGTGCTGATCTGTATACTGAAAGCACACTTGTTCCCATCTATTTTACCGGTTTATTGGGGATTGGATATTGCACCTTTACAATTTTAAAAATGACACAATATTCATTTACATACTCAGGTGGATAAGAACAAACTTGGCTGTCAGCATATGTTTCCTGAATCCCTCCAAAGAACATTAATGAGTGAGGCCTATGTTTATCCCACACACCCATGTACCTGGGATGTCTTTCTATGCAGGATGAACTAATGTCCTATTGCTCAGTATTGATGCATTACATTCTCCGGAAAAGCATTATTTTTATCTCATTCTATCCTTAGAAATGGCCCTCCTGGCTCCTTTTCCCTGACTTCTACTTCTCTCTACATGGTACATTTGGATCATGTTGGAGGGTAACTCTTTCATGCTCCAGGTTTCGGTTGTTGTGCATTGTACAATTCTACAATTCAGGAGATGCGTTTATCCAAAGCGACAAACATCAGAGAGTAAGTACAACACAAGCATGAGCTAGAGAGGAGGAAACATCGTCGGTGCAAACGAACAGATTCAAGTCTGATCGGAAACAGGTGCTGACGCCAGGCAGTGCAGAGAGAGAGTTCCAATTAACATCAAAACGATCCTAAATATCACCATCAACAATAAGAACATGGTACATTTGGATAACGTTGAATAACTCTTTCAGGCTCCAGATGTCGGTTGTCGTGCATCAAGTGCAGGACGGTAAATGATGCGATTAGTGACGTATATATCACAGCACTCTTTTAAGGTGTGATGAATGAATCACATGGTAACTTTGCACTTGAGACATATCCATCTTAGGATATTAAAACTATCAAATTGTGACACAACGTAATCGGTGAGGTTGTACAAGAATGAAGGGGAAACCTGCAGAAACACTGAAAAGCCCCTGAGCAAAAGAAAAGCAAACAAAAGTATGAGACATGATCTGATAAGTGCAACACAATATACCTGCAAAACCTGAAGATCAAAACCAACAAAGGAGACGAGAGAGGCTCATAGTGAGAGGGCATAAGGAGGCGAGAGACAGGCATAAGACATTTCAAAGTAAAGATAACGAGATTAAAGAAAATGTGAAGGAGACGTAGGAGAAAGACGGCGAGCGCTGAATTTGTTTTATCTCACCGCAGTAATCAGACACATAATGTGTTCAGGGGAGGCTTTTATCTGAGAAGTTTGAAAGTTCAGGGCAGGCTGCTTCACAACAAAGAAGATGTATGAAAGGAAGATTGAAAGCCAGGAATCGATTTGTTAGAAAAAAAAAGAAGAAGATACATTTCATGGAGACAGAGATGATATATCTCAGTGAATAGATCAGAAGCATAACCAAGCAAGAGTGTTTACAGCTGAAGACTTTCTGCACACAAAATATATGAGAGACAGTCAGGGATTAAAAGAAACTTTCTAAATTTAAATATCTGAAAATGTACTGCCCATCAATCAAAGATGGGTGACAATTAACCCATTTAGACCTGATGAGACGCAGACGTGCTTCTACCTTGGAGACCTGATGAGACGTCTACGTCGCATAAGGCCATGAACATGAGTGCAAAGGAAATTTTAATTTACAGTTAAAGCTATTTTTAAGGTCTCTATCTGATACAGAGACAAAGATTTTAGTAAACTTTGAAGTTCTGTGCAGTTTTTCTGAAAACCCTCAGGTTTTGGGAGGTTGATTTCAAAAGTTACTTAGGTTTTAGAGGGCGTTTTTTTAAAGGTATCCTTAGGTCTAAATGGGTTAAAAGGAAGTAGTATCATGTCCTCGTAAGGAGGGAAACCTTATTACAGCTTCTAATCTAATAATTGTTCAATCAATTCATTCATGTGACGCTACTGCAGGAATGTACACCATCATTTGAAAAATGGACTCATTGATGTTTTAATGATGGTCAATCTGTGTCTGTATGAATATACAGCTCTGAAGTTCCCCAAAGGGGCCTCAGTTGGCTTCAGAGGGTAACTGTGAGGGGTTCAATGTTACAACACAGAAATAAAGGTTTCATACCCACAAAGACTGAGAACAACTCATTCATCGCATTGTTTCTAAATACAGTACAAGGTATGTTGTCTGGTCTTCTCCAATTGGACAGTTAGATAACTTCAGCTCATTCACTCAGTACTCTTAATGTAATTTATACAGTCAATTTAAAGTGCTGCTGACTGTAAATAATCACTCAATGATTATGCTGCAAAATGCTTTTTCCATCTTGCTGAAGAATATGAACCAAACAGGATCCTTTGATTATTAGGAAGCAGTCAGCTGGTGGCACCTGGGGTCATATCCAAACAAGCTGAAGCTGCTTTAAGCTTCTATGCTGAAAATAGATGCCTTCTTTATGATCTTGAATGAGCTAACCTGAGTCACTTTTACATCTAAATGTATCATCATTTTCCCAGAACCTATGAGTGATAGTTTCTCCTACTGCTACTACTTTAACCAATTACATTTTTTCTGTTTCAAATGTTACTTTCATGCTTTTCTTTGCCAGTTAATAGCTTCTGTGTTTAAAATGTGCCTTATCATTTAAACTGCTTCGCCTTTATTTCACCTATAGATTTTACTTTTTTTCTTCCACCACAGCAATGAGCCATAACTTAGTGGTACAGCAGCAGTGATCTCTGAGAAACTACACACACAGATCAGCACCTTGCGTGATCATAGTCAAACTGTGACAGCAGTCTTGTGTTGAATATTCTCACATTCTTCCTTTCTTAAACTCTGGCTCGATTACAAAGCTATACAACTCTGAATCGAGACAAGTTCTGCACACTGCCCAGCCCTACAGGGCAACTCACCCTCCAGCAGGACTGTCTCCGGTGTTTCCCGTTGTTGTAAGAGTGACTGTGCGGATCACTGAGTGTCAGAGAGATGAAGTCCTTTCTGGAAGGCGGATACATCCTCTGATCGGGATGGACAGTTGTAGGTCATAGAAGCAGCACTAGGAAAAGTGAGAAAAAACAATCAGCACGCCCAAGAAAAGTTCCTAAAGAAATGGGAATTGATCTTTATGCGATCATGTAGGTTATATCGTGCAAGAACTATACAGTACTGGTTCCAATTTTTCAAATGTAAGCCTTTGTCATTTTTGTCTGCAGTGCAACTTTAAAAACTTGATTGAGTTTGGAGTTGATGCAAGGTCATAAGACAGAAATTGATCTATTACTATAAAAATGAATCATAACCAGGTAAAAAAAGAGTCAAGCTACCTTTCTCAAGAAAGTCTTTTTTGACCCAGAGTATGATTATGTATGAAAGTTCTGTTTTCTTGATTAGATGATTTCCACAATCTGCAATGTTAATTTGTTAACATACTTCATGATTTGTTAAAAATGTACCGTGAGGAAGCTAGGAATGGACACTGTTTAATTTAAGCGTTTACACAAGCAATCAGGGCAACATTAGGGCTATCCTCTTCAAGTTATTTAAATCCTGAAATTGTTTCAGTTAAAATGCACTAAAAATGCCTGTTGATTGCATCTGGCTCATCATTGTAATGTTTTTTTTAAATGAATGTATGCTCTACAAACTTTATATTTCAAATACATATGATGATATGAACTTTTAAGATCAATTAAATGTATGCATCTCTGTTCAGTACCATGGACAGCTGACAATAATGATGTGTTATCAGTGCTGCGCATGCTCTTGAGTGAAGCAGCGGAAAGAAAGACTTATATTTGAAAACACTTTGCATGTGATTATAACTAAACACTTTGGATGTAAACTAAATATTTATCACAGACTATAAACACGAAGAATTTCAAAGTAAAGCAGTATTAACAGTGACTGTAATTCTGACAATGTAAAAGCATGTGTTGCTCTATAACCCATGCAGCTAGCTAGTTGACATTACTTAAATTGATGTCTCTTTGTGTCACAACTTGACACCATTACGGTTTATATAATTCACAAACACTACAGATTGGTCTCTGTTACGTTTCACAAAAAGCTACTATTAGCTAATCTATTAAAGCAACGAGCTAATTAAGCTTAATAGGCTTAACTATTGTTTTAACCTTAACAACACCCCGCCTTCTATACACCACAACATGCAGTCCACACTCAGTGGTATCTCATTAAATACACATCCAGGTGTCTCCCCCTCACCTTTTTGCCTGGTTGGCTGCTTCACAGCGATGTTATTCTCCCAGAAGCTAAACAGCTGTAAGCTAGCTACGAGATGATAGCTTACTCTTCCGCTTGTTTCCGGAAGGCGACGTACCAAAGTTCAGTTGTCAGAAAAGCTAACAAGTTACAAAGCAGTTCGACTGTCACTCAAAACAACCTGCTGCTCAATGACATATCAGAGAAAGTAAACTGCGGGAAGCATGGCTAAAGTTGGCGATTGAGCAGCCACAGACAGTTGAGACAGAGGCGGAGAGCTAACGATGAGATGACGCGGTACGTCATGGGACGTAAGCACGTGTTGTTACTTCGAGTGTTAACCCTTTAACACCATGTTTCCTATGGATGTATTATAGAAGATGTTTCCAGATGTTATTGATATGAGTCCATCTTCATTTTACTTCGATTGTCCTCAATTTTAGAATGTATTATTTATTTTTTAAATAAAAGCATCATTAACTTATGTAAATATTAATGGTATTGAAATTACTTCCTGGACAATGGATATTTGTCCGTAAACAAGTTAAAAATGTCAGCAAGTTAACATGAATACATAACTGTAACACTGTCTGCTTATTAATCTGCAGGACCACATAAAAAAAAGCTTTTTCCAATGCCTGCCTTCCTAACAAAATTAGATTAGTTACCCCACATCTTGGGAAATAATGGGACACAATAAGATGAAAAATAAATAAATCATACAACAAACACATCTACAGAACACACCTCAAAATGCAAAAGGATTTCAATATATTGCTTATACACATCTGTATTAAATATCATAAGTCATAAGTGTCTTGGCACAATAATTGATAACATACTGACATGGAACGCATGTTGATAGCACTATGCTGAATTTATTTCACAAGAGTTTTATTGAAAGTGTGTTGACCTTTTGGATTCAGTGTTGTGGAGGAGCATTGTCCATACAAAATAAGAACAAATTGGACTAGGTAGTTAAACTAGGCAGCAAGATAACTGGGAAGCAAATGTGCAGCATTTCTTACCTGACAGACTGGTACACATTGAATTTAGCCGACAAGATTACAGCTGACCCTCTGCACCCCCTTTGGTCGGAGTATGAACTCTTGACTTCAGGGCATAACAGCATTAAAGAAGCGCACATTCCTAATAATCGAGTCACCGATGATCAGAGTAGAGGGCGAGAAGAGGGGCTGCGGGGGAATAGACTGTGACTGACTTTCGGAAGATGGCTGAGAATTTAAGGGTATTGTATTAACTTGAAAATTGAATAAAAACCTCAGCTTTGAGAGAGCTAACATCACTTTTACCAGAAAACCTGAGGTGAGCTTATCACCAGGACTTTTTTTTTGGTTTTTAAGTGTTTGGGAATCAAATGTGTTATCACCTGGCTCTTGGCTGGTAACAAAGGAGGGAGGCCACACAAAGTTCATCATGTAAAATCATATTGTAATTAACTAAAGTTTTACATATATACATACATATATTAACTTCATCCAACTACACAAGAATGAACTGAGGTTGTTGCAGCATGCCCAGCGGAGAGAGAGAGAGAGAGAGAGAGCACCACATCTCTTTCAGAAGACCCTACTTGGCCCGATGCTGACTGCGCACTGATGCTTCAGTCTGTTCTCACAGGGAAGGCGCAAGAAGCATATTCTTCTTTGAGTTTTGAGGACAGCTCCAGTTACGCTAAGATAAAATCAGCTGTGCTTAAAGCATATGAACTTGTGCCGGAGGCATATCGACAGCGTTTTAGAGGCTGGGAGAAGACGAACAGTCAGACATAGGCTATGTAGAGTTTGGCAGGGATCTGTCCACCAGCTTTAAGCGGTGGTTAAATGCGCTTGACGTCACGTCGTTTAATGGTTTGTGTGAACTGATGATTTTGGAGCAGTTTAAAAATTGTCTGCCGGATCGCATTGCGATTTAGGCTACATAAACGAGCAAAAAGTGACAACTGCTGCTGAGGCCCTTGTTTGTTCGGATGAATATGTGTTGCTTCATAAGAGCAGTTTTCGAGAGCGTCCTGTTGTGCGTGAGGCTTCTGGTTACCGAAGTAACGTTTCTGTGTTGCCGTCTGAGATGCGTTCAAAGCAACTTGGATTTTTTGGATTTGACTCCAAAGCAGGTGTTAATGTTGATTATAATAACGTCTGTAACTATTGTCATGAAAAAGGACATTGGAAGTCAGAGTGCCCTGTTTTGAAGGCTAAAACAAAGGGAGGAAATATGAATGTTAAACCGGTTGCGTTTGCTGCCCCGGTTCTAGATTGTTGTGTGTCGGAGCTGGTTACCTCTCATTCTTGTGAAAAGGATGTTTTGGAAGCGTATGCACCTTTCATTAGAGATGGGTTGGTATCAGTTACAGGAACCAGTGAAAAAGTTCCCATAAAAATACTGCGGGACACTGGGGCTTATGATTCCTTCATTGTTGAGTCTGTTTTGCCTCTTTCTGGAGAGACAGACACTGGAGACTGTTTTCTTAGTCATGGGATGGGGTTGAATATCCTTCCTGTGCCTTTGCACAAAGTGCTTCTAGACTGTGAGCTAGTTAAGGGTGAAGTAGCCGTTGGTGTGCGTCCGGCATTGCCCATTGAAGGTGTGCACTTTATTTTGGGGAATGGCCTTGCTGGGGGCAGAGTCTGGAGTGACACTCCACCAGTACCGGTAGTCAATTTTGGTCCGGTTGATCCTTTGTCAGATGACAGCTCTAAAGTTCTGCGATTACACGTTCGATGTCCAAAACTGAGGAAAACATGCCCCCTGATGGGGTTGAGGATGTTGTTTTGGAGACCCCGTCTCTGTCTGAGCTTCCATTGTCGCTGTCACACCAGGACGTGGTGGAGGAACAAAGAAGTTATCCTTCTCTGAAGGAAATATTGGATTGTGTTTTACCTTTGTCTGAGATAAGTAGTGCTGTAAAAGGCTACTTCTTGCAAAACGAGTTGCTGTTCAGAAAATGGGTATCAGTTGGAGAGGATTGTGTGAAAAATGATGTTGTCCAGTTGGTGATGCCAATGAAACTTCGTCCACTGGTTGTGAAAGTGGCACATGATGAGAGTGGACATTTTGGTGTGTGGAAAACATATCTGAACATCCTGAAACATTTCTTTTGGCCACGGCTCAAGAAGGATGTTTCAGCTTACATTAAGACTTGTCATGTGTGCCAGTTAACTGGGAAACCCAATCAGAACATCAAACCAGCACCACTGCAGCACATTCCGGTTGTAAGTGAGCCATTTTCACATCTCATCATAGATTGTGTTGGACCTTTGCCTTGTGCTAAATCTGGATGTAAATATTTGTTAACAGTTATGTGTCAGAGTACCAGGTATCCTGCTGCATATCCTTTGAGATCCATTACAACGCGGGCTGTGGTTAAAGCATTGTCACAGTTCGTTTCGTTCTAAACTAGTGTCCTTGATCATATTTGTCATGGCCCTTGAGCCAGGTTATGACACTGTAACGATGCACTCTGTCAGAACTGAACTGGCCCAGGGAAGATTATCCTCTCATTACAAAGGTAGGCTAATTGTTTTTAAATAATAACCTCTTATTTTCTACTTGACAAATAAACTTTTCAGTATGGTGAAAAGAGAAAAACACCCCAGCTGACATGTAAAGCAAAAGTCCAAAGTGTTGTTGACGTTACTTAACCTCAGATAGAAAAACATTAACATAGTTAGCGATAGTTTGCAGTCGGCCTGACATGTTAAAATTGCTTTGTTTTACATGACCTGTTGCTATTAAAATTGTTGTATTATTAGATTAGAATTATTATTTACAAGTTTTAGCCAAACTTAGAAATCGTCCTTTATGGTGTAACTGTCAGCAGCACTGTTCAATCATTTACAACATTTAGGCTTTAATCGATTAAATTAAAATGCCATAAAACTATTAATAAATACCTTTTGGGATAATTTAGTCTAATTAAAATGCAAACTGACACAGAAGGCTTAAGATTCATGTTTGAATGTTTTTCTTACACAATAAATATTGTTTTGCGGATTACTCATGAATCAATCATCCATTTTGTGGATATGTCCATACGGCCATGCCCATGCTCCTATCTAAGTTGGATTCATGATTATGGAGGTAATAAAAGTCCGGCCACCATATTTTCTGTGATGAATAATGCTGAGTTTTAGAGTAATTCATTGAAGCAACACACATTGTACAACCAGCATGGACCTTGTTTCCATTGTTTTGCTGGTTGGCTATATTATATTCATTAACAAAACATACCACATTAAACATTATACAGCTCCTGTTTAAATAAAAGTTTCACTTGAGCTCTGATTGAGCTGGACCTATGAGAATGGACACTATATTCCAGATATTTTTACCTGAAAAATGTACAACAGCACACCTTGCTGATATTTTGAATCCACTGAAGGTAGGTACTATTTGATTTTGACTCTTCCTGTGATGGATGGATGGATGGATGGATGGATGGATGGATGGATGGATGGATGCGGAGAAAAACAGATTTCAGGAATGATGCTTTAATGTACAAGGGTCTGATCTCTTATTGTTCACACTAACCAATCTTAGTCAATGCAGAATCAGCCTCAGTTGTATTAAAATATGTATACTTGTGTTCCACAATAAGATATACTGTGAGCGGGCTGTTATTAATAACTGTAGCCCTGAATGATTCAGGACCTATAAGAAAAAAATTACTGAATGATATTTAGATATGATGTTTGACTTGCCTCAGGAACTAATTTCAGGTAAGTGGGCAGGTTAAAAGAGGAAGTGTGCAGACTGAACGTGTCACTGGGGCTTCAAATGGAGGATTTGACAGCAACTTTTTTCCAAAATCTGTAGCTGTCTGCCACTACCAAAGAGTAAAGGTGGTAGCGGAAAGTTGTTGAAAGAGGCTGTAAATGGACACACTGCTACATCCACAAATCGTCTGAGCTGAGGTTCCAGTTACTGTGAGTGGCTGGATGTAGAGGCTGGTACTACACCATGCTGCCAGAAAGTCCAAGTTGAAGCAGGAGCAGTACTTCCTTGGCAAGGGCAGCAAGTGATTGCTTGTGGTGTTCGGCAGAGACTGGTGGTAGAGGCTCTGGCTAAAGCTGTGGGCCACAACCTTTGGATGGAGGTGGCTACAAGTTGTTGCCTGACAACTCTAGCCAGAATCCACACCTCCCATCTCTGCTTCAAAAGTACAGCCACCACCGCCACTCACAGATTGTGGATGACAGTGTCAAGAAATCCATCTCCAGCCCCTGCCAGCAATTGACTGCTACTGCATTCACCTGGAGATTATGGCCATTTAAAGATGGAGGTTCGAGCTGCGCTTGCAAAAAAAACCTACAGTCTCCTTGACCACAGGCAGTTTTACCTGGCAAATATTCAGTTGCTTACTAAGCTCTGATTATACAGAATGAACTCGGCACTCTGCACTTTATTAACTTGCTACTAAAATCCCTAATTTAATCGTGATGCTTTAATGTTTTTTTATGTGCTGTCCTGTATATGTTTGTTTGTATAGTGTTTTAGGTGCAAGGCAAATTCCCCTGGGGGCAATAAAGGTTTCTTCATTCATTCCAACTTCATACTAGTTATAACTCCCAACTGCGTTTCTTTACTACATTTAACCACTGCTACAACTCCTGCTGTACTATTAATTCTACTGCTAACATTGCTGCTATTGTTACTTTAAATTACTCCCAAGAATACTGGAACAGTTGTCAACTGCCTCTGAACAGTCTGAAAGATTTGAACCACAGGACAGACTGACTGTACCTCTAAACCAAAATTGAAGAACTAAAGATGACGAAATGCACGGAGTCAAAACTTAATTATGTACCTCTTTTTAATTAAGAAAAACTGTTTGAACTAGTTGATGGAGGGAACACACAAGACATATGTCCAGCATGTCATTTCATATAAAAAAAGACTTTTATAAAACACATAAACGATGATCTGTCTCAGCCAGCTAAGGCAATACAATGGAATGATATGACAAATCTAAATCAGAGAAAGAAGAAAACATTATATATTTAAAACAAAGCCAGAATTGCAAACCTGTGGTCTAGATGCAGAACTTTAAATACAGCTTTTCCAGTTGAGATGAGGACTATGTACATGTATTCCCTGTTATGTAGCACTAGTATGATAAACTTCCAGGCCCTGTGGTTCTGTACAGCTGAGAGTGCAGTTATCTAATGAATTGTTGGTTTTCTAACTGCAAAGCTTCTGTTGTGTCTAAGCAGTGAGACTACACTCTCATCACAAAGTCCCTGAGATCTCAGTCTTATGATTCCCTACTACCTGCAGAGTGTACAGCACAGTGCTCATCAGTCACTGCTGATTGCATCTGGGCACAAACAACAGATGCTGACTGACTGTGGAAGAACTACAAGGCTTGCTTCTTTTCTCTTGAACAAGCCCTTTTTAGATTGAATGAAGTAGAAATTCAGGTTGACAGCAGTAACTCAAAGCTAAGTGGTGGGGCAAAGGTTTGTTTTTTTTCCCACCAGGGCTCCAAGGAAACTCTGCAGGGCTTAGCCAAACTTGTTCATGATCTTTAGTGTCAAGTCAAAGAAATCAAACGTGATGAAATATGTGCATTTGTAAGCTCTGGCTGCTTAACTTTTGTCTTTGGTTTTCCAAACATTAAGCACGCTGCACAGCTAAGTAACATCTGCAGCTCCTGTACAGAAAGATATTGAAGCATAACAGTACAGTACAACCAATACAACATGGGCATTGAATACTTTCCCCCATTTTTTTACATGGGTTTTCATTTCATACTTTCTTAGTAACTTAATGTGTTTAGATTAAAAATGCTCAGCAATTTCTCAAAACATCTGTTGTAGAAGCAAATGATTGTGAAACAGGACTCAGGAGTTATTAGTACATTTGGTAGGGACTATTTCAGCTGTGGAATAATACAAGATTGGTGTTGTACAGAAACCCGTATTTATAGTAAGAGGATAGTGTATCTTTACACTAAAATAAACTGAATTGTGTGCATCATTTTGTGGTAGTGTAAGAACTGTTTTACATTTCTTTGACAACAAAGTCATTCTTTGGCATTGAGGATAGACATAGAAGGCTTCAGATATACACGGCATACTTGTTGGTAAAACTAACTCAGTTGATTTTTGTCGTCTGAAACATTCAACATTTCTGGAGACAAAAACTGCAGCATAATTACCCATGAGTTTAGCATTGATGTATTATACCTGAGATGTAAAATATATATATATATATGAAATGTAAAAAAAAACAAAAAAAACATAAGAAACATGTTTTTCTCTTGTATAAAAAAAAAGTGACAACAAACTGCATGAATTTGCATGATACAATATGACTGTCCTTTACTATGCTTTCTTGGGATTTAAGGGAAAATGGACTAGCACCTTGAGAGCAGTGACACCTCTGAGTTCACTAACAGTAAAGAAGTTGTTCACTCCACTGGCCTGGTCATATACCGCCAATGAGACAACACTAGCTGTGTCTCCATTAAAAAAACACATTGTTAAGAGGTCAGTTAGGACAGTCTAACTTTTATATACACACTGAGAAAGCTATAACAGAAGTCCAAAATACAAAACAAAAACACAAAAAATACATTGTATATAAAAGGACAAAAAACAACCATTTTTAAATTATTCAATACAAGATAAATGTCTCTGTAAACAAACTTTACGTCTCTGTGAGAAAAGCCTGGAGACGCTTGTGTCCTCTCAAATTCATAAAAACAAAGTCACTCAACTTGAGGGAACTTTTCCCCAAAAACAAGACGAATAGGGACATCTTCAGAAATTGGAAAACAGATGTTCCAGCTGTCCTCTTGACGTCCAGGCTTTGGACCCAAGTTTCTGTCCTGGACCTGTGAGTCCTTGCAGAACAGCACAGCTAAATAACAAATCTAGCTGAAACACACAGGTCCAATAGTGATGCCAAACTGGTGTGTGAAGTTTCCACCTTCCATTACGGCCACGTCTCTCAGAGGGAGCAGCTGCAGGTCCTCAAACTCAAACACAGACTCCCGGGGTCCAGAAGGGCTCCCCTCTCCAGGCTGATGTACAGGAAACAGAAAGCATATTCTTTACATTTAGTCACTGTGACTCATCAGTTCCTTTATGGCAGGATATTTTCCTTCAGTTTTGTATTAACCATGGCTTCAACTACCTATGTTCCCTCTTTTTCCAGGAGAGCAAATATTTTTCCTGTGTTTAAATCCAAGATTTTCAGAGCTCACTCCCATAATGATACCTTGACCTTTAAATTATAGCTTTCCTAGTCAATTTACACCAGGTCCTTGGATGTTGAGTTCTTCAATCCAATGGTAAAGAAACAATGAGTTCTATTCCTGCTAGAAATGATCAGACACTTATAAAGTATTACTGTACCTAGCCCTGACATAGCAAGCCAACAGTCGGACATCTGCCAATGTCAGGCAATGTGTGAGCATTGGTGGCTCTCATTGTCAGATGTCCTTTGGTGCACTATTTGGCTCTGATCTGGAGCTTTTTGGACTATTGAGCTAAATAAATCAATCTGATTGGCTGTTAAGCTTAATGTGTGAGAGCAGGGAAATGCACCCTTTTAACAACATGTTGTTTGATAAACAGGATTATTTCAATAAAATCCTCTGACAGGTCAAAACAGTACAGTAGTTAGAAGTTGCTTTATCATAACAACCTATCTGCAGTCAAAGGATTTCCAAATGTCCCTTTTTGAATCATAAAGACAATCTACCACCACCAGCTGGTATGGAGAGTTATGTCCTCTCAAGCAGGCGCAGGACTTTCAGCTAGCTTTTGACTAAAGTCTTCAGGTTGTGTTCGGAGGCAACCTTTCTACCAAGACAAGAAATTTTAGGAGGCACAACTGAGTAACTTTAACCCCGCTTATTCTTTGATGTCTGCTTGGGGTGTCTGCGGTTTAACAGCTTTACCTTCTGTAAACACTGTATATTCCTAGAAGTTATGAGAAGATTTTAAATCAATATTTTGAGGAAGTTTCAATGGGTTACATTTTTCAGACTATTCCCTTGCCAGCCAAGATTATACATCTACAAAAATGAACACAACAGCAACAGCATGACCCCTACTCCCTTTAACTGCTAAAGAGAAACTATGAAGAAAACTTTCTACATACCACACAATGTTTAAGTTCTCCGAGGTAACTTTGCTTCCTTGTGTCAGTGAGGAATTTGATGTCTCTATCTGTCTCGCCCAGTCTGTGTCCTGGATGGCAGGAGTAAGTCACCTTCTGGATGGCAGAGCTACTGTGCAGCCTCAGGAAACGTGTCTGGACCACATTAGCACCGGGATAGTAAAACTAATAAAGGAATAAGAAAGTCATGTATCAGCTGCTTCGTGTTGATTCATATTTGTAAAAACAAACAAGAAAGGAATAAAAAGGGTGTCTCAAAGCTATTAATGCGTTTTAGCTGAATGTTTTAATGGTACAGTTACAGTCTCAATATGTTAGGGATAGATGTGCAGCAGATTTCTTCTGCTCCTAAATGTCTAATGAAAGCTCTTGTGATTAATATTCTACACCTACGTTTCAGATAACATCTAAAATATGGGTGTAACGTCTGTTTTTGTTGCTCCTTTCAGAATGATGGCTCACCTGAAACCCCTGCTCCAGCCTGCTGAGCCACTGAAAACTTCCCTCATCAGTGAACCCTTCCATCCAGGCTTTCATTGGCAACTGCAAAGGAATACAACTGAAAATCTGAATACAAGTCCATGCAAGTGCTTTCATAAAAGACACTTGTGAAGGTCAGCGATGTCCAGACAGCTGTGCTGATGAACTCTGGATTAGCATTCAGCTCAAGCATGAACCAAAGGTAAATTGGATACCGAGCTGAGCGATGCATTCACTTCACGCTACCCAGGAGCAGTTCACATGTGCTACGTATTGTAAAGTGTGAGGTGAGAGAGAGAGCAGGCTTGTTTTTATTCAGACTGCAGTTCAGAGTAATGAGAGAATAAATCTGTGTCCTGATTTGCTTTGGATGAATGTTGTGCCTTATTTAGCCACAATGTTCTGCTCCTCTCCACAGGAGAGCCTCATTATTCATGCACAAAGCTAACCTTGTTGATTACTTTCTCCTTTTAGAACAAATACAGAGAAAAACAGAAATTACAGTTTCTAACTAAATCAGCATTACTTCATTTATTCCAATTAAATTAAGTGAAAAGCCAAGGTCATGATTTTGACCTCTTTTCAATGTTAAGGTATATTCAAACTTAATGCTTCCTTGAGTTTACAACAATTACTTTTTAAATAGGTGAAAAGCCTCTTTCTCATTTATGTATTATTTACTCAGTCTCTATGGAGTCTATCTCTGTCTAAATCATGTTGAAGCAAGACTTTCTCTTTTTCTAAACACTGGCAATCACAAGAAAAGGATTTCTGAAACATGCCGCTACAGTACAACAATAAGAGAATAGTCGAAAGGTTTGTGAGCTGACCCAGCAATAACATTTTTTTTTTTTTTTTTTTTTTTTACAATATCTTCAGTTCTCAACATTAGCCACAAAAAGCTGTTAGTTATACCAGACCAGGAAAGGCAGAAGTGTGTTTATTTGTTTGTTTTATGGTTTTTATTTGTAAGAGGGAAACTGTGTTTGTTCTTCCTTGAAAATGACTAAATCTACCTTTAAACACAGCATCATAAAGACAAAGCTCACTGAGAGAGAATGCTTCACATCACAAACAGAAAGAGGAAAAAAACAAACACTCATTTGAAATGAATAAAAAAAGACCCCTAACCGTACGGCTCCATTGCTTCATGCGAGGACGCTAGGGATCATGACGGAGCACTCAACTTGCCGCTTGATGTTTTTATTTCCTTTTCCCTCTTTTTTCGCTGTAAGTTACGCGATAGATGACGTGGCCTTAATGAAGGCACCTGATTGGATAAACGCGCTGCTAGTCTGGGTGGTCCCTGGACTCATTTGCATAGAAAGGAGCTCTGGTCTATTCCTGTCTGGCGAGCGCCGTCAGTGTAAGGTATTCAGAGTTTGTCAGATTTAGTTTTAATTTAATTTAATTTAATTTAAATTAAATGTTTTTTTACCAGAAGTCGGGATTACTTTAAGGCCAAAGAAATAATTTCAACATTTTTGTTTGTCGTGAAAATGGTTGAGTGGAAACGTGTGTGTGTGTGTGTGTGTGTGTGTGTGTGTGTGTGTGTGTGTGTGCGCAGCTGTGTGTGTTAGTGGCAGACAGATGATCTATTAAGTCAGTGAATCTAATTACCTAGTGACTGATGAACAAATGACGTTCTAACTATTAAAATCATATCTTCAAAGGGGCCCTCCTCACACTAAGCTGACTGCCATTCACCAAATTGAGATTCATTCTAAATTCATTCTATTTGAAGTTAGCAAGTGCATCATTGATCTAGGGGGGGGGGAATTTCCTGTCCCCTTTCTCTGCGGATGTCTTCATACCTGTGAGTCTCGAGGATGAAGGCAGGTCTGTTTTGATGTGGAGGAGAAGCTGCAGTAAGCCAGCAGAGCGTCGGCTGGGCTGCCCTGGTTTGGGTCAATGTAATACATTCCTGCAGAGAAAAGTTAGCGAGAGCTCAATGAGGTCAGCAGGGACGAAAGTGGTGTGATCAACATTTACAAATAGACCACAGAAATACTGGAGGAGTAATAGAGAACAACAAAGTGATGATCATACTATCAACTGCTGAGTAAACTGAAGGACAAAGAAAATGTAGATCCTGTTAAAAAGTGTTTATGAATCAATTCTTCATCAGTTATCGAGAGGAATTCTCAAAAATATAGGCTTTAAATGTGCTGCATTTTTTAAGTCTGATTAAATTTGATTTGACATTTGAAAACAAATCAGTGAATAAAAAAACGACTGTACGATACTAATAGAATAAGCAGTTATTTTCAGAGGGGAGCCATCTATCCAAGTGATTACAAATGACACTGAGAAAATAAAAACATCTGCTTTTATTGTCTGCTGTTGTTCAGCACTGATTAACATTTGACACCAGCCCAGCTAAGTGGCCATAAAACCTTCAGAGTGCCCCTGAGACAGTTCAGCTATATAGCAGCACTATGTCTGCTCACTGAGTCCATGGAGACACAATAAACATTAAAGGAGGGCTCTCGTTCTCACTCGTGAGAGAATCACACATAAATCACACAGACGAGTACATACGTTACGCTGTTGTTTAGAAATAAATGCATCTGAGGATTTAATATCATAATATAACATTGAGTAAACTGAGAAAAAGAAGGCAGTTAAAAAATCTACCATGAAGATAATAGTATAACATGAAAGAAGCTTCAGCTTCATCTTCCATGTAAGACACATATTCATGTTTTTCTGTCATCATTAACGGCTGGTATGTTACAAACAGAAATACAACATGGCTGTTTAATGAAGTTATATTAACGCCCAAACCACACCTTCAATCACCTGACAAGCCTACTTATACTGAGCCATCCCACTCCACCCTGTTTGTCTCAGTTCTTCGACCCACCCTCCCTTCCCTTCCTCTCATCCATTCCCCCTCCTTCCTGATCCCTTCATCTCGTTCGTCTAATTCTAGGCACAGTCTGGGCCGTGATCAGCTCGGGCAGAAATACGCTTGAGAAGGAATCCCCATCCTGAGTCTCCCTCTGCAGTCAGTTCATCCTTCCAGACCAGCCAACTGACAACGTCCTCTTCCATCATAATCATTACCTTAGCATATATTCATCTGTCTCATCATTCATTTGATCTACCATTAAATATCTAAAAACGTGTGGTGGCGTGGTCCTTGAAATAAATGTTTGGATTTTTAATTTGTCAGTTTGAGTATTAGAACTAAAAGCACTGAATACTAAAATACAAAGAGGACAGTCATCTGCAAAGTAACTGAGGGTACATGCACAATAAAACATGACTCAAAACACATTGATGTTTTAAACTGAACCCTGAGCTGTCGCAGTTTTTAAAACAAACATTCAACCAGCTAGTGTTTGTACACGTCTCTGTTTGTAACCAATCAGCATATTTACTAGTTAAAGGAGAGTTTGTGCCTGAAGCTTCTATTATTAATATTTGATACGTTTGATATGCTACTTTCATACAATCTGAAAAGTTCTCAAACTGATTGATATGAGATGTGACAGCTACAATGATTTAATGAAATAACTCTGTAAGCATGGTGTATGCTAGGTGTTTTGTTTCCATCATTCTTCAGTATGGATGAGCTGTTTATTTTTTATAATTGTCAGTAACTGACCGCTGCTGTAATCCGGGTGACAGAACCAGAGCTCCAGACAGGTGGTTGCAGGACGCTCCTTACTGCCATCAGGAGGATCCAACAGCAGCCGAAGCTCGTGCTGCAGAGAGTCCAGCAGAGTCTGGATCAGAGGATAGTTGGGCTTATCGGACACATACATCAGGTCCTGGACAAGGAAAGAGAATAAAAACACACAAACAACCATGAGTGAAAAAGTCTGTTTAAGCTTTATCAGTTTAGTCTGTTCAAACAGACGTACTTCAAATACCTCCATGGTACAGTAAATGCTTTTGTGGTTGTACATGATGCTTTCCTAGGACACTGAATAAATAAATAACGTACCTTAATTTGAGACAAAGTCATGTTCAGTGACTCTCCTGGAGGTCCAGGGACCCCAGGTGGACCCTAAAAGACAAAGAAGATTCACACATCACAAATATAAACATTTGGCACATTTTAAGTACTTCATAGTTATTTATTCTCATAGTTTCTCATTTATCCCCTGGACTGTTATTCTTTGGTACTCACTGGGAGCCCACTCCTGCCGGGAAGACCAGGCAAGCCTTGGTAGCCTTTTAAACCCTGCAGGGAGGAGAAATGTGGTAAGCACAGCATGAATTACATACATGCACTGTTCTAGATCTCAATTGCATACCATTTTATATAAAGCACATTGATATGGATAGAGAAAAAACTGCTGCAAAATCCCATTACATTCTGACGCCAGCACCAAAGTGTGACGCCTTTATGATTATATGTGCCATCAAGACAAAGCAGAGCAATCTTAATTCAAAAGAATCCTCTGGGGCGTTTCCTTGAGATAACTGTGAGAAAAAGAGCTGACGAGACTTTGATCTGTCAGGACAAGAAAGCTGGAGATGATGATATCATACCTTTAATCCAAACAAACCCTGAAACAGAGCAGAGAACAGGAGATGAAAAGGGCATTAGTATGATTGCATTGTGAAGTGGATTTATGAACGACGAGCCTCAGAGTGCTTTTATCTGCTGCATTAAGAACCTTATCAGCCATAACTCACAGATTTCATAACCTTAGTCATTAGATTTTTTTCCCCCTCAAGACACAGTCAGCTGAACAGAATCACTACGTGCTGCTGAACTTTGAATGATTCAACAGTCTGGGAGCCGGAGGACAGATGACTGTGCTGACGGAGAACAGTCAGCAGCTTTCTACAGGAAGGTCTGAGTTATTATGTAAAAACAGAGAAACATTTCCATCACATTTTCTACAGTTGTTCTGTCTCCATTTGTCAGATAGGATGGGATAAAAGAATCTGAGTGGCAGCTGAAAGGCTTGAATTCAAAATACAAAACATTCCAGATAAAAAGTAATAAATGAACAGCGTGAACACACTTTAATACCCAAAGAAGCAAAGTCATTTTCATATAAGAAGATGGAAAAACAAACAACCAGATAAAAGACGAACTCTAAAACAATCTATCACTAATTCACTAATAAACAAAGTTAGAAAAGAGTTACACAGCCAGCTCAAACTGTGACGCTTACAGGCAGGCCTGGCATTCCCGGTGTACCCCTCGGTCCTGAAAAACCAATGTTTCCCTAAAAGTAGAGAAGGATAGAGAAATGTAAACATTTGAATAATTTTGATACCAAAATAGTAATATTTCAAGCTTAAAAACACAAGACAGAAAATTAAGAAGACATCACTACAGTATTAATTGGTGTACCTGATCTCCCTTCCGGCCTAGTGGACCTGGCAGTCCAACATGACCACGAATACCCTGAACAAAAGAGAGTTATCTTTTAAGACATGTAAAATGTTTTTCTACTTACTCACAGCTAAACTGGAACAAACGTACATTACATGTTAACATATATAAGCATGCTTTCCAAGCCCAGCACAAACCAGCAGACGGCTTGTCAACATGACACTTGCTATCACTTGCTAAATGTTGCCAAACGTTTTCCTCATGGTACTGTACATTACTTTTTGTAAAGCGTCTTAAGAAAGCACTTGTTATGAATTGATGCTATACAAATATTGAAACATTTTTCTGTCCAGATATGTGAAAACATTTGAAAGATTTTTCTCTATTCATGTTTCCTTTAAGAGAAGCTAAAATTATTCAGTGACTGACCTGTGCTTGAAACACTGCTATACAAAAGCCCCGTTTCGACCGGAGGAACTATCCCCCAGAACTATGGTCTTTTTGAGGAACTACGTGCGTTTCGACCAAATTTACCCGGGTAAATGTGTAGTTCCGGGTAAATAATCTACCCCGATAAAAGACCCTACTAAAGTCAGCCTATCTGTGAATTAGTACGTTCATGCTAAATCCTGATGATGGGTAACATTCATAGAATGCAGTCTTTATTCATGTTTTCGGTCACACTAGATTTTTATCCTTTAACAAAATAAAGGCCATGAAAGCCTTCACAGCTCTTACCTTTGTGCCATCAGCTCCAGGTGGTCCAGGCAGTCCCATGTCTCCTTTCTCACCCTGAAGACACACAAAAAACATTGAAACCTGCACCTTCACTCAGACAGCAGATCATCACAAAACAAAATGTGAAGAACATCCACAAGCTCAAAGAAGTGGAGAGAATTTGGCTGGAAGAATCTAGTTCGTTCCTTTATAACTCCACACATTAAAAGCCGACAATCTCAATCACATCAACAATGCTGGAGACGGTGCGGACACATTGACGCCCACATCTTTTGGACATGTCCAAGAATTCAAACATGTTGGGTAAATGTTTGTGTAACTCTGAAAAAGATCTTTGGTTATGGATTCATAATGATGTAAAGATCCTGTATTTTGGTTTGATAAGCGAGAATGTTCAATCATGAAAAAAGACTGGTATCTTTGTAAGTTACTGCTCATCGCTTCCAAAAAATCTAAAACAAGGAGACGGTATAAACCTGACCCCCCCCCAGCCTCAATGAATGGATGGAAATAGTAACAGGAAAATATGAAATGGAAAAGAAGACTTTTCCTGTAAGACTTAAAGGAGCAACCTTTGCCAAGAAGTGGGAGTAATTTACGACTTTGTAGCAAAGGGGACGACGCTTTCTTCTTGTGACTCTTTTCAACATTAATGGACTTCAAAGTGGACAATATCATCATTCTTTTCAAACTTTCAAACTAGTGCCCCCACTATGTTGTACTTCTTCTTTGCGTCTTTGTTCTTTCATGCTGTTTTTTTTTTATAAATGTAAAATTTGACTAAATAAAGTTAAAAAAATAAAAAATAATGTGAAGAACAGTGAGGCTGAGAAGTTCTGCACCAGCCTGAACTGAGACCTGCTGGAAGGCCTGCAAGTCAAAAATACATCTACATGCATGTGTGTGTATGAACATATTAAATAGGTACTATAAATCCAAATCTGTTCATATAGAATACATGATTATCCTCATTTGCTTTCTTTATTCAGAATTTAATAAATATTTCAAGTTATTTGATCCAACTTTCTATCCCTTCATGAACAAACGTGTACACCCTCTTCCTTTTTTTGCAAACAGCCTTAAAGTGTCAGGTTTATATGTTATGGTTTACCTCTTTCCCCTTTTCACCTGCATCCCCCGACTCTCCCTGTAAGCCCGGAGTTCCCTTGGAGACAAAAAAATAGTCCAATCAAAAAGAGCACATCAGTCCAAAGACAAATGAAACTTACTGAAATGATGACTTTATTGATGTTTTCTAGAAAATCAATGAAATAGATTGCTGCATGGACAACTTTAGAGCTAAAGTGCAGATATGTTCAGCTATGAACATTTGAATGGATGTTTAATGACTAAATAAAATAACTTACGATGAGCCCTGGCCACCCAGGGACGCCAACTAGTCCCGAGTCTCCCTTTTCACCCTGAAAGATTAATCACACACATATTTTTGTCTCTTACATCATAATGAAACCTGACGAGCTCAAAGCCTTAAGCCTCTTTTCATGTATCCCACCTTTGGTCCTCTGTCTCCCCTGGTCCCTCTGACTCCAGCCTTCCCCCGTTTCCCCTGAGGACAAGTTTGTCATGTTTTTCAATGAGAGGTGACATACGAGACAATCTGATGTTTAATGTATGAAGCAGTACAGAGACAGTGGCTGTTTCTGGCCATGTCCCTTTTTATTCCATGCACATGCTCTATAGTACATTATCTGCAGGAAAGGTCGGTCCTGTTTTCAAGGGTAACCAAAGGCTCTCTCTAAGTTGTAAACATGTAATAGCATGAGCATTAAAAACACAGATCTTTACATTATCTTTATTATTTCGTGACCTTATAAAGCCTTACACCTGCAAAGCCTCTACTAAAAAGAACTAAAAGCTTTTACCCTCCTTCCAACGTGACCCGTCCTCCCTGGTGATCCACTCTTTCCATCATCTCCCTTCAAAAGTAAAACACAAACTGTCACTTCAAATGAGATTGTTGGGTTTTTGTTAAACCATTAATATAAAAAGAGAGACATATAAAGACACAGTTATGTTGTTCAGAAAAAAAAGGGAGAAATCATTAACACACCTGAATCGCGTATGAATATCTTTGTCACTAATCAAACATCGTTTGAGGAGTTAAAACTATAGCCCGATGCTCCCTGCTGGTAAGGAAATGTAACTGATACACGTTTAAGGTGTTGCGCTTCATTTAGACAACGTAAAGCATGCTGTCAAAAGAACTTGTCGCAAAGTGATTTGGGGCATGTCCTACTTCATTTTGTTAGTTATGCTTTACACAATCTGGGCACTAAGAGCTTGGATTAAGTATCTCGATCATACCTAAGTGTGCTTTGGGAGTAACACGACTTAAATCAATCAGAGTGTGAGTTCTCATTCCCTATAAGAGGAATCTGTGTGCCTGCAGGCTGGTGCGTTGTAATTTACACAGATTTCACTTTTTATACTTTTATATACCAAACTGCGACCAGCTCATTTACGGTAACTTCTTTCCTTTCATTTTGCCCCTGAGCACATCGACCATACACAGAACACTGTGTGATATGTTGATGAGGAATTTAACTTATATTTAGCTGAAGCATTCCTCCAAAATCAGAAACAATCAGCACCTCATCAAATTAGGCTTCAGACCAGGTTTAAGGTGGTCTCAGGCACAGTGGTTTCCTGTGTCCTCAAGATAGGAATGTACCACCTTTGTGAACATTGCTGAAAATACGCTAATTTCTTTTTTGTAAAGAGAAGGATATGTCTGCAGACATAAGACTCTCCTGCAGGACCTAAGACTGGCGCTTTTAAGAGAGCCAAGAAAGCAGTTTCCAGTCTTTATACCAAACTATTAGAAGCTCACTGGTTTCTTTCTAGAGATTCATATTAAATAAAAAGGTACAAGAGGAATTTTGACGTTACCGTCTTAAACATGGTATAAAGTTAATGAGTGTATCTAACAAAATAATGAACTATTCCCTTACTCCCCTAAATGTTTCAATGACCAAATTAAAAACAATTTTTACCTTTAAATTGTCAAACTTTGTTTGGGAAAACTAAAAATCTTACCTTCTCCCCTTTCGTGCCCTCTTTTCCCTCAGGTCCTGGTCTTCCATACACCCCCTGTAAAGCGGTTACAGTTTTTCATTTGGATTTTTATGATTGTTTTTTTCACAATAATACTCACTACCAAACAAAAGTTAAAATGATCTTTAAACTGCTGGAGGCAAATCATTTCATCATCCACAGCTAGACTTACTGGAGCCCCTGTGGGACCTGCAGCACCCTGGGGCCCTATCTCTCCTGGAGGCCCCTACCAAAGATGACAAGTCAAAAATAAATTATTCAAGGAGCTGTTGCAGGAATAAAAAGCAATCTTCAGAAATGTAATTCATATGACAAATAGAAAGGGTCAAAGCTGCTTAGTAGTGCTTTAGTTTTCACCTCTAACCCCGGTAGAGCAGGAGGACCTTGGATTCCTGGAAGACCGTCTTCCCCCTGCACATGTAATTCACATTATTGAGCTAGTTTTATGGATTGTTCTGCACAGTGTATACACATTGTAGAATTCAAATGTACTAATGAAGAAGGTAGAAACATGAAGACATGCACTTTGAGGATGGATTAATGCAAAACAATAGATACATGTAACATGGAAACCTCACAAACCTGTTCCCCTTGTGGACCTGGATCTCCTGGGTCTCCCTTCTGACCTTGGGGCCCTGGTTCTCCTTTAGCTCCATTGTCTCCCTGGGGTCCAACTTGTCCCACTGGACCCTGCAAGGCAGTGATTGAGAATATTCAATACAATAACCCGGATGAGAATGAAGCAGTCTGGTATTTGTATTCTTCTTCTGCTTCTTCTTCTTATTTAGATTCCCCTTTATTTGACAGGACGGCTTGAGAGAGACAGGACATGTGGGCAGATAGAGTGGGCGATGACACTCAATTGGACCAGAAGTCCATCTGGCTATATAGGAGCTCATCACGTCGAGCTATTAACTCTCTGTAAAACACATCAGATGAATGCTCTTTATTGGAACTCTGATAATGTTCCCTTTTAAATGAAATAAAGTCAGTCAATCCGATAGTTATCAAATATTTTTAAGAATGGACCAACATGGGAGACCAGCCACAAGACCTACAATGTCCTCTAACAGTGGCTAGCATGTCTACAAACTAAACTGAGCTAAAGCGGGTGCAGTAAGAGAGATCTTTTTGTTTCATCATCAGGGCTTTAGTGGTTCAAAGTGATGAAACAAACAGATGCAGCCTAACCTCCAGGCTCCTTGTGTACTTTGTTTTCACTCAGAAGATGTGCACCACACTACTTTAACTATTCAAATTTAACAATGTAATTAGATAGATGATCTCTTGATTAACTAGTGTAACAGAACATAGGGGAAATCATGTACTTAACGATGTTGCATTAATTAGCTGCACTGCAGGAACAGAACTTGAAACAAAAGCTGAATACTGCTAACGTCACTACAACAAGGGGAGGAAACTGTCAAAATGCAGGATAAGGTAGATTGAGTTTGGTGTTTGGATACGTACAGGTGGTCCCAGCCCCCCTGTGTCTCCTCTGACACCTCTTGCACCAGATATTCCCTTTAAACAAAACAAACAGAGAGCAAAGAGATGACTTTCCCCATGCAGCTGTACCGTACATCATGTTGTACAAAACCTTTAATAAAATCAGAGTTTACCTGAGGGCCTTCTGACCCTGGAGGTCCAGTAATTCCAGCAGGGCCTGACTCCCCCTGGAGAGAGGGATAAAGATCTTTAATGTCTTTTCCTGACTTTAACTGAAGAGGACTTTATGCTTTCACTGATTTGATTCACACAGCACTGCAGGTGATGTACTCAAGATGGGAAAAATTGATCATGGAGAAGTATTGTAAGTGCCTTGTGTGGCAGGGGTCCTCTCTATCAGGGGATTACAGAGATCCAGTACTGATGAGTCCACTATACTTTGTGTCATCTTGTCCACAATGAAACCTGAATCAGGCTTCAAACTGACGAGGTCGCAGTCATGACCTTGTGCAGAGAGTGACTCTGAGGGTGATCATGTAGAGTGATAACATAAAAGTTAACTCTGAGATGCTTTCATTTTTTTTCACAGAGTAAGTTTGTAGAATATAAATTATTTATATTTGTTGCTGTTGGTCAGAAAGTTATTTGGTGGACTGACAGGAAATAATTCTTTAACCTAATAAGAAACATTTGGATCCATTCTGAAACTTAAATGTGGTCTCGCTCCCTGAACTCAAACCAAAGCTAGTAAATGTGCAACCTGGGAAAGACTGACTTGAAAGTGCTTAAGTAATAACACCGGGCATTCTCAAACCAAAAAAGTCAATACTCATTTAACTCTAAAGTGATGTGACATCTGTGGATTATTACTGTGGTTACGACTTAGTCATGTTACAAAAGATACCATCTCCTGAATGTGTAAAAATAAGGCTACAAGTGAAATATTTGTTGAAAATAAATGTGGATTCTGTTAAAATAAAATACAAATGATCATCAGTGAGCACATTCCAGCAGCTTGTTACTTGGTCAATGTTACCTTCTGGCCCTGAGGTCCATCAGGTCCTGAGGGTCCCCGGGGGCCACTGACTCCCTAAAATATTCACAAACACAAAACAGAAAATAATTAATATTGAAATCGCTGTAAAAATGCATGAACACAGGTAAAAACAAACTGCAGCTGTCAGATTATTTATTTTTTATATACTTTATTAATCCCAGAGGGGAAGTTCTGGTTCGCACTCTGTTATTGAGAGACATGCTTCTCACACACACAGGCCTGAATCACACACATGCAAAAACACGACCTGTGGACATGCATTAATGGAGAGATGTCAGAGTGCGGTGGCAGCCCCAACAGGAGACGCCCCCTGAGCTGGTGGGGGTTCGGTGCCTTGCTCAAGGGCACCTCGGCAGTGCTCGAGAAGTGGTCTGGTAGCTGGAACTTCCATATTTTGGTCCGCATTGGGACTTGAACCAGCAACCCTCCGGTTCCCGACCCAAGTCCCTACGGACTGAGCTACTGCCGCCCAATCAAAGTTGAAATCAATAAATGTGAATCACATACTGGTTACATTCTCACCTGTAACCCTGTGAGACCTGCAGGTCCCACTTCACCCATCAGACCTGGTTCACCCTGTTCAGGAGGATTAACATGACGTCAGCAGTTTTTAATCATCAGCCTGATGAATCAGGTCATATTCCATTTATGCTGTTCATTAATCTAAATCAATGAACTAGTCCTGAGAAGTCCTACATGTTCTGATTGATTTTAATTCTGGTAAAATGTCAAGTCCTTAGATTTTAGAAATATTACATGGTCTTCATTAAGACTAATGATTACATGATGAGATAAATGTTCTTGATTTATAAATCTACATTCTATGCTTCTGTGTTCTACATCAAGATATAATAACAACGTGCATTTTAATGGTAAATGGACTTGAGCTTGTAAATCACTTTCTCTTCTTCTGACTAATCAAAGGGCATTTTACACAACAGGTCACACCTACACATTAACACACTGATGACAGAGGCTGTTATGTGTCCATCAGTATTAATTAATGCATTCATAACCATTCACATGCTGCTGCGGCAGCGGGAACAATTTAGGGTCAAGTGTGGCGCCCAAGGAAACTTCGACATGTGTCTGCAGTGAGTATTTACTAAGGCAGAAAGGTATAATTAAAAATCAAGCACACAGGTATCGTGAAACTTTACTCACCATTAGTCCAATGTTGCCCTTCTCCCCCTTTGGGCCTCTTTCACCATTGTCTCCAAGCGCTCCCCAAGGGCCTTCACGACCAGATAAACCGAGAGGTCCCACCTGTCCCTGTAGGATAAAATCAGGTCTGATCAGAACCTGCAGGTCACTCAAAATCACGCCGACACAATGATCGTTCTGATCACAGACAGGAAGAGGATGAACTTAAACATGTCCATACTCAGTTTTCAACAAAGTAAAGACATGAAACTGACCTTATCCCCTGTAGGTCCAGGACCTCCCGCTTCACCAGGAAGCCCGACATCACCCTTCGGAGGAATGAACAACAGTCTGGAGTTGATTATGATAGGACTAAAACAACAGTGCTGTATTTTGGGTGTGATGCCAATAATGTCTGCCATTGAACTTTATGAGGAGATGGATACCATTAAGCTATTCAGTGGACAGTAAAGCTGAATTTGATCAAATTATCCTGCATTTCTCTTTAGAGCATTTCTCTGGTTTTGTCGTTTCTTCTAAAGAAAGGTTTTTCCCTGAAGCCCAGATTGGAAAATTGTATTTTAATACCAATTAGTGCACAAAAAGGCAATTACACACTCTATTAGGACTCTCCTGGACTCCATAAATGTTTTATTTTCTGATGCTTTCAAAAAAGGAGGCACATTTCCAGGTTGTGGGACAGACATTTCTCTGATAACTCAAGTTAAAACAGAAATTTCAAGCCCTGCCAGCTCTCTGCTCATCTTGTTGTCGTATAATAAACATTTGGAAAGCCTTACTGGAATCTGATTTCAGATTCCAGTAAGCGCTGCCATCATTGCATCATTGGGAAAATGTAATTTCACGGTTTAGGTAACAGTGATTGTGTTTCTTTTCAAAACATTTTTTAAACATATCTCATAAAGCACCTGAAATATTTAGAGTCTGCCAATAGTCTGTAGTGCTAACAAGAAATAAAAAGATAGAACAAGCACATCTGTTCAACATAACAACACACTCTTTGGTTCATCCAATAAACAGGCTGGAGGTAATGGTGATGTGATGAGGTCCTTAAATTCTTCACTGAATTGGAAAATCACCTAGCATGGAGCTGCTCAGTCATTTATGAGGCAGCAGCTGAACACATGCAAGTCTGTAATCGTGTTTGTAAAAGGCAGATGGATGCACGGACCTCTTTGCCTGCTGGTCCTGGTGGTCCCGGTAAGCCTTTTGGGCCCTCAAGACCTCTCTCTCCTGGGGGCCCTGGAGAACCAGGGCTACCACATGGCCCAATGTCCCCCTGCCAAACATGACAACATAAGGCGACAGGAGTCAGATACAGTTATTGACTGCAGGCTTTTCAATACATGTACATGACTGGCTGTCAATAATTTCATCCCACCTGAGGCTGAAGATTGACAAGATCAACATGGCCTCACATCATTCAAAATGAAATGGCTTTCAGGGGTTTTACAAGTGCTTTGGGTTTATATAACCCTTAGGAAGGATCACCAACCTGGTCTCCTTTCTGTCCAGGTGGGCCTTCACTTCCTGATTGCCCATGCAGACCCTGATGGAGGACACGATTTGTAAAAGGTAAATAGCAAATGAACTTGAACTTGTATAGTGCATTTCTAGTCCTCTGACTACACAAAGAACTAGTCCACTGCATGTCACACTTACCCGTTCACACACTGATGGCAGAGGCTGCTATGTAAAGTGACCATCAGAAGTAACTAATCCCATTCATACACATGCATACACTGCCGACGAAGCAGCAGGAGCAATTCAGGGTTAAGTTTCTTGTCCAAAGACACACCAGACATGTTGCTGCAGGAGCTGGGGATCGAACCCCTGACCTTCCAGTTGAGAGACGACCAACTCTACCAACTGAGCCACAGCCGCCCATTGTGCAGATGGATAATCAAGTGAAGTGTGACCCTAATACCCCAGTTAAGATCAGTCTAACAAACGGTGGCACTCGAACACTGAGGGAGGGGTGGGGGAGAAGGGGAAGCATTGCACTGAGTTTCAGAAACTGCTGCTTTGTACTCTGAAAATCGATATCACACCTTTGAGTCTATTTTTACGTCAACTATATGTAGTGACTATTTTTGTTTGATAATATTTTCTTTGCTTTTCTATCATAAAGCACTTTAAGCTACACAGTAACTTCATTTTCATTTCCTAAATCGTTAACTATGAGCTTAATGTTTAAAAAAAGCTTTTTGTAAAGTTGATTTAAGTATTGTATTCTTTGCTCTACTATAAATCTAAACCTACCTGTTGTCCATCTGGTCCTATGGGGCCAGCATCACCATGTGGGCCGGGTAAACCCTGAAAGTTACAGTGTTAGTTCAGTTACAGAGCATCAATAAAGGCTTCACATACAGTTATAGACATTACATGCTTACGCTGTATATGCACTGTAGGTTACCTTTTGTCCTCGTTCACCTGCTGCTCCTAATAACCCATCAGCACCCTGTGGGCCCTGAGGACATACAATAACATGTTCTGGGTTTGTATGTTTTGAAAGGTCAACAACGTGTACAGAAACTGTGTGCAAATGAAAAAAAAAAAGGGATTTCAGGGAATCTAGAAAATGGAAGTAAGAGCAGCAGTTAATTGTAGGTACCCACTCACTGGGATTCCTGCTGGCCCCTGTGGCCCCTGAAGTCCTGGGAGGCCTGGACTTCCTCTGGGTCCAGGTTTTCCTGCTGCCCCATTAGACCCTGGGAGACCCTGAGGGCCCTAAAGATCACACAAGACAGATAGCAGTTTCCAAATAATCTAATGAATCTAATTTCCATGTTCATTTCAGAAATCATTTTGATTCTCCGTAGCATTAAATCAAATCGACTCTCACATGGAGATCATCTTTAATCTTGTATTTTGGCAGGTTGAGTGTTTGTTATGCTTCAGTGTGTTGTTGCTTTGTAGGACTTTCATTTGCGACTCATTTGATCAAATTGTTTTTGATTGAATGAGATGATGACGGATCAAAGAAAAAACACAATCCAGTATACATGTTTCCCTTCAGACCATTGGTCAATACAGCAAATCCAGTCAAAGCATGACAGCTGCCATGTCCTCAGTTTCTAAGGATTGTTTTATTGACTGTGAGTAATACTTTATCAATAGGGACATCAATAATTACCGTCATTTAAATCACCTTTTTAAAGTCAATCAGTGGGTACTTGACCATTTCACTATTGACTGAAAACACTCCCAGATAAAAGGATGTAAACTGAGCAGAAATATAAATGCAACAGAGATGAAAAACTCTTGCGCTTCAGGAGGTCGGTGCTCTCAGAGAAGGACCTAAGACATTAAAACAATCCATTGGACACGTTCACACAGGCAGAATCAAAAGAAAGTACAGAGCACACGAATGACTAGGTGTTTTCAGACCAAACAGTTCTCGGGAGTTTTTGAAGAGGAACTATCCACCAGGGAGTTCCCCGAGAACTACAAACCATGGGGACTTTTTTTCTTTTTTCTTTTATCTGCATTGCACCACCATGGTGATGGCTGGTATGAACCTTGTGACGTAAAGTGGCCGACAGTTGCTAGAGCAAAGTCACTTACACGGCACAGCTGAAAATATGGAGGACAACGGTGGAGGTGGCGTGTTTGTTGTATGTGTTTGGGTATATAAATATATCTGAGTTTGATAGGACACATGCAAGCTTAGATAAGTTGCGTTGTATTTCCTCTGTCACATAAAGACTCAATAATACCAGGACTTCATTGTCGGCCCATTTTTAATTTTCTTTTTAACGATTTTGAGATCTTTTACCGACTGTCATTTACTGTTATCTGCTATCGTTCACAGTAGGAGATAAAAATGGCTGTTGATGGTACTGGATTGGTTCTTATTTGACCAATCAACGTACACTGACGTATGGACCAATCACCGTGCGCTTACGTCACTCAAAGTCCCTCTTGTCCTGGGAGAGTAACTCCTCTGAAGCAGGAGCTAGAAAGGTTCCTCTAGACAGGGATGTAGGAACTAAAATAGTTCATAGTTTTTGTGGTATTGAATCAATAAAACATGGGGAGGGTTCCAACAGTTCTTAGAACTATGAAAAGTTCCTGCAGTCCGAAAACGCTTTTTGTAAACAGCCATCCTAAGAGTGGACGAGCGCCTGTCAGGTAGAGTGAACATACAGAACCTTGAGCCTGTAACACACAATGATGAACGCTTGTGCTACCTGACAGACATCAAGATGCAAAGTGTTAAACTTTCAAACTTACTGCTGGGCCTTGTATCCCTGTTGAGCCTTCATCTCCAGGCCGACCCTGTACATCAGAGGTGAGACAGAGATAGATCATTGAAAGATACGGTCTGATGGCTCTCACATTTCCCAGTAGACTGGAATCAGTCTTTAGTGCATTGTTATGTTGAACAATATGTTTTCTAGGTTGGATTTTAAATCAGTATTTCTTCACAAACAATAACTGTGACACTGAATTACATGATATAAAATCAGCAGCATTATAATTAAGGTCCAACAACAACATTTTGGGGAAGCTAATGATTTAGTCCTCTCTAATTTAGAGCACAATCTCTCTCCTGTTTAGTTAGGGTTCTCTCACCTGAGGTCCCCGGGGTCCCTTCTCTCCTGCAGGACCTGGTAGACCCTTAAAAAAGGAAAAACAGACAAGTCAGAACATGATTATCACACACCCACAGTTCACACTTTTGTCTGAGCACTTTCGGAAAAACTAAGAAAAAGAACATCTAAGGTCAAAGCTTCCTAATAACATTTGTGCCCTCGTCTCTCTGAACATTTCCACAACTTAATAAAAAACTGTTCTTGTTCAAAGGACAAACTGATGCAGAGAAAAATGTACAAAACAAGAAAATAAAAAAGCAAGTGATCAAATTGTGTCAGAAAATACTGTTTTAATGGTTCATAACTTGAAGAGCTTCTTCTCTAGCGGGAAAGGTTTGCAGTCCTCTTTCCGTATTGTGAATCTTAACAAATGTATCTTTGAATTATTTTATTTTATGCTGTCCACATATAGATTTACATCTGGCTTTTTAACCTATAATACCTGTTTAATAAGTGAGTGTTTTGTAACACACAGTATTGATCAATTGCTGCAAAATAGAGAGGGAATCAGGCATCCTGATTTTAAAACATGACTGTAACTAGTTTTGAAGCTACTCCTTTGGTTTTGCATGAAGTTTACTGGTCCAGCCAGTTTTAATTTAGAGCTATTTGTCCAAGATGAGCTGAAAAAGAATCCAGCTAGCTACGTAAAATGGCTTTTCTGAGTCCAGGGATAGTTTAGTTGTCAGTAACCTCTTGAGAGATGTTTGGTGTTTGTAATTAAAGTGATCAGAAAGTGTATCTAGCTCACTGGTTTTAAAGCCGATAACAGAAACTTTTTTAACCTATATAGTGGTAGTTTCTGTTTCAGCAGGGCGGTAAGCGATGTATTTTAAGACTTTTAAAAGAAAATCATAGGTTTCAAACTGTGGGTTTTGGACAAAAGATTCTCCCCAGACTACATGTTCATTTTTCTCTCATCCTCTTTGAGACTGAAGTATAGACATGATGATACTGTATGAAAAACTTTTTAGCAAAGTGTACAACCTCTTATCCGTCTCTTTTGTTAAAGCATTCGTTTTCACAATAAAGACTGTGGCTTTCTACACTTTCAGTGATGTGGACAACAGCATTCAGTTTGCAACTGTATAAAGAGTTTGGTGAATACACATCCTCAGCGCTTCATCACTTCACTCCATGACAGATTGATGGATTTCACCACAACAGTGGCGACCATGTGAGTGTGCAAAAGATGTGTTTAATGGCTCTGCAGGGAGAACTGTGGACAAGAAGCTAACTTGAGAAATCAGTTCCATCTTCGTCCCTGACAGTACGACTCTTTGGACACAAGATGGATTTTCTTATTCCCAAATGTAACCAACCAAAAGAACAGGATTGATTTATGGGGTGGGAAAACTTTGAAGACTTTCCAGGAAGTTTAATCGCTCCTTTTTTGTATCTGTTAAGCAGAGTAAACAACAAATGCAAAATGATTTGTAAAGTTATTAAAATAACTAATGAAAGTGAATTCTTTGGATAGAGATTTGAGTGTGTGTACCAGTGTGTGTACCAGTGTGTGTACACGTGTGTAACAAAAAACGACTCCCTGCATGAGTTTAACACTTTAAGTGTTAATGTGTTCTGTGTAAGATGCCTGCTGCGTTTTCTCATTAAAAAGCCTCCTACCTTCACAGCTCCTCTCACTTCACTCCCAATGTAAAAAAACATGACTACAGCATTATTATCATTTATTATAATGAACAAAACTTCAACCTGTTGAAGGTTTATTACTAGTCCGCTCAGCAGTGAGATTTAAGAGATGTATAATGAATATATACGTTGCTAAAAATGCTCTAACTGGTATATAACTAGCTGGTTAAAAAAACTCTAAAATCGGGTATATAAGACATTTAATACATATGTTTTCATCTAAAAAGTTTGCTGCGTCCTATATATAGGTGCATCCAATATACCTATATAAAATGCTGACACACGCGCCGTCATTACTGCGAGTGCAGCTGCCACCATCACACATTCCAGGTGACCTGATGCGATTGAAAATTCAACCCCATTAACTGTGTATCGCATGTTGTAATGGGATAAATAGCGACACAGAGCAGGCTGGCAGCAACACTTTTTAAAATCTTTAAATCAACTGTCTCTAAAGGAAGCTTTAGAGATGACATCCGTTGGCACTAGTTTTCTTGATGCACTAACAAAACCTGCACAGTGGAATGGGTTTATAACATTTGGAATAAAAATGCTTCGTCATTGACGATGTCACCTGGTCTCCTGGAAGGCAGCTCGGGGGGGATGGGAGCAATTTATTGGTCCTCTGTCTCTCTGCCATTAGATTTGCCACCAGTGGGCCCAAACAAAATAAATCATAGTGGCCTGTTTGCCCACATAAACAGACAGCCCCTGCACAGCAGCTGCACACTTCACTGGTTTACCTTTTATTTACCCAACCCTCCTCGGTTTGATCCTATTATAGCTGCTGTCCAAACCCTCAGCTCGACTCTCATATTCCCTCATACAGGTCCCAGGGGTCAGGAAATTGGAAATAGAAATAAAAAATTACTTGTACACACTTACTGCAGGTCCTGGCTTCCCAACAGGCCCAGGTAAACCTCGTAAACCTGCCTCACCCTGACGCAGGAAGAGAAAGAGGAGATTATGATTGTTATTGAAAATGGGTATTTTATTCCCTGATCACCCCAGTTTATCACTCTTGACTGTAATTTATAACATGTTTGACGCTCTTCTCCGGATCTTCTTCAATCATTGAAACAGCTTTGACATTAAAGGCTGCTGAGAGACAGAGGAAGTTACCCTTTCTCCAATGAACCCCGGAGGCCCACGCATGCCCACGTTCCCCTGGATACCCTGTCAGTAGAAGGAACAACAGATGACAGAATTACATTCATCATCCGCTTATGTCACAATGGCTAATCAAGGACAAAGAGTTGTACGAATTTATATCTGTAGCACAGCTTACAAACGTTGAGTAGACAAAAGAAGTCTTTTATCATTTTACAGTAAGAAGAGGGGTTAACATTCTGAAACTGAAGCAACTTTTCTTAAATGAATAAAATGTCATGTTTTTGATGCTTTAAGAGGAAGTAGTATTTAGGTGTAAAATAAAATGTGGTCATTGTTTCTTAAAATTAGGATGGAGCATGTTTTTTTCTGCTAACCTCCATGAGCCCTCCCCATGCGACTGTGCCCCAGAAAGCTTTCCCCTTTATCCCCCCTCATGGATGGCCTTACCCATCAGTACTACTAACTGACCTAACTAATTCATTTGCATTTTTATACCGATTGCGATGCCGTCAGGAGAAACTTGGAGTTCAGTTTCTTGTCCAAAGACACTTTAAGATGTACCATAGATCAAACCGTCAACCTTCCAATTAAGAGACAACCGAGTCAACCAACCCATCAAAATACAGGCAGAGGACTCCGCAGACACAGACACCACCACACATGTATGGAGGCCCATAAGTGCTGATTGAGTGGCATTACTTTTGTACGAGTCTATTTTTTTAGGAAAAAGCTACTGACTCTATTCTTTAACTCTATTCTTTAACTATAAGTTCATCTACATTCATCCATTATTTCTTCTTCTCTTTCTGTTGACGGAGAAATCTTAAAATTACACATCAACAGAACATAATTCACAATGAATTCAGGGAACAATTTCCTATTAGCAGGAAAATCAATAAACTGTATTTATAATGAATTGTGACAGTATACTGTTCATGTAGTTCATATACTGCAAACATGGTGTTTCAGCTGTAGAAAGGTAGCATAGGTGTTTTCATGTATATGCCCTGCTAAGGATTCACTTACATACATGCCTACTGGGCCTTGAGGTCCCTCCACGCCTGGCTTTCCTGTGAAACCCTGAGAAAACACATGCCAAGCACACATCTACATAACACATAGTGACACACATGAAGCGCACATCTTGGTGTAAATGTAATGGAGGTCATGATTGCTTCAAGTTGGAGCACTCACCCCATCTCCTGGGGGTCCTGGTAATCCTGGAGGCCCTAATTTCCCTGGCGGCCCCTGTCAGATAAAAACACACTATCACCAAATGTCCAAAACACCAATCTGTACCACCTGATTATCTGTTCAGATTACATCAGCCCAAACACTTTCAAGGTGACACCTGATCTGTAAACATGGACACTTTAGGTCAGCTGTACTTTTAAAGAAATCCCAGCACAGAAAAATGCTTGTTTGCACTCTAACTGTCGTTAGATTGGAAGATTGCTTTGCTGCAATGTTTTGGCTCAGCTTACTTTAGATATCAGATCAAACATCAGAAAAACACTTCACATTTAAACCCTTTTTTCACAGCTAATAGATTCACAATGTTCTCCATTTATATGCTGAAGAGGATCTGTTTATCTTCAAAAAACTTTCTCCCCGGCTGCTCTCTTTCTGAAAAATTCAATTCCACTGAAATCAAATCCTCTGTCATCAAATCCCCTGTCGTACTTCCAAACCTTTGTCTTTAAAAGGAAACAACCACAGAATGACAACAATGCGTACCAAAGATCCTGGCGGGCCATCTCTTCCTCTGTCTCCAGCAATTCCTTGAAAACCCTAAAAAGAAGAAAAACAGTCATCAAACATTTATCAGGAACAAGAAAACAAAATGAGAAGTGAAGAGGGACAGAGTGGGATGAGAGAAGAAAAATAAACAGGAGTTGCGAGCCTGACCAAAAATACAAAAATGAAACTGTTATTTATTACCAGTACACTGACAATGAGCTGTTTATTTACCTGTCTGAGATAGTTGATTGAGCATTGTACTTATAGTGGCTTAATCTGCTGTATAATTGTTTTTTGGTCATTTCACGATTCATGAGGCTACTGCCTATGTGTCACTATGGATAATGTATTGGTGATTAAGAGTTTAAGACGCTTTAACAGATGCATTTATCTTTGTTATCCCGCGCAATCGATAATGTGGAGGCTGTTAATTTGTTAATACAGAACTTGTTACTCAGCGGCAGTACAAAATAAGCTCTTTAGAAATCATTCTTGGGACAGGGAAAGTGTAACACAATAAACAACTGATCTGGGTTGTTTTTCACGCTGTCATTTAAGGGAAATCGTTATGTCACCGCACACAATGATTTTTTTTACCACCTTTTTTACATCAATCTTAAGTAGGTGATTCCTTTTTCAAAGTTTACAATGTTCCCCAATGAACAATACCTGTCTTTAAGTACAATGTTTTCCCCAGTTTGGTGACAGGCAATAAAAGCCTTGACCTCAACCTCATCCAACACCTTTGGAATGAGCTGAACACAGACTGGGAAAGCCTTTCAGGAAGAGTGGAGTATGTTAAGCTGAAGAGTAGCCGCTATGGTTTGGGAAGATGTTCTACTCATTAATTATGAGAGAAATATGGTCCAGCAAAGGGAATACACGGCTGTCACGAAAAATGTCAAAAAATGTAATTGAATCATGACCTTTAACAGAGGGAAAGTCAGGATTCAGAGGATCATGACACCATAGTAAGCCATTAAGATACCTACACACATCCTCAGCCCTGACAACATTCAGTGAACACACCTGATATATTTAATAAGCCCCCTGGTAACTCTCTGTCTCGTTAAAAACTATTTTCCTCTTTATGAATCAATAAAATCACCCACATGTAATCCTATTCTATCTTTAAACCTGTTACTTATTTTTGTTCTGCTGAACCCTGCAGCCCGTGGCACAGAGCCAGCTGGAGGGATGATGTCATAAGCTGAACGCTGAGGTCATTCTGAGGCTAACAGTCTCACCGTTAGACCTTTACTGCCAGCACTGCCCGCTGCACCCGTGGGACCCTGAAACACAAAGAAAAATACCAACAATGCAATTTTTCTTTAAGAGTGCAAAAAAAGAATTTTCACTTAAATCAAATTATGAACTCTCACATTTTGCTTCATTTTATTCAGTAAAACAAAAACAATTCCAATGAGGGGAAAATGACAAATATCTTCCCCTTCTAAAAATAACATCTGAAAATTGACGTCACTTTCATGTAGCATCTTGCCTTTGAACAAAATAACCGGACTTATTGCAATTTAGTTAAGGAGAGGCAATTAAGACAAATTAGTTAGTAAAAGGAGGGAAAGAAAGCGGTCATGAAAAAGTAAAATAAATAAATAAAATAAAAGTATCAAATATTTTCAAATGTAAGGTGATATTATCATACTGCTCATCAGGGTATCTGCGCTGCTAACCTGTTCTAACACACATTTTACATTTCAGACTACACAGTACAAATAACCCCAGCTCACGTTTGGAGGAAGTCTTAGCCGCATGTTGACACATTACTGCAGCAAAGTACGCACTAATATGTCAGAGGCCGTATCCAAGTACCTTCTAGTTCTTGTGCCCAGAGCATACGACCACTTGCCTGTAGTTCTTGCCAGCTTTATTATTTCTCTGCTGCATCTAGTGACACTCTTAAGTTTTATTATAACTCATGCCAGTCCCTATTTGAAAACGTTGTTTGTGCATGTTACTTGGCTGTGTGAGAACACCAGCGTTAAATTGCATCCTTCATAAATTCTGTAAGGCACATTCCTTTTTGTCTTTCATGACAGGAGGACCCCGTACAAGGACGAGAGAAGGGAGGGAGACAGAGGCTTTAAATACAGAGTGTGACCCACTACCAGTTTGTTACAGTTAAGGCAGAGCAGAGAGGAAACTGATAATCAATGGGGTGATGACCTGATATAACATAGATCTGTCTGTTTTACTACTGTTAACAGAGATAGTGAACTGTCATTAGCTTAGATTGAGGCTACATGTTTATTTGCACATCCAGTAGAGTGGGGGAGAGAGATCCAATCACATGTAATCCCTGGAGACATGTGGAGAATGTATTGAATTGTAAAGTGTGAGCTGCCATATTAAGAGCTGTCCACTTGTGATCAGATCCCCCACAATGCATATTAATATACGATGTTAACAGGCTCTTCTACAAATAGCAGACACAACATGCTCTTTGTAAACCGAATATAAATCTGCAGGGCCTTAGTGTACTGGACTTTTTCTGGCCACCTCAGAGTTAAGAAAAGACTCCAGTGCATCCAAGGATTTAACAATCCAGATTTAAACATGGTCGTTTGTGAACTGAAGAGTTGATGGAAGGTGGATTATGTAACCGTCAGGCAGAGCCCGGTCAGGTGCTTCCCCCTGTTTAAGTATTTCAGTGCCAACCTAAGCTTACTTTCTCCTGTAGCTTCAGATAACTGGTTGAGTTTAGTTAAGAAAAACAATAAATGCATTTCCCAAAATATTAAACAACACCTTTAATAAAACTGATTTTAACATTTGATCAACCGAGTCACTAATTTAAGACTGCAAATGCTAAAAAAAAACTATTTTCCCTCAAACTGCTGTAAGGTCTTCTTATTTTAGAATAAAACACATCTAATCGTCAACTTAAGACTTATATGTCAATAATGTATAAAACAGAGTGCTGATGAATGAGACAGATACGCAGCATGAACTACACAGTGTATAAATCAATACAGTATGTGTAACAGCTCCCCACAGAGGTCGTGCATTGTACAACACTGCCTCCTGCTGTCTGGACTAAAAATCACCACATCCTGTCAGAGCTCTGGCAGTTTGAGGAAATTACTATTTTAGCAGTCTAAGGTAGCTGGGAAGTGAAAACCAAAATAACAAAGTGTGAAACATTTTACAAACATGAGAAAAAATTTACATTTTGGAAAACATTGTAACATTTTATTACGCCAAGTTACAAAAGAAAAACACAAAAGTAGAGCATTCGTAAAAGTGTTTCACATCTTGTAAATTTGTGCTAATGTAGTATGGTTTAATAAAATGTAAAAGGAATTCTCAGCATATCGCAAAATGTTTAAAACTGAAATAATATTGTATCGTGACTCGAGTATCGTGATAATATCGTATCGCGGGGCTGCTGGTGATTCCCACCCCTAATAAATGTGTCAATTTGTGTCAAGCTTTGAAAAAGTGTTTCACACTTTGTAATTTAGTTTTGCACTTCCCAGCCACCGTAGCAGTCTATTAGGTCCCTCTTCTTTTACCTTCCATCAAAGCCAGATCTAGTTTTAAAAGGAGAATTTATCATTTAGTCCCATATTGTGCAGTTTTGTCTATTTTGTTAAGATCTGTGATTTTAAATGCATGTCCTTATAGTTGAGTTTTCTACACTGTATTCCTTATTGGTTATTATGCATTATGAAGGCCTTAAATTAAGTTATGGTTTGTATGTGAAATACTTAATATATAAACACACCTGAAAAAAGACCCAATATTTAGACTTACACTATGCAAGTCCACATACTTCCTAAAAATAAAAAAAGGTTTACAGAGTAATACTCGTACAGTAAGTGTCGGGAAGTGGAGGACACATAGACACACACACACACACAGCATTGACAGTTGGTAAGATTGAAATATGATAGAGAATGGGAACCTGTGTACCAGGCTTTCCTTCTGCTCCCTCTGGTCCAGGAGGCCCCGTCAAACCCTGGTGGGAGAAATAAACCAGAAACATACAAACTGTTTAGAAATATGTCTGCAGTGACGAAACATCTAAACATGAACGCACATATTACAACTAAGACATCAGGTATGAAAATCTGAATGAATTCAACTACTCATGAGATGTTTTATTTTTAATACCAATCATGAAATAAATCATTTTTATACACCACAAAATCACAACAACAGTTTCCTCATGACACCTGACAGAAAGTGGGACGTCTAGACTCTCGGGAATAAAGGAAAATTAACCATTTAGTTATAATCTGATAGGCTTTAGAATAAAGGACAAGTTTACCGATGGACCTGGTTGGCCAGTGTTGCCTCGCTTTCCTATCCGACCCTTTAGAAAAAAATAACAGAAAACCACATTAACACCCAATAATGAACCAAGAAGCTACTTAGAAAGCCGTTATTATATTCATGAGATAGATATATTCATGAATTATTTCAGTTTTATGTAATACCTTGCTTCCTCTGGGTCCTGGTTTGCCGTTACGCCCATCTGGTCCTCTATTGCCCTTCAAAGATGTGAGGATGTTAGTAACTGTGGCTGAGCATTATCCAGTACACACTAAACCAGTACACAAACATTTGTTTGTTTTACTTTGTAATTTGTGTACATTTAATCCTAAAATGTATAAATTATGTTTAAATTCCAAAGCAGCAATGCTATGTCGTGTAGTCATGGGAGGAAGTTGATTATTTTTTACGTTTCTGTACTCAGAACATTTTTGACCTTTGACCTAGTTCCCACTTATTTCTGAGTCACAAAATGTCTAATGTGCTGATTACCAGATATCTTGTCATATTGTCATTGATTAAATTAATTGTAACTGTTCTACACATTCCTCTTGAGCTCCTTGTGTTTTTTTAGTTTGTAATTAGAGAAATTAAAAAATCATGTTTCTGTGAAGCCTGATTTGTGAGAAATTGTCTAAGTAGCTCTATGGATGTCTGCACAAAGTGTTGCTCCTTCTGATCTTAGCATAACATGATTTAATGAATCTGGACATTTGAAATCAGCTATACACTCAATATGGACTCTGATACTTTGGACTGGCCAGACGATGTCTCTATCAGACCGTTTAGGGACTGCAGTAAGGCGATAAACTGAAGGGTAGTAACAGATACAGACCTGCAGATCGGGTATGCTTAGCTAAGTAAGCCACTTACACTGTTGCTGATAGTTGTGCAAAGTTGGTCAATAGTTTGTTTGTCCCTCTCACAAACACAAATTGCATCCTCAACTTGACCTCTGAAGCCAAAAAAGTAAAAAATGTTTGTCCCTGCAGGGGATTGAGAATTGAGTACAAATACAAGATATGACCGTATGTCTGAAAGACAGACAGAAGCACACAATTTAAGCCTGCAGTTATTCTTAATCAGCTTATTGAGGCTTTGGCTGAGGCCTGAATTGAGATTAAAACCCTGATGTTTATAGAGACATGCTCTCGTTGACTTACAGGCTGCAGAAAAAGGGCTCTGTTTGCTTTTTTGATATATTGGATTGTTAAATGTACATGCAGAAGGCTTCTGGACGCTCTCGTGTTTCATAGTGAAATGTGAAGTTTGGATCAACATATGAAGTCATCTGACATTTCTTTGTGTTCAGACACATTAATCATCACTGACCTTTAACCCACGGCTGCCCTGTTTCCCCTGAAGGCCCGTATCTCCATTTGTGCCCTGAATGAAGAAATATAAAAGTCAGCCAAGCTTATCTCCTTTTTCACCTTCACCACACATCGCCTGTTCCTGGTTAAAAGAGCATTTAATACAATATAATGCTGCAAATACTTTGCTACATTGTGGAATTAAAAGCTGGCAATCAAGCTTGTTTTTCTTATTGCCAGTGTAAATCAACGTCCTACAAAAAGCTAAACGTGTGCTATTTGATCTGAAAACAAGTCGGCTTTTATAGTAACTTGTGTAAATCAGTTGACTGTAGGGCTTTTCACTGTACCTCAGTGCCTGTGGAGCCGGGTTGGCCCTTGATGCCTGGGAAACCTTGGAAGCCAGAGGTGCCCCTCTCTCCCTGAGGTCCCATAATACCTGCCGGCCCTTGAATACCCTGAGATGAAAACAGAAACAAATATTTCGTCTGAATGGAAGAGATCTTTGTGAATCATACAGCTCATGAGACGTTAGAGTATTACATGTTGTAGCATTTTGACAAACATGCTTATGCTCCTCATCTTGTTGGCAATATAAGGTTATGAAACAGACATTAGCTTGCTCCTACTTTGTCGCCTTTAGGTCCTGGATCCCCCTTGTCCCCGTCTGGTCCCCTGTTACCCTGTAAAGAGTTAAATGGTCAATGGATTTTACACAATATGGTTTTGCAGTAAATGTGTTTTGAAATCTACCACAAGCACCCACCGTCATCCCAGCAAAACCCATAGGACCCTGTCTCCCAGCGGCACCCTGCAAATTAATCAGAAATGAGTGACCATGGCTGATGTAGTGAAGGACCAATCAGCATACTTAGAAACTAATTATTAGAAGTGTAAACAGGAAAGTGATACACAATTCACAGAGAAATAATTTTAATTATCAAAAAAGACAGAAGTTAATTTAATTTCAGAAATTAAAAAAAGGTTGAATGAGTTTGACTACATTGTGAAGAACTGTTTGATCTTTAAACAAAAAGAAGTTTATATCTTAAAAAAACTTAAAATAATACTGCTCATTAAACTGTACGAGTATCTCCTGTTCATGTTGCAGCAAACAAATGGAAAAAGCTCTAAAAGGATCTTAAGTCACAGTCTCCCGTTTTTCTAACATTGAAGTCA
Source organism: Tautogolabrus adspersus (assembly GCA_020745685.1). Taxonomy (NCBI): domain Eukaryota; kingdom Metazoa; phylum Chordata; class Actinopteri; order Labriformes; family Labridae; genus Tautogolabrus; species Tautogolabrus adspersus. Next base: position 5,837,497 of record CM036549.1, on the reverse strand, counting down.
TAGTTCAGTTAAACAAGCATATCATTTACTGATTATGACACTTTATGACAGTTATAATGATTGTGTGTCTCTCAATGATTAAACATGTATATGTGTTTGTCTTTGTGCAAAGGTCTCTCTTAAATAAAACATCTCAGTGAGACTACCTGATTTTACCTAGAATACAAATCATGTCATGGTCCTCTGAGATACTACAGCCAGTAGATGGCACTGTCACACTGTTGTAGTGCCTTTGACATCAATGAGACAAAATCTTCCCAGTTTGTGTGAGATGAAACATCTTCACAGTTAGTGTGAGATGAAACATCTTCACAGTTAGTGTGAGGATCGGTCACCAAACCCAGCAGAGGAGGGGGACTGAATCCAACCATGACAGCTGCTAAACACTCTATCAAAGCCCCAAACTGTCCATAAAATGTGTTTGACTGTAATGTGATGATGTAAAACCCTGAAGAACATGTGTGAATGCCACTCACCATGGGTCCCTCAAAGCCGGGATCCCCACGGGCCCCGGTTGGCCCCACTGGCCCCTGATGTGAAAAAAAAGAAACATGACAGAAGGATAAGATATTGTATTCTCTGTTTTCTCGGTTCTTAGAGAAGACGAGAGTACGTGGCATGTAGACATCCATGTAAAACAACTCGATGCAAAACAGATACAGCTTAGTCGGTGGTTCTCAAACCTTTACTAAGGATTTATAACACATTAAAATAAGCTATCTGAAAAAAGAGTCCCAACCTGATAGATTCTAGTATGAAATGCATGGTTGATTAAGTGTTTTCCCAACATGAGGACTGAGCTCCTCTTAATATTTTTTCCATCAGACAAGCACAAGGACACACCCTTTAAAATACTACTACTATCAATACTTTATTTTAGAATATGTACATCTAATAAAATGATTTTTTCAATTGAAACATACCAGTAAAGTGGTTATCAAATACACAATGATTCTTAGATTTTAATTACAAGACAGGTTTAAATACATGAATGTGACATAAAGTGAGATTAAGCATCTGAACCTCACTTACAGACGGTGGGCCTAATATTTTAAAATCTGTCCTAACCCTCAAATCTAAAACAAGAGTATCTCAAAAACTCTAGGTTATTTGACTAAGTTGACACAGTGACCTCTACAATGACCTTACAATGATTTATTGATGATGACGAATGATGATTCAGTGCATTAGCTGCTGAACAGTAAATAATGACTGGAGCTTAAAAAACAACAAACAGGGTTGTCTAATATTACTGTATACATCTTGTGAAGATAGCAAAAACTATCTGTTCATTTACTGCTCTATAGTCTTCATGACGCTTCATAGCAATTGTTTCTTCATTATCTGGAAGACTCTTCATGGAGGAGAATGAAAGTCACACAGAAAGTGCTCATTTCAAACAGAAGCAGGACATCCTGGTTCCTAAACTCATGCTAGTTCAGTCTCTTGGTTTGGGTATGAAAAGTTTGACACAGACCACAAAAGGATATACGTATATGTGGATATGAGATTTCAATAACTTTACACAGTCCTGATAATTCAAACTTGTTTTTATATTTCTTTTATGGAGGTCTCTTTTGGCTCACAAAAGAAAAAAGATTGAATGGGGAAAATGTTCACTTGATAATAAAAACTTACAGAATCTCCTTTAGGTCCAGCAGCACCAATCAGTCCTAGATGACCCTGTTAAAATACATAGATCGACTTTAACCTTGTGCATATTAGTAGCTGCAAGGTGAATGAAGCAGCACCCGAATCAGTCATCAGTCTCCGTTAGCAGCCCGGCCTTGAACTATACTCACTTGAGATCCTCTAAGTCCTGGAGGTCCCATCTGTCCCTCTAAACCTGGAGGCCCCTAGTCAAGAAAAAGGAAAGCCAAACATTTTACGCCAAACAAAGTGTCACAACATTTCCTGGAAGTTGAATAACAGCAGCATATAAAAGCAAACATAATGTATGTATACCTGTGGGCCTTTGGGACCGACACTGCCAGCAGGACCCATGTCCCCCTGAAAGGAACAATAAACCATTTATACACACGGGAGCTCACCTGCTGACTACGTCGAGATACTCAGACCAAAATGTATAAAGCTTTCTGTACAAATTCAATACAATAACATAGTTTCATACTGATATATTGTAGCTCATACTTTCAAACATTTTTAAAAATGTCTTCATCATAAAATGAATTAAAAAATACAAAACATTTTCATGCAGTGACAGAAGGAGATCGCTTTTCATGTCAATGCATCATTAAACGGATGAACTGAAGAAATCAAGTAACCAATCAGAATGAGTTGTATTAACTATTTGTTGTGCTAAATCCTTACCCTTGAGCCATTAACTCCTTGATTGCCAACTCTTCCTGTGAACCCTGCCGCGCCCTGTGAAACACACAGAGATTATACACATACTGATAACGAGCACTTATCAACTCATATTTAGACATTTTTGCTGCTTGTCTGCTTACCGCTGGGCCGGGCGAACCTGGAGGACCATCCAACCCTCTCTCCCCCTGATGACAAGAAGTTCAGAACAGCATAAATGATCACCCTCTCCTACAAAAAGACACCTATAACTACATTTTAAAGTGGAAAGTCATCCAAAAAGAGCCCGTCATTAATTGCTCATCCCTTACAAAGTCTTAAAAATGCACTGAAGGTTGTATGAAAACCAAACAGCCAATGTAAAGTAGGGTATTCCTTTCCCTCATTCACATTTCTGAGACAATTGGTACAGCTGCAAAGAAGATATAAAAACATTTTCTTTTCTCAAATATTCTTCATTCGGGATTCAAAGCAAAGCAGTATAAATACTGTATTCTTTTTGTTGTGGCTAAACCACAAAAAAAGTCAAGCTCAATAGTTTGGAGTGGGACCATAATGTAATTAAAGGAGTACATTTAATGTTTATTACACATTTCAATTGTTATAGCTGCTCTGGGATAATTCTTTTGTTTCTTGAACTAATTCTTTAAAAGTCAAGATGACCACATGAAGATACAGTCAGGCTGAAGGCAACTGTGACAGATATAACCAAACCAAAGACACATTTTTTATGTGTAAATATTCTATTATTCAAGACAACTATTTGTGCAAAAAACTTCTCAAGCAACTACACTCACATCAGGCCCAATGGGCCCCTCTGGCCCGTCGCCACCGCGCACCCCCTGAGGCCCCTGCAGAGAAGAGTGAAGTTTTTAATGCAGACTTTACAACAATATATCATTCTAACACATAGACTCTGCACACTGTATTCAAAAAGAGTCCACTGTGCCTGTATTAATACTATGAGGTAGAGATTCTCATTCCATGTCAGTTCATTAGCATGATAATCAATCTGACAATAGAGTGAAGAGACAATAGGAGTCAGGTCGTGACTGCTTGGAGTTTAAGTTCAAAGCGGGTCTAAAACAGATTTTACACCACGTTAAAGACTAAGATTTGAATCACATAAGGACACCTGTAAGAGTCATTCTTTAAACACATCCTGTAGTGTGCAGGCAACTTGTCCCTCAGATTGTACATGACATGTTCTTCATAAATAACAACAAAGAGGACAGAGAAATGCTCCTGGCTTATGAACCAAAGAAAAAACACCGCAAAGGGTTAATAATAAAAAGGTAAAATCCCTGATTTGTTGCACTCCTTAAAAGGAACCAAAAAAAAGTAGGGTATGAGACTTACTGGGGGTCCGACGTGACCAGGTGGGCCGGGTAAACCAGTTGAGCCCTATAAAACAAAAAATCATTAAAAAAAGTTATACTGCAATCTCTGCATTACACAGTAAAGGCAGCATGGCCTGTCTGCTGTTTTCATACCTCATAAAGAAGCTAGTAAGAGTTCTTCATGTTATGTAGCAGTGAGTGTTAGTCATGCATGAATCAGCGGTTTGCAAGAAAATGAATATTTTTTATATTCAGAATGGTTGATCAATAGCATTAATGAGTACCTTTTCACCAGGTTCACCAACTTCCCCTCTTGGACCCTTAAGGCCAACAAGACCCTGAATACGTGAACAACAAACCATTTAAAGTGTAAAAGATTCAATTCGCAGCAGCTGTTTTCACCTAAAAAATCTGTAAATCTATCCATGAAATACCTGCTCTACACTTAGTATAGAAACACAACAACCAGGAACATAAAGAAACATTCAGCTACGGAGACAGTTTTGAAAACTAGGAGCTTAATGAATATTTAGATGGTAAAATAAAAAATGAGCTCAGACTGCACACAGTTTGACAAACAGTCCTTGGCTCCAGTTTCACAAACAGTAAATCTTCAATGTCATTACTCACCTCGTCCCCTTTTTCCCCTTTGGTGCCTCGCTCCCCCCTGTATCCCCAGGGGCCCTGATGTCAAACAGACATGGGATGGAGAAACAATAAGAACCACATAATATGAACTATAATGCACATGCATTATTCGTGTGCCGTTAAAGTGATTATCATACAGAATTTTCCCACCTGTGATCCAGCAGCACCAGATGACCCGGGCTCTCCATCTTCACCATTCTCCCCGTCTTTCCCTGGGGCCCCTGCTCGTCCAGGAGGGCCCCGTTGACCCATCTCACCCTACCAGACAAAATAAATAATACCTCCTGTTCATGCTGACTGTTTCTTTATCAGCCTTGGTGAATAGTTTTGACATCTTTATTGATTTACTTAAGGAGCATGTTGACAAAACTGACATGGTAAAACTAAAGAAATCAAAGTAGAATCACAGAGAGTGAAATCACAGTAATCTACAAACATGCTGAGCTTCATACTGTTGAAGAAATGTATTTTACATTAGATTAGGGGAAGCTGTCTGTATCATTATAATGCAGAAAAAGCTTCACTGGAACAGTCAGGGATTCTGTGCCTTGCTCACTGGCCCTGGTCTTGGTAAGAGCTTTTGTTCAAATTTGTTTGAAATTGATTCAGCTGGCACGGGGCTTGAATTAAGTGGAGCATTGTCTACAACAGTGGTTTTCAACCCCATGTGACTCCTTAAACCGACATTGTTTGACTGCAGCCACTCATAGTAGGGTGCATCACCCATTTGCTGCAAACTATAATTTGAATGCCTCAAGTGCAGAATTTTGGCCAACTTGTTTTTTTGAAGCCAGATGGGACCATATTCATTCAGATGAGAGGGTGGACATACACTGCTACTTCTCTATCATGTCAACAACTGGAAGCCAAAAAGCCTAAACCACTTTTGTATCTATTTGACTCTAAATGGGGGTAGAGACAATACAATTATTTGAAAAATGATTACTGAGGAAATAAATCAAGTAAGATGTCGTGTCACACCATCGGACATCTGACTTCAGTTTACAAACAGTGGAGTTGCATACTAATTGACATCTAAATAATTGCAGGTTCAAAGCACTTCAACATAAGCTTCACTGTGAGGTCACTAGGCATCATCTGCTACTTAGAGTATTGTTATGACAAGCTTGCAAACTGTAATCATTTCAATCACATTTTGAAACATTAAAAAAAGGCTAAATTATTCAGCAATCCCAAAAATAAAACTTTCAAACCCCGTGTCTTGCCTTGTGACCTCTTCTTGGTGATCCAGCGCCTCAGGTTGGAAACGATTGTTGTGTTGTGTACCACACAAACATCACACGATCAAGCCAAATTATTGTATGCTTGTGCATGTTTGTATGTATTGGACATGTATATATCTACGCACACAGACGATGAGGTAACCTTACCAACAAGAAGATATCTGGTTATAAGAGAACAAACCTAATATGCAGGCTACACAGTGACTGAAACACAAACATACACAAACAGTGGATCTATATTCTCTGCCACACGGGATTTAAACAAACCAAAGTGTACCGGCGACTTGAGTGTTTCCAACTATCCAAACCACACTGTTTGGTCTCAGTACCAACTCATTACTCAGCTGAGACCTCACACAATAATGTCATCAGGCTCACACTTTCCATATGGGCACAGTGGACTTCCAGGACGCATGTTTATGTATTTTAAAATGGATTCTGACATGGATATAACACAGTTGAATTCACCTTCACCATTTAAGGCTGTTCACCCAAACAAACAAAGTCAAAGGTTTTCAAATCTGATGGGACCCTGCACTAAATCACAAGCAATGAGAGAATATGAAACTTATGAAATGACTCAGAATAAACTGAGAAAACTGGATCCAGTACGCCTCAGTGTAATCAAACTTGGAAAAAAAACATGGAACATCTTAATTTAGCAATAAATATAATTTCATTGCTTATTCTCTCAAAATGAGAAAGGTTACGTCATAGGGAGGTTCATGTGCAGAGGGTTTCCAAACACCCACTCCCTTTAACCACACTCACCCTGCTCCTCCAGCTCTGTTACACTTCATTTAACCTAACACTCCGTGGTTAAACTCGGTGAAACTGGATCCACAGCTCGGCCTGTTCTTAAAAAATAAAAATCTTATTGTTTTGTCTTTCACAAGTCAATCCCTTTGAAGTTAATTTTAACATGATGACGAATGATCTAAAGATTAGAATGACTCTAAATGTGTCCGATTTCATTGAACATGAAAGATATTTCCAACTGATGCAATAGTGCTGCCATAAAGATGTGACCTGCTTACTTGTAACTGAAGGCATCATTAAACGTCAATAAAGGGCTGGAATTTAAACAAAATCATTCAAGAGGGAAATCAAAGTCATGGGGACATTAACTCTTAATAAACCAATTATTTACCCCCTGACTTTATTGACAGGTCTTTGAGGCTATTATGATTAGCAGTGTTGTTTTTAAATTGCTCTATATTAGTTCCTGCGGGCAGAAACCTGCAACCCTCGACAAGACACCTAAGAAATGATCTACAGTTAGAAAAACAACAACGTAATCTGTGGAACAGGAAGTGAAGTTTTGGATGCTTACCATCTCTCCTGGCATCCCAGGTTGTCCTCGATCCCCAGGTTCCCCAGGTGGCCCCTGAGAGAAAAAGATCAGGAGAAGGTCATTAAATAGATATTTTAAGTGTTATATCTATTTAGCCTCATCATCTTTATTTTTGTCTAACCTGTATGCCAGGTCTACCCATCTCTCCAGGGGGTCCTGCAGAGCCTTCTTTACTCTGTAAACTCACAAAAAAAGAAACCAGCCTCAGGTCAACAAGAACCAGGACAAACACTTAACCCCAACAAAGACAGGGTACTAAATGTTGCAGTATACTTACAGGCCAACCAGAACGAAGTAACTGATAGAAATTGGTTTGCTGCAGGGAGATTAGAGACACAGTATGAATTAAAGAACATGAAAGAAAAATAGAGTATGCCTGATGAAACCCCTTTGTGGAAACACATAACTGAAAATGAATACCATAAGCTTCTTTCAGACCCTCTTACTAAAAAAATCTATCTTCAGCTCATCACTTACTCTCATTCAGAAAAAAGGGAAATATGTGAATGACCTCTGCAGGACGTCCACAGAAAGTTCAAAGCACTTAGAGTAACAAATCTCCTTCACAAACTACCAACAGACTTATTTTGGGCCTCTTATTTCAAGAACAGACTTGCAGTTTCCATCATGCTGACATACTGCTGGGTGTGCTCTACAACACACAGCTGTGGCCACTGCAGAGATATTAAACAGATGAGGATAGAGCATCAGCTTGCACGCACGCTAACTGCAGGGTCAGAGGTTTTTCAGATAGTCTGGGGATCCTACAGACCAGGGTAAGATAGTTCAGCCTTTGGGAACTTTTGATATCTTTAAGGTAACGGATGATGAATTGCACAAAGGCTTACGAAGAGAAGAGCAAAGAAACGTTATCTTGTCTATAGACACCGAGTGAAAGATGTTTAAGAGACTTCGAGCAAATGCGCTAGCTTAGTAGGATTTGGATGGAGGGTGGATATCAGTTTCATCACTCTGATTCTGTAGTGAGATTAGCCCAGGAAGTGTTTAGCCTAGTGTAGCTCAAATACCACAGACATGTTGATACAGTTAGCCCGTAAATATGTCCTTATTAAAAAGTTATCTTTTGACCCTTAGAACTCTGCAATAGAAAAGATACACCAGTGACTTCTCACCAGTTCATTTTCGCTTTATGTGATATCATTTCTTGGGAAAATTTAAAATGCTTTATATATAACCACAGTGGTTGGCTGAACAACCAGATGACCATGCTCCGAATATGACTAGTAGGGCTGCTGCAATAAGAACTCAGCTCATCTTACCTGAAAGGCAGCCCATTCCTCTGCTGTGTTTTTCCACAGGTAGAAGGTTGGTAAACCTGCTGGGCCAGGGGGTCCTGGTTCCCCCCTTTTTCCTCGACTCCCTTCATGGCCCATCTTACCCTATAAGATGTCAAGGAATTGGTACATTAATGCGAGACTAATCAAGTAGTCATGGTACGCTACAGCCTTGTTTTCTAATGTTAACTTGCACAAGTGATTTGCTGCAGCCAATGAGTTGTGGCATAAATAATCTTCATGTGGACTTAATGGAGGAATGAAATGAGTTTATAGGAGTGGGTATCAACTTGTCAAAGGTGATACTGAGCTATAAAACAAGATGTGGCCCCAGTGCTGGACATGCAAAAATCACAGGTGCACTAAGATCCAAAGTCAAGTGGACAAAGTTAACACATCATGATAGGGAGTTAAGTCATAAACCAGTTTCTCTCGACATATGCAGAATGGAGAAATTAACTGCGGATGTGAATTACAAGAAGGACTTGTTTGTTTCACGTTGGAAGAAGTGGATGGACTATATAACACCACGCAGGCCAGACTTTGACTTGTTTAACTTTAGATAATATGCTGTGTGTGTAGCAATAACCATACCTCACTCCCTACATGTTCAAGTTTTTGTTGTGTTTTTATTTATTTTATTATTTTTTTCTGTTCTTTTATTACTAGAAAAGGGACATTCATGCTGACACTCTATGGATAACAATTGAAATGGATGTACATGTCACATTTGTTGCAGAATGTCAATAAAAAGGCAAAAAAAACAAAAAAAAAAACAGTTTCTCTCACCTTATCACCTTTAAACCCAGGAAGGCCAGGATCACCTGAGCAGCCCTGTGAAGAAAGTAACAACCCTCAATAAAACAGCTAAAAAGACAGAAACACTAAAAGACATAAATACTCTTAAGTAATAGTACAATGCATTAACAATGCTCAGACACAGTTGTGTCAAACAATTTTAAATACAACTACAGAGTTTGCGGCTTTTTGACTTTCTGCAAACTCATTAAAAGCTTGAATGTCAATGTTATACTAAAAGACTTAACAGATTAAAATCGCAATGGTACATGTTGTACAGTATATCCTTCAAATGCATTTCTATAATATGAGGGATTCTCTGCAACTCAGTTCAAACACTGGAAAAACAGTAACAATGAAAACAATGCTTCCTTAAACAGAAATATTTTTACAAAAATTGGCAGAGGTGAAGAAATGCACGACACTGCAGACGTCTTGATCTGTTGTTTCAATGCACCTGCCAACCACTCTGAGAGGTGTATTTTCAGTAGCCATGTCATGGTAAGATAACTTTGCATTTCCACAAAATACATACTTAGCTAAATTATTAGGTTTGAAACAATCCTTTGTTGATGCTAAAGCTACAGGCATAGCAAGAAAGACCTAAACTGCAGCGCATGAGAAGAAAATCCTAAGCCAACAGGACATCCTCCTTCATGTTTCCTACAGACGTCTTCAATCACACTAATCGTGCTGAGTGATCCTGTGGATTTTATGGTGGCTTGACTCCAGAGACTGACCCAGACGCGACCAGATGTGCAGTCTGGTTCGGATTCTGTCTGTCTTGAGGTCCCTGTGATGGCCCATCTTTACCACCAGGTAAACCTTCTGATTGGATAGTATTTGATGCTCTTATTTCCGGGCATCAAAGACACAACTCTTCAGCCAGAGAGTAAGATTCTCAAATTAAGTGACGCTATGACAAACTGTTGAGACTTCTTAAACGTGCGGTTCCCTTCGAGCTTGGATCCCAGCATCAAAGACATGTGGATCAACATATGTTTGAGCAGTGTAATGTTCCCTGATCAAACTCAGATGGTAGCTGATGGAGAACAGCTCTTGTAAGCTGTAAAGCATTAACGTCAGTTTTTTCATTCATGAGGCTTGCCCTAACTTTTTTTTTATCTTATCCAACATCCCATTTCTCTGATATGAAACAAAAAATGAACAGATAAATCAGTGTGAAACAAACCTCAGTCCCGCCTTAATGTCCAAAAACTGCTACAATATAAACTATAAAACAAGGGATTTACATCAGCAAGAAGACCACTCACTTCTGGCCCTGGTGGACCCATTCGGCCTGGTGGTCCTCTCTGGAGCCGGTACATTTTGCCATCTGAGCCTAGGACCATGTCTCCATCTCTGGATACTATAGTTGCTGTGCCAGGGCGCTCCTTGTTTGGCTGTTTACCCTTGTTCTCTGTTTCTGCCTTTGCAGATGAACCAGGGATGATTACATGAGGTGTAGGCGAGACCGACCTGGAACTCTCATCAGGCTCTGCTTTAAATGAGTCTGTGTTTGTAATTCGATCTGAAGGGATCTTTGGAAGTACAGGTAATCCCACTGAGGGCTTCTTGGTGGCTCCTACAACATCCAGATCAATAATGCCATCGGAGGGTTTTCCAGGGAACAGTGAGGAAGTCCTTCCACTGGAGTCTGTCTTTTTGTCCGTGGTTATATTTTCCTCCAAGTCCTTTGAGGACAGTTCAGGCTTCCCCTTCTGGCTTCCCTTAAGTCCATTTCTGGACGGTTTCCACTGAGGGTTGATTTGTCCTCCATTTTGGAAGATTGGATCCAATAAGTCAGTGTCCTCATCTACCACAAAGACATCCCCACGACCTACTGAGCCTTTTCGATTGGATCCAGAAGGCACCGTTCCATCTCCTCGAGAACTCCCTCGTCGCAGAAACCCGTTCTGTGGAGAAAGAAGAAAGGAATTGGAGATTATTCAAGGACAATGTCTCAAATATTTTAACAGATGTTTGCTGGGTTGTGTCTTGTTTTGATGTCCAAAGCAAGATTTGATATGGATGTCTTATTTGGCTAACAAGTTTGTCTGAAGGCCAATAAAGATCACTCATTTTGAACATTACCGTATTCTAGTTGGTAATTTCTGCACATCAACTACAACTGGAGAACCAAAGGTCAGTGGTTAGTATTGAATTGAATCTTTTATCTAGAATGAATCAAATCACTGTACAGAATACAGCATCATAAAGCAGTGTCATACCATCCAGACAGAGAAGACATGTCAAAGAAAATGACTGTAAACCAGTTAACATGTTGTTGTAATGGAACTTTTCCTACATAGAGAACTAAATCACTCTCCTACAACCCCAGAAAAACACTCCCTCAGATCTTCTCAGCCGCCATATGACATGACATCTGACACAGCTGACAAATGGTATGATTTCTTTGGCCTTGGGAGTTCTTTTTTTTTCTTTTCTAGGCAGTTACCCCTGCCTTTCTGATTTCTGCTCATTAAAAAAGATTTTGTTGAATTTCTGTCCAAAACACTTGGATATGATGTCTCTAATTAACATTTCATTGGTTCTCATTGTGTTGCCTTGTGTTGCCAAACCACAGCAAATATGTGATTATTAGAACTAAAACTCCTCACACTGCTGGAGCCTCCATTTCATCTTTGACCTTGAATTTAATATCATAAATATCAGGTGAGGTATCACATCCATGTTTCTATTTGTGTTGTCTTTTTGTTGAGGAAACACCTGTGATGACTTTTCTATGTCCACAGTCCCCTCTGGAGAAGACTACCTCCCTTTATTTCAAAATAACTCCCAGGCAAATTTAACCATCTTACATAAAAGTAACCCTAATTGTGCTCACTGTAAATCACTTTGGCTAATAACAAGAACTGCCACAATATCAAACTTATTATTGACTCCCATGAAATCTCTGCCACATTAAAACACATCTTTCAAGAGAAACAAACAAAGCAGTTTAAACTTCTGCGTTAACCAGAGGTGGAAGGAGACACAGAAAAATGTACATGACCCAGCCATTTCCCCTTGTATGTCATAGAGTATTACAAGCAGACAAAAAAACAACAAATGCACATCAACATGTTGGGCCTCAGGGAACAGGGGGGTGGGGATAGGGGGCTTACTGAGAGGGATAGGGAGCAAAGGGCTGTAAATTTAGTTTGATTACCCTAATGGGTTGTAATGGAGAGCAGTAAAGTGGAGCTGAGAGACATACAGTATGAAGAGCACGAGGGTACGAGAACAGTGGCCTGCATGCTCAGAAATACTTTCTCAGGATAGAGCAGAGTTAAACATTTTGGAGAATAAAACATTATACATGTGAACTATGACACTGCATACCAAAGGACCAGTCCAGGTTTTCTCCCTTGACAATTTCTCAATTTTTTATCACATTTTGAAGTTCAAACTTTTTCTTCTCATCCTGAACAGATGATTCAGTCCCTTATCCAACTGTTAACCCATTCCATACATATTGCTTGATATTCATTTTAAGCCAAACAGGTACTATTTTTTTATGATTTATTTTTGGGCTTTTTATTCTTTTATTGGAGAGAGAGGACGGTGGATAGAGTCAGAAACAAGGAAGAGAGAGCGAGAGAGAGAGTGGAGAACGACATGAAGGAAAAGAGCCACAGGTCGGATTTGAACCCGAGCCGTCCGCTCTCCAGGACTTTAGCCTCTGTAGAACACTAACCGCTAGGCTACCTTCTCACCAAACTGGGAACTGGGAAAAAAACAAACTTTATTTATATTGGGTAACCGTAAGGTATAAAGAGGCCCTAATGTTTACATGTATGTTTTTACAAACATTCACTCTCTCACATTGTTTTTAAAAAGCTTGTTTTAATACACAGTGTATGGTTAGTCGTTGTCTTATGTATTTATTTTGTGTTTAATATTTACAATATAACTTTTCCACTCCTAAGTTAGACATGACTCAAACTGAGTATTTAACATAATTACAGGAAATCACGATTCTTCATAATGTGTCACATCCTCTATTTTCACTGTAGGCTGTACACAGTGCTACAATTCAAATAGTAACAGAAGCAGATGGATAAACCTGAACTGCCTTTTTATTTTAAGTGCTTTTAAAATCTGAGTACAGCAGACTGTAATACACAAAAATGCATTATTTTAAACAGTATTTGTAACAACATGGGACATCAAGCTTAAAAACACAAGATCAGAGAGAATCTATCAACAAGTCCAATAACAAGCTTGCTGTAATCTACAGACGTCTTTTTTCTTTCAAGTGTGATTCGTTTCACCACTACACTATTGTAATCAGGCCCAAAAGCTGATATCTTTGTGGCAGTGGTATGAAACTCAGAAGACTCCTTTAGGTCATAAAGCTGCAAAATTCAACACCATTAAGATTCTCTACAGAGCAGACACTGCATATCATGCATCTCAGTAATTAGCTTGTCAAACTAATCTTTAATAATCCCAGTAAATACCTCTTTAAAACTTTATATCACATGCCAAGACAATGTTTACACTCTCAGATAGCAGGCTGTAGCAGGCATGGACACCGTGTGCTCATTCAATGTGTGTGTTCTTGCCTTTGTATCCTTACACCACACTGTCTGATCACAGGCACAACATGAGTGAGGAAGGTTTTGGCCCACTCTATAGGTGAAACGACAGCCAGGGTATCAAGTGCATGGCTGCTGGCGGAAGAATCCACAGACTTCACAAACTTCACATTATTCTTAATTGCTCTAAATGCTCCTGCAAGAGGGGAACTCTTGATTTCTCTTCTACTTGAAATGAAACTTTGCATGGTCACAAGTATTTGCTGTATCAGCTCCTAAACCCTCAGGACCATAAAACTGATTTTATAATGGCCGATAATAAATGGATTGCGGTTATATATTGCCAATGTAGTCTTTCAACTATCTTAAGCTCTTTACACAATATGCCATTCACCCCATTGACTATCATCCATACACTGGCAGCAGAGGTTAATCAAGTTCTAATCCTTAAGCTCATGCTCGTAACCTTTTACACTGACGGTTCAGCCTTAAATAGAATAACAGCCTTAAACAAAATAATACATTTGCTAAATATTTCAAACAAATTCTATATTCGCAAAGTATTCATCCATGGCTGCTTATAATTGCTTTGGCAGTTTGGTGTCAGTGCAGAGAAATCTTAATGCTTAAAGGACACAATGACATTTTAGACAGATCAGCAGTGTGCATTTCCAAATTTGTCCCAAGCGCTTTTGGGCTTTTTTTCTTATCAAAACCTTTGACACCTTTGAACCGGCCTCACTTTGCACATATTCAGGCTGATAAACGATAGTTGCCGCAGTTTAGTGCGGAAAATCTTGAGTGGTTTGCACCGAGCCCTGACCTCAACCTGATCCAACACCTCTGAAGACCTTAAACATGAGACAACACAAGAGTTCCACTTCATCGATGCAGTAATGGTGGTAATCACTGGAGCCTGATACCTCGTTACCTTAAACAAAATAGAAGTCAAGTTTCACAATCACCCGTAGGTATATTATTAGTGTAGCCATGTGGTGTAGTTTTGCAGTGTTTCTTACACATGTGAGCATGGGTGCTATAATTTATCATGATGATGTGAGGGATTCAAAAAAGATATACTCTGGCTCTGTCCTCTTGTCTGACTATTGCTTCTTAGTTTTCAGTCCGCACAGCTGAATTATAAAATGAATTGTCAACAAAAAATCACCAAATTCATAGTAGTTTTTTTAAATGTGACACAGAATGTATTGGATAAGCGTCTGCATTACACATACTGTACAATTTCCATATAAGCATTTCTGCTTTTCATCCTTCAGACAGACACTGGTCTGACTTGCCAGGACTTGAAACTTCTTATCAATCACACTGTCACATGGTCTTACTTCATTATTGTCTCAGTTACTGTATCCTGGTGTGGTAATGCAGTTGACAGATTTGTGAGTCAGTGTGGTGCTGTGGGTACAATGTCAAGATAAATTTGATAAGCTCGCCTTTTTAAATGAAAATCTGGCCACTTCAGACTCCAGTTCAATTTCACAAGATATTTTTAAACAAATATGTAAGTGGGTTGTAATTTATCACCCGCATATGACAGCATAAAGGGGACCAAACATCAGTTATCCATTAGTAGAGTAGAGCAAATTCTACTAGGGATGCTCCTGATGGGTTATTTTAGAGTCGGTTAACACAGATTTAAATTCTGTTTGGTCGACTAGATAAGTTAAGTTTAGAAAACCCTCAGAACACAGTCAAATTTAGCATAATTGATTTAACACGGCTAATCATGGTCTGCGGTTAAACAATGTGAAATTGAATTGCCGAGTGTGGCTAACATTAGAAGTGCTTGCACTGCCACCACTTCCAGCCTTCAGTCCTCCTTGCAGGTTGATGTCCACATGTCTGTGCCGGTTACGCATTTCTACGGTCAAGTGATTGTTTGCCAGTGAAACCTGACACAGCCTTCATACAACTTTATTTCCATTTTCTAGATGTAAACATGGCCAAAATGCACAGCTCTTACTGTGCTTGTTTACATGAGGGTAGTAGGGAAATATGGCAGCAGCCTTTAACCGGAGCTACAGCCCGGCTATGTTAAAGTTTAGACAAAGCATTTGACCATCATAGTGAGCCTTTGTTGATAAAATATTAATGAGTTTAACCTACTACCAATTCTGGTGCTAACTTTCATTGTTTCAATGGCAAATAGCGCACACTCCTAATTTCTACCAATACAGAAAGAAAATAAAGATCCACTTACAGTAAATAACTAAATAAGTTAGACTTGGGGTAGCTTTTGACATGGCATACCTGGGCTAAATTAATGGTTTTAACAAACCACTGTGTCCTTCCATCAGCACAAGTCTCTTCAGAAGTCTGTCTCCATGTGCAGCTGACTGATCCTCTGTTAAGTGCAATGAGAAGTCTATGGAGGCCTCTCAGCCTGACACTTGGAGCTGCAGGCTAGAGCGCTTTCATCAACACACGCATGCACACACACACACACACACACACACACACACACACACACACACACACACACACACACACACACACACACACACACACACACACACACACACACACACACACACACACACACACACACACACACACACACACACACACACACACACACACACACACACACACACACACACACACACACACACACACACACACACACACACACACACACACACACACACACACACACACACACACACACACACACACACACACACACACACACACACACACACACACACACAGACAATGAACACTTGCTCCTACAAAGGGCTAATCAAATGGCATGGTCCGTAAATCTAACCGAGACACAGGTATGCAGACGTTCTCCGACTGGCTCAGTCTTGCAAACAGCAGAAGGCAATTTCGCCTGGAAAAATGCACGATGACAGTGATCTGATGTTTCAGGAGTAAGGACAGAAACATATGGCACTTTCTGAATTACCAAAAACAGAACAGTGTGAAAAAACTAGTTAAGTGTTGCTTAACAAATTAACAAAGAATGCCACAAAAATTGTGCAAACCAGTGCAACAAAATCAGCAGCAGAGGTGTGAGAACACGAGGAGCCAAATGCCGGTAGTTTGTGATTCTGCCTTTGAAACCCAAAACATTTGTACGGTCTAAGGTCACAAGGTCCAGTCTCAGAGTGCTAAATCACAACAAGCACGTAATACTTAGGGTGTATTTATTGTGGTTATGTGTACTTTGAGCAGAATGTCATGTGCAGAAGAGTGAGCATGTGACTTTTTATTTACAGTCTTTGTTTGTAGGAGCTCAGCAGGTTTTGGACAGCATTAACACCTTCATGATCTGGGATTGAATTCCCACAAGGACCACCCATGTGCCCCCTCATGGTTGGGATCAAAGTACCCAACAAATCACCAGTGGTGGTCCTGGGATATAATGCAAAACAAAAGACCTAGAAATTTAAACCATACATTTGATCTGCAACCTCTAGCTAAGCTCCAACTTGAGTAAAAGGCCTACAAGCATTAAATCGACACACTACATAGACCCAGAGGCAATACAGTCAGTTGGAGAGTTTCCATAATGATATATGTATTGTTCTACTTTATGTTTACTGTCCGTACAGCAAAAAGCAAGCAGAATGTGAATGCTATACCAGCTCCCATTAATGTTATTCTGAAAATGATTTATTCATCTCTATAAACAGATACTGTATCTGCATAAAAGTGTAGCTAACAATCAATTACAGATCAAATATTTCAACTTGAGCCACAAATCCGCTTGATGTGTCGCAAAAGCCAATCAGCATTTAGATTCCCTGACTATCTGAAATGCATCAGAAGTTATCGATCAGACCTCGATTCAACAATTTTAAAACTTGTTTAATTAATTGTCCTGTTATGGACCGGGCTGACAAAGCTTTTCACTTTTACAAATCTGCATCATGATGTTATTTCAGCAAACTTAACTCCTGTTAGTTGCAAGTTCAAGAAAATTGTTTTGTGCAGAGTTCACACCTGCAATGGAAATGCGCTTTAATGACAAAGACAAACAGTAAGTACATTTGAGAAGCTTGCACCTGCAAATGTTTGACATTGTCAGAAACTTATTTGTCAAAGAAGTACTTCAGTTTAAGAGCAAAATCAAACCCTGAGGGGCCACAAATGTAAAAAGTGTGAACTGTTAATCATACCAACATCCATTCTGGAAGAAAAAAATGCCCTCCTCCCAGTTAAATCCCTGGAGGCATTTATCTATTGTGTGTAATACAGTGGTCTGAAGAGCATTTCACAACCTACTGCAACAGGGTACAGAAAAAAGTAAAGACAGATGGGTGGTCTGTACAGGGTTAGAGCAGACAGTACCTTTCCTTTCCATCGCCTTTGACCTTGCACTTGCAATCTGTCCAAATCCAGCAACAGGCATCCCAGCAGCAAGTACCATCCAACATGGTGGAGCATGACTGCAGGAGACACCTCAGGTCTGTCTGCACTTTACCTCTGTGCACATTGTACCCACAGGCAGACCTCTGCACAGGAGGCTGATCCTGCTCCTAGCAGACACACCCACACACCTACTGGGTACACACCCTTCCACAAGTACCAACCATGCATCTGGACAAACAATACATCTTATATGACATGTACTGTAGGAGACTGTGGCCCAGCCCACCAGCCCTCAGGGTGGCCTCTGTGAATGCTGGAAAAAAAGTAAAACAAGGGAAGATGTACAGTCCATGGTGAATGCATTCTTTTACCAAACCCAATGCATGCATTCGATGTTATAGCACATTATAACATCATCATCCAAACGGTTTGCCAGCAGTCCTATTACTTAACTAAATTGAGGGTGAGAGTGAACATCTGATCGCAGCAAGCTGTTGGCACAACACACCAACCACAGCACCATGGGCAACTAAAAACCTGCTACAGTGAATAACTGCTCCAACTGATGGAAGCAGAACAAAAGGAACCAGGGATGATGTGAGGGAATCCCCACCACTTCACACATGGATGGATTTGGGTCCAAGGGAGCGTGCACACAACAAGACCTCGAGAAAAACCAAAAGCCTCCAGAGAAGAATAAAATGAGGGGAAAGCTGCAGTGCCCTGATTCAGCAAAACAACCACAGTAGAGAGAAAATTTGAGGGTAAAAATTAACCAAGGATTGTCTGAGGTTGGTTTGATTTACTCGACTGGGTTTGACGCAAAGAAAAGACCTCCTCTGCATGAAAGTTGAGAATTGCTGAGCAGCTCCTTGCCACAGGAAGCATTACTTCATGTCTTTAAGGAACAAAAGGGGAGGTGGTCTAGCATAAACTGCAATAAAAATAAATGAGAGCAGAGGGAGGTTGATTCAGGGCAAACAGAACCTCTGTGGGCGCTTTATGAACTGCAGGGCAGATGTGTGTGGGAAATCAATGATCTCTTTTTAATTCTAAACAACTTCCCAGCACATCTCCCTGCCACATAATAGCTTCCAGAGAGCCCCGCTGTCTGCACTGAAAACATAATCTTTGTTGCACTTCAGAGTGGAACCTGGAGTGGAAGGATTGTGGTTCTTGTGGAGTGGTTTATTAATGGAAAGAAACACAAAGGAGAGAAACTGCAGGTTGCTGATGTAGTACTGTGACAGCGTCAACCATCACCTAGCATTTACACAGCTGATTTATCTTCAGTGCACAGATACTCTGCACTAAATTACAGTTTTGAAGAGAAAAATAATGAGTTTGGTGCATGCTGTGGCTTCTCACTTACAGAAAATTGTTCTATGCCTCTAGGTGAGAGAGAGAGAAAAGACTTAGGCAAGAACTCTTCTTTTCTCCATTTCTGTCTTTTTCCTCCCAAACACACAATCTCTTCTCGTCATTTAATCTGAGCATCTCTTCTTTTTACAACCGGCTTCCTCTTGTGCCCTATGATGTGAGGATTGCCTGGCTTGTCTGGAATCACTTTATTTATTCTTTTGGAAACATTTAAAACAACTCTCTAAGAAGATGAAACATAACTGCTAAATTAATTGTTATGTAAAAAAGAAAAGCTTGACACTGAGCAGAAATGTTCATTGAAAATCAAAGCATGCTCTCTGCCTTTAGTAACACTAACACAAAGCATTCCTTCTGGCCCTTGTGTTTCTTTTAAGCAAATTGTTTGCTCAAAGTCTTGTGTGCCGTTTAACTCAGACTTTGATGCATCATGTAACTCAAAAGAAACAAAGTTATGGATCAAGACTTTATCGCACCAGATGGACTGAACAGACTGATTTTATATAAGTCTTCATTAAGCCGCCTGAAAACAAAAGCTGCATTTCCACTCTGATGCTGCTCTGACATGTTACTGCTGCAGTATGTCATCTTTCTGCAATGCATTGCAAGAAGATGACACACATGGTTAAAGCTCTGTTCATGCTCGGAGCTCTTTAATTTAAGTGTTTTATGAGACAGCAAACTGATTGTGTCGACCTGTAAAAACAACTCACTTAACTACAGAGTCTAAACACTAACACTTACATGATGGTGTGTTCTCTCTCAATTATATTTACATTACTGTTAAATAAACAGTATTTCTGCACTCTTCATACCCCTTTGACTATTGACAGTATGTCTATGTGTTTTGACTGTTTCAATTAAACAGACTAACTATGCTGACTAACTCAATGGGCCTCATTCACCAACCATTTCACCAGAGATGTGTTCTTTGAAACATCTTAAGTACTTGAGAGCACTCTAACACACACGAGTTCTTATATGCCAGTGCAAAATGATATGAGAGTGTTTTTCTTCAACATGTATTAATACATGATCTAAATATGGTCAACTTTTATTTCAAACAAACATTTTTTCTATAAAAACTACAAAATGTTAAATTATTACTTTAAACTTAGCCCTTAAATATGATTTTTTTTTAAATAAAACACTCACTCATAACCATTAAGGTGTCTCTTCACAGGTATTTAAATGACAAATCAGTCGTTCATTTGACACCATTACCTTTAAGAATAAAAGTAGACTTCCATCAAATCGGATTTTGAAAAAATATGACATATGGCCGGTGTCTCGCTTGTGTTTCCAGTTATTTTACCCCAGATTCAACAGTTTTTATCTGGTGTGCCTCCTTTTCTGATTACAGTGTGATGTGGGTCCTTTCTGATGACAGTGCTGTCTAAACTAATGACTTGAAAGTTACACCATGTGTGCACACGGCCCTGCAGTCTAATGCCCTTATATGGGCATAAAGGGGCTTTTTTTTTCTCTATGTTAAACTAGGAAAATTATGCAAGCTTCCAGTTTAAAAGAACTTGGCATTCATCAATTCAAGAACACAGATGCAAACAATTACGTAGATTAAGAACACATCATGAATCTGAAATATCTTCTTCTTCTTTGGAACTTTCTTCAGAACAAATTTAAAAATAAATCCTCAGATGATAACGGTGAATCAGGCCCAATGTCCTCAGTCTCAACTCTAAAGAATATTAAGTAGAAAAATACTAAACAGTAAAAAACAGTAGCCCAGTGGTTCCCAAACTTTAGCCCCCCTTTGGCAGATGAAAATATTCTCAAGCACCTCGTCAACAGGTCTACTGTAGTCTACTGTATAACAACACACACCCAACACATATAACAACACACACTAAACACACTGTTGTTCACGCTCTTTGCTAACAAATACCTATATTTATAGACTTTGTCTCAGACATTGGCTTCAAAAAGTACAGAAAAGCAACTTCAGTGTATGACAATAAACTGAAAAAAGCCACTTTTAAAAAGTGATAGTGTAATGTGAAACTTCCACATTTGTGACGTCTGGTGTTGTAGATTCATTTTCAGCCTGACGTTTACCTGGAAGTCCTCTCACAAAATTTGCCATGCTTTGCCAGCAGTGAAAAACAGTAGTCAGTGTTTAAGTTAGGCCTTGCCTTTTCTCTGTATCTGATATGATCATAAATGATGATAACCATTCTAACAGAGCTCTTCAGACACAGTGAGAGAGATCAGAGACATACGTATGTGTCTATCCTCCCAGAAGACATGTTATCATAGAGTTGAACACAGTATCCAAAAAAAAACATGGCTTACACCAACTCATCTGAGCTTTGTGGCTGGATACAGCAGATCATTCTAGACTTCTTGAGTCTGTACATTTGGTTCTGTCAGCACATCTAGCGTCTTCCTTCCCTCTTAATGATTGGACAAATACAAAATGTTGTCTGTGTTGAGCAACCGTGTGTTTAACACAGCAACAGTTACAGGAAGGCAGAAACAACGAGTATCAAGAGATCAATGACTTAATGTGAGGTGAGATGGCATGAGAACGTGTTGTTTTTGGTTGACAGGGCAGGAACATAACATTCACACAGACTCATTCAAGCTCTGACAGATTAAAAAAAGATCAGCTTTTTTTAAAACACCAGCACAACTTGCCATTCTCAAGCTCTGCTGACAGGAAGAGGATACGTCATCCACAATTCATCGATGACATCTAAAATGATTTTTTTTAGAAACAGCACATATCGCCCTGACTTATTTGGGATGAGATGATCACAGACTTAAAAGTCCAGACACAGCTGGATAACCCTGACTCCTGACCTCTGCTTTATCCAGCTGCTGCCTCCAGCCAAGAAAAGAAAAGGTGAGGGGAAAAAAGGTGCAAAAAAAGAAAGTCAAGTGCAAGCAGTACTTAAACACTGTTCAGAACTGCAGACCTTCATGAGTCTGTAAAGATATGTTCAGTAAAAAGGAGTTGTTTGTTTTGATTACACCGATGGACTACATTTTAGCTTTCTTTACACATGAAAGTTCTACCTTGGGTGTAGTTATACTAAGTAACTCCTTCCAGACTACATAAATATTGCACGGACCCTGGTGGATTGACAGAGTCATGAAGAAGTGTGAAAATAATGGATCGTTTTTTCCACCTCTTTGTTTCTGTCTGACCTGGCCATTAAAAATCCTTTGTTTGACAAGTTTTATGAAGGAGGCCTCTCCAGAGACCCGAGTGGAAACACTTGGCTGTGATAGGACATAGAACAGGAATACAACGACCATAGACGTATGTCTACGCCTGCCTGTGTGAGTGTGTGTGTGTTTGCCTCTCATTCTCTCTCCCCCATCCATCGCTGACGAGAACAGTGTTACTTCTATTTATAAAACTGAAAGCCCTCAGACAAACTAGGTTTGCTCTCGTACTGATGTTGAATAAAGAAACAAAAAACACAGGCTCTGGCATGCCCCCCCCCTTCTGACACACGTGCATTCCTAATATGCAACAAAATCCACATTTGTGCACACATAAAATAGGCACTAAAACCTTACAAAGGTAAGTCATTCTGCAAATGCAGGGCATAATGATTAGAGGGGTTCAAAACCATCAACATATTCTGAAGTTCATAACTCTGGCCCTCACATGAGCTAAGGTTTCTGACCTCCAGGAGTGTGTAACATCTTAGAGCCCATTGGAGGAGCGGCAGACTAACTGGCGGAGTACCTAATCTCTAAAGGGAGCACCTGTCATGGGAGCTGCTGGCCCCAGACAGGACATGCATCAAAGTCAGGAAACCCCAACACGTGGCCCCATGGTCAAAAATGTTCCGCTTCAAAGACGACAGCAGCAGACCTTAACGAAGGAAAACTAGATCTTGTTAATGTTATTTTTGTTCTTTTAAACATGCAGATTGTGAAGAGAGCCAGACACGGGATGGCTGTACCTCCACAGGTCCGATGTGTGTATTTAATTAGAAGCAGGCTGCAGACTGCTCTCCCCGTCCCCTCAACATCCCCTATATAATAACGTGCCGATAAGACTTAGTTTGACTGTTAATCTCTTCACCTTTTTTGATTCATTCATTAACCTCAAGTCTACCAGATGTCATAACAAAGTGTCCTTTTGAAAAGCTGCATCTCTTATAAGTTACCTGTTTTGTCATACAAAGCAGTCAAAAAATAAACATCCAAAGAAAAGGTTTTCAACTAATGTGATATTAAAAGGCTGGTGGTTACTTAAATAGTTAGAGGTAGTTCAATTCCTTAACCATGTCTGTAAGGGGAATCTGCAGCTGGTTAGCTAAGTTTAGCATGAAGATGGGCATACAGAAATATACTTTACATTACATCATTCTTACACTTTTGTATGAAGACTGAGATTCTTCAAATTCTTATGTCCAATTCCACTGCAAGCTCAAACAATCCTGATGTGATTCCAGTTCAATAACTGTTACTAAGTACAGTATAGTAAGTAAAGATAAAGAGGGGATGTTTGATTGAGGTATTGTCAGTCATTCCTATAGAGCACAGAGAAAGACACACTGAAAGGAATTTGAACAGTTGAGCAGACAGAGACAAGTATAAACGAAGAGACAGACATTGAGCTCATTGTGACACATTCAGACACAACAAAAAAGTAGAAAACAGAAACAGATGAACCGAGGAGATAATGAGAAAGAGACGCAGCAAGCTGAAGGGATTTCAGACTATTAAGACAGATCTGGTGCAGCTTGTTTCTGCAAACATTAATCTGTAACACAAAACAGCAGGAGAACACTTTGTGGTTTACATCATCACAAAGGCATCTCAATGCCATCCTGATGGAGAAGCTGTGCCTGGCGGGGCTGGCATGGCACGGCATGGTCTGGTCTGCTGGGCTTTACTATGCACTGCTCTGCAGATACACTACTGTGTACTGTAAAGAGAACCAGATTCTCACAGATGTTATACAGGCATACTGCATGGACATGAAAATGTAAATTTAAACCAGCTTTCCTTCTCCTGCATTACCAAGGGCACGGCCTTTACTTTGTTTCCATTTCAAACACATGCAGATTCCAGAAACAAGATTTATTCTGTAAGTGCCAATGTAAACAACCATATGTATTTCAGGAAGTCTGTTTTCAGGGAATAGTCATAACAAACAGATTTCTGAATAAAAAAAAGATGGCTTATTGTGGATTTCAGATGATCTGTAAATAATTTGAATCCTCATCAACACAAGTTTAAATGTTGAATGTAATGTTGTCATTACTTCATAAACGTGGTCTTCGGTATAAATCCATATGGTGTTTGGACAGCTTTACTTTGATTTCTGAGTCACACCCATCATTTCAACATTAGGTCACTATGAAGATACATTGTTTGCCAGGAAGTTCAATGATCCGTTAAATGGGATCTTTGAACACAAAGAATCTAAAAATGCTGCCAAGAATGACCGACACCTCCCCTATTAAATACTGCTGCTTCCCTTGTTGCTGGTGAACGTCAGTGTTGGGCTGAATTTGACATTAGAGTTTTTGTGATACAAACACTACTATCCATATAAGCCCCAAAAATTCCATATGGGTCGGGCCCTACTGCTATCAATACTTCCTAAAATGGGGCAAAACTGTCATCGCACCAATCAGATACCATGAAAAATAAGCCCAATACTATGTTTTTTTTTTGTTCTTTTTTTATTCTTGGGGGATTTGTCAGCAGCCAATATTCAAGTCCAGGTATCTGAATTGGTTATTGAGGAAGAAAATGGTATAGCCACATCTCTACTTTACAATACTGATGCAAAATTAAAGTGCATGCATTTCCATTCTATGTACGATAAACAACATTTAAAGGCAGGGTTGGTAATTTTCTCCAGATACGCTTTTTAAGATTTTGGTGGAAATTGTCTTTAGGTCCTGACAGAAATGAATAATTCATGTGCTCTGAAAAAGAAACGAAGAAAATCTGTCATCTGTAGCAGTTGTGAGCACGTAAAAACTTCGACCAATGTCTGCACTCGGTACGAGTTTTATGAACCAATCATGCCTCCCTGTCTCCCTGCTCGTTCTCTACCCCATGCATGCACGAGCCCAAACTCAGGGTGCGGTCATACTGGCAATCCGTACCGTGCCTAAGCAGGCTTCAACCCTAAAGTCCAGTTGGTTTGGCCAGTGTGACCGCTCCGTACCGTGCTCAGGCACGGTAAACTTCCTTGGCTTTGGCACACTTCTGTGAGTTGTGCTTCGGCACGGTACACTTCATGCACGAGCAAAAGCACGCGGGTACACAACGCTGACAGCTTTCATCCAGAGTTTAATGGCTGCATCTGACTAACATGACTCAAAATAAGTCACAAAGTAGCTGTTATGTTCTGTTGTTATCCGATGTGCAGACGAGGACTCGACTGCGCGTCCCTTTTTCAATTTTTGCTTCATAATAACATAAAGCATGCATGTGCTGTATTACGACGTTATGTACAAGAGGTAATCGTGCTCGAGGGAATAGCGCAGCGGGGGTCCAATCGTGCTTGAGTACAGCACGGTACGGATTGCCAGTGTGACCACGCCCTCAAAGTGCAAGCTGAAATCCGCTTCTGGACCAATGGCGCTAGTGCATGTAAGTGAGGGGCGCGGCTTTTGAGGGAGCACAGGGGGCAGGGGGTGGGTGAAGACGGAGCACGGAGGGAATGCTACTTTAAAAATCATGCTAGTTTTCGAAAATTACCAACCCTGCCTTTAAGATTGGCCAGTCTTCTACGATGGGTTGTGGTTTGTTAATCTAGTCCTTAGGCTTAACATTACCCGTCTGTCTCTAATCATTGGCTACATGAGGGGTACATACATTTTCATAAAAAGGTAACTTAAAGTGTCCATAATATGTAAAGAAAAAAACCTCCTTATTGTCTCACTTTAAGATGTTGTCCTAAAATTAATAGTTTTGTTTGACCAACACATTTTTTTCATAGCATCTGTATGCATAAAACAATCACATTCCCAAGCTGCCACAACATTTTTGCAAATGATGGGGTAAAAATAAGTGACATGACTTGATTATCAACATACTGCTCTCTGTAACTGGTGACTAAAGAAGAACAAAGAACCTCCATGAGTATTCCCCCCCCCCCCCCCCCCCCCCATATGTAAACATTCAAATCACACACCATTAAATTCATATATTCAAATAAAAAAGACTAAAACCATAAGAAATGAGGAAACTGTATTTAATTCATATATTTAATTCAAACATTGTTCTAGCTTCAGCACCCTGATTAACCCCTTCACAGGCCACAACAAAGAACAGAGAACAGACACAGACTGATGGACCAGAGCAAAGACAGGTCAGGCACACAGGCGTCTCACAGAACACACGCACACGCACACGCACACGCGCACACACACACACACACACACAAAGTGTAAAAGTCAGTCATGAACCAGAGGTGCTACGGTTGGTTGTTGCCTCAGACGCCTGAGGCTCCTCACCACAATGCTTATTAAAGCCAGATGCTGGTTTCAGACTGACACTGGTGAAGCTAAATACACCAGACCAGTGGTTGGTGTACATGAATCACAGCCCCCAGTTTGATCAACCACCAAGACCACTGGTCAGTGGACTACATTCTTCTACTAGCGGGACACGGCATCAAACTAGGACACTGTGTGATTTTCTTTACATGTTTTTAACAACTTAATGAAGAAGACATTTTCAACACAGCATTAAACAGCTTTTTGACATTTCATGGCTTTAAAGAAAAGTCAGAAATAAACTTACAAGTCTGCGAAAATTCAAAAATGACTCGTTTTCCCCAAGCAGGTCCTCCAGGTCATTTGAGGCCAGCAGTATATTCTGTATGGAAACAAAATGGAGAATTCTATATATTATAAGAGAAACAAACAGTTCAGATTTAAACCGATGAACAACCAAACACTCCCAGTGATTAAACTCACCAGACTGGATCAAAAAACCACTGGAGTCAGTCTAGTTTTTTGTTTCAGATCCTCTGATGATCTTTTATCATGTCAGAGTGTTAACTACAGGAGTCTGAGTGTCTGGGCTGTGGGCTTCAAAAGACGTGTGGCTTTACCTGAAACACCTCAGTGACGTGTTTGAGCCGTGCTGTTTATATAAGTCAAAGGAACAATGCCTAGAAACGACATGCCTTTTCCTGATGTGCTTTTTTTCCCCGTCTCTCATTCATCTTTCCTCACCTCAAAGGCGTTGTTAGTGCGTGGGGAGCGTGGAGGCTTCGGGGCGATCTCACCACAGCGGGGCGGGTGGTGGCTGCAGTGTTGCTTGGCGGCACCTGGGTCGCCCATCAGAAAGGTCAGCTGACGGAGATGACCCTGCAGAGACACACAAATCAACATTCATGTAGAAAAAGTAAATAAAAAATTAAGAGCAGCTCTAGGCCTGGAAAATGGAAAATAGTTTAATCTCCCTTCCTAACATCTCTAACCTGTACACTATACTCATCTTTTCACTCCAATCTATCCTTGATTTTCTTTTTGTTACATCTTTACCCAATTTGTTATCTGATGTCTTCTGATGTTTCCTCTACTTCCTATCATTCGTCCTATTCCACCATCTTCCCCTTCTTTTGTTTTCCTTTATTGTCATTTCTATCTTGTAATTTTCCTTGTACTTTTCAGATCCCCACCCCAACATTTTTCCTCTCTGTTGTCTCTCTCCAAACCACGCTCCATTTCATTTTCATTTCATTTCATTTATTTATTTAAAGGACAGTGCACATTAATCAACATTTCTCTAAATGTGCCAGTGTTAGCCAGCAGGCTAATTTTCAACTGTGTCCTTTGGCAAGATGTTAAGCTAGGCACAGGATGGCTCCATCTCCTCTACAGTTTCCTTCATTATCTGTTCCTATTCTCCACACTTCCTATCCTCCTTCTCACATTTACCTTTCTTATCGTACCCTTCCAGTCCATTATCTATTGTCTTTACTTTCGTCCTCTCTAGAATGTGGGAAGAGAACATTTTCCTATCCATCTTCATCTAGCTTCCATTGACCATGGCTCTTTACCATTACTATCTTACATCTTGTTTCCCTTAACTCTCCATCCATTCTGTCCTTCATGTAGGAATACATATGGTCCTCTAATCCTGCCTACCACTCCATCAACCTTCATTCATCGTACTTTCCCTTTGCTTTCTTTCATCTCCCCTCCTGCCCTTTTTATTTTACCTTACCAACCATTTTACTTCCCATACCATCCTTTGGACTTCTAAGTATCACACCTTTTCTGTAATAAACACTCCTCCTTTGTAAATTTGTAAAAAAAAACATTCCCCCCCACCCTTTTACTTCTTCTTCTTCATTGTTGTTTTTTTGCTCACATCCTTTGTTCCTTCATCCACCACTTACTTTCTATATTTCATCCATCCACCTTCTCTCTCCTTCTGATGCCTCCTCCTCTTGTGATTCCTTCCTCTCCAACCCAACTTTTCATTTTTTTTTAAACGTACTTCTATTTCTTTTCAACCCTCCCCGCGTCTGTTTTGTGCATTTCTCATATTTTGTGTTTGTTTTTGAAATATTTTAACTTTTTAACTCCACAACTGCTTTGACCTTCCTTTACAGCTCCAACCAACTTCTTCATATTTCTCCACCATCACTTTATATCACTTCTCTTTTACCTTTCTGCCATTTCAATCTCTAATTGTATCTCCACGTCAGTATTCCCAATTCACTGTCACCTTTAAACTTCCATTTCATTGCCTTCATACTTCTATAGACTTTACTTGTACTGTGGTGGGCTGAACATTATGAAACTCTGCTGCATCATGGCTCTGATAGAGATCCCACCATCCCCACTAGAGACAACACAACAGTTCCTCATCCCTAGCCCCAGACTACCAACAACATTTGACGAGGCTACCCTGTGTGAGTATGTGCCTCATGCTAAAATACTTGCAAAGACCATGTGCAGAAGTATTTAGGACATGTTCCAGGGAACTTCATTGTTGAACTGTTGCTCATTCATTTAATGCAGAAACACATTGCTGTATTTTGCTAGATTATGTTTAAGAAATGTGACATGTTTTCTGTAGGAAATCTAAATCTTTTCCCAGAAAACCTCATAAAACTCTAAAAATATGCACCGCACATATGCCTGCAAAACAAACATGCCTGCAGTATACTTTCATGTTAGGAAAACATCCAACTTTATTTAGATTGGGATTGATCATGAGCCACTGAACAGATGTCATTTAGCCAAATACAGATGCCCTGATGGTTCTCAATGCATGCAAAAAAAACAGATGTTAACATCACTATGGAAATCAAGTTTGCATGAAAAAAGAGTTTTATGTCATTCCTGAAAACCATTACACGGGAGATCAAAATAGGACTGCTTAATTTTAATGAGCTCTTCACTCCATTATTCATGTCTACTGGGAAAGTAAGTAAAACATATTGTCAATTAAAAACTTTTCTTTTAAATGCACTTCATATTTTTGCCTAAGTTGATGTGCATGGGTAACTTAAGTATGCTCGCACTTCCTGATAATTGGTCTGACCAAGGTTAACATGGTCAGTTGCTAATAGCCTAAAACATGACGCTGTTTAACAAAAATAAACACCTATAAGATGTGTACTTACGTGCTATGTTTTGATTGGTTAAATTTGTCTTAACTCAAACCCATATAGCCGAGTACTCGACCATTCGTTCTGCAGAGCCTCAGTCGACTGCCAGTCTCATAGTCGAGCACAAGGATAATTCCATTCCAGCAGTATGGGGGTGTTTTATGAATAATTGTACATGATTTGTCTGTTTTCTCCAAATAATTCATGGC
The DNA here is from genome assembly GCA_020745685.1 of Tautogolabrus adspersus. Classification (NCBI taxonomy): domain Eukaryota; kingdom Metazoa; phylum Chordata; class Actinopteri; order Labriformes; family Labridae; genus Tautogolabrus; species Tautogolabrus adspersus. Next base: position 5,807,437 of record CM036549.1, on the reverse strand, counting down.
TCATAGCCTATCTTGGTATAAATATCAACTCATTAATACTGAGTGTCAATTGTGAGTCCTCACTAAACGTGCAGCCAACATTGTATAAACTCAGTCTAAATGTTTAACTGTGTTGCACAACATATTAATAATATAACAACCATAACGACACAAGAACACTCCTAAAATGAGCCCAGTGCATGCAGGGAGGGTCTTGCAGAAGTACAGTAATGTATCATTAGCATTGCATAACACAAAAGACCGTCTGGAGACATGACTGTCACCACCTCTGAGTGTGAACGTGCTCCGTCCTTGGAGCTCGGTAAAATCTGTCAACAGGGGAAACAGGGCAATGGAGAATCCATTTCTTATCTGGTTCTGAGGACAAATCCAGGTGCCGTTTCTATAGTGCTTCTCCTTACCCCAGTTGTGATTCAGTCACACTGCCAGCTCTGACTGTCAGGCTGCATGAGTGATTGTGTGGAACTTGGCAGGCATGTCCACAACGAGATGCCAAGTGCATTATGGGCCCTCAAACACTGCATTTAATGGAAAAGTTTGCTCTTTCCCTTGGGATGAAAACTTCAATGTATTGCTTTTGAAGAACAATCTGCACATAAAGTGAATAACCCTAAAACAATAATACAACTTTGATAAAAAATAAAATCAGAGTTTAAAAGTTCAAATCGATGTTAAGTTTGTGTTCTTCTCTATGAATTTTCATGGTGTAGTTCAAAAACTATAAAGTAAAGTGAACAGAGATGTCTTCAGGGAGAGGGTTGAGGATACTGAACTCATCCTCTGTCCAAACAGTCATCAGCGTTTCCTCTGTAATCTTATGTAACTCTCGTGCTTGGGAGGTAATTGAGTCTGTGGTTAGAGCAGGTTACAGAGATTTCTAAGCATACTTTATGAAAACAAACATTTGGTTTCTAAGGATTACGGACTACACCTCTCTGTGCCTGTGATGAAAAGGAAACATGGTTGGATAAGACCACGGAGCTGGAATATCTACTTGTGTGTTCTGTCCTCTGTGTGATGTGTAAGTGTGTGTGTGTGTGCGTGTGTGTGTGCATGACTGTGTGTGTGTGTGTGTGTGTGTGTGTGTGTGTGTGTGTGTGTGTGCGTGCGTGCGTGCGTGTGTGTGTGCGCGTGTGCGTGACTGTGTGCGTGTGTGTGTGTGTCAAAGGATGAGCAGGCATGCACGTCTTTTTAGTATAAGTAACTCCACATATACAGGACTAAACACATGTGGCCTATAATCCAGGAACAGTTGTTTTAAATATCTGTCTATTGAATAACCATCTTCTAATATATGTTATTATACACACATGCAATATAAGAGAAACTAGGGCATCTGAGGCCCTCAGCTGAGGGTTTGGCCTCGTAATGTTTCTTTTAAGATCAGAATTAAATACAAAAAGTTGCAGAGAACAACAAACATGAAAAAAGACAGAAATCACTCACTTCAAACGGAGTCTCGAACCCCTCAATGATGCCTCCAACCATGAGCAGCCCGTCTGTGCGGATCCCCATGCCATGGTACACCCAGTCGACACTCTCCAGCAGAGAGCAGTCCACATACAGCGCCAGCTTCTTGGCAGACACACTGACGGCCACATGGTGCCACTCTCCATCAGACAGACCGCTGAATGGGAACCTGACAGAGAGACACATGGGGTATGATGTTATCAAATATCAAAGGATTAATGCTTTGTGATGCCTGCATGTTTTAATCAGGAGATAAGTTCAAATGAGTCCCGGACAGATGTTCACAAAAAACCCCAAACCTTTTTCTTTATTCTTACTGAGCTGAACATTCAGGTTTGGACTTTATATTAACAAGACTGGTACATTTAAACTGATACTCTGCTGGCCTTGAAGAAATAAATATATCTGTGCAAAAACTGCTGATTTAACTCTGTAGCATGGCTAGATATCATTCATTAAACATATGGAAAAGATTTAAGACTAAATCTAATTTAAAACAATTTGACATTGAAGCTACATTAATACAAGTATTATGTGTTACTATAGATAAAAAATAATGAAACAAAACCTCACCAAAACATTAGTGACATATTGACATATAATCGCCTTCAGTGGCCTTCACAAGTCCTTGACAAAATGAAACTGGCTTTTGCTTCATAACGTTCCACTAATGCACCAGATGGCCGCTAACTTTATCTGCTGTTCATGTGCAGGTTGATAATTATCTTTATCGTAGCTTGTGTGATGGAAACAGCTGCTGGCTGTAAACAGGGTTGATGAGGACACTGAAATATGAGGAAAACAGTGTTTGCTGTGGGAAGAAAACAATGAGCTAAAGGGAGATTTTTTCTCAGATCTAAAGCGTGATATGTCTCTAGTGTGTGTCAGCTTTATTGGCCATATATGATCACACATATGAGGAATTTGACTTCGATAAACTGTGCTCTCTATGAACAAAAGAACTTTAAACAATAGCAATATACAAGGCAGTGTGCATAGGCTGACGGTTGCAATATTTACAAGATCAAGTGATTGACCATATAATGTGAGAGGCAGTAAATGTTGTCTCCAGCTCATGAACTTAAGCAGAGATGGGGAGTGGCTACAAACTGGTAAGCTCACTTGTTTAAAACTCCAAATAACAAGATTTTTTATTTTATTTCCAAAGTTGTAGTCTTCAGCCGACTCAAGTTTCCAGGTGACACCATTTGAGCCCCTTTAAGTTGTGGATTACGAAATTATGAAATTTAGGATTCTGTATGCTTCATGTGAAGCCACAAAAGGTATATACGTTTTTTATACATGCTGTAGTCCTCATCTACTATCATCCCCTCTGGTCGGTGGTGCAGGCTGCCCAGAGCTGAGAGCAACAGATTCACATGTTCGTATGTACCTAGTGCAATTAATGCTCTTAATCGTCTTTAAACCTTGACTGCACTTTCAAGCAGCACTACAGCACTTTATTAATATTGCTACCATTCCAGTGGAACTTTTAACGAGCACATAGATTTTCCTTTTTTTTGGTTTTACTCCATCAGGTTGTGTTGCACTGTCCTGTTTTGTTGTGTTTTTGTCCACTGCTGTAAATCAAGTTTCTCTTCCCGGGACAATAACGGTCTGAACTGAACTGAACAACCTTAAAGTTGCCCTTTAAGTATTTTGAATACCAATCATTGGAGATGAAATAGCTTTAAGACATATTAGCTTAAAATTCGTATTAACCATGTGCAAACTGTACAAGGTGAGTACAGTATCAAGGTGTGTCAATCTTTCTGTCTTGCAATGATGTATTGCTTGAAGCTCTGGTTCCTTAAGGGGAGAAACCTGCCAAAAGACAGCTAATAAATCATTCCTCCAAAGACGTAGGCCAACACAATTTACAGTCAAACAAATACACACAGGCAGCAAACAAATACACTTCCACAGAACTGTTCTCCATCTCGCAGACAGATTTGCATAGAGCTTTGCCAAGAAACAGGAATGGGCATGAGCCGCCCTCAATTACCTGAGATCGCTGTTGTAATCACTTACTGACAGCTGGATTTTTGGGATAATGGGTAATGCATAAAAGTCAAAAGCATGTTCTTGTTTTTCTTTCTGGTACATTTTGAACAATTGCAGCTTATAAATCATAAAAGAAATCTTCTTAAATATTCTGAAGAGGTTTTAAAGCGCTCAATACATGCTATTGTTTTCAATTTGGCTCTGGAAAAGAGAAGAAGAAAACAGGAGCTCACTCGTAGTGTCTTTGCTGGGTTCCAATGAAGATGACGGCATAAGCGCTGATCCGCAGCTGCAGCATAACATGACTGTCAGGACTGAGCATGGTGAAGACGCTGCGTTCATCCCTCTGAGGACTCCTCAGCTGCATCAGCAAACTGAACTCATCTGCAAATCTTAACACCAACACATAAACACGCCATTCAGGTGAATGACTTTTTCTGAAAATACATAAGATACAACCGTTTGAATAAGTACCTTCAGTACAGGAAGTAAAAAATGACTTCTAAAGAAGCAAAATGAAATCCTTACTTTTAAAACGTGAGCTGTTACGTATAGCAGTAAGTCTCTATTTAGAGTTAGCATATTGAGCTGGAGATTAAAACTAACCTGTCAGTGAGGAGTTGTTGAAGAGGGAGAGCCAAAGTGGAGTACTGTCCCACCTGCAGAACCGGACACCTGCCATCATCTATAGTCATGGACGCATTACTGCTGTTTGACACCAGAGGAGATAGCTCCAGCAGAACGTTCACCTCATCTGTGAAGAGAGTTCAGGAAAGAATACAAATTAACATCCACTAAATAGACAGAAGCAAATATGAATGATGTGCTCCGCTGCTTACCCAAAGTATAATTAACAAGGCAAGAACCAGATTATACGTTTCAGGTTAGCATTCATTATATTGCATATTGCAAAACGGCAAAACTGACGATGTATCCAAGTATAATTTACATGAGGTTTTTTTATCACAGCTGCACATACAGCGAAAGAACGGCAGCTTTCAGTAGCAGCTAGCGCTAGCTTATGCAGCGGCCTTTGACGTAACATCCGGTGTTTCCTTGACAACGATAAACATTTCCTGTCTGTCATGGCGGCTCATCATGGCGGCCGCCTACAAGACACGTACCATTACAACTATAAAATTACGGATTTCTCTGGCTTTGATAACTTTTGGAAATATTTGAGGTGATGTAAGTAACTAAAAAATATATACAACATGGGTTTAGTCAACTTTTAATTTAAGTTAGATATTTTAATGTAAACATTAGCATGCAATTCTACATACTGTACCTTTAATACATCATTAAAACAATTGAATCGTAGTCATCTAAGTCCCTTTTGTATCAAACATGAAGAGTATTCTTTTTTGTGCAGTCTGACAAAAGTAACATTTTCCCATCAGTAAAAAAATCCATGTAATTCTAAATCATGTAAATGGGTATTTTCTGTAAATGAAACAATGTCCACTTCCATGGGTTTAAAGGGTTCTACTTCTGTAATTTTGTAATGTATACTGTATAAACTTTAATAAAGTCTCATAATTTTTCTCGTCAAACTCGAAGCTGAAGCGTCTTTTGTCTCATTGTGAGTTAAAAGGATCAACTGTTACCTTCTCGTTAAACTATCTTGTAAATGTCAGTAGCAGCGTCATAATGCTAAGCTAACCATGAATATGCCATGATAAAGAAATGTTCCATTTTTAAACATGCATTGATAGAGAACAGTACGTATAAAACTGTTTGTGAAAGCTCTTTCCTGTTTCAACATGGCAGTGCCTCCAGTCTCCAAGATAAGTTCATAGCAGTGTGTCCTGTTTGAGTCTGGACTCCTTTAGGATTTTTAACTCAAAAGAGCAGGGTGAGCAGATTCATAAAACACACACAAGACTTTCATTAACTAATGAGTGATGATTCTCTTTGAGTGGGAGTGTAATAAGCTTCTTCAAATCTGTGCCTGTACTGTTTGATTGTGAGGAAGACGCTGTGCGTTGAAACGTTGGTCCTTTGAACCTTTATTACATTTGCCTTAAGTGATTTGTGTGTTCCAGTATTTTCTTTGGATCCTGTCATAAAGAAGGAATCCACTGAATTGTATGTTTGTCCACTCAGGAGTTGTCTGAATAGGACTGAATGTATTCAAGTTCTGAAATCTGATGGAAGCTCAAAAACTCTCACACTAAGCCGATGGTTTTGGCAAGGCTTGTTCAACAATCATTTAATGGTATAATGGATGTTCACATTGACACTAAGTGTATGTGTTGCAAAGTTTCACGATAATGAGACCAAAGCAGCGACCATCTGCAACAACCACAGCAAACATTCTCCTTCAGGCACTTTAAAAAAACAAAACATAACATGATGTGAAGCGGCTCTTAAAAAGATCTTTAACACACATGTGAAGATAGCACTGATGGCTTTACAGAAAACTGGAAACCACTTACAGGGGCCGTTGCTGTTTAAAGCTGAATGAGGCTGCAAAAGTTCCATCCTAGTTCTGTATTTTTTTGCTCCTTTTTGCAGTGTCCTACTGTGCCGGACATTGTTTCAACTCTCACCAAATGGCTTTTTGCATCTTTACAAGTTAGTTAAAGGAGAGCATTACATTTTAACTGTATGTGCCATTCGTCATGTCCTGTCCACAGGTGGTTTTTCCTGGTTAGTTTCTCAGAAGTTTATGAACAGCCATTCATTATTTTATAGAGCGTGAATCACCATACAAAGACGGGCATTATTGGGTACTGATGACAATGTGACCAGGGAAGTGAGATCATTCCAAACTTCAAAGTCTGTCTGTGTAAGAGGCGGGGCTGAGATGAATAAGGCTGACAGAGAAGGTTCATTTCAGTAAATAAAAGATAAAATCATCCATTGGACTACAGACCAGTCATGTCAGAGTGATCTACAAGATCAGGTGAGTTCCAGGTTACTGTAGCAGCGCTATAACATTAGTCCCTGGGAACAGTAAGAACAAGTCTCATCATGTCTTCAGACTGTTTCCACAGATATGGGATTGTTTGAGTAGATTAAACCATTGAGCTTTTTAAATGAATCAATGTGGTTAGCCCTTTTGAGACTCATTTTCCCTTTACAGTTGTCTTGACAGCAGTGCCAGACAAATCACAGGTCCACAGAGAGCACTGTGGTCACACTCTGCTGCCTAGAAGAATGGCATCGAGGGAACATATCTGGTGTCGCACTAAAAATTCCAGCATACCAGCCTTCCAGGAATCCTCCAAGATATATGGACGTGGACTACTTAGCGAGGAGAAATGATTTTAATGATGGGTTTCTTTGTACCTTCAGCCTTTAGGTAACAGCACTAATGGACACGAGGTCAAAAAGTTTGCTAAGCTGGAAAACTACAGGTACAATTGCAAGCACATGAGGTTTTTTTTAAATTCATCCTTGGCTTAAAGATTCCAAGATAATGAACAGAACATCTGCTCTGTCCAGTTTCAGACTTCAATTGAACTTCGGATTGGTTATTTTGTAAATGGAGACGAGCACATTGGGGTCCAGAATTCTGGTTGTGCTAATGATGTTGAGGATTAAAAATGCTCCAAGAAAAAAGAAAAATCAGGGTTACTTTTCTATTTAGGGTTAGCTTGACGCAACCCTTTTTATAGCTCAGAGATTCTGCTGACCAAACGAGTCCCCACAGAGACTTCTCAACTGAATAAGATTCTTGACTTTAACGGAGCGAGTCATAAGTATTATGAATTGTCGCTCTGGAAACCTCTGCATGTGAATCTCTACTTTACAATTAAAGATTTTAGAGCGAGATACCGTCTCTACCACTGAGACACAGCCACCTCTATGAGTCCCTGCAGGTGAAGTATAAAGAAGCAGCAGAGGCATGTAATGCTAAAGTGCATTACATGATTTCAGCAGTCAATCATTACTCTCTACATCCATTGAATTAATTACATCCAAATCTAGAAAACAAAAGACAAAAAAGAAAATCACAAGTTCCCACAATCCAAGATCCAAGCAACAACCTAACTGTCTAAGATATTCACGAGACAAAACAGAAGGAAAAAGCAAGTAACAATTCTGTTTTGAATTATGTTTCTGTTTATCAGCCAATCACTTATTTAAGTCACTGATTTAGCAAAAGGATGGTAAAATGATTCAAAAGAAATCAAGAGCTTAAAGGTAGAAACATACATTTGACTTCATAATGACTTGAACTAGAGTTTGAACCACAGCCAAGACTTTGCACCAAAGAATACTCATTCCACCAGTCTTCACAAAATGTATGCTTACATATGCATCAGATGTGTTTTTGCACAGTGAATAAGGAGATCTCTCATTTACCAGGCAATGTTTACACTCCAAAACTACTCAGGCTTCTAACAACTTACAAATTGCAATGAACCATAATAACAACATTAACATCAATCACACAAAGCAGGAACTCTGTTGTTATATGAAGAAGCGAGTGTGAGGGATTGTTGATGCTACAATATCTAAATGAGCAGTAATTTATCGCCCCAGGATGTGGAAAATGTTCTCACACACTAATGCTCTGATGATCTCCATTAAGCCTCACTTGTTCGATAGTATTCATGAAAGAAATGTTCATGTGCCAACACTGTGCCCTCAAGGAAACTTTGGAACGTACTCATGTGCTTTTCTCCAAACACTATAATCAAAGGATCAAGTCATTATGAGGGGGGGCTGCCAGTCATGCCTGTTCTGTTTCCTGCAAAAGTAAAACAGATGTTTAACATCGAAAAAACACGTGTGAACAGTGAGAAGTTTCAGGGAAGTTTAGTCTTTGGATAATTTAGCTTATTGTCCTTTTTAAACCAGACAAAACGTTTACACTACGTAGAGGACAAGTACCCAATAGTTTGGTCCATTTTCAATTAGTTGTATTGAACTATATAAAAGCTTGTGATAATAATAGTAACATAACCCTATGTTGTATGGGTAGCCGTTTCTAGAATTGAGCACGAGCCAAATCCATTAACACAGTGAGATGAGCACAACAGAACACAGTGCATCAGGGAAAGAGATACTGCAAATCACAAACAGCTGTGTAGGGTCTTCTTCAGAATTCCCCCGATCCTTGCAAAGCATCTCCTCTTTATTATCATGTTCTGATCCTTTCCATAAATCTCTGCAGTTGTCTTCTTATGAGAAAAAAAGTGATAATCTGTGCAACAAATGGAGACCTTAATGATCCACCATTGTCATGCAAAAGAATACAAAAGCCCCTGGAGAGAAATGTAAACAAATAGGAACAAGGCCTGAGTAATTCTGTGTTTACTCTACTTCAATGGCTACTACAAAGATCTCATTTGATTGACTTGATGAACACTTTACGACTGATCAGTGGGTGGTGACAATGGATGACAGTGTTTTGGATGACAATGAAAACTTTTGTCCTTCGTGATTATCATCCAGAAATGTATACACTTGTAGTTTCAACACAAAGCAGAGTTAACAATGTGGGGAAAAAACCCTCTGACAGGCTGATCATATGTAACTCATCTATGATCTTTTTGAATGGGGTTTTGTGTTTATGAGAAACACTGATGGTTCTCATGCATTCTGCATTACAATATGAAGAGACATGAATTCCATTTTCTTCATGATTTCTTTACATGTTAAAATAATGGTCCATGTGTTTTGTTTGCTAGTATGCACACATGCATGCCATTGTTCCTGTCCATCATAAAGAAATTAAGGTTTATATAAGAAATGTATTGAAGAATTGAAGTTACATTTTGCAGCCTTGAGTTAACCAGAACTGATCATTCTGACTAGAGCATTAGTGTAATGCCTCTGTTCTGGTTAACAGGGGTGAGCTAGTGATGTGTTAATCAGAGGTTCTCAAAGATTGTTAGTGGCCTTTTAGCCTTTATTGATGGGACTGCTGAAGAGAGACAGGAAAAGTTGACATGCATCAAAGTGCTAAGGCCAGTAGTTGAACCTGCAGACGATGCATTTAGGACTTTAGCCTCTGTTTATGGGGCGACTACTCTACTGACTGAGCTAAACCAGTGACAACCAGCCACAAACTGATACATCCCATTCGCTCGACAGTGCTGCTATCAAAGCGTGAGATCCAATGCTGAACTGAGAATCAGTTACTTCACCAGAGGCATCTATTGTGCAACAGCCACACACTAACACAGCCGCATTCCCATTACAACCAAAATGCTCTAATCCACACAAGACTGCACAGATGTCCATGTACTCAGCCTGAACAGTCGTATTCATGAATCCTACATCCACACATACTGTAGAGAAATAATGCAAACAAAACATACTGTATGTATCAACAACCAACAAAAAGGGGGGGAGGAAAACCCAACAACAATCAGTGTGTAATCTGGCGGTGCGGCTGCACATTTGTTTGCTTTTGGATGTGGTCCACTCTAAAAGATGAGCATAGCCCACAGCTACACGCAGCATCCATCGAATCATTTCTCAGTAAACAAGCCATATAAATCATCCTCAGACTGTGCCCACTTAATTTGCCTCAAGAAAAGAATATCGTCTTACAATGCTGTCATAAAATCTTTGATATAAATCACTTTGACGGCGATGAAAAATGAGTCGTGGAAGTGCTCAACAGATGGATTAATTTAAAACCAGGAAAGCTCTGAGCATGTTTTGCGTTTTCAAGGGTGAAAAACCTCAGACATTCAAATATTCTCATTCCAGAGGGATGATGCTTCAGTGTGAACATCAAAACAGGATTTTCTTTGGACGGACGAAGTTCTGGAGCAGTGTGAGGCCAAAAAGAAAAGCCTTGCACTCCACTTCAGTCCACATTCCCAAGACACTTAGCCTTGGACACACCTCTAATGATTGAACTAATTTATTTTGGCTCAGACATCAGTGGAGCACGTAAGGAGCTTTCAGACTTTATGGCAGGCTGTTACAGTAGGTACCAAAGCTCAAGTCCACCATGAGCCAACAATAGAGAATGGCATGAGGCCAGAGTAAAGCCAGTTTACAATTCCTCTATTTTTGTAACTCTCTGGAGTTGCAGCAATTATGGGGCTTGGCTGATTCCCAGCTCTGAATCAGGCTAATGCAGACAGTTTGAAAGGGGGAAAAACTGGCCTACATGAGAAAGAAGGTGCCAGGTTCTGCCTTAGACTAAAGGGTCAAAAACCATCAATCAGCAATTAGTGGTAACTGTATGCATGAAATATAATGTGGAAGAGGTCAGAAATTGTCAGGGATGCTATGAGGAATATCCACAGAATTAATTTATCCAGAATTAATTTATCCAATTTATCCAAGTTTGAGTTTGTTTCGTCTTTTATACTTAGTTAGGAAATCATAAGATAACTATTTTGTACACATTTTTGCGGCTTGCCCCATCATGGATACCAATGAGTTCAAGTTTAGTACTACAGCAAGAAGGAGCTGAAACAAACAATGCTTTTGGAGTCATGAAGAGCCACTGAGTTAGAGCTGTGAAGTTATCTGAGAAAACTTGTTTCACACACTCATCCCCTTTGATAACGTATGCATTACAAAGCCTTTAGAATAAAAATGAATATTCCATGTGGACATCTACACAGTGTCCCAGTACCAGTGATGGAGTTCATGCAGCTGTGTCAGTTGACGAGGGTCAGACCTGGCATGCAGGGGTCACTGAGGGTCAGTGATACAGGACACAAACACTGCATGTTCGTCCACATCTTTTTTACGGCACGTTGACTTTGTGAGCTGATCAGGGGGGACTGTTTCCTCCTCAAACACAGACAGGCACGTTTCTACAGTTTATAGTTTTTGTGCACAGTGACAAACCTCAAGGGACACAGAGGGAACTGAGCTCCTAGAGTTTATTAACTGTGGTGTTTACAATATGTAGAGCAGACTGTGGACTGTTAAAAGGTTCAGAGGGCACAGGTGGAGAGTTTGACTGATGCCTTCACTGATCTGTCTATTGTGTGATCTCTGTCTGTTGTTTACACGGCATGTTGAACTTTTAACAGATATCGGTGCAATGTCTTTCTCAATATGCACATAAAAGGAGAAGATGAATTAGTGTTGCACACTTTAGTGCACTACTGCTACAGAAAGAGATTCTTAAAGTGGACTTTTTATTGTATGACTATTTCAAGCTTGAGGTAACTGCTTTTTGCAAAAAAAAAGAGGAAAAAATGTGTATCATTGCTTTAAAAATTAACAAAAAAAAAATCACTTTTTGGACACAACTGTATTGTGGAAGATGTACAGAAGAACACAGAGAGATTAATGAGCTGAGTATAACTGCAGTCTTTAAAATAACTGATTTTCCATCAACAACCTGAAATAAATGTATTGTGCAATGCCTGCAAAGCACCAAATGTTAGCTTTAGGAAAATAGCAAATGAAGAAAGTTGAACATCGTACGGCTAAATATTCTGTTCAGTTTCTGAGGAGTTGGTGAAAAGCAAACCACATGTAGGCTTCATTCTTCAAAGACGTGACTCTAAAGAAATTATACATTTGTCCCATTCTGCTGAATATAAATATGTGTAATAAGAAGAGTGTGCTAAAACATTACCAAACAGCTGCAATATTTAGAACTAAACAATAATACATCTGAAATATGTCATCCATAAAAATGCTGTTTACTGTATATCACTAGGACGTAAAACTTCATGTTACAAGAAGGTCTTCCTTTGTCTGTGAATAACCTTTAGATGATTTAGTGGGTGGTTCTGCACTGATAACCTCAGGGGCAGGATAAGACATCCTCCCTCCAACCTAAATCAAACCCTTCATGTCCACCACTACCTCCTGGTCTGGCCGACCTCCAGCAGCCGCAATCAAGCCGCCATGCCGTCCTGCGTTGGGATCACATTACTATAATAGTCTGAGACGGACCAACAGATAGCTCCATTACTGTGTTAGTACAATTACTGGGCTCTGCTGTGCTGGGGGGGGCGGTCAAAATAGGCAGAAGATTAAAGACTTCCTCCTCCCCCCGGTGGAGAACGAGCAGGGAATCAGTGGGCCAGATAAGTAGAAAATAAGAGACGGAAAGTTGGGTGAACGCAGGAAAGAAGATATTTCAATCAGTCAGTAATCAACAACGCTTTAGGTGATGAGGACACCTACCGCACTAAGCTTGAACTTAACCGGAGATGGTGAAATGCTCCCAGACGCAGCACTCTAATGGAAATACCATCTGTCAGTACAGTATCAGACCGCTGACTGTATGTCAACTATTAAAGAGCAAGAGATCAAATGTCGGGATACTATTTCAATAAGTGTTCCTCACTGAAGATATCCCTGAGCTTACATTAAATCTATGCTTGTGTGAAGAAAGGCTGGTTAACTGTGCCTACAGCCTGATTCAGGGCACAGAGGGATTTAAGTGGCCTGAATGGATATAACAGCTATACTGTTAGCCTGTATGTAACGAGACTGAGTGTGAACGGGTCAGAGCACAGAAGATATGAACCCGCCTTGAACATTTCCTAGACTGAAATAGCAGGAAGTATGTTCCGTTTTAAGGGGGGTTACACTCCCATAAAGAGTATGTTTAAGAGGAATGATGTTAGGAAGGTAGAGCTAGAGGAACAAGAGGGATCTGATCATAGACTGAAACCAGAGTTGAAAGAGTAGCGAGTAAAAGAGATATATATATACTATAATGTATTCTTTTTAATGTGAACTTCTGGAAACAGTACATTTTGATTCGCTCTGCTTTTACACCAGACTACTTCCACTAATAAAACATGCACATATTTCATGGTACATTCCTACTTTTATTATTTGTTTTCCTGGCAAAATAAATCTAAAGGCCCTTTGTCCCTCTTAGGATGGACCGTAAAGACCGCAGGACTGGTTCTCTTCCTGCATATATTCAGATTGGTTACCCACAACAACTAATCACTCAGACCTGGAGGGTTGAGAGGGACATAACAATTTCCTGTCCTGGTTTTCTCTCACTTAACTGCTGTTGTAATCCCCTCAAAGAAGGCCTTAAGAAAAGTGGAGCCAGTGATCTGGAAAGTAAATTAAAAATGATGGTGGCATGAGTAAGAGAAGAGTGAGAGTCCCTGTGTGGTGCTTAGTGGTTATAGTAGCATTACGTCTGCAGGTTTCTGTATTAACTGTAAAAACTATTGAAAAAATCAACAATACAAATACTCAACTGTGCTTTAAGTAGATTTTAAATGTCTATGTAACTATCCAGGTTCACTTTCAATGAACTGATATTCAGCTGCTTTGATGCAGGGAGATCAGGTTTGACATATATACTTTACATAATGTCAACACTTGTTAAATCTTTGAAAATACAGCATTTGTTGAAGGATTGGTTTGTTATTGGCTTCTGCAGAATCCTTGAACTTCTAAATGATTCCTTTCCTTGGTCGACTGCCCCTTAAATAATCTTTCATCAAACCATGCTACAGCATTTTTTCAGGATTCAAGAAGAAGAAACAGTCCCTTAAGACACCTGCTTGGAGGAAGCTTTTGATAATAATTGCTGGGTTTCTGTAATGCATGTGGCCTTTACTGAGACAAGTCACTAAGTCCATAGATCCATCCCTTTGGTTCAGACTGAAAATGTTTAACATGAGATGCCACCTGAGCTCATCCTTATGTGGGGGGTTTTTCGGATAAGATTTTTGATTTTGCTGAGGATTGGTTGCTTTCAGTGTTTAATCTGCAAACTGACTGCATACAAATACAGTGGTTATCTGTGTATCTAGATGCATATTGTGATGTAGATTTTTTGAATCTCTTTTAAAGCTCCCTATCACAAAAATCTTTACCATGTTAAGGCTATCTGAATGTAAGTTATGCTCTTAATATGTTTTATTTCAGCTAAACTTTACAGGATTATGGAAAGAAGGATCTCCTGGGGAAAAATGTAAACCATCCACTGCTGACTGCATGTTTTCACCACATCTTAAACCGCATGTAACACAAGGTAAAGATGTCATAACACAACAGTGCACATGAAGATTTTGCAGGTGGAGTTAACAACTCACAGACTAGACCCAAGACTGAAAGGTTACTCAATGAAAACACAACTTATCCATAATCACAGGATGACTGCGCAACAAAACTAAAATGAGAATAATAACATTTTCCTAAAGAAACTATCCTGAGCCCCCTTGACATTTTTTCATTTCCTCTCAGATGAATGATATTTAAGTATGACCCATGAGTGCAGGTAAGCCAAAAACATCCGGATGACAATTTTTGGTACAACAGATCTGGTGTTAAAACGAATACTTAAAGCTTTATTCAAGCTTTCTACACACAACAGATTTCCTGAGACAAAGCCGGAGTTTCCTGCAGGAAAATGTTCTTAAAGGGAGAGGAAACATAGAAGAGCACCAGTCAACACTTGCCCTGGTCTGCTTGTAGACTGAAAAATTCATCAGAGGACCCCAAAGGAAGTGGATGGAGTGATGAACATGCCCTCAGGTCGCATTCCCTGCTGTTTTGCAGCACTAATGATATCGTTATGGCCCTGTACAGCTTGGAGGTATTCTGCACATCAAAACTATGCAGGCTGTGAGTGTCACTGATGTCAGATATCAATCTCACTTTTCCCCTTTCCTTTGTTGTACTGATAGGTAGTGAACTTGAGACATTAAACAGCCCAATGAAAAAGCGTCGGCAGCGTAACATTAGCTTCTCGTGTTTAGAGAATGACAAAAGGGCAAAAGGTCAGTCTGACTGAGGGGAATCCCGACCATCCATCACAGGATTGTTCCACTGTTTGACACACTGCCCCCTCAGCATGATGGCCCTCAGGTGTCTGAGGTTAAGGTCAACGTAAGTGTGACTAAACAGACAAGCAAAGAGAATTTTGGATTGAATGGGAAAACCTGGCATGATAAGTTGATATACACCAGCATGACAGGTATACTTTCACCGAGCCCTTCGAAACCAGCCCTGAAATATGTTGTATTGTTAGCAGCAATGCTAGTAGTAAGGTTAAGTCACCTTTCTACAACATCTTATTTGCACTAAAAAGTTCCTTGCTCATACTTTTTGTAATTACTGTGGGATCAGTATGTGGGCTCTTATTTGGTGCTTTGCAGATTTAAAGTTTCCAGATGTCAACATTGAAACCAATTTAAATCTATTCAAAAGAGAGATAGAGTTTTGGACCATAAAAGAGTTTACATCAAAATTGTAAGCAGGTTTTAACTAAATGTTAAAGTATCTTAAAAAAACTCAACCAAAAAGTAGCTGAAGTGCGGTCATCACACCTGTTTTAAAACTAAAACTATAACTAATCACATTTAACCCACACATCTTCTGCACCACCTGCTGCAGTTCTGAACAATACCTCAGTAAAAACACAACAAAGAATCCCATTAAAATCAACCAATATGAGCACTTCAGGTTCAGGTTCAGGTTACTTTATTTGTACCCGTAGGTAGATTTCTTTGCAGCCAGCAAGATTGACATCCATCATGACACAGATTACAAGACAAATGGAACAATGAACAACACATAAAAGAGAAGGAGATCTACTAAAACATTATAAAAACCTAAAAAGTTTTAAGTAACTAAAAAGGGTACAAAAGTAATAGAAGCACTCAAGGTTCACTCAAGGTTGCACCTATCAGGGCATAGGTGGGAGAGGAGTCCCCATCGATAAAGGGTTAACGGATCAGGTCATTTATCAATGGTTCAATCAAAACCTTACTGGAAGCTGAGTGCAGATAGACTTAATAAATACTGCCAATGACGTTGCTTAAAGTGCTCACAAGCTGAAGCTTTTGGATTTTTTGTGCAATAAAATGTGGGTACGAGAATGCTGCACAATTAATGGCAATATAATTGTTACCATGATAAGAGCGTTCACAATGAATGCATTGCAAAAGTCTGAATTCATCACGATTAATAATTTCATGTTAATGAACAATGCCTCTTCACTCAGCATGGCCTGTGTACTATAACGGCCATAATGGCCATTTGAGCGACCCATCATCTACCCTTGAAAACATTGGTGCCAAACTAGCATTAAAAAATAAAAGTATTTTAGATTTGAGTTAAAGCTGATATGCACACTTGGATTTTTGTTTATTTATCCCACTGCATATTGTAATCGCAATATTGAAGTGTTAACGAACATTGCTTATTTTTCTCACATGGTGCTTGCCTTGCTAGGAGAAAGAGGTATTCATTGATATGATTTGAACATTTCCATGTATTAAATATATTAATTGCACTAAATATTTGTACAAATAATCAGAAGTCGGATGAATCAGTAATGATATCAGGTTGCAGCTCTAGCTTAAGAGCAGTACAATACCATATCACTCTTAAGAGTCGCAGTGAATACTTTTTAGATCCAGAGGTTCTGACTAAAACAAAATAGCCTGCATGTTTTCACAGATGTGAATCTGACAGTTTGCTTTGCATGAGAGACATTTCATTTCTCACAAAGCAGACACAAAGGCATACTACACACCCTGCTCCTGGGACAGCATCCATCCCAGGACCCCACCTTTGGGGGCTGCAGAACAGATGAAAAAGGTGAAAGGGTCTTAGCAGACGAGCTCCACATACATCTGGAGAAGTGGACCTTTCAAACAGCCAGTCCCCAAAGCTGGACTGTGACCAGACACATAAACAGCACCTGTGGTAATCCCCTGGCCTGTGTCCTACAGGCAACATGAGAGGTTCTTTAACCTTGTCAAGCCAGGTATTTAGTGAGATTTATTTCAAGGCCACAGAAACCACAGAAATGTAGGAGTATAAATCAGTTATCTGTGGTTACATGCTGGTTAACGCTTTAATTAATTGTTTTTTGCCTCGCCATGTTCTGACCGCCCTTTCGTTATTCCATGAACCACACAGCCGGATGAGGAATGTGTCGGCTGAACATGAAAACATGTGGGGAGAAAGTCTTTGTGCAACATGTGTCTTACATACCGGTTAGAGAAAACAAAGCTGTGGAGGGCGGCCTGTAACACAGTTTTTTTTTTCTTTACATGTGATGAGGAAAGCAGAGAAGGGGCTTTTGGATGGACGAGGGAGTTGGTGAGTCAGGTAACGAGCCTGCTGGAGCGCTGAAGGAGAAACACATCTCAACTTGAGTGGATACACAAGAAGTAAAACAAAGTGTGTGTGTTGGAACAAAGGCGAAACCCACCGGATCCCAGCACCAACCGAGAGATGATCGGGGGGCAAAAAGAAAACATTTCCCAGCTAAAAGAGGTCACTCTGTGTTTCAACAGAAAACATTAATAAAAGCTTCAAACACTCTCTCAACACAATGAAATAAATATAGAAGTAAAAGTCTGTTGTTTTATCTCCATGATTATTGCTGTTACCTGAGAAGAATATATCCATGAACCTGTGCAGAAAAACATCAGAGTTTCCAAATGATAGAACTGAAACTGTAACTACTCCGTGTTTCATGTTACATTTTTCACCATTTGTCAGCAACCTGGTTCGGTTCAAGCTGTAACATGAATGTGTTTTCAGGCTGACATAATAAATGGAGCCAGGCCTATCAGTGTATGGGAACTGCACCATAATACTGGCAGAGTGCCACTCAGAGTGCTGCTGCTGTCACTACTACACAAACAGTTCAACATTAATACACCACACAGGCTGTCTTCATGGAGCAGTTCAGTTCAACATTGTGAGAAATAGACGCACTTAATACAGCTGTCTATGTCCAACATGTCCAGGGAGAACTGAATAAGAGTAAACGATCGTATTAAAAGGATACAGGCTGTCACTTTTTTTTAAGATTAAGTAACCTTTCTGCTAGAATTTCTTTTTTTTGCCGCATTAGCTACAGGACTCACACCATGACTTTGGTCCAATAACATAGCCTGACATCTGTTTGCATAGTTGGAGATTTTTTCATAAAGAGTTTCATGATTCCCAGAGGATGAACCCTTATAACTCTGAGGAACCCTTTTGTTTCCCTTTGGTGCCACAGTTAGGTTCACATTAGGTTTATTTGATTAAAGAAGGAAAATTGAGGCAGATATTGAAGTTCCCCTCAGGCCTGAATTTAAAACCTTTGGTTATTCTTCACTTTTTATATTGTATCATCAACCCGTCACAACTCTAATTTTAAAATACTTTGATTTAAAGTACAAGCAAACAACTTCATACATTTTAACAGCCTCAGGGGTTCCTCTTGTTTAGTGCTAATTAGCAAACAAAAGAAAGAAATCCAAACACTCTGAAGAGACTGAGGGCTTTTCTTTCTGCTGAATATTATTCTAAATTTCCCTTTTCAATAAAACACTTTTAATATATAACGCCTGATTGTGAAGCTTCTGTGTGACAGATTCATACATCTGTGACCTCTGTAAGGTCAAACGCTTGTACTGACTTTATTCAAAATGTTTCAGTACACAGATCTTCAGACTTCATCCACAGACCTCAGGACAATCGAAGTTATGAACTATTTTAACAGTGTGAGGCTCTCTGTTCTTTTACAGCTATAGATTTAAGGATTAAAAGATTAACTGATAAAGAAAAAGCTTTAGCTGCTGATCGTAACAGTATACGGTTTTGCATAATACTATGCTGTTTTGACCACTGTACTCAAAGTCAGTTTCTGTCAGACTGGCCAGACATCAGCAGATTGAGACCTCAACAGTCTCCACTGCCCTCCAAACCACTGGCCTGTCTTGTTAATGTCACTGTTATCACACAGACCACAGTGGATGGGGTAAGAAAACACCAAAGTTATATTGACAAAGTCATTAAAGTGCTTGTAAAAACTCTTGTAAAAAGCTTTACAAGACTCTGTCAAAAGGCCCTGTGTGGTATGGATCCTGACCCTAAGAGTCAGGGTCAGCGGAGTCCCTTAGTCTTCAGGTCTCCAGGAAAAGAAAGCCTGGATGAGAGGTCGCATCAGTACAGAGGATATTAATCACAGAGGATATTAATCACAGGACAGCGTAGCAGGTGACAGCACAACATCCCCAAGCAAAGGCCATTCTTCTTTCTGTCATACTCCGCAGTCTTTAAGTAAAGCAGTGAAGACATCTGATTTTCTCATGTACATGTTGTTTTTCATTGCTGTCAGCTTTGTGACACTTTGTCAGCATGCTGGAGATGCTTGTTTTCCAGAATGATAGATTTGACTAAGTGTAACATGTATTTGGCTTTTATTCCGACAGAGATAGAAGTGCTGGAAAACAACTTCTCACGTACAGTTTGTCCTCACACTGACCTGTTTTGCATAGATTGATGGAAACTCAATCTGTGCCAAGTCTCAGCTCTGCAACATTGTAATGACGAGCACCCTAAGATATCCTGACAGGCATGTGTCTGTTTGTAGGAGCTCCAGCAGCACAGACGCCGCTCTGGTTTTCCCCCAACATCTGTCTGCACCACTAACTGCTGAAGATTATGTCACTCTCACCTAATCAGCAGAGATGAGAGCACAGCTGGCTCATGAGAACCAGGTTATACTCGCTCAACTCAAGAGGACCTTAAAAAAAATATATACAGTATATATAGAGACAAAGACATGATGATGGACAATTCGATTTTGTATCTCTACACTGTAATCTGACTGTCTGTCTCTAAGAAAGCTCTGCAGACTGAGGGGCATTGTGTTCATCCCCACTGTCCTTCTCTTGTTCATTGTTCACAGGTTGTTTTCACCAGCATGTGCATGCTGCTGTGATGGCTATCATTACTTAAATGTGTTATTATATGAGGTCACTGCAGAGATGAAAGACAATGAATCCAGTTACTAGATATACGAGTAGAATAATAGCAGTGTTTATTATGATGCTAGTACATGTAACCATAATGACATCTGAATCATGCAACTGGCATGCACTTTTGTAGAACATGGATATCATTGTATGGGTCCATGTCGTAAAGAAAAAAAAAACACTTTCTGCAGTTCCATGTTTTAATTTGTTCTCCCTTAGAGTCTTATTTCAACAAACTGCGGAACAAAACTTTGCATATTTAGAATTTATTTCCCATTGTACACTTATTTTTGAGTTCATAGCAGTTTGAGAAAGTTTATCTGCTAAACAGAAGGCATTTGCCTTTATTTGCTGAAAAATAATTTGTTGTTTTTGACTAAATTCTCAACAGTGCAAACATTGATTTGGTGTATGTGTTCTGTACTTCAGGTTTTCTATGACTTTGACAAAGGTCTAACTTCAGCCCAGACTTTTTCACTGACAATCCTTTTTATCCTTGCAGACATGTTGTTCTGTCAAACAGACAATCACTTCAGGGAAATAACTACACATTGTCAGACCCACAGTCAAACTATTACATACACAAAACACAAAAACAAGGGTAGTGTAGCATCGTCAGGGGGACTCTTTCTGATCAGGATGGCAGGGGTTCAATGCAGGCCATGAGTAAAGAAAGAAAGCATTTGGTCCCCAGAAACAAATCCCCCAGGGCTGTCAAAGCATGAGCAGTCTGCAAAAAAATGTGAGCAGTGAAGGGGAAAAACCTTACAGAGCCCAGATTTCAAAACAAATCAATCACATTACAGCAAACAAAAGCTTAACAGGTTGATCGGGTCCTGACAGACAGCGGCTGATGGAAGTGTAAAGGTGAGAGCATGGTTCACCCCCAGAAAAGCAAAGAAGAAAAAAGAAAGGAAACTAAACTAATTGAGTCTCTCCCTCTGGCTGTCCCATGTCTGATCTGCTCCATTTCTGTTAGTCATAACAGAGTTGTCACCTCAGGACCTGCATCAGTCAAGTTCAGCCAAACCAATAAAGATAAGCATCAGCACGGTCTTCACCAAGGAGGACGTTTAT
Source organism: Tautogolabrus adspersus (assembly GCA_020745685.1). Classification (NCBI taxonomy): domain Eukaryota; kingdom Metazoa; phylum Chordata; class Actinopteri; order Labriformes; family Labridae; genus Tautogolabrus; species Tautogolabrus adspersus. The sequence continues at coordinate 5,786,249 of CM036549.1, read as the reverse complement.
GAACATGTCAAGGGCTATTCATTTCAACTATCACAATATTCAATTAACTAAAGACCTATTCATTTCAACAGGTTGGTTTTACACACACCAGGTTTCAAAGAACAAGAAGGCTCTCTTTATTGAACAACTGGAGGGTGCTGCCATTGAGTTTAATTTATGACATTAATTTGTTTGGGACCGTTTACAAAAACACATCGACCTCACTCAAGGAAAAAACACAGGTGAGTTGATGAAATCCAAACTTCAGTGTCTGCCTTCATTTTTTGCAAATTTGCACAAGTGGGTAAACATTCAACAATAACACAGATGTTACTTAATCTTTTAGGTATCAGAAAATCTCCTTAAGAGACCAAAACGTCTATCAAACTAAATCCTGATGTGTGCCCCTACACCACTGAAATATACTGTAGTCCCTAGACAAATATCTTACATAAAAGACCCATACGCACTGTTGTAAACTATTTCTGGGCCAAACACAGCGCTCTGTAACAGAGTTTGTGTGTGTTGACAGCAACAGACTTCAGCAGGCTGTAACATTACTAACGTGAAGTTACTGATTGTTGTCACCTTCAGCCATCAGCTGCTTCCTGCATGATGGCAGACAGAGTGAGAGTAAACAGAGAAAAATCACCAGTTCTAAATTATGCCAAAGCATTGCATTTTTTTGCATCGCCTGAAAATAATCAAAACAAAATGTCAATGCTACTTTTTTGCTGTTTGCTGTTTTCACAGTGCAAGCCTCCATCAGCATGAGTGCCCCCTAAGGGTGTGTTCTCTCCCTACGGCTCTTCTCCCTCTACACCAACGACAGCACCTCAGGAGACCCTTCTGTGAAACTCCTCAAGTCTGCAGACGACACCACCATCATCGGTCTCTTCCAGGACAGAGATGATGACTCTGCTGAGAGACGGGATGTGCATGAATGGCATACTAAACACTGCTGGGAAAGCCATCACTACCCCATTTATTTGACCATGCAGGGTACCACTGACATCACACAGGGTTGATGACAATGCAGATGGTTAAAGGAACAGTATGTCAGTGTGTTACCAGTGACTGTATGTGTTCCTGTTCTATGGAGGTAAGACAGGATAGGAATTAAGTGTGTGAGTGTTTTTGTCTCTCACTGGTATGAAACAACATTGCATCACCTGGCATCTATTTTGTGGAACACAACCACATTAAGGCAGTTACACATGTCACAGCTGCAGCAGTTAAAACTGGCCTCCTGGCTGTACCATGACTTCTTTAATGATGAATTACAATAATATGATAGTTTTTTATGTGTCCCATGCGGCCTATGGTTGCCAAATAAAGTCAGACCCTGCTATGAGACACCAATCTGCACCAGGTTTAGGTCTGCATGCCTGCCAGGACTGAAGACACAGAGCCAAACTCATGCCAAGTTCCTTCACTGAACCCTCAGCTGACCCCTCATCTGCAGACAGCTGGAAAGTTTCTACCTTGATGTGCAGTTCAGCAAAACAAAAACACACACAGCATACCACAAAGCCAAATATAGCATAGCCATAGCATTGCATAGCTTAAAGTGGCTTTATCTGTACTCCATTCTCATAATGCATCAACTTACATTCATTCATTTAGAAATGTATATGCTTCTATTGACGATCCTTCAGCAGATTAACACAAACGTGGTGCTATCTTAGCTTTACAGAGTTTTACAGAATGTATTAAATCATTGTTTTTAATCCGACCTGCAGACTTACTGTTTCGGTTCAGTGCGAGCTCCAACACTATTTGTGTTTTGTTATATAACTAGTAACCACCTATTTCAGAGGAAAAAGTTCTGTCCTCTTTATGTCATTGTTTAACGTTTAACAGCAGATAGACACAGCTAGGAGAGAAATCCACATCATTGTTAACAATGGAAAATACCATTATGATCTTTAGATTGACACTTTTATTCTGAAGTTTGAGATAAATAGTTCAAGATAAATTAACATGTGCATCAGAGCTCAGACTTGTTACTCAGATAAAAACTAAAACATCATCTATCACCATCACAGGGGCCCATACATGATTTGCTATCTATAGCTGTTATGTAAATACCATCATAAAAAAAACAGTACTGCAGGTAATAGCTGTGAACCCAGTGCGTATTGTCATCATCAGCTTTTACACCCAAAGGCAGATGTTTGACATTTGTGAGCTGCGTAGAAACTAACGCTCTACACAGAGAATGGGCACAATACAGTGTGTCAACACTTGAGTCGAAGTGGAACCACAAACAGCATCGTTTGGGACAAAACAGCCAGAACGTTTAATGGGCATTTCCACATAAATCTGTCTTTGTGTCCTTCAGGCTGTAATGTGTCTGCAGGCTTTTTGTGGTGGCCGAGACACTACATGTACATAGTGGTCACTGAGGTAACACTTTAAATGTTTCAAAAAAGGCTTTTCTTTTATCCATCTTTAACATCAAACATCTGAGGAACTTTGTCTGAACAGTATCAGCCCCCTCTATCTGCCATCTGGATCCAGTTGGCTTAAGAAGAGATTTCAGAAGAGGAAGGAGGTTCTGGCCCAACATGTGGTCTGCACCTAGCCCTCTCCACCCGCCTTTGTTCACACAAAGCTAACCACAAGCTGTAACCCACTCCACACCCAGAACCAGAACGATGACCCTGTGCATATTCTAGGGAATGTTGCACAACGCACGTCATGGCATGTGGGCCTCTGTCTGGTTAAAGCTGGCTAATGGGCTCCAGATCAGCGCTCACCAAGCACCAAGGCCTAAGATCACATTTCATTGGATGCAGATGCCTGGTTATGGATCTAGCATTATATTGGTAATGACATCATGAGCAAACCTGCTAGAGAATCATGAGTCCCTTCAGTGACACAGGGTTTTGCTTTTGATCTGGTTTGACTTGAGGGTATGGTGATGGGACATAAGAGTTGTAGCCTAACAAAATTAACTTGAATGACAACAACACTCCTTTTAGACTGTTACATAAAGTAAATGAATGCCTGCTAGGTTCCTGTCATACATAAAACATTATCCTAATCTGATTATTGGATGGAAGTTACAGAAACACCCTTGGACCCATCAAGGATGCAAAAAGAAAAGTGAAACACCACCTAGCATTTAAAATGTAGAGGTATCCTGGCTGCTGTGTTCATTACACTCCTCTATTCTAAAATGTTGAATGAAGGAAATGATGGAACAAAGTAAGGTAAGAGAGTCACGACACATTAGGATCCATCCTCCTGAGAGACATTGATTTAATTCTTTCATTAATTAAGATACCTTTAGTGAACTTTGAACAACGATGGGATTTTTTCTAGAAGGTTGAACTGCAGGAAATCTTGGTCATTAAAAATGTCAAGGGTTTGCAGGATTGCACTTTGATTATGGATCAGGTATCTGTCCAATGTGGACATCAGAGAAAGGTCAAAGGGTCACCAGAAAAATATTTATTCCGTAACTTGGGACAATGACGATAACATTTTAGTGGGAATCAATAAGAGATCATGTTAATCCCTCTATCTAACACACTTGGGCAGGTATGCAGTAAATAAGGAAGTAACTGTCTGACAACTTTATTGAAGCGACCAACACTGTGCCAAACTTAAGCACACATACCATTTTAACTAACCAGGGACTGTATTGAGCTGATACTCGTGCAAGCTAAAGCTAACGCACTCTTGGTTTGAGCCAACAATGCTACGTGGGCCAACACTAGCATACTTGTGCTAGCATACATTGTAACTGGGTAGTTTAAAATGCTTGAGCTAGCTAATGCTAATGTTAACCAAACTAAATCACCATCAATGGAGGGAGTTTTTGTCAGGCGGTAACTTCTTGTTCTTGTTCAGTTGAATTCTGACATTGACAGGGCACTGAACACAACATGTGCTGTCATTGTTTGTTGACAGACTGAGTCAGTGACACCCTGATTAGGATAAATAAATAAATAAAACATGTAACACCTTATGCTGGATTTTTTTAAACTCCACATCAAAATGATAGACAGCAAGAACATTTAAGGCTCTGGAATCAATATGTGCAATCATTTGGATCTTATTAAATCCTCATGGATTTGAGAAATCAATTAAATGTCACATTAGGGCCTTGGAAATGATGAGTGTTTGTTGAGGGAAACATTTGAATGTCAAGGATTCATCCTCTTTGGAGCATAACTATGCCAAGACAATCACATGGGAATCTGTTTATTATAAGACCTAATGTTCAAGTGGAAAAAAATACTGGACCCTTGGCAATGATTACCTCGGAGAAATGTTCAGTTGTTACCAGAAACACTAGAAATGATCGTCTTTGGACCACGAATACAGAACAATGAGGGAATCCAATCACTTTAGATTTAAGTTTACCAGTTACTTACTGCACTGATGGTTTTGACTTTATAGTAAACATGATTATGGCAATAAACTCAGTCATTTGATTACGAATAAACAGCAGCATGTTGATGATGAACTATTCAACTAATTGTTACAGCTCTGCTCAGATCAGCAACCCACCAATATGACGTCATGAATAATGATTTGTGGAGCATCATCCCTATTAAATATCTTGTGGTAGTTTTCTGATATCTTCTGTGGCGTTTCTATGAACAGACAAAACCTTTTTGAAGTTGGAAATTCAAGAACACTTCAATGTCAGCTATGGAATTTATGCTTGAAAACATTTTTGAAAATGATTACAGCTTCGTCTGTGAACCGAGGCCTCTCTAAATTTGCTAAGTGGTTGAGACACATAAGAGGACTACACCAACACTCTCACACAGAAGGTCAGGGAGGTTAGTCAGCAATTTCCACTTCTGAAGAAAGTGCTGGGTTTGCAGTAAGGTGAGTGGACGGGTGAAAAAGTATGGAGACACTCAGACACAGGAACACCCCTTTTAAGCATCACAGAATTCCTGGTACAGCTAACAGCTGTTCTGCATACTGTTGCTCCAGAGATACCTATCTCAAAGGGTCAGAGGCTGCAGTAAGCTATTCCTGACATATGGGAGTCACATATCATAGCTCGATATGGATGACTGGAAGGATGGAAGTATGGATGAATGGACTGAAAATGACAGCAACGCTGAATTCAGCTAACAATACAAGCAGACAATTTTTACTCATTCTAAAGGAATAATACGAGTAATCATCTGTAGAACACAAGTTCACCACAGTTCATTCGGAAAATGTATTTATATTTCTGTTACTCCGTCAATGGGTCATTTGAATAGATATTTTGCATGCATATTTACCTGAAGAGGGCAAATAAAAAAAAAGAGATTGATCGTCACGTGAACATGAATGGGGTCGGACATTTTTTTCTGGAATTACAGAGTTTTTGGAATCTCAAAGTTTCTGAATCGAACATTACAATTATATTAAATGTCTTTTTCTAACTGTATAGACTCATTAAAAATCAGTTCATTTATTGTGTGAGTCCGACAAAATAGACTTAAAATGCATGTTAACGTGTTAGTCCGAGAAACCTGCATTATTGTTAAAGACCAGTAGGGGGCAACTCCCCTCATTGTAAAAATAAGTTAAATTGAATGCAGGTGTAATAGAAAATGACTCCATTTCTCCTTTGATTCATTACCACAGTAAAAACGTCCTAATGAGTTTATCCTCTCTAGTTCTAGGTTTGAGTCAAGCAAATAAAGCAAAGTGTTCGTATTGTAAGTCCTGGTTAAATGTAGAGCAAATTAAACACTTACAAAGGATATGTTTAATGGCTTGGATAGCCTCCTGGTTCGTAAAAAGTAGGACACCAGATATAATTCTAATGACAGACAGCAGGTCGGTAACAATAGATGGGCCAACAGCCAATGTGCACAATCATAATAGTAGTACAGCATTAAAGACAAAAATTGCAGTCCTTGCTGACTTTATCATCAACTGTTAGCTAATCGTTTTATCTCTTTGTTTGTTTTCCTTTAAGTGTCGTCAGTCTGATAGAATCCATGTTGAACACAAGGGCTCTACAGATATTGACAATCAAAATCCACCTTGTAAAATGTCTGGTCTGTGTGTTGTAAGGTATTGGTTGGCTCATGGGAAAAAGTCCCCACTGTGGCATTTCTAATCTGTGAAAATCTGCAGAAATCACAAATTCTGAAATGTGCACAGAGTATGTCTGAATGGGGGCACAACTTAACTCTGGAAACATAGGAAAACACCAATAAGCACAAGAAGATTATCACAGCAGCATTACATAACCCTCAGACTACTCTGTGATATTCCACCAAAGTTTGCACAAGGCTTCAATGCTCTGCCATGTACAGTACAGTCACTCTCTGAAAACACACAATGGAAACATTCAACAGGCTGCGTTCAATCAACACACTGCTGGTTTCATCTGTCACCTCAGTGGTCTAATCCAAACTCTCAGCTAGCCCCCTGCTATCTGACATCTCTGTTTGGCTCTCCTGTGTTGCTCTAACATACGGATGATAGCTACGAGACATGTGATAAAACCCAAACTGGAACATAAACAATGTGTGATGTTGTGGAATCCAGACGTGACATACTCGAGCGCCTGGCACGGCTCCAATCTCAGATCAATTTCAACAGGTCATGGATGGATTTATAACAACCATAGAAACACAATGTAAGCCGAGAACATGTGCAGTGCTGTCACTGTATAAACAAATCTAATAAAACAAATAAAGTCCACATGCTGATCAGACAATAGATGTGCTCGTGAAAAGTTCTAACTAAGTGTACCTGGCAGAACAAAAGCATTGTATGCCATTTAATAACGGTGCACGAGGTTTGGCTTCAGCACTCACTTGTGTTTCATGCAACTAAAGACATTTTGTTAAAATGAGGTAAGCAGGAAGTCAAACATCTCTCCTGAGCAGATTCAATGAAATATCATAATCAATTGGATCCACTGATCCAGCTCTCCGAAAAGTGGAAGTTCTTTTTTAAGACATTGGAACCGTACGTCTAGACTTGAAGGAGGTAAGCAGGAAGTCAAACTTCTCTCCTCAGCAGATTCAAAGAAATATCGTAATCCATCGGATCCATTGATCCATCTCTCTGAAACGAGGAAGTCCCTTTTTAAGACATCAGAACTGTACGTCTAGACTTGAAGTCATCGCCAGAGATGATTTAACAGGAGATTTATCAAACTTCAAACTGATTTACAGGATTTCTAATGGCTCAGTAGTTTTAGACAAAATATTGATTCATGAATAGCAGCATTATTACACAGTTAAGGCTGTTTATGGTTGTACATTTCTTGAAGCAATTAACCGAACAAGTTCTTAACAAATGAAACACCTCAGAATTGGATTTCAGTGCCAGGAATGTATGACAAGACTGCTGTTAATCTGAATAACAAATGTTCTCCGTATTAGTGTCCTTAATTAGTGTTTGTTATACTTTGAGAAGTTGTTAAAGTAATTGGAGGGAAAAAGCCATCAAATCTGATTGGCATGTAGTGAAAAAGAGCTGAAGCCTTATTGTTTCCTTGTGTTCTGGATTGAGACTTCCCATCTGGCCAAACAAAGTTATCCACTCAGTCTACAAGTGGTTTTGGTTATAAGATGAAAAATAAAAAGAGACTTAGAGCAGCGAAGTTGGACTGAAGCTGCTGAGTGTTGCAGGAGAGGCTGTTGAGAGGTGGAAGAGTGGACACAAATCTCTCTGAACAAATGATGTAATGAGCTCCAGCTGAGAGAGTCTGACTTACATATCAGCCTGCTCCAGTGATTCATTGTCTAACAGTCTTCACAGGTGATGCTGCTCTGTAATTAAAGTACAGGCAAACCTGGTGGTATGAGGGATTCACAATTAAGATAAAGAAAAGTTGAGTTTGACATTAGAAATGCATAATTTCGGGTTTAAAGAAGACATCAGTAGTTTTTGTTGCATACAAGTCATGAGGGATTATTTATTTTTTAAGAGTAGAAATCATTTTAGCAAGAAAGGGCAACATCATTTAAAAAACAGTAGATTTCGTACTCCAAAAAAAACCCAGTATCATATTGAGCAATGAAAGCACGCAAACAACAGACCATGTTGCTTTGTGCTAAACTGACACAACTAGCTTTAAAAGCTTAGCTAAAAAAAAGTGGTTGACTCGTTTTTTTCTTTAAATTAAAGCCGTGAGACTTTGAGCCATTGTTGGGATATAAATATGAAAGAATAGATAGACTGTAGAGAGCGAGTCAACATCCTGATAACTGCAACAAGTAGCCTATGCTGTTTTACGTTTGAATGCAGTATACAAAATGAGTCTACAACTTTATCATGTGTCAAATTGTGCTCGTAAAAAAAAGCATGCTTATATTCGTACCCAGCCGTTAAGTTTGAGCAGGTGTCACCTTACCTGTCTGCAACATCCCGGAGCCGGACTCGCCTCCAAAATCCACTGCTGCGTCTTCAGGTGAGGCGGTGGTCGACGATAAGAGCCCGGTAAGACAAACTGTCCAATTCAACAGCCAGCAGAACATCTTCCCGGTTTAATTAAACACCTGTCTAATTATGGTTAAAAAACCTGAAAACAAATAGAGCCAATCTGTGCTGCTGACTGAACATAAAACAAGTTCAAATGTGGTTTTCATTCGCCATAAGTCGAGTTGAACAGCATTGTTGAGCTCTCACTTCACTCTTGATTTACACTTAGACACTAACTTGACTTCTCATCCTCCTATTCACCTCTCCTCCTCCTCTTCCTCGTGCAGCAGCAGCAGCAGCCAGCTCTCTCCTCCTGCAGCTGCGTCTCATCTTTGGGGCGCCAAAGGAGCCCAACCAGGCCCCGCCCCTTTCTTCTAATGTCAACCAATTAAAATCCCGCATGGCCTCCGCCCGTTTTGTTTTGGAGCATGTCTGTAACTAATTTACACATTTTTCAGTTCTAATTTGAAAGATTGGTCCATTTTCTAGGCATTAAAGACGCATTTGGACTTATTCATCAGTACATACATACCAGTACTGGTTATACTGCAACATGCTGCAGATAAATGACCTATGTGGAGTCGCATAGGGCCTTAAAATCTACTGACTGGTACCACATGAAAGCTCAGTGTAAAAAAAGCAGCATCAAATTTATGTCACAGGTTAAGTACCGGTTATAAGTAGGCCAGTGTAGTGCATACTGTTGGTGTTTGCATATTTCAGTGGATTACAGTATTACACAAGCACATTCTACTGTAGGCATACTGTACTTCTCTACGCCTGTACTTTCTCTTCCACCATTACAGCACAACAAAATCTGCAAAAAAGCACTGTGCTGATGTATCAACACAAAAATACAAAAATACAAAATGCAAAAATGATACATCATTTGTTTCATGTTTCTGGTCAGCTGGTTAATCCTAGTCCTTTATAGTGTCCCATTAAAACAACAATCAAGGGGAAATCTTGTTGAAACACTTTTCTTTGTTCATCAGTAAGTCACTTACTTTTTCTGTTTGCAGTGTGGAGGCCAGTTTGAGTAATGTTTGCTGAAAACAGCTTCTTGCTCAGTGCATTAAAAATCCTATTACAACAGGTAATCTGGCTTTCTCCCACAGTCCAAAGACATGCCCGTTATAGGTCAATTAGTGACTCTAAAATTGCCCGTGGGTGTGAATGTGACTGTGGCTGGTTGTTGGTCTCTATATGTGATCCCTGTGATTGACCAACAGGGTGTAACTCGCCTCCTGCCCAATGACAGCTGGGATCGGCTCCAGCACCCCCCATGACCCCAAAGGGAAAAGCCTTACAGATAATGGATAGATGGATGGATAACAAAAGCCATGGAAGATTCTTTTTAGAAAAATAATTCACAGGCTAACTTTTTGTTGTTGAATTAATGGAGTACCTCTAATTTTAGCTACTTCAGTAATGTTCTGATGCTTTCTATGTAGATTTATAGTATGTGACCTACAGTGAAGTGTAAAAAATAAAAACAGTGACTGGATGTGTTCCATAAACAGCTATCACAACCAAAAGTCTAATCACAATGCAGGGATCGGCATCTGTTGATTTCATAACCATACCTCTTTATTTAAGGACTTATATTCATACAAAATCTGTAGGTACAGTCCAAATGACTGTGGGAGAGACAGTCAAGTAACAGATCAGGCAGCAAAGGATTCAACCACTCCAGAACCTCTTCTCCAAATAGAAAGTGTCTTTTGCCACTTTGGTGGTTCTGTGATAAAATGTTCAAACTTTGTTTTCTTTTCTTTACCTGAAACAGAAACACTTTGATTTTTAGATCATCTGAAAATACAACCAGGAAACAAATAGTACACGTCATGGACTGAATGAAGTCAAATAATGCCTCTCTTTGTTTTTTTTTTGCACATGCACATTTTCATTTCAGAACATGCAAACAGGACATGGCCAGAGGGGGCAGTCAGAGTCAAACTGTCAAAAGAAACATGGCAGGATGTTCAGTAAGGGCTCGTTACAGGTCTGAAAAAGTAAGCTCTTTTTTTTTAATTGACCATAAAGTAGAACACAAATCTCTTCTCCTGTATAGCAACTTCAACTTGCCAACAATGTCACCAGCAGTCTATTATGTAGCACATATCCGTCTTACATAATAGATTGCATAGCCACGCCTACTGTTAGACCTTACAGATTTCAAGTCAAAAAATGTCTTCTTTGAGTTGATTCATCAAATAGGTTGCACATTTATGAGACAACAGGGAGGAAAAATAAAGCTTAAAGAAACAATCTGACTTGGATCAAATCATATTTAAAAATAATTCACATGGTTATAAACTTTCTTAGAGTTAAGTCAAGAGCACCAAGAAACCTTTCACCAAGGAGCCACTTATTCTGATTTTATCTGTAACTTTAACTCTTCACTATGTCTTTAAAAGAAATCCTCAATACTGAGCCAGAAATACTTTTTTTCACTGGCAACTTAATAACCTTTTTTAAGACAGTTTAAAAACCACTACAATTGTTTAAAAATAGAAGTTGACCCAAGTCTGAAAAGAACACAGTTTTTTATTTTGGGTGGTTCAATCTGGGTCGGCGTCATGCAGTCAACTAGCCAACCTTTAAAAATGCCCTGTGATTCACAAGTATCAGCTTTGTTATCATGTTGTGCCTCAATGTGTGTCGTCAGTTACCTGTACATCATATAATACATTTACAATTTACACTTCTTCATACATTTTATGTAAAATTTGGTCGCAGTCACACTAAAGCCTGAATCTGGAGATTTTCCAGAGGGTAAAGCTACAGGGCAGATGAAGTGTCGTCTTGTTGCATAGCCCTACTTAAAGTCAACAGTCTGCAGCAACAACACAACTCTTTATTGTACCTGTGAATTCACAAACAGGTAGCCTCACCTACAAACCGTCACACAATACTGCTCTCAGAGGAAAGAGATGAGGAAACCCATGACACTTGGGGATATATGGCAGAGATGAAATGTCTTCTGAATGCATGAAGAGGCAAGTGGTTCTGAATATGGATTGTTCTGTTGATACGAAATAAAAGAATGGCACTTTTCTCCACTCAGAGACCATTTCTACCAACTAGCTGGCAGTATATTTGAAAGAGAAAGGCAAATTCTTACCACACATCCGTAAAAGCACAGACACAATTTCTTTTGACAAGTACAAGACCCTGGCATGCACTACATTGCTTACTTTGGATCTCAGGTTCTGACTCACCTACAACAAGATTCAGTACAAAACTCTTCTTTTTTTTTTGCATTCTGTTCATTTTACCAGATCCAAACTTTGTTCTTTATACTTTTACATACTCACATCCTATATTCAAGTCCATCTAACAGGATACATCTTGGAAAACGAGGCACTTAGTATTCAGCCACATAACTTCATAAAAGAGATTTCTTGTCCCTATTTGCACTCTAAAATTTACATGTGGTACAATTTACAAAAAAAAAGCTAATTAAGATGAACTTTACCCTTAACCTGTTCTCTCCCATCTGGTGTTAACTTTTGTCTTTTTGTCAAAATGGCAGAACAATAATTTGTTTTGCTAGTGACTGTCCTGGTCAGAATTTGGTGATAATCCCAAAGTGATAGCTGATATAATGGCTGAAAATCAAAGAAGAGGAAAATATTTTGGTGATAGCATCAATTTGATCAAGTTAAAATGGACCACATGACCACGATGAAACATATAAAAATAAAACTTGTGTTGTGAGCAGCCATATCAACAGCAGGAATGAGGCATTCAGATCAGTCTGAAACTAAGTAACTAGCTTCACAAGGAGATTTTGGCTTTTGTCTTCTGCTTCAACACTGATTTTACTGGCAAAGGCAAAATACTTAAGGGTCTTCACTTGTGCTATAATTTCAGTGCAAGTAAAGGGGGTAGAAAAAGTTATCAGTGTTTTTTTTTCCTTAAAGACTTTGTTGTATAAAAAAGAAGAGTAGGACTACTAATCTGGAATGATTTCTGATCCCCGTTTACAGCACGTTCCTCTGGCTCTTTATCCATTTTTTCTTCTGGATAAATCCTCTGTCTTTGTATCAGCTCATTGGACCTGACACGAGCGCTCTTCAACACTGATAAGCTTTTACCATTTTTGGCTTTGGCTAACAGCTTTCTGCCATGTTAGCACCAATCATCTTCATCCCTCTCCCTGAGACTGCCTGTTCCTCTGCCCCCTGACCCAGACGCAGAGTTGACCCCAAGGGTGAAGTGGTACCCATTGGGCACCGGCCCAGCCCGGCCCTGCATGGAGGGCGCAGTGACAGGTGTGGCTGCAGTTCCCTGTGAAGCTGAGGCTGTGGTGGAGGCAGTAGTTCTGGCAGAGCGTCCCCCTTCAAAACTGCTCACAGTGTCCTGGAAGTCCTCTGAATCCCCCACCTGCTGAGACGCAACGTGCTGCTGCCGGTTTAAATTGGGGTCCGAACCGATGCGAGTGATTGGTAATTGGGACTCTTCAAGGCCCCCAAGTAAACGATCATGCTCCGAAAGGCCACGGCTGAAGCGAGTCTGATGCCCTGTTGTAGAGGTGCTGGCACCTGATTGGAAAGGCGAGGAGTAGGCGGTCTTATAGGCCACAGCAGGGCGAGGTGTGAGGGGAGTCTGTGGGAGCTGCCTGCGACTGCGGCCTGGAGTGCTCGAACCAGAGGGAAGCGTTACAGGGCCGGATTTACCCACAGTGCTACCGTGCTGGGGAAACAAATACATAAATATACAGCAAGTACAGAAAAGTCAAAAACATTTATCAATCATTTATTTATCATAATAAGAAGTATATGCTCCAGCAAAATGATACTCCTACACACTGGAGATAATGAATTATTTAAGACCCCGTGAGAATCTTTTTATCTATAGCTGCCATGATGTATAAGCGTACTGTGGGTGGAGTCTTATCATTGTGACAACACTGTTGTTACTGACTACATTTTTGAACACACATTTTTAAAACTACCAAAAAGGTGAAAAGGCCTACAACCTTTACCTAGATTGGATCGTCCTAAGCTTGAGCTTAAGAAACTTATGAAAGTGAAAAATTGAAGCTCCAAAACCTTTTTTAATTTTTTTTCAAATCTTCCAATCCTCCAAATTAAAGCTAGAAGTCAGCACTTATCTTTACGGTTAATGATTTTCCATGTTTTAAATACTGTCATACAGGATATTCAAGACAAGCCTAGAGTTAATTATCAAGTCACTTATGACAGGTCATTTACCTGACCCTCTCCGGGAGATGTGGACCGACTTGGACCTGCTGACTTGGCGTGACACTGCTCCGCGCTGCCGTATCGCTCACAGGAGTAGTAGCGCTGCTTCTCTCCTGCTGACGAGTGATGCCTCCTCTCATGAGGCCGGCTGCGGTCACGCTCCCTTGCCCGCTCTCTGGACAGACCTTCAGCTGAAGGGTCGGTGAACGAATCTTAAAGAGGGGAAGGAGAAGTGAAAAAATGTAAGTTTACTGTTCGGCTGTTAGTTAACCATCTCATCTTTGTTTTAATGTAAAAATGTGACTGTATAGAAATGTAAAGAATACCACCCGCTGCATGGCCTGTTGCTGTATTAGTGAATTACATTACGTTCTCTTACAAATGATGTGACATATTAGCAATATAGTCTCACATTTAACCATTATTGGGGTAATGTCCAGACATATTGTGCTCTTAATAAGGGGGGTATGGGTATTTGTCAACTCAGCAAAATGGACCTGCCCTACAGTAACACGAATCCAAATCTGAATGGAAATATATAAGCAGAGGCCACAAAAAAATGTGAATAACAATTCTGCAAATTAGTTTAATATTATATAAGGGGTTTGTGTAGTAGCCATACTGACCAAGGTGTAAATATATAACGTGTATAATTATATTTTTATAAAGCTTTGATGAGCGAATTGCAGTTTGTGTCATCTTTGGCGCCCCCTGTGGACAAAATGAAACTTTGTATCTAAGTGCTGATCTTGTTGTGACATGCATAGGTAGTGTTTTCTGACCAAGTATCTCACCCTGTTTTCTTTTAACAGTAATCTCACATTGTGAATCTTTGTCAGTTTCTACACTGGAAAGCGGAAACTTGTGTTGAATTGGACGTGTTTCACAAACACTTTTTGCTTGTAGTTTTTAATACGGGTGGTGTTCAACTTGCTTTTTAAAGTGTTAGAGTTCTGTAATGCACATGCTAATGACCCTTACAAGGCTATATGATTAAAGGGAAACTATAAAGATCATAATTAAAAGCCAAATTCAGCTGGCTCACTCACTTATAGTAAAAATAATGAAGCTACTCCACACATACAAATTGATAAGGTGATGATGTAAGCATTTCTTTTATAGTGGGATACACATAATCATGGTTTAGTAACGCTGAAGTATGATGTGTTTTAAAGGCTTTAAAATAGTAAAGCACTGTAGTAAAATGCTTTTCTTCAGCCCTGGAATAATTCCAGTTTTGAGATCAAAAACATGATGACAGAAACACAGACGCCCTTTCATCATTCTGATGTGTCAGATCTGCCTAAAGAATGACAAGCTTTCAGAAGTGAAATTCTCCTTTACTCTTTTGCTTCTTTCCGTCTAATGGAAACAAAAAGGGTTCCTGGATGTTCTGCTATGTCACCATAACGGGTCCATAAATCCCCGTGCTGGGCCTGTCCACTGTGGCCTTTTATGTCAGCAATAAAGCCCAGCTGCTGCCCTCCAGTGTCAACACAAAAACAACCCTGCCACCAGCTCTCAGGCTCTGATCACTCTAACATACGACTCCTGGTGGTAAAGAAAGACCATAACCAGGTAGGCTGTGTGTTTGTCCATGTTGGTGGTGCATTCATTTACACTATGACAATCTAACATTTAACAGCAAGCTCAGAAAAGTTGTCATAAAACCCAACCAAGGGATTAACAGAAAAGCCAACGAGAACAGTGATGAAATGGTTATATGAATTTGTCTGTTTCCTGTTATTTAAGGGTTTCTGATGCTGCTCGGATGTCTCTGAAATCTGAGATGTCTGAGCATCCTGGAGGGCAAAAACACTGATTGGTTTTCATGAATCGAAACAACAACCTCCAGAATAAACAACAGGTGAATCTCAAGGATTTGTGCTGAGCCCTCTAGTATTTAAATATATATATTATCACTCCAACACAGACTTCAGATATCTTTTCATGTAGATGACACAGTACTCAGCTCAAGCTATATCAAGATGACAATCTGTCCTCAAACATGTTTGCATGATTTAAGAATTGTAGTGAATACTAACAAAATGTAATGTGCTGTATTCTCTCTTATTCAATGCATAAGTCAATTAAGCTGGATGTAAATGTTTCCTTTAATCCCTACAACATCCCCACTAAAAGAAAACAGCAACAAAAAAGACCTGAATTTAATCCTTTGTATGTAGGACGTGTATATGTATATGACTAGTTTCCTCTAATTAAACCCTCTGCTCAACAAACCAAGTCTCAAGAAGATTTAACTTTGGGCAGCCTTTAGATACATTTTCACCAGGAAAGACTGTCATCCACCACCATGTACCTAGATTTAATTAATTGTTGTAATTAAATATAGGATATTCAAACTTGAATGTCTCCCCCAACTGGCTAAGTTTACTTTTTATTTTACTCTGAGCTACCTCAAGTATGGAATTGTAGGTATTTCATTTGATTCTATACATTTCACGGTTGACCCCCAAAGTTCAACTTGACCTCATCCCTGGCAAACAGCCAATGAGTCTGCTGCTGCACCCTGTCAGCGTGTCAAATGAATTAAAAGGGGGAATTTACTGTATTGTGTGTGTATGTGTGTGTGTGGTCATTGTATGTGAAAAGTCCTATTTTTGTTGGCACAGTCCCCTTTTTCATTTCGAAACACAGAGTTGTATTTTGCAGCTGCAAATTTGAAGTCTGCTGACAAATCCGACATCTAGACCCCTATTTGAGAAGTCAGTCAAAATGTTAGAAATGTCACTGCAGAGGTCGAAGGAAACAAAGGGAGCAAATGGCAAAAATAAGAAAGAATAAAATCCCCAGTAAAGCAGATTTTCCTCTGAGAATACCTCAGGAAATCAATCTACTGTAGGTACTTTTTTTAATTGCTTACTTACATTTTTGTCATCCTAATACTCCTGTGCATGCAGCCATTTCTCTAATTTCTCTCTACATTTTTGTCATGGGAAAAGCTCTGATTTTTAACGTTAAATACCTACAGTGTAATGAATAAATTAAATTGTATCCACCTTAACCATACAGGTTTATTTTTGTCTTACCAACAGTGCTGGAGGGTTGAACTGAAGTAGCTCTATCCAGCGACTTCTGCTTCTTGTCTTTTTCTTTGTCCCTGCGTCGATGGCAGCGGTGGTGGTGGTGATGGTGGTGGGCTCTGTCTTGGCCATGGAATTGGCCTGTTGTTGACTGACCAAACCGGTCCAGGTTATACTCCCTCAGCCCGCCGTCATGGTGATGCTGCTGCGTCAGCGAGGATGCTGAGCGTCTTATCGGACTGAGGTCGACAATCGGCTGAGAAGAGGACAAAAAGAAAAGGTAAGGGGAGCAGAAATAAGAAGAGAGGAGAGGGATCGATCTGGTGGTTTCACTTAAACCACTTGTACTGGATTACAAGAATATCCACCACACACAAATGACACAACCAGTCGAGGGCAACCTTTGATCTTAAGATCAACCTTCCAACTGTTCTTCACCAGGCACAGATGTAAGAAAAGTTTGAGAAGAATGAACACAAAACTCGGACAGAAGTGAATACTTACTTTTTCAAAACATACATATAATTTATAGGCTAGCAGCAGACTCTGCTAACAAACAAAGAAGAGGTGGGGCCTAGACAAATGACCTTTATGGCATGATTTGATTCTTTAATATGCCTCTTTTTAACCATTACAGAGAAGAGTAAACTTTATAAAAACAGAAGTTATTATTTGTATGAATGATTTTTCAATATTTCTTATTCTTTTATTTTTCCTCTGAGGATTAAAACTTGGATAAATACTAAGAGGTCACTTACCCCACCTTATTCTTTTTCTTTCTGACCAGCACAGCCATCAGGGGACAGACTGATGTGATCGGGAACTGAAACAGCAGCTTAGCTACCACCACCCCCTGCTGGTGACTATTTGGTTTCCCAAAATATTTGTTTGTACAGTACAGTATCACACAATCTACTTTGCTTTAAAAATGTATTACAATTTTCTTGAATTGCTCTATCCCAGTCAGATTCAAGGTGGTGGTGCTGTTCCTCTTGTTCCTATCCCACAGTCCACCCTGAAGCTACGGCCAGCTACAATACCACAACACAGCAGAACATATTCATATTTACTATATCATATTTGATCTACTATGCAGTCTTAAAATCTTACGCTTTTGACATAATTAAAAGCAAAAATACCCCCCCCCCTTTCCTCCCAAATAACTGGCAGAGGTTCTATAAATATATACGGTGAGACTTAAAATGATTAGCTTGTTTTTATGATTAATAAGATTTTAAGACTGAGAAAAAAAATCAAATGACAGTTAAGGCTGGGTGGATTTTTGTGGTGAAAGAAGATTGTTATTTCAAAGCAAGAAAGCAGCAGTAGTGTCCCTGCCTTGTTTCACAATCACGCACAAAGAAATACACACTGCTAAACTACAACACTACTCCATTATACTACATTACAACACTCAGATACACACGGTCACAATTCAGCAACGTGTAGTACTGCACTGCTACAGTTAATGGCTGAAAGCAGGGGCAGAGTGCTGGACTTACCCCGGATACACATATAATAGTTAGTAAAGGATGAATTCAGGTATGTTTTCTGAACTTAACGTCTTTGTTACATGTTATGTGTAATCACATGAAATGACCAGTGTATAATGTAGATGTTAGAGTGTTACTTTGTCCATGATGGTGTGTGAACTCTGCACCAGGATGAGAGGAGAACATGGAGCCAAACACAGAAAGTAGAGAAGAAGATAAAGGGTGTAGTGGACGAGAGGAGGAAAGAAGGAGGAGCAGAAGAGATTGAAAGAGGTGGCACAACAGGTGGTACATACTGCCAGGTGGGTCCCAGGGGCGTGGCGTGGGTGGCTCCGCTATCAGACAGCACACACAAGAGGGAGGTGGGCAAAACATTAGCAGTGGGTACCGAAATTAGGAGAAAGGGGAAACAGAGGAGGAGAGCTGAGACTGGAACAGGCTGATGATATTCTATATTTTCGACTCATCAATGAAAAGACCAAAACCAAATCTCACTAACAATGTTGTGTTTGGACCCTTAGCTCAATACATCGTATTCCTTCGTGCCAAACAGCTCCATTTTTGTCCAGGAACACGTTTTCAATCCCTACTCATCAAATGTGATCACGTGATCAATAGGTCTTCTGCTTCAGAATAAAAAGTTCCTAGTATCCCTTTAGCATCGTTTGTGCACATGCAGGGCTCTGCAGTCCGCCTAGCAATAAAACATTTGTAACTAACAGTTACACTTACAAATAAAGAGCCCAAGTAAAGGATGATAAATGATACATGTTCAGTTAGGCTACTATAAAAAAAGCTGGATTGAGAAACAAAAAAATCCCAATGTATGGGTTTGGTTAGTTTAACAGTAAAGCAGACCTGTGGCTTACTTTGGGAAAGGAACAGCGTTTGTTTAAAGGCGTATAATGACTTGTTTTGGTCAAGAAAAAAATCATTGTTTGTGTTTAAATAAGAAGCCTAAGAGTATTAAAAGTAATATTACTAATTTCCTAATAAGAGTCAAATTCTAAGAAGAGGTACAGATCATGTTTTAGCTGAACATGCACATCAAACCCCCATATCTGGTTTAAAGTTTGTTTCCTTTCAGATGCTGTCAGTACTGATTCAAACTCTAAATGTGTAACTATTTGTTATTCAAAATAGTCCCCTGTTGTAAAGTAGGAGAGATGTACAAACACATTGTTGGTTTTAGTCTTCTCATGGGATTCGTTGACTGAAAGAAAAATAAAGGATAACAGCAGCCTTATCCCTTCAGAGAGAGGGGGAGATCAAAATGCAACAGAAACATCAGAAAAGCACATGTTAAGTGTTGTGGGAGAGAACACGGTGACAGGGAGACAGACAGACATAAAGACAGAGACAGGCAAATAGTGAAGCTCAACAGACAAGATCAGACAGGCAGAACAATCGAGGAAACAGCAACATGATGGACAGAAAATGTTCTTGACAGTACATCCATGTGCTGCAGGGCAGAGCAGCTCAAACAACGGGAAAACAATCAACATTACAAACAGTTTAAACTCATACAATCCAAAAGGATTACTGCGTTGACGCAAAACTCAGCAGGCGTGAGATTAGAGCCTGTTGAAGGTATTTGTAGGAGATTTAAAAAGAGAGAAATCAACTTTAATTAGCTTCCTAGACAACATACAGATAATGTAACCCTACATTTTAAGTGTATGTGTACTCCACCTAGTGTCAAGATTGAGTTAAGAGTAACTATATCATTTGCATACTCCTTATCTTTGG
Organism: Tautogolabrus adspersus; assembly: GCA_020745685.1. NCBI lineage: Eukaryota > Metazoa > Chordata > Actinopteri > Labriformes > Labridae > Tautogolabrus > Tautogolabrus adspersus. The sequence goes on along the minus strand of CM036549.1, from coordinate 5,766,359 downwards.
CATAATGTGTAGCATGAACTAAAAGATGGCAATAAGCTTTTCATAAACATGACTGACAACTGACTGAGTCCACTGAGTGAAAACAGCCCTTACCTCTCTCAGGTTTACTATTCAGCACATTGTATTATGCAGATTGTTTAGTTTATTAGTTTATTTGAATCAGGGACAGTGTACTAAAACAACACTAATCTCAGAATAGAAAAGATGCTTTGTATCAGATTTAGCTAACTAGCTCATTTCCACCTGTTGTCCCTGGGCAGATAATGGCAACAGTAAAATACAGATCGACCAGTCATGAACACACACACACATTTCAGTCCTATTCCCTGCAAAATCATGTCAATAAAATGAACAGTAACATGCTATAACTGTTGATATTTTGTGTAACTACTTCTTATTGCAGTCTGGGTTCAATTCTAGGAGGCGCACACTACAAATCTAAAGCATAAACATGTGAAAGCTATTGAGGTTCTTATACAACTCTTAAAATGTTTAATATATGTTCAATTTTACTGTTAAAAAAGGTCCATGTGAAGGTGGATCAACAGCACTCAGGCTGAGTTATAATACTGAGAATTAAAGGCTTATTGAAACACTCTAACACACGGTCTGATTTCCTTTGTGGGCTGTTTGAAATAGAAGTTTGGTGAAGAAGAATTCATTTTAGCTTAAGATAAGGTATTAAATATCAAGCATTTCTGTCTTATCGTGAATTATTCATAACTTGACATACAGCGCGTACTCGGCATATGACAGTAGTGTTGTCGCACCACCTGGGCAGAGGGCTAGATTATGTCTTTTTCACAGGGAGAGTTCCTGCTAATAAAGTTGGAAATAACCAGAGATGATCAAAATTTAGTCTTTTAGGGAAAGCATAAGGTTATAAGTCACAGATAATTATGTGCCTGCCAGTTGTTCAGCGATTTTTTAATTTATTAATCAACAGATCTGTGTGGACCACTTGTTCCATCTCTGTCCTAAATTACCTGCACAGTAAAAAAAAAGTAGGACTGGTGAGGTCGGGGTTAGCAGGATGAACTGATGTGTACTGACAGAGAGCGACTCTGCCTCATTAAGCACACGGCTGCCTTCACAGACCCGCTTTCACTCAGCAACGCACTGGCCTTTTTCAGCCCGATTCGAGTCTCTATAAGCCCAGCCACCTGTTCACTGCCAGAATGAACCACTCTATATTTTGTGTTTCTAACATTGCAGCAGCCATTTGTTATAATTATATCAAGAAAAACAAAAGGTATCCTCAGTGTGTTCATTTAAAAACATGCTGTAATAAAAATAAGACAAAACAATTAACAGAGATCATTTAAAACAAGATGTATGGCACCATGAGCCGTTGAGAGCTTACATAGTACTCAGCATTGAGGCGGGGCAGTGAAGCTGCTCTGCTGTGGCCTTCCAGGCTCGGATATCCTTCTGAGTCTGAAATGTTCTCCACCTGTTTCAGTTCAACCAGTTCCTGAAAGAAGAAGAAGCAGCAGTATGTATGTGTGGAGGAAACGCAGATAAAACAGTCTCCACAGAAACTTACATGTGAGGTAATATTAAGAAGTTTTCTTGATGTCTGTGTACCTGAGGTCGGGTTGAGTAGGGCACATCCTCTGACTGGCCTCTCTGTAGTTTCCTCCGGCCTTTAGGCCTCTGTGCGGCCTGAGAAACATCGCCAGACTGGGAATGTTTTATCCCACTCCTCTGGTTCAGTCTGCATGCAAACACACAAGAGCTCTTACTGTAAATATGGCAGCTCGCACAAATAGAAAAATTCATAATATGAGACTTCCTTAGAAATAACCAAGGATTGTGTGGGATTGCATAACCAGATTTCCACACCAGACTTCCTATCTGTTCACTACACTGACTCCCTGCTGTCACTCTAAGAACCCTGCAGCAGTTCAGACTCCTCACTGGTGAAATGAAATACCCTATGAAGTCAGAAAAGCCGAGTCACTGCACATCTTCCATTGCAGTCTGACCCATATTTTCAGACAACACCTAGTCGCCCCATCTTAAACGGCTTACTACCTTAGTTCTTAAAATAAAACACTCACATCGAAGCACTAAAGCTGTAAAAATGAACACTTTCTTTGTTGTTTGTTTGGATAGGATGGATTTAGAGTTATTGAAGTCATCCTAAGGACATTTAGTTCTTGCTCCTTATGTTTACCAAGCATTGGAATTAATCATTATGTTTGAACTCATATGCTTAAGTTGTGTTGTGTACTGTAATGTTAAAAATGCCAAGGAGACGGGACTTGAATGATGACTTAATACTTGTGTGGTACGTAATGTTAAAACTAGTAGAAAGTATAATCAATGCAATTGAGAGGGTGGTGTTGTGTTCAATGTCCAGTGAAATATTATCCTTACTTTTTGTCAATGAAGACAGTTTCCCTCACTAACATTTCTGAGGCTTTTTTTCCCCATGAAACATCGACCTTTAGGAATTTTGAATCGTGTATTCCGTAATGTATTCACATGCCTTCTTCTATTATAACATCAATGAAACAAGAGCGTCATCCTTGTAGATGTACTACTGTGTTTCTATTGTTTAGGAAAGAGAAAACAGTGTCTCACATTGTGTCCCTTGTTGCGGAGGTGGTGACAGTGGTCGCAGTGATGGTGGTTGAGGGAAGAGCCACTAGCTTCACTTCTGGCTCCGGCTGGGTTGTGGGGGGTTGTTTAGGGCTGGAAACTGGAGGTTCAACTTCCAGTATGTGAGTGAGTGGCAGCACAGGACGGAATAATGCCCCAAGTTTACTCTGCGGGGGGGGGGAGTCAAAACCATGACACTTACAATGACACTGAATGTAAAAACACTTAAACAGAACCAGAACATGTAAGTTGACAGTAGGTCAAAGGGGCATGTATTTAATCAATAAATGAAAAATTAATCAAAATCACACAAAATCCTGAACAGGAAACAATGACATTTTTAGCTAATTTAAATACTTGTGTCCCGAGCACAAATCATGGTCTGTCACTCAGCTCAAGAAAAGCAATGTATGGACTAAATGATCCCAAATACATGTTAAACATTTCCTGCTCGAATGACCCACAACCTGGTGTACCTTAGGACCCCCTGAAGTGTTCTGCTCCTGGAGTCTTTTGGCACGGTTCTGTTTATAGTAGTCAAAGATCATCAGAGCTGCGTAGACTTTCCCCACAGTAAGCTCATTGTCTGGAGGAAGAGAGAGGAGGATGAGAGACAAGTCCTCAATGCGGCCAGCAGATGGCACCAGATGAACAACAAAGTTCTTATCAGAGACTTGCTTTGTCATGTTTACCAGAAAGTTTGAGAAGTTCCACATTGTACAAAACTATCTCCCTGTGTTTTTTATTTCTTGTACATTATAGAACTGTAAGCTAGTTGTTTGGATTTTTTTTGGCTTATGCTTATAAAGGAATTGTTAAGGAAAACAAATTCACTGAACTTGCGTCTGATCGCCATAAAGACTTGTTCCACTTTGGCTCTTTACAAGTCATTACATAAATCCTTAAATAATGCTTTAACCTGCATGACTATTCTCTATAGCTGCTAGACCTTTGACTGAACGTTTTCCCTCAATAAAGTCATTATTTCTGCTTAATGGTAATACAAAAAGGAATTATCTACCTTAATTTAAAAAGTTTAAATGTTTCTCTAAGGATTGTGAAACTACCATCTCATGAGGCCCAAACAGAAAGATCTTCCTCCCCTCATTTTTTTCCCATCTCTGGCTCTAAAACTCCTCCATACAATGATAGACCATGCAGAGCCATATTAAGAACAAAAAGGAAATGAAAGTTACAAGAAGAAGTCAAGTGATGTGCAAACATTTGGGTCTCAGTAGAGCCCAATTAAAACTCTGGCTCACATTTAGGAGGTGTCACCAGCAGGTCAACAGTCTTCTGCGGCAGGCTTGGCCACACTCGTTTGATCTCTCTCTTCAGGTCAGCATCGCACAAATGCTGTGCCAGGACCCCTGGAGAAACGCCCATAAAAAATATGTCACTTCAAATCTGCACCACAGCGATCACTGCCTTGCACATTAACATCTGAGCCATCAGTCTGGCTGCAGGGGGACTCTGGATTTTTTAGTTTAAGTCTCTTACCAGATGCCAGTTTAATCTCCAGGGCTGTGCGGATCAGAGCCATCAGTGTGGAGGTGAAGTGCACCGTGCTGTCTTCAGCAATGGGCATATTCATTCTCACCAATCGCTGAGAGGGAAGAAAGAGTAGAGGCCGTGAACCAGGAACATACTATCAACAGCTCAGAGAAAGGTGTTATGGAAATGACTACAAGTCAAATTTCAGGATAGCTGTTTTAATAAAAGGCAATGACTTTCCAAAACCCAAAGATATTTAACTACAATGATAATAAAACAGAAAACAAATTAAAATCCTCACATCTGAATAGCAGGAGCTTGCAACGGCTGATTTTTTTAAGCTAACAACACTACACAGATGATTGCAGTGAGCTCAGTGCTGCTTATGTCTGTAGCTGTTGCTATGAGACTACTTCAAATCCACCACAAGCAGAGCACACTTCTGATAAAAGCTAAATATGACCGACTTGTGATTCTAAGCATTGTGAGTAACTCTTTGAAGGTGTTTGGCTCTCACATGCTACAGCTTCATTCTTGAAATAATGAATATAAGAAGTATGAGGATCCATCCATCAAATTGTTAAGTCCATCTTTTATATGCTCAAAGAGAAATTGGTTGCTTGCTGTGATATTCCCTGTTCACCACTGCCAGTAGAGATATCTTAGTGTAATTCTACACTGTTAAAGATGGGATACATATAGATAAATATGGATGGGGTTTATGTCATCTGAAGCCATCTGAAGCCATTATGAGGCTTCACGACTTCACAGAATCCTGTACAGGGACAGCATTTTGTGATAAGACCCTTTATTCAAGACATTTAAAATATTTGTAGGCTCTATTTTCTCCAATGTGAGGATTCTCTGTTTTTTAAATGTACAGTATATCTACAGTATATGTAGTATCATTTAAACAGTTTTGGTTTTTGGACAGTTTTCTGACAAAATAAGCTATTTCAAATGTGACATTGAACTTTTCTTTACTTTCTTCAAACATTTGGTGGTTGAATATTTATCTTTAAAAATAATTTCTGACATTTACTGTCAGTCCATCCTTGCAGTCGACTGTTTAGCAATTATAACTAAAAACTCATGTATCAGTAAATAGCAGCCAGCATAGGCATTATCTTTAATGAATCAATCAGTATTTCTATAGTAGCCTAAGACACTTAGAATGAATAAAAAGTAAGAGGTGATCAAAATGAATTCACACTTTAAAAGCCATGTGGATCATGGCTGCAATGGCATTATTCATACACACATGCATGTTTGAATTAGCAGAGGGATGGCAGAACAAAGGAAAAGAGTATGAATTGAGAAGCACAAGTTTCAAGCATCAGTGACATTTGTTAGAAAAGGAAAAGTGTAAGTGATGGTTCCCTTTTTCTTCAAGACAAGATAAGGAAAAGAGAAGTTATATTCACTCTGGGAGCAAAACAATACAGAGTGAGAGATGGAGAGATGAGAGGCAGTGAACAGGAGCAGAAGGAAGAGGAGGAGGAGGAGGAGGAGGAGGAGCAGGGGTAAGTTCCTCAACTGGAAAGCATCTACGAGTCTAAAGCCTTGCATCTTTTCTAAGAAACAGGGAGCAGGGGAAGCTGCAGACCTGAACACCAGACAAATAAAGGAACACATCATCAAAAAGCACATTATGCAAAAGACACATGCTTGCAGACAAAGACTTAACACACACTCCTGGATAAGTACACACAGTGATGTGAGAGGAAGGAGAGGAGAGGAAGCAAATCCCTAGAGAGGGTGAAAGAAAGATCATTCAAAGGAGTGAGTGAAGCTTAGCCTGAAGACAGAACATTCAAATGGATATGAGACGGTAACAGGGTCAGTGGGGACTATCAGGGGAAGGTATGTTCAAACTAAGAGTGGTTAACAAGGAGTTTAATCAATTAAAATAAAGTGGGATAGTGTATAACAGAAAAATAGAGATATGGAGAAAGTGCTCTGCTGCTCTTCAAAGTGTCTTTGTTTGTCATCCTTCTCTGTCGTTTCACAGAACATGGAGTTATATTTGGAGATGTGACCACGTCAGACCTAGACATTTACAACTGGGGCAGGGCTGCTTTAAATGTGATTCATTTGGACAGCTTTGCTTGCACTGGAAATGCTCCCATTAAGTCTGCATCTTTCTCTGCTAAAGGTAAGCAGCTGGCTCAGAGACGACCTGAGGAGTGTTGGGTTGTGTTCTCGTCTTACACACATCACAAGTTTACAAGTCTGACACATAATCGTGGGATAAATGGGCCAGGTACATAAGCCAGGAGCTGATGAGAAGATGTGTTTTTGAATATGCCATAGAGGAGGTCCTGATTAGCAGCTAAATCCAGATCTGCCAAATCGTACAACTAATATCACAGAAATCTCTGAAAACAGTTTTTGAGATATCTGCGTGTGGCTGGTTTTGTGTTTTTTGGCCACTAATAAGAAGCAGAAGAATGACAAATTAGATAATTAGCAAACAGAAAACAATTTCCTCATTTGCATCTTTAATTTTGTGTCGAGTTTCTACTCCATGCTATAAATTATTTCAATATTTATTCTCTTTAAATCTGTTTTTGGACTCCCCTTGCACCTTTAGAAATATATTATCTCTGTCTGTGTTTCAGTTACAAAGTGTTCCTGATACAAACCTCAGGGGACAAAGAGTAACGATATGCTAGGCTGTACCTCGGCACAGTGGAGCTTAATGCAAATATCAGAATGATAACATGTTCGTATTGACAATGTTTTTACTCTGATATAATGTTTCCTAGGTGCAGGGAGAGCAGAGAGAAGATGATCTGCCCGCACACCTTGTATATTTCCTGGTGTCGTATTTGAAAGATGATTGTGGTAGATGTATTTCACCTTTGGGGAATTTTGAATGTTTGAGCACACCTGCCACCAGAGTGCCTTTCAGCCTATTGGGGGTTTAATTTATACATATAGGTGTGGCCCCCTTTGTTCAAAAATGATCACCTGAAGAAGATCTATGGTCTAATGCATATCACTACATGATAAGATGCTAAACAGCACGAAACACAAACTAAATCAGAGGCTGAGGGGTTTAAAGGTCCCAGTGGTTGTGTTGCAAATGTTTTCTTCGCAACTGACATATTGGATCATGTCAAATCTTGACCTGATGGTGGCACTATGTCCTGAGGTTAACATGAGTGACTGTAGCAAATTATTTCCAAACTAGCAAATAAAAAGTCAAGACATCACACCCTGAACCAAATATGTCAAACCGAGCGTGATGCTCAATGAACTCTCTCCAAAGTCAGGAGCATTAATCCTGTGAGACATCAATGTCTGTATAAAATGTAAAGGCATTTATCCAGACCGTCCCTAAGGTTTGGCCTGTAGTGTAGTAAAATGTATGGATCTAAGTGATGTCCACATTCTGCCCACTGTCATAAAACATGCGTCTGGTTTAGGAGAACTTTCTGCACTCTCCCTTTGAGCTGGATGGTTTATACGTTCACTACATGAACCACTGATGGCAGAGTGGTGCTTGGCAGTCTGTGGAAACACAAGACTTTTACCCCGAAGGTTTGTAATGAGTATTTTGACTCCAGAAGTCGTACGGTAGGCTATGAATTTATTTAGCTGCTAGAAGTTCCATCCATTATTTGCTTCTGGGCAGGACTTTCTGCAAACATCTGTCTGCTGCAGCAAAACAGGGTTTATTAGATCCCTGAGTGGGCTGTAAAACCAAAACTATCAACAGATGTAATTTTCATTCCCTTTTTTTCTTACTCAGATGACTTTGAGTATATGTCACATGTTGTGGTATGTTTTAGCCCTCTGATATGTGGTCGTTTGTCATTGTCACAAAGCCCCGTAGTAGATGACAAAATGTACAACAAACACTCACATACACAATACAATCACAGAGTTTCACAGATAAACAGAAAGAACAATACAACAGCAGGACAGATGTTACCAACTTTGACACATTGACAAAAGCCTGAAGATGTTTGACAGGTGGAAGAAGGGAACCAGCAGTGAGGAGAAAACAGGAGGGGAGAGTCATTCTACCTTATAGGCCATTCGAGGGGGACATTTCTTTCCCAAACCTAGCGGAGGGGACATGTCACGAAGCATCTCGTACATGTCGCGGTAATTCATGCGGCCGCTTCCCAGGGAAAAGATGGTAGGAGGCCATGAAGAAGGAATGAAGATTTCCCAGATGGAGGAGGTTTGGTGGTAAAGGGATGTGGGAAGTTACATCAAAACGGAAAGTGGTCAAATCCCAAAAAAAGAGAGAATGGGAGGGGGGAAAAGGGAGTAAAACACAGAAATCCTAGTTAATAAGATTTCCAGGATATCATGATCTGGAATGCCATCCTTGTTGGATTAAAGGATCCAGGGATGGATCCCAGGGGAGGAAACAGGGGGAGGGGGCTCCAGAGGATTCCCTGTGCAGAGATGCTGGATGGAGGGATCCTGGTGGAAAATAGGCATTTGGGAATGAGAGAGCATTTTATGTTTCAGGCTTTCTCCATTGAAAATCTTTCTTTTGAGAAAACGATATTCATCCCCAGTTGGCTCGGAAAGAGGCTCTGAAAAGTTTGTAACTTGACTGTAACTTAACTTATATTCAAAATGTGTTGTAAATCAAAAAAATCCACCAAGTTTAATATTTCTATCAAAATTATGATATGGGGGCGACAAATATCCTAGCTGTCATCACATCTATTTTATTCTCCTTCAAAACATTTTATTGTGTTTTGATTAGTTTTATTGTGTTTTTTATTAGTTGCATTTTGGTTCTATAATCTTTTACTGTGTTTTTTATTGCTCATTGTTTCTTAATGTCTTTTAGTGCTTTTCATTTCCCATTTAGCATTTTGAATTGCCTCTCCATTTGAAATGCATGCTTTCTCTAAGGAGCAGCTACAAACCTCTCAGAGGCACTTTCGGGGCAGTCAAGAGAGAGATTTACAGGTGAGTATTCCTTTAAGATGCCCTCTTGTTTCTGCATGCTAAGAGACATTAGCAGTAACCAAAGTGGAAACAAAGCACACAATGCTCTGCGTACTACCCAGTCCATGAATAGAAGCAGGAGAATATCTAAGACATGGCATCTGATGCCTTTTGTTTGAGCCTCACTTGTGGCATTGTTTCCTGCACTCGCCATGGTTACCTGCCAGCTGGTTAGTAGAGGATCGATGTGTGTTTGTATGCATGTGTGGTCAGGTCATTGTCTACCACCACAGGGAATGAAAACAAGACATTTTATAGTCCAAAACCATCACGGTCCCCTTTGGAAACAAAAAGGACTGTGTGGGAGTGCAAACCTTATAAGCCACCCTGTTAGGGCACTTCTTCCCCAGGCCCAGGGGGGGCGAGATAAAACGCAACAATTTGTACATATCCTGATAGCAAATCCTCCCGCTGAAAAAGACAAGACATGTTCAACAGGTTAGGTCACAGATCCTTTCAAAACATCTACAATCTATTCTTAATCTGATATCAGTTAGCTGGAAATGAACATATAGGTAGAAATATTCAAAAAGTACCACTACACAATCCTTTTACCATTGAGTTGCATGCAGAGGTTAAAACAATGTTTGAAAGCCCTCTTCAAACCTTGAGAATACAATACATGAATATTAAATCATGTACCTCCGATTGCTTTACAGTAGTTGATCTCACAGACTGAATTTAATATTTACTCCACTTAGTGAGTAACAAAAGCAAACAAGACCATTAACAACAAGATTGGCTCGTTCTATAAAGTTATTTTTAAAGCCAGACCTGCTGTGTCAGGGTACATGCAGGTGTCAGAGCAGGCAATTAACAGCATTCTGCAGACACAGCCTTTTTTTTTTTTTTACATCTTTAATTGCGAAAAAAAATTGCTATGAGTGATTTGGCTGTTTAAAGGGGACATATTATCCCCCTTTTCCACCTTTTCAAACAGTCCCCTGTGGTCTAAATGAAACATCTGTGCTGTGCTTTGGTCAAAATATCACATGAATCAAGCACCAGAGGAGGTTTGTGACCCTGTATAAACCAGCTCTCTCAGAGCGCTCCGTTTTGGTGTGTGTGTCTCTTTAAATGCAATGAGCCCCCCCTGAGTTTTCCCAGTAGACATTACTCCTCTGTAGTGAGAATAAAATGGCAGACCTGTGCAAAAGTTTTGCTCTAGGCTGGGGATGGAGTCCATGGGTGGAGAAACCAGGGGAAAGGAGGGTATTTTTTTTTTACCAGAATCCAACTTGTGATGTCACAAACTGTGAAAATTTGAAACGGAGCATTTTTCTCTGTGTGGTAAGACTTAAGCAGACCACAAACAAAGGACTGGATGGATTTATTTCACATTTTGTGGGTCGATAGACACTCAGGTTACCCAAATAAATGTTCAAAAACACTGTAAAAGTGGATTTTCATAATATGTCCCCTTTAAAAAAAGCAGGATGATATTTTGGCTTCTTGTAAAGCGTCTTGAGATAACACTTGTTATGAATTGGCGCTATACAAATAAAGATTGATTGATTGATTGATTGATTTATAACACCATTCACACATGTCCAGAACAAGTCAGTACCACTTGGCTACAGGGATGCCTAAATTTGTCACTGGCGAAATTTCCCCCCAGGAACTTTAAGTAGGTAGTGTTAAATATCTTGAAATAAATAACTAAAATGTATAGATTTAAACTGTGTTATGTGAAATGTTCTTTTAAACGCCAAATACTTGGAAAAAACAGCAACATGGAGTGATCCTGTGTTACTGTAAAGTCAAAGGAGATCTATGATGCTGATCCAAAAATAAATACATACACATAATGTTACCCTGTTGGATGTCCATACTAAACCTCAGCAACGTTTTTTTAAACACAAGATACACAGTTGTTGTCGTAATCACTGAACGTGGTTTCCTGCCGCTCTGAACGAGACGTGACGAGAACTTCACGAGACATTAGAACAAAGCATGGAGCAAAGTTGTAGGACATGCCCACCCCGGCAGCTCTTTCAAGGACTTGCCCACTTGGAAGCTCACTCAAATTTCCCTGCGACTGCAAAGAGAGCTGGCCAATTGGAGGAAAGTGGACACACTTGCTAAATATATACTTGCTGCAACCTGAAATAAAAAAGAATTAAAGCAGACTAAAATATGCTCTATATGTCTGAAGGCACTTCCCTGGAGCGTTTAATTTAAATTCACGGAAATAAATAATGATTCCTCCCCGGTAATGTCTGTCAGGAGCTAGAAATTTCATATTTCTCATCGTGCACCTTTCCTGGAGTCCTGACTCACTGACAGGCTCCTGCAAAGCCTTCTTTCAAACTTAATGAGGCTTGCATAATCGGAGACAGATTACGCCTCACTCTGGCTCTCTCAGAATTTGTATTGTGATTTAGTTCAGTTAAACCGTGTCGTTTTAAGGAGCAGATCGGGCGCTGTCATAGACTTTTATCCCCAAATCGACATATACCAAAGGTTTCTCTTCATGGACCGCCAAGTGGAACGTTGGATTTACATGCATCAGTCCGACCGAGAGGGGGCTCGACCGCAGCATAAGCCAACTGTGAGCTCCGGTTTAATGTCATTCACTCAAATTCACCGCTAAGATGGGCTTTTCCGTCGCACAGTCATCCAGCTGGAGCTCAGAAACCATTGGTGTTTCCTGTGTCCCAATCCACCTCTCTATGAAAAACCAATCCCTTCCTCATTGACATGGAAGCTGGATAACCTATGGGAGTCTATGCTGTAGCTGCTGCACAGTTCAAAGAACAGCAGGAACACTTACCAGGCAGCAGGGTCATATTCTCCCCACACGCGGATGAATTCATCGAGGTGATGAGGCCCCAGGATGGAGGCATCTCTGGTCAGATACTCAAAGTTGTCCATGATGACAGCAACAAAGAGGTTCAACATCTAGTGAATGAAAACAAAGGTTAGTAGATTAAATCATCATGGAGTAATAATATCTGTTCAATAGAACAACAACAAAAATATAAAAAAGAAATGCTCCAAAAAATATCCTTTCTTTTGACTTTAAGTCAATTTCCTGTGTAACAGCTTTGGCAAAGCTGTTTTTTTTGTTGTTTGCAACAATTGAGGTGCATGTATTTGGATTACTGCATTAAATAAATAGTATAAAAATAGAGGCAAGACTTTGAAGACAACATTAACCGTTTCCCCTCTACTTGAAGGATTCAGTCACATGAACAGCAGCCCTTTGACCCTTTCTTTCCATTCATTCTCACTGTAAGAGTCAGAATCATCGAAGCAGTGCCTTGTGTCACTATCAACTGCAAACAGAGTAGTGTCTCCCTAAACCAGACTGGAGAAAATGGAGAACTGTGAGCCTAAGTCAATTTCAATTAGGCGAGACCAGCAGGTGAATCTGTGAAGGAAGATAAGACTCTGTAGTCAGGGACTGCAGAGCAAAATAACATTGAAAGGCGTGCAGAGCAGATAGCATCACAATTACAAATTTGAGGGTTATTTATAAATTTAGTTTTTTCGCATTATGTCATATTCCTGTATTTCTTCTGGATCTTTCTATTTTAATTGTATTTAATATTTCCATATCTAATCTTCTCTGTGATTTTTAATGGTTTGTTTGAGTGATTTTGAAATGTTCTATTTTAATGTTTCTTTTCTTTCCTTTGTCATGATGCTTTTGATGTCTTGTGTGAAGCACTTTGAAGTGCCTTCTTGCTGAAATGTGCGATAGAAAGAAACTTGACTTGAACAGAAAAATTGACGACCTTTTGATTCTTGAAGGCTTAAAATACGGGCATCATGTACTGTATAAAACTGTAATGAACTTCAAGAAAGTACAAGCGAGTAGGTGCTGGGCTAAATGCAGACCTATGAGACTTTGGTAAAATGTGTGTCAGTGAGAACAAAGTATGAGACGAGATGGAAGAAAATCTCTGTTTTCATGGTACTGACCAGGAAGGAGCAGAGGAAGATGAAGGAGACAAAGTAGAAGTAGGCAAAGTCACTACCACACTCTTTCCCCACAGTTCCTGAGAGTGAATCACACCGTCGGTTACTCAGACATGCTAACATGATCTCATGCCACGCCTCTCCTGTTGCACTCCTGAAACACACAAATCACAAGAATGGTACAGACACACATGAACATAAACTGACTGTTAACACTGCTCAACATAATCAGAAACAAGGCTTAGTGTCATCAGTAGGTATTTGATTGTTTTTTGAGAACTTCCTTTTCTGAGTATTTTAGGTAGGATTACCTGAAGAGAAGGGTCAAGGCCTGGAAAAAGGTCTGGAAGTTGTTGTGGTGATGAATTGCTGTGTCCTCATTCAGCTCAATGTTTCCAAACACCTGAGGTGGGAGGAGAGCAGCTGGTGTTTATCACATGCCAAAACGCAAATTAAAAGCTCTGCTCTACTCTATTGTTATAATGGACTTGTGGTACAGAGACAACAACATAGTTCTGAGAAACCCTCAATTACACAGTTTAACACGGGCTGTAGCTCAGTCTGTAAGAACGTGGGCTGGGAACCGTAGGGTCGCCGATTCAAGTCCCGGTGCGGACCAAATCTGGAATTTGGTCTGGTAGCTGGAGAGGTGCCAGTTCACTTCCTGAGCACTGATAAGGAGCCCTTGAGCAAGGCACTGAACCCCCCCACCAGCTCAGGAGTGCTCGCTGTGGGCAGCCCCCTCACTCTGACATCTCTCCAATAGTGCATGTCCATATAATCCTGTTTGTGCATGTGTGTGTATTTCAGCCTATGTGTGTGTAACATGTTCAACAACAGAGTGTTAAAATTGAATTTCCCCTCACAGGACTAATAAAGTACATCTTCTTATATACCAGTGTCTATTAAAGCCCTGATGCTATGTTTTCTAAATCAGCTTTTATACTCTTAGCATATTTTCTCTTTACTAAGCCAGAAACCTTTGTTCACAAGAAATAGTTCCATATTTTTCGAGGGACGTTGTATATCACAATCAGTTATATTATCCGCCCAGATTTATCCTGCAACAGTTATTTCACTTTCTGTTGGTGTCAGTGTATGACTGTCTGATATGCAGCTATGTAATGACTTTCATTGATATACACCATGGTGAAGAAAAGATACTCGAGTCAAAGAGAAGAAGAGCCATCAGATGATTTTACCTGCAGAGCAACCTCTTCACTGTGACATCATGTTGCTTTTGTTGTTGTTATTTTCACAGTTATAAAGGAAGACAACATGATATCAACTTGCACTGCTTATCCTACAAATCCATTTGCCTTTGGTTGTGTGACAAAACTATTGTGATAACAGTGTAGTAGTTTCCAACACTAACAAGTGTAAAAAAACTACTTAAAAAAAAAGTAAAAGTACTGTCAACCCAGCACAATCATTAGTTCATTTAGTGTTTTTTAAGTCATGTTCAGGGGTACCATGAGAGTGTACAGCAGGAACTTTGGGTTAACCATCCACACTTTGGGGGGGGGGGGGGTATCTATCACTGACTGAAGTCAACATGGACATGTGACAACTCACCTGCATTCCAATGATGGCATAAATGAAGAACAGCATTGCAATGAGCAGGCAGACGTAAGGCAAAGCCTGAAAACAGAAACATGAACAAAAACAGATCATGTTAGAGCAGGTTTCTGCACATGTACTTCTCTCTGTATTACACAAACACTTACATATACCCTAACAAATCCCATTCTCCACACAAGGCTGGCTCCCTTGTAAGATTTTACAGTCTTATTTAAGAACTCCAGAAGCCAACCTGACCTGCAGGATCGATTCTTTTAACCAGCTATTTATATCACTGAGGGGAGGTGGAGAACATATGTTGTAATTAAATAGCCACCTTTTAACACTCTGCAGATAATGTCCATTTCCATTGGACTTAAAAGCTCTCACCACTGACATTAAACCAGCCATAAATTCCCTCGACTGCAGCGCAGCGCTCCGCATTTAACTCAACTCGTCCTGGGGGATTTAGAGAGCAAAGCAGCATTGTGTGAAAATCTGAACTGCTGTCTGCAGAGAGCTGCTATGTTTAGTTTAAACAGAAGAAGTCTGCAGTGGGACTCTGCCGGCTTTTGGGTCTTTTATTCCACAGTTTGACTTTTAATCAAACTATAAATCCACCATTTTGTAATATTCAGCGCTTAATCTCTATTGAAATGATCAACACCTGCACTTCTGAAAAAAAGAAAATCTTTCATTTCTGCAAAACACTTTTTGTTTGTTGTCAGTGTTATTTAAGTGTCCTGGGGGATATCTGGGCCGCTGTGTGTCCAAACTCACCTTGAAGGACTGAACAAAGGTCCACAGCAGGATGCGGATGGTGTAGCCCTGCCGCAGCAGCTTGATGAGCCGAGCAGCTCGGAAAAGCCTCAAGAAACTCAGGTTGATCATCTTGTCCTGGGAGAGAAAACAGACATTCTGTGAGACATTTGAATAAAACAGAAACAATAGGATTGTTGAAAAAAATAGCTGACACAATCTTAAAGGCTTACAATACGACTCTACAGAGCAGATTTTCAGATAAAACCAAAAGCTCTCTTCCAAGCCCCCAGAACTGAAAGGTCTGGAATATTAGCATTAAAGTCTGCGTTTTCTTTCTCCTTTAAAGATTCCATTGAAGTAAAAGTGATAGAGACTTGCAGTTTATCATTTAAATATAGGAATATATACATATATAGCTATTCATGTTGTTGCACTCGTCTTAGTATAAGGCTTTGTTGCAATTCAAAGACCCTCCATTGGCTCTTCATACAACTAAATTACACTTAGGAAAATGTTTCTTTGCAGCGTAAAATTCAACCATAGCTCTTGTGCAACTAAAATAGCACATAATGATTGTGTCACAGTTTAATAGGTATTACATCATATCACATAGAAGATTCAGTAGGTGGACTTTGGGAGAAAAAAAGACACTGACGGGGGGATTGACATAATCATCAGCAGACAAGAAAAGCCACTTACCGTCTAGAGGTGTCACATGTGACAGAAGCAGCAGAGTGAGGGCACAGGCGCCAGCAGAGACACAGCAGAAGACGGAAAGAGAAAAGAAAACAACAGGGAAGGAAAGCCAGAGAGACAAGAGAAAGTAAAAGAAAGCTAATGATCGCAGGAAAAGAAAGTCACACAAATAGAGAGACTTGACTTTGCAACACAGAAAGCGACAATAATGAGCCTCAGCCATCAACACAGTCACATCCTTTTGTCCTTTTCTCAGCTCTGTTCATTTGACAGAGAAAGCTAAACGCTACTAACTTTAAATGAAGTCTGGCTCCACTTGTAACCTTGTGGCTTCCTTTGTTTTGTGCAGTTGTTTTCACTCAGCTTGTTTGCTAAGATTTTGAGTGGACATCAGAGGTCTGTGAGAGAGCAGCATTGCACGACATCTACAATTAGGTGTTCAAAGACTTCCTCCTTAAATCCGATGAACTAGCATTGAACATTTTCTGACTTTAGGTAGATTACACAACAAAAACGATTAAATGATAACAAGTAATAGTTTCTATCAAACCTATACAGTAGTAAATTATATTACTATATACTGTTAATCAAAAGCAGCCGAAATTAAGCTTTAAATTCATTTCAATGATCAGTCTTGAATAAGACATAAAGTCCCCATGAAATGAAAAGCAGTTCTGTGGTAACTGCATTGATCTGTCAAAACTATTTCAATAAAGCCTTATCCGAGTCTTTTACCATTATACAGACCGTATTTTCTCTTCCCGTAAAATGTTTCAAACGTCTGATGTCTCATCCTGCACTAAGGGGCGTTTACTAATTTCGACCAATTAAAAAGCTTTGTCGAAGCTAACAATCCAATCAAATTCATCCCAGTGGAATGTCCCACTTCTGTCTTGTGATTGGTTCTATCCCATTGTAGGTGGGAATACGTCACATCATAACAGTTGATACTTTCGGAGTTCCGTTTCATGTGGATTTTAAGAAAATTGGCGCACTGAGTTAGGGTGCAACTATTATAGCAGTCGATGCACTAAAGCCTGATATTCATGTAGTGACACATTACATACAGTCATGATGGTATGGCTCTTACCTTAACCTCTGTGACCACGATGTCTGTGATGCTTCCAAGTACAGTCACAAAGTCAAAAACATTCCAGGCGGCTTTCAGGTAGTTCTAAAAGACACAGACCATTGCAGAGTTTTTGTTTTGCTGTGGCTTTCTGTGTATGTGTGTTCTTGACTTGACTCTTCATTGGTAAAGTATTTGCAGAGCATTTGATGCAGTTGTTTCAGCTTTTGCAGCACGTTTCCCAGCGTTTTGTACATGTTTTTGAATATGCATTTTTCTGATTCCCACACGTTTCTCTGAAGGCAAATCGCTTCAACCACAGCAGGTCAGTTGCCCGGGTCGGACACCGTGCTACCCACTTAACAATTCATCTGTAGTCCAAACCCACAGCTTTTTATCCTTCTTACAGCTATTGTATATATAAAAAAACGTAATACGATTTATAATACCTATTGTGATAGAGTCAGTCATTTAGTCAGTATAGTGCAAATCAAATTAATATCTTTGTAAAAAAAACAAGTTAATAGAACTTATACAGGAACTAATTTGTGCAAACATTTCTGCAAATTTCAATTGTGCATTTGGTTTGATTTCAAGACATTTGATAAGTTAAACTGCAGGTGGATACAAGAAACATTCCCATAGTTTGTCGACAAAACGCTTAGAAAAAGAAAAAGAGACAACCGAAACACAACCTCTGGCACATGAATCTATATGTGCATAAACACTGCAGATGCACAAATGCTGACACAATCCCGCGCATAAACTAAATGCTGAGCTGCTGTGTACAGTCTGGATCTCTCCTCAGCCTGGTCAATCATCCAGCTCCTGAGGCCCTACAGCTGCAGACTGAAGAGATGCAGCAGCCGAGTGTTTATACCAGCAGATGCGAGCCCATCCGTCTGGCCTTAACAGCTAAACAGGTGGAGGCAAGTGGTGTGTGAGAAAAGCCATTTAATAAATGGGCCTGGTAAATGGAACGAAGCCAGAGATGAAATGCCTCGCTGCAGGCCAGACGGCACGGCACCATGTTGGGGGAGATTTATTCCTCCTGAGCACTCTTCCATTCTTCCCTTCTTTTTGTTAATTGTCTCCCATCCTTGGGCTTCAATTTTAGACTTTAACTCTTTTTCTTGACTGCTTTGTGACGTGCCATACATCCTCTGGTGCGCACTTTTATGTGCCTTTACACAAATTAAATCACTAGACATCCTTCTACATTTCTCTAAATCTGACCATGTATTGGCTTCTTGGTTAGAAACACCCTGTAAGTCTGTAAATCCTGACACTTGTTTAACATTTACAAGCAAATCATTTAATGTATTGAGAACTACAAGCACACTGAGAGCAGTGTGATGAGGAAGCCGCTGTCAGTCTGATTTTTCTGTCTGATCTGCATATCAAAGGAAAGATTTCCCCTCATTTGTGTAAACAGAAACAATGCAACAGTGAATAATTGTCTGGTGTTTGCAGAGTACAGAGCAGCATATGGTCTTCACAGCTCACCAGTGGACCGAAGGCAATAATTTTGAGGATGCACTCCAGTGTGAAGAGGGCTGTGAAGAGGATGTTCAAGTATTTCAGCATGGACTCGTACAGGTCTGGAGCTCCGTAAAACTGAAGACAGAAGGCAAGACAAACACTGAATATATAAGGTGAAAGATATGCCAAATAAACACAATATGTATGAAATAGCTGCGTTCTTTACCCCATTTATTGCACATTTAGCCTCTTCCATCACGAGTAGATCTGATAGCATACTGAACACTGAGTGTGTAAATGCAGCTAAAAAGCGTGGCAGACAGGTTATATTTGATTGCTCGTATGCACTCTAGTACGATGGTTAAAAGGTGAACAGGCTTTTGTAAATCCCAGTTATACATATACAGTATTTTATCCTCTCCACTGTTGATAGGAACTGTGAGTTCCCACAGTGAAAATGAGAGCTGATTAAGAACAAAATGATCTGTCCCTGTATGTGTTCATGTAACACCTCTTATTGCAATAACATTGTACTACAACTTCTGGCCACCTTAGGCAGCACTGAACAGCACTCGAGTACACACAGGATTCAGCAACCTTTTCATGGAAGTATTATATTAAATGGAAGTCTAGCCATGTCACTCTTGGTAATTAATAGTTTAAGTGTTTCATTACACTCTGACATTAAGTCTGAAACATAGACTGTATAAATAATGGACATAGCCTTTAGTTCGGCATACTGGCTGCTGCGATACTCTGGAGCCAGGAGTGATCATATTAGGACTAGAGGTTGGTGATGGAGAATTATCAAAGCTACACAATCCCCTCTCCTGGCTAATTCATTAGCTGGCCAATGACCTATAATAATCACAGTTTTCTGACCAGTGTTTATTAATCACATAAAAGACGTTAAGAGAGCTCGTGGAACATAGCGAACTTACCACCCGCTCGCCCAAATCTCAGAGAGGAATGAGTAACTTAAAATAACCCGTCTTCTCGTCACTACTGTCTCTCTATGAGAAACAGCCAACAACAATCCTGACTCCTATGCACTGTCTGACAGATAAATAACTGTATGATGAACACAGAATGAGCTAAACAAGCCAGGTATGGTGAACACAGTAAACCTGAGAAAACATACATATGTTAGGACAGTCAGTGCCGTTTAACCAAGGCTTGGCTTAAATTATGTTGTGTTCTTCATTAAATATGTACAAAAGCTTTTCAAACTGTCTCTTGAAATACTTTTCATATATAGTGGTCACAATCTGACAAGTATAGTAACATTAGAAATATTGAATTATGTAAATGAAACCACAAAGAGCAGGCAGAGAGCGCTCTTCTCTGGCACCAGCCGGCATTATTACACAAACAGGCAGTTTAATTCCTCAGAGATTTTCTCTTTAGGCACATGAATACAGGAACACGAGCACTCTGCTCTGATAGCAGAAAGCACTGTTTGGTGACACAGGGGTGTGCTGGTGGTGGTGATTCACTTTTAATTGCCAATCATGTCTCAAGGCTAGACCAGTGTTGTCTCTGGAATTGTATCTCTGCCTTGAGAACTACATTATTTAATGGTACAGATTCATGGGAGAAGCTTCTGAAACTGGCTTTAATCTTTAAGCAGTTTGCTGTTAGTGAGAACTGCAGAAGTATCACTGGGCAAAAACGTTTTGTTTTTTTCTTGCTGAGAGGTAAGTGAGAGGATATGGCACTTTGCCTCATTAGCAGGAAGAATCACTGACCTTCATCATGAGCACGACTGTGTTGAGGGCGATTAGAGTCATAATGGCGTACTCAAAGGGAGGCGACACCACAAACTTCCACATCTTGTACTGGAAGGACTGCTTGTTCTCTGGCATGTATCTCGTTAGCGGCTTAGCGTTGATGGCAAAGTCAATACAAGCCCTCTGTGAGACGAAAAAAAGACAAAACAAAAACAGACATTGCATGAATCCTCTCTGTTACAACTTCACACCTTTCATCATAAAGGGGAGAAAAGTGCTGGAAAAACTAATTTGAAAAAATTAAAGACAGCTGGCTCGCCACTAGAGAATTTTTCTAAGCCTTTCTTAATATTAAAAGATGAGACTACAAATTGGAGCTCTCTGATATCTAGCCAATACTTCACAAAAACTGCATGATTTTAACTAAGTCTCTATGAAGTGGAGATGAAGAGAGTTGTGAAAAACACCCCCCCTCGTCTTCTTTTTGAGAACTTTGTTCTGTCATGTTGGATCTAATTTGTCTTGCAGTGATGTTTAGAAGTGGATCAGCATGTGCTATGCTTACTTAATGAATTAAACATTTGTGATAAAAGAGACAAACACTTTCAGGAACTAGTGTGCCTGCAGAAATAATCAGTATGTGTTATTGTATCATGAAGGGGAGGGGGTCATTATTGTCCAGGAGAAAATAACAAGAAATTGCATCATTTTCACCACTCTCAAACCTCATTTTTCTCCAGGCTGCACTCCGACATGGCCTTGTCTCCCTGTTCCTGGAAGGTGATGATGATCAAAGCCACAAAAATGTTGACAAAGAAGAAGGGGAACACCACGAAGTAGACCACATAGAAGATGGAGGTCTCCATGCGGAAGCCTGGGTTGGGGCCCTGGTCCTCGTAGGTGGCATCCACAGAGTGCTTCAGGACCCTTTTTGGAAGAAAAGAAGGCTTTGTCATACTACTGTATTTCAACAAATCCCCAAACATATTTCTCAAATGGTCGAGTTTGGATGTCCCTTCACCTAACTTTCTGAGTATACATTCGACATCTTTTGAACCATCAATTGTTGGCACTTTTGTTTAAAATAACAGCTGAAACAATAACTTCATTATAAACATAATAATCATTTTTCCTTCCCTGAGATGACTTCTATCTGAAGAGAACTATCAAATCACCGCACCTCTAACTTTACCCAAAGTAACTCCCCAAAATAACTTAAATAAATCTTGGAAGTATAAAAGCAACATTTATGAAATATCAATAAAATCATCCGTCTTAAATCATCCTGGAAACCTGTTCCAAAATATTACTTTATCCTGCCTGTTGATGTTTCTTTCAATCCTCACACTCGACATCTCTGAATAAATAAATGAATGAGTCACGATCAGGAGCCTTGTGAGCCCTAAACAGAGGATGAAAACGTGTGGCTCTCAGTGTTTGTCCTTACAGACTCAGGTTACGACAGGTGTCTCCATTGAGTTGATGAGTGCTCATGAGTCTCCTGCTGTGAAATCAGTAATGGTCGACAGCTCTCACACAACCGTTAAGTACAGATTTGTTTATAACTTGTTGCCATGTGCAAAGCACTTTATGGCTATGGAAAGGTGCACAACAAAAGTGAAAGTAAGGCGGGGGTGCCCTTGTCCTTTATTAGATGGGAAAGCTGAAGAGAGACAGGAAACGTTGGTTGTTGGTAGGTAACCCACGGATGCTGCGACAAGGACAGGAAGGACGTGGGAAAGCCACGGGTCGGATTCAAACCTGGGACACCCGCTTATAGGACTATATCCTCCGTACATGGGACACATCTACTGGTGCCCCTTAGCTGTGTATTTATATAAAAGGTCCTTTGTTAAAATACCTATTTTTACACCAGAAATAAACACGTAAAGCCCGGTTAACAAACAGTATATTATCATTAGCCAATTTCTTCATTGGTACACTTTACTGTGGTAAATTTTTAATGACTCCCCTGTTTCGATTTGATTAAGAATAACAGTTATAAATACATTTGAATAATTAGGGGCATGGATGAGGTGCCGGACAGTTTGTATGTTTTATAGTTAAAGGCCTTCCTCAGTTCCATCTCTGCCTGTTTCTAGACTGATGGAAAGTTAGATGGAGATACCATTTCCAATATGGCGACCACTTAACGTCTCTTCAGAAACCAGTATGTGACCTCACTGACACTACGTCTGTGTTTCATACAGTCTATGGGAATGAAACCCAGGTCTACAGACATTGTGCTGTAGGGTCAATGCACAGTCACATGACCAACTTTGTAATCATACAGTCCAACTGAGTTGCCTAATAGGATGGGGGAAAAAAATGCTGCATGCAAGACATAAACTTGGAAATCTAAACACTCTCTGCCATCCATCACTGGACCTCGGCCTCGGTTTGTTGATAGCCAGAGGCAGGCTTGAAAACAGAGTATGATTAGAAGGACTCCATAATCATAAATCCTCATTGAGTCTGAGAGGAGCTGGTATCAAGCGTGTCCAGTCACATCAGCTCCTCTCATCCCTCACAATCATTGAATTTTGTGCTTCTTTTTGTTGTATTTTTTATTTATGTTGAGTACTCTAGATTTAGTATCTAGTTTGTTGACTTTTTAACTTGCCTTAATTGCGGTGCGTGTGGCTAATGGCAGAAAAGGAAAAGAGTTGTAATATTGCTCATCAGGGTTATGGAGAGAGGAGAGTGGAAACCATAAGGTATCTCAAATCATAAACTGTCATTTGCATGTGAAATGCATTTGAGAGTATTCCCTCATTATTGTGCTGTCACTATCTGTTTAGGAGAGTGTGATTTTAGATGACCATGACAAGCTCAGTAAATTTTACAATTTGCTTTCATCTTCAGGTAAGAACGAGGAATGAAATGAGCAAACAGCCATCAGCTGTTCCTGACAGAGTTGATGATGATGATACTTTGCAGTGCTGCTTTAGCTCAGGCATAGAGCAGGACACTGAAGCCATCTATGCAATGAGCCTTGATTACATCTTTAGAGAATCCACAGTAATTAAGCCTGGGAGAAAATAAGCTGTGCTATGTTAGTGGCCTCAAGGTTTGCTAAATGTGTTTTAAGGACAATAATCATTAGGTCCATAATTTAACAATAAATCGACCAATGGCACACAACATGAACATTTGAATGTTGTCCAATGCAGCAGCTCTGCTATAAATCATTCTTTAACAAAGAGAGTCCAACAGAAAGAGGGCCAACTCTGCGTCTGTGGGTGAAGGAAACTGAAGGTTCACTCTTATTTTGGAACGAGCTTAATCTGCGTAGTGCTTCGACTCACAATGCTTAAATTTTCACTTATTAGCCGCTATGGCCGCATATTTCATATTTGCCGGTTTGAATCACATCCCACCACTGAATTGTATCCACTCCTAAACTCACCTGCCCGCTGTCATTGGCTGGGGAAAAAACAAACCAGCTCCCCACTGAGAAAGATCCAACCAAAACAACACAAATCCTCAAAATACAGGCAGAGGACAGGGTCTCTGCAGACAGTCACCACCACTCATGTATGGTGGCCCATAAGTGATGAGTGAGCAGCATTACTGTTGCATAATTCTATATTTAAACTTAAAGGAAAAAGCAACTGACTCCGCCTTTAAAGGGTCATTAAATGTGTGAAAAAGTGGCAAAAATGAAGTCATATGGAGGTTTTTCTGACTTACATCGGCCAGCCTTCTCCAGTGGAGACAGTGAAGAGCGTTAAGAAGGCCCAGAGAACATTGTCGTAGTGAAACTCGTATTTCTTCCACTCTCTGGGCTTAGCTGCCACGTCATCCTTGTCGTAGTCCAGAAACTGACCCCTAAGGGAGACAGGACGGGAGACAGAATCAAGTGAAACGACAATGTATGATGTAAAGTCTCAATCAGAAGTCTGAACTTATCTTTAATATAAGACATTGGAAGTATAGCTTCTTGACAAAGACATTGAGGCTGAAGAAGGCTCTGTTTTGGTGGTGTACCTGCAGTCTTTCTCCAGACCCTTGGACTCGTCGGTGCAGTAGAAGAATTTGCCCTTAAAGAGCTGCACAGCGATAACAGCGAAGATGAACATGAAGAGGATGTAGACGATGAGGATGTTCAGAACATTCTTCAGAGAGTTCACAACACAGTCGAACACCGCCTGGAAAATATCAACACACAAAATAGTCTGATTTAATTTGAACTTAAATCTTCCAAATTGGTACCAACCCTATTTTAAAACAGAAGAAAAAAGTTGATGGCTAGAGAAAATCAAGTACAAATCAGGTTGTGAATTTCATTAAAATGACCACTAATGCAGCAATTAATCTTTCCCATTTTTGCCCATTTTGAGCTTCCCATACAACAGACCTACATTGAACTGTGATGAACAAAACTACTGCAAAATGTTGTAATATATAAAGCCAGATTAGAATAAAGAATACGCATGCACTCTAAAAAAAGGTTGTTGACTTTGTGTCTTTCTTTTTCGACTTGAAGGTAAACTCCCGCACAATGTCTCACATGCAAACAAACATTTTATTGTTTTGCAAGTTAGACTGTGCAGGAGTTTACCTTTCTCCTACGCACCTGTCTTGTGAAATGGATGTGCAAAGGTTTTTTCTAATCTTTCTTTTTTGAAGAAAATCCATACAAGTTAAGAGTAGGGAATAAGGTTAAATCCTTATTGATTTGTAATAATGGAAACTAAAATCCAAGCTTTAATTCTAACTGCAGTTCAAAGGTTTTTTGAGGGGGTCTCGGTAGCCTTGTGGTTAGTGCACACGCCCCATGTACGGAGGCTGTAGTCCTCCAAGTGGACGTCCCAGGTTCGATTTCAGACCTGTGGCTCCTTTCCCACATGTCATTCCCCACTCTCTCTGTCCCTGATCTCAGACTCTATCCACTGTCCTGTCTCCACAATAAAGGCATACAAAGGTTTTCTGAGTACACAAAGTGCCACCCCTGTTAACATAGTTTAGATGATTGAAGAAAAAGCAATGAAGGAGGTAGTTGTCTCCAGACACAGGTTAACTGTCAACAAGGCAGCACACACTAGGAGTAATAAAAGGCTCTTCAGTTCAGTAGGAGTCCTTTTTCAAAGCATCTGACCTCTACATGTAGCAAACCCCAATTAGCCAGGCCTGTGTAATGTCTTCAGCAACTCAAAGCAGCATCACAAGAACATTTTATTTCAGGCAATATAACACCTCAAATCTGCCTTAAATTACACCCAAACTCAGCCCTGTTTGAAGCCAGATCCATCATGTCCTGCAAACAAGCACCAAACACACCTTTGCATAACCTCTGCCAATGTGTGTCCCTGCCTGTCACTTTCTCTCCAGTCGTTTTCTTCTGTCAGCCTGTGCGGTGATCTCTGTGAGATGAAGTGCCTTGTCGATCTATACTGACATGTTTGCCATCCATCCAATGAATATTCTGCTGCATGAGTGATCTCTATCGAGGCTTTTGTCTCCAGAGAAAGGACTGAGCAAATTTCTCTCTTCCTCTACCAGCCTGTCCGTCAAATGGCCCTGTCCAAGCGTCTCTCTCTGCCAGCTCTGATCCGTCTCAATCATATCACTTTAATTGCTCCAATCACTTTTTGTCAGTTCCATTACTTTTGGATGATCAGGTGGCTTCACGCATCAGAGAGAAGCTGTCATTTGTACATCAGAGGAAACTTTAAAGGGTCTTACCTTAAGAGAGGGTCACAATCAATCAATCAATTGATCAATCAATCAATTAAAACAGATTAAAAATGGACACACTTTAAACAGAACTTGAGGTTCTTTATCATAAAGCCAATATGTAGAATTTTGAAATTTCAAACTTTGACACCCTCCAGTGGTATCACAGGGACTCGGATTTCCTCATATTATTTAGACATACACATATTTAGGGGTACTGTTGTCAAAGTTTTAGCTATTAGCTCAATGATAAAGCTGCCCTGTTAGGACACACACTGATGCTGATGCTGAAGACTGGCATTTAAAAATGGTTTGACTACTCTTTAATATCCAGCCCTGAACCTTGAGAGGCCAATTCTGACAGAGTCAAACAACTGGGACTTCACGTGATGACATTTAAAAAATTCTTTCTAAGTAGATAACCTTCTGATACTGAGCTACTCCTGCCTCACACATGTACCCCTATCACCAGTTTCCGCCTTTCAACCATCTTTTTATTTTCCCTTTAGTGACAAATCTGAAACAGAGACCCAGATAAACACATTTTATGTAAAGAGGAAAATAATAAAGCAACTCAAACACCTGTCA
The DNA here is from genome assembly GCA_020745685.1 of Tautogolabrus adspersus. NCBI lineage: Eukaryota > Metazoa > Chordata > Actinopteri > Labriformes > Labridae > Tautogolabrus > Tautogolabrus adspersus. The sequence continues at coordinate 5,739,785 of CM036549.1, read as the reverse complement.
GAATAGGACAAAAATATTGAAGCTAAGATGGGTCATATTTGATTGAATGCTAATTGGGCAGCAAACCTCTACTCTAAAATAACTCACTAGTTTAAGATCACCCAAATACATCTTTGTGGCCATTGGATTACTGTACCTTTAGCTTGGGCAGTCGTTTAATGGTCTTAAGTGGCCGCAGGACTCGGAGGACCCTCAGGGACTTGATAGTGTTGATGTCCTTGCCTTTGGTCCCTCTGTGTAGATTGAGAATTCAGTTAGTCTTGTTAATGTAATGGAACCAGTAACAAAGCACTGATTCTAGTTCACCAGGTGAACTGCATACACAGGAATTCCTGTTTCAGTTAGTTAGGTACATGCATGAGAGTTCACTGTGTCATTTTACAGAAACAAAGAGCAAGTGAAGGAAATTCATTTATAACCTTGTTGTATTCACTTAATTACTCAAAACTAGAAATTACAAATGATGCTGATTCAAATTTTGAAGTTTTATACTTTGGTCTTCAGGTTGAAAACTTCTTACTGCACTAAAAGAACTTTGATTAGAGTGCATTGCATATCTTCTCTATGAGTCTTTCTCTCTCCTTCTCTTTTCTCTTTTCTTCTGTCCTTGTCTTTGTTTCTTAACAATTTCTGTACTTCTTTTCCTCTTTTTCTTCTTTTACTTTCTCTTATACCTTCTTCCTTTCACTCTGAAGATCCCTCTTTGTTTTCTTTTTTCTGCTTTCAGCACTTATTTCTATAGTCTTCCCTTTATATATGCTATTTCTCTCTTTTCTGCATGTTGTCCTTCAGCCTTACTTCTATCACTTTCATTTGATCCCTTCTTGCTTTTTTCTCCTTTATTTCTATTTTAGTTTTTAGTCCTTTTTTCCCCTCCAACGTTCTTTCTCTCCTTTTTTCTTTCCCTTATCTTTAGCTCAACATAGCACACAGTGGCTCTTAATATGGAGCCACACAAATGTGTATGTTGTTTCTGTAGAATAACAACCAAACATTTTATAATGTTTAGAGTAAAAGCACAAAGAACAGGCCCCCTTGCTGAGGAAGCAGCTTCTTTGCAGGAACCACTGCTGTCAATCACTAGACGCTGCAGGTTTTCTTAAGTGAACACAGTGGGAGTGGGTGTGGGGGTTTAAAAACTAGCTGTTATGCTAATAACATACAGCTGAGCCATCATTCACTCAGAGACTGACATTGGCCAAGGGCAGTGGGAGAGGGATTTTTAATTAATCAGTCACACATACACACAATGGGGCTGTCACTCGAAATAAGAAATGTTTCTCATTTGGATCTTCTTGACTTCAAAAAAATCAGAGAAGTAGAAAGCGAGTGTGCGTATGAATCTATGTGTGTGTGCAATCGTACCATGTGTAGAGGGAATGGAGAAGGACACAAGCTTTATAGTGGGAAAAGAGAGTCTAAAAGTCCTGTTAGTGGCCCCCAGAGTCCCCCTGCTTCTAACACCAGCATGAAGCAGATTACAAACCAGCCAATGTTTTCATCCCCGGGGAACAACTCCTACAGCGAAAAAGGAAGCTATTTACTCAAGCTAACATTTCTAAAAGCTATAAAAGCACCCAAAGGCCATCGAAGCAAGGTAATAGTTTCTATCCAATGTGTTTGAGTTCACTTATCTTCATGGAGGAACCAAGTATGTCTGCTTGACAGCATACAAACGGGGCTTCAGCTACATTTAAGGACCTTTGTTCTTTAACAGTTAGCAAACAGTCAGCTTGTAATGTAGCCCAGACGATTAAAACATTCAGAAAAAAAATCTAATTTCAACTGAATATAATGTTATTAGACTATTCAACTAAGACCTTTGCAATACCTCCAAAATATGAAACCCAGCTGTGCAAACTGTGCTGTTCTGTTTTGTATTGAGAAAATGGCAGAGGAGATACCTGCACTCTGATTCGCCTGGGCTAAAAAGCCACACAAATGTCCACAGGCTGAGATAAACACTAAAGTAGTCTCTTAAATTAAGACAAGAGGGGTCAAAACAACATTTTTTCAAATTTCCCTCCAGTACCGACCCATGCAAGAGTCAATTTTTAGGCTCAGTTTCACAGCACCCGAGGTATCCGTTTTGTATTGAACCACTTCTGCTCATCTGCTGGTTTAGTGTTGAACCTTTAAAAAACGAGTGAGTCTGAGTAACTGTACATTTTGTCTGTTTCTCCCCGAATGGCACCAAATAAGAGCGTCCTTTCTAGGATAATAAGGTACATATCAGCTCCATTCCAGGACCTGGTTTAAAAACATGGAGACCTGTTTTTATTGTGATATAATTCTGTTGCCCCTTAACAGCTGCTCCAATCTGGTCCCTCTGTGCCTTCTTTGTTTTAAATGTCCCCAAACACACAGACATGCACTCTCACATCTGATCCCGGTGTTAGTGCCGCAAAGGCTCTACTGTGTTTTCAAAACCTTGCTAGCCATTTGAGGGCATGCAGGGACTTAGGGACAGATGAAAACAAACTTTTCAAGCTGTAGCTGTTTGACCTGGTGAAAAAACATATCTGAGAAAAGAAGGATGTCATCTTTATGTGATTTTAAAGTTAGAGATGAGGACAGGAGGGCATGGTTCCATATATTGTAGGCTCAGTGGCCTTTCTTCATCTTGATATAAAACTCTATTCTACAAACACGGCATGCAGCTGTCATGCTCAGATGCCTCGGTTATCCTGGCATGCAATCTGCAAAGTCAATGCCAGCCCTTCTATTCAAGGACCTCCACACATTGAGACGGCATGAACAGACTCCCAATAGCTTTCAGAAGCACCGTGGGCAGGGAACATGTAATGTGTGTGTCTGGGTACGAGGTCGTGTGTTTAGATTAGCACTGATTGCAGGGCTGACAGGCAGATGAGATCATCCTAACAATACATCATGACTCTGGTTCTCTCGGCAGCTCCCTCCTGAGAGCGACGAGCATTTCCTGTTTAGGGATGCAAGACATGACGTCCAATCAGGAGCACTTTACCTCCCCATTTAAACAGGATGCACAAGGCTCCTTCGATCTAGTAGTTAGAGGTTTGAATTTCATTACATAATTTGGAAGAATGTTTGAATGCATGGAAACGTGCGGATTCAATATAACTTACAACTCTGGTTCCAAAAAAATGGGAACACATCAAATGTAAATAAAAACAGAATGTGAAGATTAAAAAAAAAATTAAGCTCCATATTTAATTGCACAAACAAAAAACATAATGAGGTTGAAATAGAGAAATGTCATCGTTTTTGGAAAATAAAATGCTTAACTTGAAGTTAATGCCAGCAACACGCTTCAAACGAGCAGCCCCATTTTTTAGGAAACAGAGTTTTTTGGTTCTCTGTCCTGTGATTTTATTTCAAATGCTGAAACTCTGGGATTAAATCTAACTTTACAGAATCTTACTTGCAGTACAAGCACTGTAGTTGACCTCATATGTGTTTTATTAAGTGTGTAAGAAGATCTAGTGCACCATCTGCAGCTTTTTTTTTCATTATGTGGAACATTTTTCTGAGCTGTCAACATTGTAAGAGTTGCTTTTTCACTGTTAAATGCACAGTAAGAGATTCAAAAATATCCATAGTTCAAACGCATGTAGACATCAAAAGTGATTTAAATTTCAAACAACATTAAAAATAATTTCCTTTTCATACATTGACTGCACATGGGCTGTAAGGAACACCCGCTTTTAAAGTCAAATAACCACTTAATGTGAGTTCAGATGGAAAGCTGTAATCCTTTATCGATTTCCCTTTAAATTTAGTGCGTAAAGAAGGAGAGATGTAGAAGAAGGGCGAGGAGGTGATTACATTGCAGACTAATCCCTGAGTGATTTGACCAATTAAAAACACTTTAGATAAGATTAAAAAAGATGAACATGAAGGTGAAGTAATCAACAAAGGACTGTTTAGCTTTGGTATAACCAAAGATATTGAGAGCAGATACTAGTGTGTGTCAGAACTGTGTGAGTGTTGATCTTCTGAAAGCTATGTGGTAGAGTTCCCAATATTGTCTATTCTTTTCACTGGGATGTCCCAATATTGGGGCAAGGGGAAACTTGTCTGAAGGGTTGGAGAGGTAGGAGGGAGGTAAGTCATGGTTGAATTCTAAGAACCTTGTGATGGAGGTTGATTAAGTTATAAGGATGAAGGGGGACAAAGTTTATTTTGAAGGGGTTTGATAGGAGGAGGGTTCTTTGTTTCACATGTGGGGAAAAACGGGCAAGGGGTGGGTGGATGTCAATAAACAAAAGATAGATAGGGACATATCCCACCTGGCCACGCTTTGTTGCGATCTGATGAAAAAAAGCAATAATAAGCATAACAAACACACACAATACACAGATAGCACCCACAGAAATACTGCAAGCATACAAAGGAAGCTGAAGAGAAATCTTTTTTTTTCACTGATATAACACCAGCACGAGGATTTAGTGAGTGACAAATAAAAGAACTTCAACTAATTAACCTGTGAAAGAGCAAAGCCAAAGACAAGTCTGTTAAATATTAGCACGGTTATGTGGACAGAACATTTCAATAAATCATTTTTAAAGCAAGAGGACAAACATGACACCACGGACAGCATTTCAATGTGGAGACAAACTGATGAAGGGACACTGCTGATGAGAACAATCAGCTACACGGCTACGTTCACACTGCAGCTGAGAAACTCTGAACACATTGTTTACCTTGTATGATACCATATCTGCTTTTCTAATAAGTACGTTTTTGCCCCTTTAACACAGGCTGTGGCCATATTTCTGTTACACACTGCAGTGACTGAAACCTTGGCATCACTTTTTAAAAGCTTTCCTCACTCTAATGTTTTTTTTAATTTAGACTTGTCTCAGACCTCTGAATAGCTGCATGGCCCAGTTAAAAAAAAAAGTTATAAAGGTCTAGTTAGTATATAGGTGTTAATGGGTCCAATGGGAATAGCTGGACAAGGCTCCAATTAGCAACATGTCCACGATTATACTTTTAAAAGTTATTTTTATTTATTTTATTTGCATGTTGGGTCTTATTAGGGTTTCTTAAAAAGTCTGGTTTGGGGCAAATAAAAGTCAAACTGTGTATGTAGGCTATGCGCTGTATGATGCGGACACTAGAGGTATTCATGTTAACATTAATAAAGGATGTAATGAGCTGTTGCAAAGGAAAACTATTCACTCGTAATGTTGGTGCATAGAGTCTCATTTCTTCAATCAAAGTGAAAGTATTTACCGTTCCAATCAACCGTAACTTTTATTATGGTGTTTACTGGGGAGCAAGTTATTTTAATCCAGTTATTTTATCTATTAGTTTTCCATATATTTAGCATTCTAAGTCAGTAGACCTGCAGTAAGAGTAAGTGAGAGTTGAAGTAGAAATTGGTCTCCAAACTCTTTTGGATCTTCAAACTGATGGATTTGCTTTTGAAAATAAACCATAAATTCAAAGTCTGTCTTTGATCTGTTGTTTTCTATTCCAGCTTTTTGATCCAAGATCCAAGTTGTAAGAAAGCAAAGTTCTCCAGTAGGCCTTGCAGTGTGAATGCAGCGTGCTACAGGTTTACATATTGAGAGACGGTGGGTGCATGAGAGCTATGATAGGAGGGACAAACTGCTGAACAGGAAGTGAACTTTAGTGGGAGGAATGACGAGGAGGAGGTTTAATCTGATAACCTCTGCATGAATGATCTTCAAAAGTCTACCTATATCAGGACAGGCACAGAGTATGAGGCTGTGGGGGCTACATACAATGACACTATTATAACCCTAAAAAAGGTGATTTATGCTTCTAAATTAGCAGTGCATTAGTGCTTTGTAAGATACTGGCAGAATGCTGAAAGCTACATCTATGTTCTACCTTCAGCCTTTTAGTCTGAACATGAGAAAGAGATGCTTTATGTTAACTCTGCATTAGCATCATTTTGATTGTGTGCTGATCACAGACAGCAGCACTTAGATCCTTTGTTTTCATTTAAATACCTTTCACTCCAATGAAAGCTTGAACCTTTGAAACTGTTTTCTCTGCTGCCTGCACAGTTTCTGCTTTGCATTATGTATATTGTTCCTACTTATACACATAAAGTATAGCTGGTAAATAGAGAACAGGTAATTGCACTTATGCAAGCCCAAACACAGATGAAACACAAACACAGTTACATAACACAAACAGAGAAAATGCCAGTATCTTTGATCGTGACTGTGGTGGAGATGATAAGAATAGCAAATAACAAAATATGACATTTGTTCAAACATTTAGCTGAGAGAGGGAAGACTGCTGCAGACACATCTCCAAACTCTGAAAATGGCACTGGCTAAGATGGACAGGAAGGGAAGCCGGAGACACAAACAAACAAAGATGAGCACATGGACAGATACACAGGCAGAAGGAGAGAGAGCAGGCTTTACCCCATAAGGCTCCTGAAAGCAATCCAAGCACGAAAACAAAGCAGGAAGGGAAAAAAGTGCAAAAGAGAGGAGACAGAGACAGTGTCAGCAACAGATAAAAGACAGATAAATGTCAGCTGGCCAACAAAGAAGAAATCAGAGCGACAGAAAAGAGTACAAGGAGAAATACACAGGAGACAAACTGTGGACAGAGTCGCTATGTGAAGTAACTGACAGCACTGTTTGAACTCACTTTCTTTGTCAAAGGACCTAAAATGCAAGTCTGGAGATTTAGGGGCTCATTAACTGACTTCATAATTTGGCTAGGGTGTCTATTTAAATCATTTAACAAGACACTTCAAACAGATCCGGTCAGTCTAATGTCTTCAGTAACACACCCACCTCTTTGATACAAGTTAAATGTGTACGATAAAATAAACCCAATCAAAACTTTAACTGGGCCAGTCGTCATCCAAACAGAGCATGAGCATGTTAGATGTCTGACCTCTTTAATAACTTACTTAACAGTACCATCGCTGTAAAATGAGTGCAGTTCTGCTCTTGAATATATTATTAAAAATATTGTACATTTCTGGAGAAAATGTGCCAAATTACAGCTCAAAAAGAAGAGACAAATGTGCCAAGTGTAGTGCAGTTAAGCCAAAAGCTGTTTGAGCTTTTCTCTCTGAATGTGTGAAGTGGGCTTTGTAAAAGCATGATAGTGCCTTTTAAAAGGTTTCAATATACAAAATAATTAACCGAGTAGAAAGATAACTCCCCCACTCACCGTCTATTTTCTAAAACTGAAGACATACAATACAAACTACATACATCTGTTGAACTTAAACATGATATCAATCCTTGACTGCGATGAGTAGAAAAGCAATTAACAGTATCACCACTAATTGCTTCCTGCACATCTATCACTGTAGGTTACTAACTCTGCTAGTAAGCTCTGTTAGCAAAAAACAGTGTTACTAAAGTTAGTGTCAATTATGTGTCAGTGTTTACACTAGCACAGTCTCCCTACCTTTACTCCATCTTACCTCCTGAACGATTAAACTGCCAAACTGTTTATGCCCTTCTAGCAGCGACACATTGCAGTATTTATGTAACAGAGATAGTTTGATATAGTCATGTCAGCAAAATAGCCCCAGACAGTAAAAAGGCCAAAGAACTCAAGAGGATTAAGTAGATGAACACATTGAACACAGGGAAAGGGGCAACCAGACCACTAACATATGCTCGACAGCGAGAAACATCGACTGCTGTTTCAACATCATGTTCTTTGGTTGAATATACCCCCTGGCAGAGACCATTATTTACAGCTGTGATTTGAGGTAGCTGCCAAACTGCAGGACAAAAGGAGAAGCTGACTTACGAGCAGGCAAAGGCGACCAGGGCTCCGCTGACCACAATGAAGTCCAGAATGTTCCACAGGTCACGGAAATAAGCTCCAGGGTGGAGGATCAGTCCCAAGTCAATCATCTCGAGTCACAGGACAGATCGTAAGAGAATCATTATAAATCATCATATGAGACAAAAACAGCCGCTATCTTTTTCTTTAGGCCTCTCTTAAAGATAACATTCTGGTTTCCTTCCCTCTCAGCTAATTAAACAACTTAGACCCCCGGGTGTAATATAAAGTACTGTCCTTTTTCTGACAACGCGCATTAGCCATCTAGGTTTTTAAAGGGAGGTCTTGAGACCCCCAGGATCCTGAAGCAATTCATTTTCTCTACAATTAAATCCATATGTAACAAAAGAAAATATTATGTAATTAAACATCTAAACACAAAAATTCTACACTACAAAAGAATCATGATAATTGGAAGTCTTATATCTAACATGTGTTGGATCAAATATCAAAGGCTACAGACCCTCTATGACTGACGGGCATTTAGATAAACCTAATCTACATTTATTCTTTATGTTTCAATTTTTGTCTCAATGTTTCAACCCAAGTCTTATAAGATGATCAGAGTCGTTGGAATGCTGTTGAAAGCATGTTTATGTAACCTAAACGTCTGAAAGAGTTCCAATCTTTAAACAAATTTAGCACCTTATTTTTTACCAAAATCTTGCTTACCTGGCGTTTCACAGATCAAATGAAAGTGTACCTTTATTTGACAGCCTACTCACCTTAATCACCATCTCAAAAGTGAAGACTCCAGTAAAGACATAATCCAGATACTTGAGAACCTGAGAGAAGCGCAAGAAAATATCCTGTGAGATGACTCGACACCAGATGCATGACAGATGTTCTCAGTTTGAGATAAGGTGTGTGTTTGTTTGTGTGAGTGAGTTAATCAGATATGCACGACCTGTTCCTCTGCCTTGTCTGAGTTCCGAAGCTTTGTCAGCTTTGCACTCCCCTGCACTCACACACACACACATCCTGTTCACTCAAAGGAGCCGCACAAACACACAGAATAAACAGCCACGCACAGGCACAACATCACCTCAGATTCTCTCTGTGGCTCTGACTAGAGTAAAAATTTGTTGGGCTTGTCGGTCACGAAGCAAAAACTCATCACGTCTGTGTGCATCTGTTACTTCCTTATTTACAACATATAGTTGTGTGTTGTGCAGGAAATAAGAGCACAGAAACATTCTGCTAAACCAGATGTAGGCTGCTTTGGTGGTTTCATTAAACAGATCATCTGGTTGGATAAAGAGCAATTGACTAAATATAACCAAAAATTTACTTTTGTGGGTTTCACGCCAGTTGTTCCTCAACTGTAGAGCCCTGTTAGGAAGAATATTTCTATACCACTCTGAGACAATAAGCCAGCCGTCCTCAAAGGAAATTCTAATCTTCTTTTGTGAGCACATTCTCATGCAAGTTGTGGTTTGTTTGAGTACACCTCTGACAACCGGTGTGTTTGTCATGTGTGTCCAGAAATGTTTTGATGAAGTCTAGATGTCAGTCTGACTCACGTTGTTGCGCGGTGCGTTGGCTTGCACGGGGTCCTCAGCTGCCAGAGCGATGCTGCTCATGGTAATGACCATCAGGATGCACATCTCAAAGTAGCGGAGGTTGACCACGTAGTGACACAGCCGTCGCACCCTGCAAGACAAACACACACACACACACACACACACACACACACACACACAGATATACCAATGTAAAAGTACACAGAGTTGTGACAGCTCACTAGGTTGTCCAGTTGACGTCCCTCAATAACAGGACAACACGCATATCCCTCCGAGTCAAAGTAATGCACATAAGTTAAGATGCATCAGCTTCAGCAACACCAAGTGACTCAGGGTCATCTCAGGTAACGATGGTTTTTAATGTGACAAACTTTAAATCGTTTTGTATGTATGAAAAATATTTTATGAAACTTCACTGTTCATAAAAAAAAAACTCAGTAAGCTGAACAACCACAGAATTTGCACTTTCTATGATTTAAAATTCAACTTTATCAAAGGTGGAAAGTGTATCATAGATCTTTTCTTAAATGTCACTGCTTTAATTTTTTTTTCTTTGTGTCTTTTTTTGAGTTTTTTTCAGTCTCCCTAAGGCTCCATTATGAGATGTGAGTTTGGAAAGTAGATAGTCGGGTTAATTAAAGGCAATCTTCAAGCGTCTTCAGCCTCAGTTCCCCCTTCACCATGACAGTCTGGTACAGCACCTGCATCATCACTTTGCTCAATTGATTTAGTAGATTTTTTAGAGGCTCCAGTAATTTACACTATCTTACCATTAAGGATGATAATCAAGATCTTTGCTTGGGACACGGACCCATCACTCTTCCTAACTTCTTTTCACTTAACTATACCATCTACTGCAGTCCATCCATCAACATAGTCAGCATAAAGAAGGAACACAGCAGAAACAACCGTCGTTTCAACATCGAAAACGTCTCAAACTACTCCCAGGATTCAGCCCCTTTTGGGTGCAAATTGACAACAGTTTTGGGCCAAAAACTGTAGGTTGACTCCTAATAATGATAAGCTAGTAAAACTCTTTGTTGTTCCTCATCAAAGCCAAACTATCAGTTGTAGTCCACGTCCCTCCACCCTTGAGTCATCTCCTAAGTCTTACTTACGGGTTGGTTACCCCGAAGATGAACATGGAGCTGTAGGGAAGGATCTCCCGAGGACCGTTGGCTGCCTCCTCCTCCTCCTCCTCCAAATCTTTCTTTTCCTCATTGAATTGGAAGTTGTCGCAGTCAATGTTGTTCACTGGAGGGGAAAAAACATTAACTTTAAAGAAGAACAAATATCATTAAAAATTATGGCTTACGGCCATACCACCCTAAACACGCCCGATCTCGTCCGATCTCGGAAGCTAAGCAGGGTCGGGCCTGGTTAGTACTTGGATGGGAGACCGCCTGGGAATACCAGGTACTGTAAGGAACAGACAGGGGGCGCATGCTCGAGCTGCGACCAGCGGCAAGTCACGTTTGGCTTCTGTGCTAACTGCTGTCCTTGTACTGTCTGCTGTCCTTGTACTGTCTGCTGTCCTTGTACTGTCTGCTGTCCTTGTACTGTCTGCTGTCCTTGTACTGTCTGCTGTCCTTGTACTGTCTTGCCACACAACAAATCGCCGTTCGGGGACAAATAAAGTTAAAGTTGAGTTGAGTTGTGTTGTTTACGGTGACAATGAGTCAATTCAGTAGATATATCCAGAGAGTTAGGACCAGAACGTTAGCCTGATTAAAATTGATAAGAGACACCTCGGGGGTCAACATCAGTGTTATTTAGGTTTTTACATTTTTTAAGAAAGTTTGGACCATTTACCCTGAAGTTTGGTAAACACATGAAGAGTTTCCTCCACAATAATTAATCACTTATAAGTAATCCCTTATTTTTCCTCCATTGCCATCGCCAGGTCAAATTGTTGTGTTTTTTTAAATAATCTGGTTTATGACACACAACACACACATAATGACATTCCCTTCCCCCCCATGTCACATGTGTTTAGTGCTTATTAGCTACTTTAAGCATGCTGAAACATACAGCTGAGATGGTAAATATAGTAAATATTGTACCTGCTAAGCATCCACATGTAAGCAATATTATTGTGAGCAGGCTAGCATGCTGAAATTAGCATTTAACAACAGTAGATGTAAATCCTCACAGCTGCTAGCATGGCTGCTCCTCTTTGAATTGTTACACGTTATTGTGGGGATTTTCTACGATGCATCATTGTAACTTTTGTTTTGGCACATTTGAATGTCATTTCTTTAGTATATCTTGACATTTCATTTTTATTTGTTAAGATCTTGGACCATAGTGATATTATTACAATGACTTTATTTTAAAGTTTTTCTCCTCATCCTCACAATCATTACTCAATGGTTATGACGGTGACATGCTGTGCTCACTGGGTATGATGGTGGTTTCTCCAGGCGGGGCAGTGATGGTGACAGGGATGTGGATGGCATTGCTGTTGAGGCCCGCCTGGCTGGCCCTGGTGGAGTTCTTCTGGTTGTCAGCATCCTCTTGTTTGTCTCCAAGACTCATGCTGCTCCGCATCGGCTGAAGAGGACTGGAGGCAAGACCCAGCTCCTCAGCATCTGGATGCCTGTCCCTGGAGGAGGAGAAATGCATCTTATAACATCGTTATACTCTGTTCTTTAAGGATCTTAAAGCTTTTTCAGCCAAATTAGAGCCGTACACAGAAGTTCCCAGTCCTCCTGGGAGACAGACCACAGCAAAATCAAGTGGACTTCAATTTAAGACACATATGGTGTTTATGTACAACTGAAACCACTTGGGTTTTTTTATGTGGCCAATTTACTGACATGGAAAATGAAACTGTAGTCTAAAGAAATCCACTGGAGAATAAATTAGGCTCAGTCCAATACATAAGAGGCTCATCTGACAGCTGTAGTGTGTGTGTGAAGTTGATGTTATGACATTTCACTGTATTGTCTGTAACCTCATGAACATAAAGTCTAAACAGGCAACAAAGATAGAAAAATTAAGCAACACTCTGCAACTTCAAGTCTTTTATAATGTTAGAAGAAAATTAATGATTCCTGATCAACCAGAAAATGCAAAAAAAATCGATACACTAAGAGCTAATGAATATTAATAAGCTGTTTGTCCAATCAGGTGTCAACAAAAATGTTTTCCCTTCAACCTGAAATCATAACTGTGCCCTAATAAGTGTTTTTTTTTCTCTCTCTCAAAAAAGTAGGGGGAGAGAATGGGGAATGAAATGCGGGAAAGGAGCCACAGGTGGGATTAAAACCCGGGCCGCCTCCTTTGAGGACTATTGCCTAAGAACTAGGGCCAATTATTCCATTTTATTGTATTGCTAAGATCGTACAGGTGATGACAATGCTATAAAAACACGTACAAATATCTTGATTTACAGGATTTAATATCTGCAGACTTACCAGTGATTTTTGGTTCCATTCTTGCTCCTCTTGCAGTCGTCTCCGTCCAGCGTAGACTGAGCTCTGATCATTCGAGAGCAGCGTGCCTTCCTCTCTCCATTGCTGTCCCCTCCTCCTCCCCCCTTCACCCTGTGCTCTCCTTGTGCGCCATTCGCTATCATCCCATTTCCCTCTTTTGTTGTACGATGGGAGTGGTGGTGCCGATGGCCCTTTTCTTCTCCTCCTCTGATGCCCTGGGCCTCCTCCTCAGGTGAGCCCCCCTGGTGGTGGTGTCTGTGTCCCTGCCCTCCATCACGGCTGTGACTCCTCTCTCCTCTCCTCTCTTTCGCTTGATTGCCGTTACCGTTACCGTTGGGATCTCTGCTCCTGCTGTGATGGGTGTGTTGTCTCTCTGCCCGGTCTCCATTGCCTCCATCCCTGCTCTCTCCGTTCTTTTCGCGGTGCCGATAATGCTTTCTAGAGTGTGTGTGGAAGTTGTCTACCAATGCGTCTCCTACTTCCTCCTGACCTCCATCAGGGGGCTTCCCAGGTTTCTCGCCATCCCTGGCCTCAACCACAAGCGGCCTGTCAAGATGAGTCTTCATGTCAGGATGCAGGTGGAGGGCGGTGGTCATCCTGAGGCGCTCCTCAGGGTCGAGCTCGTTGAACAAGGCTTCACTGCTCGCCCTTATGTTATGTCTCCTCAGCTGATTGGTTCTCTGCTCCCACACCGACATGGACTTTGCCGACCGCTGCTGCTCCCTACTGCACAAAGGAATTTACAGTAACATGAAAAGCAATGAAAACTTTCATGGAATGTTTTTTATGTACTTTATTAGTAGGGAGTTCAGTTGAACAGCCACCATCCACAGTATCATCCATAGGCACACCACCTTCTTATCTGTTAAATGTTTCATCATTTAATTCTGAGCCTCAAGCCCGTAAGACAAAACATAATAAAGCAGCAGACAAGAGGTGGTCTATGGATGAGTCGGCACAAATGTTCACCATGGTAGAGCTTTCACTTACCATGTCTGAGGGTTACAAGGGTAGGAGCTCAAATTTCCACTGCAAAATATGAATATTTCTTTTCAAACTCCCAGCACCTAAAATGGTTAAGGTTATCTAATGCTGAGCGTCTATTTAGTCTGTGGATTATTTAATTCCACAGTAATCAATCAAAACTTTTTCTTGTGACGCTTTAATTTAGCTAGAGACTAATTCAGTCAAACTTCTTGATTAAACCTTTTACTAGTGAGAATTAAAATAAGTACTGTCCATAAAGAGATTAGTGGCTTCTCTTGGTTCAAGACATGTTTTAAAATGATTTAGCTTGAGTGTGTAGTGTTTTAATTATATCAATTTAATCTTGAGTCTTCAAATTCAAACGTATTTTGTCAAAGAAAATAACTTAGTCGTAATGTATAGTTAGGATCAGAAAAGGTTGAGGACATATCTCTGCAGAGTTTTCATACACTGCTTTTCAAGGTTCGCTCTTTAGGTTTGTTAAAGTGACTCTGCACTGACTGAACTTCTTATGAACCAAAGATCTGTGCGACTGCATTGAACCTCTTTTATACTCTCAAAGAAACCTTGTATTTCTGAAATGAGAGACTGATTAAGGACAGTTTCAGTATAATCTGATATGTTACAAATAGAAAATGATGAGCACAAATACACTGTCAGAAACTGTGAGGAACATATAGTAGGCTTGACAACATATGAATAGGTCTTTAATAAAATATTGTATAGAATTTAATAGTTTTTATACAAGCTATTCATAGTAAAGGTTGTTGAAATGTTCAATAATTTTCTGATCTTTAAATGATTGATAGGATGAACAAGTACCAAAGCTTTAAAAAAAACCCTGCAGAAATTCAGTCTTCAGTATTTTAATTCTGTGAGCAAAAGGAAAGCAGTGGGGGTCCATTCAAATTCAAAGATTGACAAATACTGACATTCCTCGAGTTCTTTTGGCATCTCATAAAGACATAAACGTTTCATTTATGTCTCTTACAAACAAACAGAGAGCTGAGGAGGTGACAACTGTTTAATCGCACAAAAACACTGGCAATGTTTGGGTACCGAAATGTTGCCCAAGTCTTTGTGCAATTTAGACAGTGTGCAGGAGCTGCTTTCACTTTTTGATATTTGGTGCCTTGGACTTAAACATTTGTTGATGCAGCATTGAAACAGGTATTGAGACGGTTTGATTTTTACTTGTATTATTTAGAATTATAAAATTCTGCAAAGGTGACAACTTTAATTCGTATTGCAAACCCTAAGACTAAACAGATATGATCATAGTGTTATTGTTTCTCCTATCCCTGTTGACAGAGCAGTTTCTAAAGTCATTTTGAGGTTAGAGATGAAGAAGAAAACAGCAGCTCCCTTTGGTGCAAATTGTCTTCATAAAGTACAGTTGAAGATAGCATTTGCCTTCAAAAGTCTGCTAATAAATATAAAGATATACCGTGACCATCTATAGCCTTTAATTTAGGAAGTCAGCAGTGAAAACTTACATTTGTCAGGTCAGTAATGCAGCAAACCCGGCTGATTTTGCATGCAAATAAACTGAAATATTTATATATTTTCAGATTTTGTTAGACTCAGGTGATGTGAAAACAGGGCAGGCTGGAAAAAGTGCAGTGTGTGATGACCATTCTCAACATGTCCATTAAGGAAGACAACAAGCTGCTTCCTGCATTGAGAAGAATATGGTTAGAGATCATACTCACAGGTGAAGTGAGTATGAGTTTCTCTCCTGATGTGAAAAGATTCAAAAAACAGAACACTTCCACATTTCTATCTATCATGTATGAAGGCAATGCATACTGTATCTCTTTGTGCACAGTATGATTTATTTACATGGGGCTCTATGGGTTAGTTAAGTTTGTTCCATCTGGTCACCTGTACCTCAAGACTCGTCTGGTGGGGGAGGAGTAGACAGTATACATCCTAAAAGACAGACAGAAAGAAAACACAGACGACACAGGACGGGTACCCACAGACAGGTGAGCAACATGCATACAGGAGGTGTTTATATTCTCACAGAAAAAAGAGTTAGACATCCAACAGGGAGGGGATGATATGAGGAGATATATATTACCAAAGCACATCCACACACAAATAATAACAACAGCGGAAAGGTGAAGTCATAGAAATCACAGTTGGTGCTCAGAAATGACTTGCATTATCTCAAAGAGGAGAGATGTTAAATGAGCGTCCCTTAGCTTTCATTTCTGCTCTAATCAATTAAGACAACAGAGGGCAGGGGAGCAAACTTACAGCTGGTTGTTTAATTTTATCTGTGGCTCATATTGTCCGTCTAAGTGATGTCTTGGGATCTACAATAACAGAAAGACTGGATATGCTAAACTGCATGTGGTGAAGAAATTGAACATCTATACACATTTGATTCACTTTGGAGAGCACAAAGCGTAACATGAAGCACTGTAGGCATGGACTGCAGAGCTGTAGATATCAACAAAGCACACAATGGTTGGTTAAGGCCAGTGATTTTCACGCTATGCTGCCTGCACAGCTAAAAATCCATAACAGGTATTTGGTAATTACATGAAGTTGCTTTCTATGTTTTGTGTTGCACTTCAACCTTAAAATTTCATCCACAGACTGTTTAAGTTATAGATGAAGCTACCGTTACATCACTGAGTGGTTTGTTGACTGCTGGTTTTAAGGCTTAAGTTTAAACAATTTGCACCTTACAATGATTTAGCTTTTTATAAAACTCTATAAATAAAAATCTGCATACAAAAATACATCTCAAGAATCTCCTCTTCCAATATCAACTCCACTCTCACATCTCAAGTTGCTTGTTGGATTGTAAACAAAAGTAATGAAATTCTAATTAATCAATTCCTTCCTTCTGCTAACCAATTGCTTCACAGAAGCTATATTGTCCTTAGATAATAGTAATGGGTTTTGAGATTGCCTTGATGGGGACCCAGAATTTATGAAATAGACATCATGAGAGTGGCGATTGAGACCATAAACTCAGGAGGAAATGTTAACTGAGGTGATAAATTAAGAGAGAGGTAGGATCAGTTTCTGGTGGACTCATGGACAACCTCACAGCTTTTTGGCAACCAGTGGAGACGCCCCCTGCTGGCCACCAGAAAGAACAAAGGCCAAGACATCAGCAAATAATACTTTTAAAGTTGGGCGGGAAAACGGATTAATCTTCTGTCCACGAGACTGGACATAATGTTCTGTTGGCAAGTCATACTGACGTGTAAACTCTAATTTTACAGTTTGTGAGACTATTCAATTTGCAGTTGTTTAGCTGTGGATCAATTGACTATTAATTTTGTCTGAGAATGTAACTTTTAGGGGCGGCACGGTGGTGCAGTCGTTAGAGCTGTTGCCTCACAGCAAGAAGGTTTCCTGGATGGAACACCTAGTGGGACAGGAGCCTTTCTGTGTGGAGTTACACTTTCTCCCAGTGCATGTGTGGGCTTCCTCCCACAGTCTAAAGATGTGCTTGTTAGGTTAATTGGTGACTCTAAATTGCCTGTGTGTGTGTGTGTTTGTGTGTGTGTGTGTGTGTGTGTGTGTGTGTGTGTGTGTGTGTGTGTGTGTGTGTGTGTGTGTGTGTGTGTGTGTGTGAATGTGGTGGTCCGTCTGGTTGTGTCAGCTCTGTGATTGACTGGTGCAGCGTGTACCTCTCCTCTTGCCCAACTATTAACTTAAAAAACACTTAAAAAAAAACCTTATTAAGATTTTTTTTTTAATCTAATGCCTAAGAGGAAGTCTGTAATAATCCAGCCATGAATGGGATAAGTGTAATAAAACATGTCACTACACCAGCAGACAATATAGTGTATTTGTACAGTGTTGTTTTATGGAGGTCCAGAGGAAAAAGGAGAAAGAAAAAAGAGGAGAGGAGATATAGAGAATAAGTAGAGACAAGATAAATGGATGAAGGTAGGCGAACCAGTAGAAGAAAATGGAGAAGTAAAGGGAAAAAAGAAGATGACAAAAAGAAAGAGAATGAGGAGGGATTGAAAAGAAAGATGGAGAAGAGGAAGTAAAATGTAAGTAAATGAGATTAAAAAAAAGACTGAGACCAAAAAGACCATAGAGGAAAAATGGATAAAACAGATGATTACCAGAAGACAAAAGGACCCGGAGAGGAGTGGAGTGGATAAGGAGAGGTTTGGAGAGGCTACAAGGAGCAGAGGAGAGGAGATCAAGAAGGAGAGGAGAGGAGACCAGGAGGAGAATATTGTAACAGAGAGTGAACTCACGGTGACTGAATGCTGTTGATGGACGACCTGCGAGAGATTGCATCTCGATTTTGCTTTACAAAACTGTACATGCAGAACAAAAAACAAAAGAAAATATGAGACACAAATGTGAAGGGGACAGGTGGACTGTCAAGTCTGTCTTTCAGTCCACCTGTCCCCTCCTGAGTACAGTAAAGAACTAATCAGCTACCACTTCAATAACACAACAGCAACTAAAGCGTGTTCAGACATTTTCATCATGACAAAGCACTGGAACTGAAACAGATACAGGAGTTTCATGCCAAAATGAGAAAATCACAAGTTGTGACTATTGAAATGTTACAACTTTAAGTTTGATTCTGAGATTAAGAGTATATATAAAAGTTAATAACTGTCTTTTTCTTTGGGTTGTTTACCTTTAAAGGTTTGTACATTTTGTAATGAAACCCTGTTTCTCTGAAACATCACACACAATGCACATAAAACAGTTCTTTCAAATAAAAGAAGGAATCAAGTTTAAGGTACAAATTAAAATATTCTGAGAACACAGAAGCAATAAACAGAATCACATAATAATAATAAAAGAAATGACAGTGAAAGGGAAAGATAAAAAAATCACCTAGCTATTGATTTGATCATTCTCTACAGTCTACATGATCTATTTCTTAGTCAGCTGATAAGCTGATATTAGACCGTCTAATTTCAACTATGTGCATTATTGTTCCTTTACACATTAACAGAGGGAATCTAAGGAACCTCCAGCATCACATAT
The DNA here is from genome assembly GCA_020745685.1 of Tautogolabrus adspersus. Lineage (NCBI taxonomy): Eukaryota > Metazoa > Chordata > Actinopteri > Labriformes > Labridae > Tautogolabrus > Tautogolabrus adspersus. The sequence goes on along the minus strand of CM036549.1, from coordinate 5,721,058 downwards.
TGCAGCTCTGAATCACTGATAAGGAGGAATATGTTCCAGTTTTTCACACCAGCTTTCTCTAGACAGACGCCCATTATTTCATTGTTCATGCAAGATTTTAAAATAGATTGAACTCAGAGGAGCAATTAATTATCACGTTGACTCAAGACCCCCGACCTGTCAATCACAGGCTGGTGGTGGAGAGGGGGCGGGTCAAATGTTTTAGCTTGACATGAGCTATCTGAGTATGTGAAGACATCCCTGTGATTATCAGATTTAAAAAAAATATTAGAGCTTCTGACAGTGGACATTTAAGCTTTCTATACTCTTCAATGGACTCTTGTTGCCTCTCCGGTTTCGCTTTATTTCTCTCTGTTCGTCTGTTTATTCTGTCTTTACAAACAAGTGCAGGGGAAGATAAAATAGATATAAAGTAAACTGACACATTTTACATGAAATGAGTCAAAGAATTATGAACTATAGCCACCTTGTTGTGTTTTTTATTTATGAAAAACTCATGCAACTGTCTACGTTTAAGGTTGATAAGCAAATTAAATGACTTCCCTTCCTTCGAAAAGCCTTCATCTTAAAATGTGCTTTGTTAATAGCCATGGTCGCCCACTCCTGAAGACATCTTGCAAAGTGCAGAATACCTTTATAGTCTGTCATTACGTTTCCTCACTGTATGTACCTTTAATGTATTCATTTGATGTGCCTTATAGAACTTTTTTGAACTCATAATAAGACAATCAAAACATTGATAATTTGCATATTCGAATATGATTTCCCTCTCTTTTATCCTCTTCTAAGTTTGTGTTACTAATCTGTTTCAAAGCATTTAACTCGAGACAGATTTATATACAAAGTCACATTAGCCAAAAAATATGTGCAATCTGAAGTCAGCCGACAGCTGACATGACGTAGTGATGACATTGAAGTAACTACTAAAGTAAATGATGGTGTAGTCTGACATTGAACGCAGTCTGACAATACAATGCTGATTTTGGCAGCATGTTAAAAAGACATAAGATGTTTATTGAACTGTCAAAGATTGCAGTTATGAAAATGTTGTTCATCCATTCCACTAATGTTTCCAAGAGTCCCAGATCTTTTTGATTTTTTAATATTACTTGCATTCAATTGTTGCCTGAAAACTGGACAAACATATTTTATAATTCAGGTTTTGGCTTCTTGAGGGAAGTGGGCTTTTTTCTGTGAAATCAATTACTATGACAAAAAAGAAAAATAGTCAACATTTTCGGGGAAACAAGAATATTTTTGATTATAGCTTCCTCAAATGCTCCACAGAGAGAGATAATGAACGAGGGCTAAACGAGGAAACATCGAAGGTGCACCATAAAAGTGGGAGAAGATGAGAAGAGTTTCAGAGTGTAAATCAAACCTCTCATTTATATGCACAAATATTTCAGACTAAGGGGAAAGAACTTCGGTAGGATAAATCAGGAAGTGAAAAGGGGATGAATTTCCCAGTGTGGGTGAACAGAGCTGCTGTCGGGGGGGAAGAGAAAGTCAGAAACTTACGCAGAGATGGAGATGTTGGCCGCCGACATGGGGCTGACTTCCTTTACCTCCAAAGCCTTCTGCAGGGCGAGCTTTTTATTGGCTGCCTCCTCCTGCTCCTCTTCATCCTAGTGGAGGGAAAACAAACACCTAAGATTATGCTGAAAGAAAAAACATGATATTATGATGGCCTCTGCATGCGGATGAGGTTTTCTTGAAAGCTTTTACTAAAAGTAGAGAAAAATAATCTCATTGCAGACTGTAAATACTGAATAAATTACAGCAGTTTACCTTAGTCAGCTCTTGCGCATTTGCGAGGTTATCGACAGCGATGGCCAAAAAGACATTCAGGAGGGTGTCTGAATAACAGGACTCAGGAAAATAAAGATATACAGTATGCATTGCATACCCATACATGATAAAATAGAGGAAGCAGGACCTTTACATGTTGATGTTGTCTGTCGTAATCTGACCTATATTTTGGAGAAAGATCTTTCACCATCTGCAGATCAGATGATTTATTTCTGCTCCTGATGTTAGGAAAGAAAGGAAAAAACAAAACAACATTAAATCATCTTTGAAAACTTTGAAGCTACTCCAACCTCAATCAATATTTAGAAGTTTTACAGGACTCTCGCGTGTCCTGTTGTAGGGGTCCATTGACGGGAATGAGCTCATTGAAAGATTATGCAAAAAATACACAAGGATTTTATTGACTTTGTGCATATTATAAAAGATAAAAAGGTACACACTGCTCTCTAAGAAGAACAGACACACAACCTTAAAGAAATAACAGAATTCAGCAGTGGTTTGGTGAAGATTATTGGTGTACTGTATCTGAACAAACTATTTCTGCAGCAATACATCAAAGGTTCAAAGGTCCATCTGTAAGATATCTACTGAATTAAATCATAAAATGACCTTAATATATCATCAGACATTAAGGAAACATGCTGTGTTGAAGTGCAGCAGCCAGTATGTCCTCCTTCTAAGTTCAGATTCTGGTCCTGAATGGTCTGTTTTTGTTTTGACCAGAGAAGGTAGGGGGTTTTACGGCCCCTCGGTTTGCAAGGTAAATGGCAAACCAACAGTTGTTGCAACGATGGAGGCGTGCAAGTGAACTGGTTCGAATATTTATACCCGACCTAAAAATCCTCTGCATGTTTCTAATAAGCTCCACGACCAGAACAAGTGGTAAAACTAGGATAAATATTTGACATGCTGTTGAAAAATTGAGAGAGGTTAGAACGCAGAAAGGTTTCAAAACTGATGCAGAGCTGGCTAAACACTGAAGCTTCAGTGTCCGCGACATGACAATCAATCTTCCCTTTATGATTCTGCTCCTTGTAAACGCACAGCAGTATAAACAAGATGGTGTTAAAGAGGATACAGTTTCCAAAGAGCGTGAGGACGATGAAGTAGACAGAGGAAAACATCCCGCGGCGAACGCCTCCTTGAGACTCAATACCGTGGTACATTACGGCGTTCCAGTCCTCGCCAGTCAGAATCTGAGGAAGACAAAAGAGTCACAGACGTTTTGTAATGCTCCATGCTAATCTCACGAGTGTCGAATTCAATTACCTTACAGAGTGAAGGGTTATGAGCAAAGACTAATTGAGGGATTATCACAGGCTCATTAGGGGACAGAAGGTACACAGAGCAGTTATTCTTTCTAATTAAAATGAGTGATAGCAATCTTTCTCTTTTCATTCAGTCAAGATTTCCTCATTCCACTGTGAAGTGCACCTTGTGTGTGTGTAAGAGTCAGAGTGCAGGTGTGTGTAGTGAGGTCTTACCTGGAACACAGTGAGGATGGCTGCTGGGAAGGTGTCAAAGTTTGTTGTTGGCGTCTCATCTTCAAAGTTAAACCTAAAATAGTGAGCAGAACATTGTGACAAAGACAGGAAAAACAAAACAATACGATTAACTATTAAAATATGAAATAGTAAGAAATCATTTTAATATAAATATATTAATGTTAGAGCCTGGTGCACTGCTACATGTGATCCAGAATCCCAACTCTTCTGTCCAGTTCACACTAATCACAACAATGCACACTTTCTAAGTTTATACTTGTATAACCCTGATTAACAAATGTACTCCATAAAACACATCACTTCATCTGATTAAAACGTTGTTCTCATCTTCGTTTTTCTACATTCTCTTTATTTTTAAGATATATTTTGGTGCTTTTTGCTTTTATTTTTTAGGACAGTGGACAGAGCAGGAAATGGGGAAAGAGAGTGCGGAGATGCAGGTCGGACTTGAACCCGGGCAGCCCGCTTCGAAGACTATTTCCTCTGTACATGGGGCGCGACCTTACACATGTCAAAAAAAGATAAGTAACGACACGAACCAAAAGTTCCTCACAGGAGCCTAAAGTCTTTTCTTGCAGCCTCAACCCTCAAGCAGCTCTTTGAATGAATAAAAGGGGACCAAACAAAATGACTTATCCTCGAAAAATGTATTAAACACACGATTGGCTCACAAAGAAGTTTGATACCTGTATTAAAGGGGGTTTCCCAGACTCCTTCACAGCATCAGAGAAAGTAAAGCTTATTCAAGTATTAAAGGAGCTGCCTTGTCTTGATGTTTGTAACAAAAGAAGAGGGAGAGGAACCATCTTTAAAGTCCAAAACTCACAGTCGCTGCATCATATGAGACAAAAAGTGGATACTGACATACAATGTACAATACGTCAACAATCCTCAGGGATTATAAACCCTCTGATTTTGAACAAATTCAGAGTGAGGTCTGAATTCAGGAGGTTTCTCTTTTATTGACTCGATTCCTCACCTCATACTCCTGCTCCTTAAAATATATCTGAATACTAGACTGGAGGTAGCAGGTGTTTCAGTTTGTCTCTGCCTGCTGTGACAACTTCAGCACCACAGAAGAAGACAAGCTATCAGTTGAGGGGATAAGGAAATAAAGGCAGCCTGGATGTGTCAGGAAGATGAGTGAGCCTGACAAACAAACAAACAAAAATCTTTTCTTGGGTGTTAACATCTCAGCACCTCAAACTATGGTAGTCATACAGAGTTCCAGGATGTTTTTGGAACAACACATCAGCACACCTGGAAAGTTAGACATACATCAACACGACAACAAGGCAATGGCAGAAACCTCAAAAGAATAAAACCACGACAATAACAGATTGAATAACTATATGAAGGGAGACTTGGTCTCATTTGAACTTGCACTATAATTTCATCATTTTAACAACTTCTAAAAGTACAAACAAATATCAAAGTGTAAATGGAGGACGTGACTGATTGACTTGAACGTCCTTGACTCTTATTTTTCTCCTTAATTTATTCCAAAATCACTCATCAATCTGGACCACTTTGGGTAAATAAGCTCACAGACTGAACATTTCTACAGCAATGAATGAATTCATCTGATAGCAGAGTTTTTTCTTTTTTTATTATTGCATTGTGTTAAATTTACATAAGCAATATTGTCATTATTTCTGCTTAATGAAACGAATGAAATGTCTTTCAGGATTCAACAAAGCCTGTGATGTGTCACGCAAAGCTGACATAAGAGAAAGAGAGGGACAAACACACACGGAGCCTTCCATGATGGATTATTGTTCGGCCTTTGTAGACAATACAACAAAGAGTAAGGTCTTTTACCTGCTCGTTTGTCACATTTCAAAGTGTTCATATTATGTACTTTTCACCACCTTGGTCAAAGTTGATATGTTTATTTAGTGGATTGGATATCATAGAGCCAACAGTTAAATGGACAGACATATTATTGAGTCCTTTTGTTGTGGTTGTGGAGACTAACTGTTGTTATACACTGACAGTTTGCTCCTGAAAGTTTGAAAAAGACCCTTTCTTGTTTCAACACACAAGTGCCAATACCACACTTTAAAGACATCCATCCCCATTTTCATGTCGAAGAAAGGGACTTGCCTGAACAGAGCCCTAACCTCAATCCCATCGAACACCTACAGTAAGAGATGAAGTGGAACACGGACTGTAAAAAGGCCATATCACCCAACATCTGTGGCCAAAAGATAAAATGCTTTAGAGGTTTAAGGACCGAAACATTGCAGTCCCTGAGAAGAATGAAGGCTTTTGTAGAAGCAGATTTTTATCCTCATACTATGATACTTTGCTAATAATAATTAGGTGTCCACATTCTTTAGGCCATGTGATAAATCACTAAAACACAGCATTGGCTAATAATATGACCCAGTATGTATGGGTTTGCATGTAGAAGATAGAGGGGGGTGAGGGAAAGAGGGAAAAGACGGAGGAGAAGGGGGCAGGGCAGCTAATTCAATAAGCCTTTTCTCCCTTGGTATGTCATCATACTCTCTCTCCTGATGCTTCCCTTCCTCTACCTTTGTCCCTCTCTTACTCATTACTGAATCCCAGATCAACAATCCCTCTCTCCACCCATTATTCCTCCCTATACCACTTTCTACATTTTTACCAAGCCTGCTCCTCTTCCCCCATTTCCTTCCTTTTCTTTCCTTCTCTGCCCTCTCCTCTTCTTCACTTCTCCCTCCTTCCTCTCCCCCATTCTCCAGGATTAGAGGGCCAATTGTAGCTAGCATTGGTGGCGGCTTTCTGCTGCGCCTGTGTGCACCGACCTCTGTTTACTCTGATAATAGGGATTGGGAGTGTGCTGTTCAGCTTCCGAGCAACATCCACGGGGACTTCATTAAATCAATTCTGAAAACATGAGTCACATGATGCCAAACTCCCTGCAAGCTCTCTGCCCTAACCATAACCTTATCAATCCTTCAGACAATAGCAGCAGGTTTATATTGTGTAGGTGAATGCAACACACAAGTCGGAGAGCACACAAGTGAGTTGGAGATAACCACTGGGCTGTGTGATATGAGAAAAGTACAGCTGCAGAGCACTGAGACTGTGCCTTGAATTAGGACGCTCATGACATCCTGCAGTCATACGAGAGATGAAACTGGCTTTTACTGTATGAAGGAGGAGCTGAATACAAGGAGACAGCCAACTGTGTGGCTACGGCTTATATAAAGCAGTCCCTCCTGGATCTCAAAGACCTCTTTCTATGGTTATGAGTCCAGCAAAAATTGCAATCAAACTCCTGCACACTGTCTAACTTGCAAAAAAAACAAAAACATTTATTGTTAATGTTTCAGTATAGGTCACTAGACCTTCATCAGGGAAATACTTTGTTAAAGTGTCAGGTCATCTTAAGCAGGGAGCGAGCAAATCTGCAACCAATCAACATCATCATCAGAAAAATACAGTAATAAATAAATTAACAAATTACAGGTCAAAAATACTGAATCAATAATATAATTGTATCTTAGAGTATGTATTCCTGGACGGATTGATCAGTGATTACTTTTTTTAATAACACATTTAACTTCTTACAGGTCTCTTGGTTTGATTAAAGGTCATTATCAGTTCCAATGTCAAACAATAGGGAACTGGTTGACATACAGAGTAATAGATGAACAAAAACTTGAACTCTTTTAATGCCGCCTTCCTGTAGCCAAAGTCAGAGTTGCAAACACAGAAAGTCTGCAACTTTAAACTGTGAGATAAAAGGCACAAACCAGAAGAAAAATCACTCTTCTATTACAGTAAATCCTGCAGGTTTTCCTTTGGGCTTATGATATATTTTTCAACAGTCGGCCATATCCAGGGAGTCTTAGCAGGGAGACGGTCCTCTCCCTCAAGCTTTGTACTATTTCAGTTCTAATAATTTAACCAGGAGATTACATTTTGTGTTTGGAGAGAACGGGGCAAAATCTCTGAGCTGAAAATAAACTTGGAATATTGCAAAGCAGCATCCTACTTCATTACAGGTCATTTAATTTTCAATCTAGAGTTCAAGGACTATTTCTCCGTAAAAAAATCAAAAACATCCACAGGTTTTGACACACTTCAGATTTATCTATAAGAAACAATGGGACATTTTCTGTAAGCACAAGGGGAGTATAGTGCCTGCTATACCATGCTTTGGATCTTGACTAAAGAAAATGTAGAAATCATATTTTAGATTTATTAGTTTTAATTTTATTTGCAAAAAAGCCTGCACTGCCTGGAAGCACCATGTGGATGTCAGACTCATCTCACACTCCGTGAGTCCATCGTCAGATAGAAATGTGATGCTAATGATGACACAGACTGTTGTAATGCTAGTTGCTATAGCAACAGCCTTCTGCTTCAAAGACATGCAGTTGTGGCATGGTGTTTGTGAAGGCCGTCAGTCAGGGGAGACGTGACTTCATGTTAGCGTGACAGTTCATTTGAGAGAGCTCACTGCCTGACACGGCTGTGACAATGTGTAACAACACACACTGTTGATTTTACATGCCTGCTCTTTAGGATCGTCAAGAGCAAAACAAGACCATCAGCGACAAGATTGACTATTAGCAATAACTGCTGTCTCCGAGTAGGTGTCAGATGTGATGGTTATCAATAGGCTTTGTTTCCCACTGTAAATGTTCACACTGAATGATATAGTTGACTTTGATAGCAAAACAAGATTATTTGTTAGAAAACTTACCTAAGCAAGTACAGGACCAAATTCGACAAAATAGGTAACGCTGTGTACACAGGGGGGCCAAAATCCACAACAACAAAAGATTCCTCACAGGAGCTTTTACAAAGTGCCTTAGAAGCAGAATTCACATTATTCAGTGGATTACCAAAGCATGGGGGCATGGCTTAGACCAAAATATGAAAAAAAATTATCATTTAAATACTAAATGCCAAAGCTAATCAATTGTAGACAAACCTACCATAGTAAAAGTTCCCATAAAAAGAGATAGAAGTGTAAGTTTTCAATCACAGCTCATGCACCGACTGTCTGAATTCTCCTTAAATGTTAGTACACTTTGTTTTACCCCAAAAAACTGCTTATTTCCAGAGTTGTGTCCATTATCACAAACAAAAGGTCCCTCACTGGTATGTACACATACCAGTGAGGGACCTTTTGTTTGTCGAAGAACAACACGGAGAACATGACAGCTACTTTACTGGCTTTGAGGCCCTTTTTTGAGTCTTTTTAATCAGATACAGCCACAATTAAATTTCACAAATAAAAGTGACGCACGGTTTGGGCACGTTTGACAAGCTGTGCTTACTGTAGCTGTGCACAGTTTTGGTGTGTGATGAGAGATTAGAAGCACCTTTTCAGGTTTGCTCACTTTCAGTTTGAGCCTACATCTAAATTAAGTTGTCCTTATAATCTAGTTCATCTTTTAGCTTGTTAACAACACCTGTTCATGTTTCTTGTCCAGTGGACATCAAGGTGCTGCATTCCAAGTACCAAGCTAAATGCTATTTGTATTTATATAATGTTTTCATAGCAGACAAAAGTGAGGAAGAAGCTGCGATAAACCAGAGATATCCTTTAGAGGCTTTGATAAATAAAAGTACAGATTTATTTCCATGTGAAAAAGCAAAATGTTCCTTTAAGGCTTGGATACGCCAATAGGCTGAAATGCTGTAAAGCAGTAAATAAAAATGTAAGATGTGGATGAAAATGATCACAGTGGACCTGCCTGGCTGTAGCATTATTTATGCAATCTGAGGTGACATGTAAAGGAAAACAGAAAGTAAAATATGTGTGTTTGAGTTGGGTCAGACGGGGCTGGTTGCCAGGCCTTTGATTAACTGCAGACAGCTTAGAATCAGGAGGTGTTCCTGTCATTAGACGACATGGAGCTCCTGCTGAGAGTGATATCAAAGGGCTGCAGTCAGGGCTGCTGTTGTGCCAGCTACCTGCTGCGTCAACATGTCTGTCACCACGCCGAGACAGAGATCACACACAGGGGGAGGAGGGTCAGATGGAGGGATGAGATAAAAGAGAAAATAGAGCATGTGTATGTGTGCACATGTGTGTCTGTGATGAGGGAGAAAGAAAAAGGGAAGAGCGGTCAGAGAGCAGCGGGATATGTTACAGAGATTACTCACTGTCCTCCGAAGAGCTGCATGCCCAGCAGAGCGAAGACCACAATGAAGAGGAAGAGGAGGAAGAGCAAGCTAATGATGGACTTCATGGAATTCAGGAGGGAGACCACGAGGTTCCTCAAGGAGTTCCAATATCTGAGAAGAAGCAGCAAACACACAGAAAGAGGCAGATCAATGTTGTTAGTTTTTTAAAATCATTAAACACCTTCTCTGAATGGCAACCAAACCATGCTGGGAAAAAAAAAACACTACAGAAGAGGAAAAAGGGGATCAAATGGCAGTGTGAGCTGTAGGTGGCATAAAACAAATCAATGAGTCAGGGTCTACATCAGCCAGTTTCAGAGAATCACAGGATTAAAGCTTATCTAATGAAATAAAAAGATAGCAATTCAACTCTAACAGGATCATCAGATCAAGAGAGAAGAGAATTCAGAAGGCCTAGAGACACAGTGCAGCTCATTTAACATTAAAACTTTCCCTTCAAAATGCCACTTTTTTTCACCCAGATTTTGAGTGCTTCACGGGAAACTTTGGATTTAGATGTTTGATGGACTGTTAAAACAGGAAGTGTTTCTTTGAATAACAGCGTAGATATCGGGTTTGGTTTGGTTTTGCACTCACATGTTTATGATTTCAATGTTCTTTATTGAGAGTTTTTAACATGTTAATAAGTAGCCCATCACCAGAAGCAGCTGCCCTTAGAAACAACAAACTCTAACTATTGGCAGATGCCACTAGGTCATAATATTGGGTCTTGAAATGTGACCCTACAGCTCACACATCTGCTGCAGTCTGTAAAAATAAAATGTAAAGTCAAAAAAACATTTGCCTTCGAGTATGAAAAACCCTATTTATTTTTAAACTTTGCAAATTGATGTGATGCTTCTTTTTCTGTGCAAAGGATTGTGGGTCCTAAAAGTCCAAAAAGCTTGCTGGCCTGGAGACTGCAGAATTAAGGCCAGATGTTGTGAGACATTCTGGTATTTTTGGCAAACTATTGACATATCAGTGATGGGACTTAAAGCTCCTATGAGGAACCCTCGGTTTGTGTCGATTTTGCTCAATGGCACCTCGGCAGTGCTAAGGAAGTGAACTGGCACCTCTTCAGCTTCAAGACCAACTTCCAGACTTGGTCCTCATCGGGACTTGAACCGACGACCCTCCGGTTTCCTACCCAAGTCCCTGCAGACTGAGCTACTGCCGCCCCTTTAAAGGATTTTTGGGTCGCTTTTGCCTTAAATAGATAGGACAGCTGACGAGAGACAGGAAACATTGGGAGGGGAGAGTGGGGGATCATATGCAGCAAAGGGCCGAGGTCAGACGAGGACTGTAGCCTCCATACATGTGTGCGACATCCGGCGCCCCCTCAAAGTAGCTTTAAGAAATATGTCTTGGTGTACTACATATCATTTAAGTAAGGGTACTTAAATGTAACCCTATACTGAGGACCGTATTGGAGGAGTATGAGCCCCACATTACCCATCAGGCTTTGAGTCATTAACACAGAAGATAATCATTCTTTGGATTCAGTGCGTTACCTCGAAGACTTAAATGATTCCTGGTGTTTGACAAAAGTTATGGACATTTTCTGATGCATTATTATGTGTACATTAATGTTTGAACTTCCACAATCTATATCTTATCATTCAATTGTATTGTTTTTGTACAGAGAAAAACCCTTAAATGATATGATTATATAGGAAGATATGAGGTCATAAAACGTGGATTTATTGATCCACTTACTTTAGATTTATGTGTTTTTATGATTTATTGATAATAAGAAGAAGTGAAGCAGTTTTTGAGCAAATAATATCCAGGGCTATGAGCTAATACAAACAGGTAAGTTAAGAGAGGGAGAAGAATGAACATTGTGAGCTTGAATTGAACTTACTTGGTGACTTTAAATATCCTGAGAAGCCGTAGGGCTCTTAACACACTGATCCCAAACGATGCTCCCGGTTTAATCATGTCCCAGATCACCTCAAAAATACTTCCAACAATCACCTATAGAGAAGAAGGCAGAGTGAAGTTATCCCCTGCTGTTTTACAGTCTGTTTCAATAATCTGAACAAGACTGGTTATCATCCACATACAGTAGGACGTTCACTGCTGGTTGTCATTTAGTATCTTGCCGTGAGTGAAAGTCAACAGTAACTTACCCCAAAATCAAAGCAGTTAAAGGAGGAGTGGAAATAATTCCTCACTCCAAGGCCATACATCTTCAAACTCATCTCAGTCAGAAATAATCCGAGGAAAACAAACTCTGCAGTGTCTGTTGTCAAGATGGATAAAATAAAAACGTGTTATTAAGTCATTAAAATCAAATGTAATGCACATGAAGTGTTTCAGAGTATGTATGTGTATGAGTGACTTACAGAGGGCTCTTGTAAGCCAATCAGGCTGGTCATAGTGCACAATGGCCACGCACAGAGTGTTGAGGCCCACCACACACAGAACGATCCAGTAAAAGCTCTGAGCCTTCACCATGCGGCGGATGAAGAAGCGGGTCCTCTTCTCCTTACGCCGGAAGTAAGAGGAGCTGTCCATCTTCCCGCTGCTTTTCACACTGGCCCGACCAAAAGGAGAGCCTGGAGGAGCTGAGAATGACGATGAAGAGGTGAGAGAGGAGATGTGTGAGTGTGCAGCAATTCAATATTTGTCATTCTTTCACAGTTTTCACGGTGAATCGCTGTGTGTGATTTCCTTGTCTCCTTCCTGCTACTGTGGTAAGCAGCATCTCCATCACCATCTGACTCAACACGATCAGAATTATAAAGGTGACTTGTATGCATATGTCTTCTGACAGTTTTAACTTTGATCTGAAAAAAAATCTTTAATGCAAACAAAATATAGATCTGCCTTTGGCATTTGCATGTTTGCAACATCACATTTCAAAATTTAAAATATTCCTGCTCATTTGGGATTGAATTTACACGTCCTTTGCAGCAGATCACACAGATACATAATCTTTGTGAGTGTAAATTTAAGGAGCTCCATCAAATAGTTTCATAACAAATAATCTTTCAAAAATCCTTTCAGATGCAATGTCTGTAACCCTAGGCTAATAAACATTGTTGAGTTGCCCTCTTGAGTTGCAACTCTTATCACACTGACAGTAACATTGGGTGACATCTGGAGGTTTAAATCAATTTGCTAATAGAGAGCAAAAGTAGCAAAAACAAGATGTCCAGCTGTTGAACCCTGCTCTTGAAAGGAGTTTGTTCAACTAACAAGTCTCATGCCAGCTAGTGCAAGGGGACAGTTAGCTTAGCCTATAGCAAAAAGACACAAAGGAAGGCTAAACAACAAGCCTGGCTGTGCTAATACTAAAAAAAAAGCCTATCAGCATCTTATAAAACAATTACATAGAAGATCCTTTTGTTAAGGCCGTGCAAAATCCTTGATATGTAAACAAGTTGTGTTGACAAAGGGAGTTATGATCTGGGTTTTTTCTCTTGTTAGTAAAACAGTCAATTCATGTTTTGTCAGTAAAGACAGGTGGCAAATGCGCTACAACAAACCAACAGGTTTTTATTTGGAGAAACAAGCTGCAAGTTCAGAAACAAATTCTTGCAAACACATTCAAAATAAAAGTTACTGCTCCTTTTGCCTAACAAAAATGTTGTGCTGTTTAGGTCGCCCTTTTCTGTACCTCAGTAATGACATCCACAACTGCTTTGAGGAAGTTTAATATCCATACATTTCAAAAAATAACATGAGGGTGTATGTTTAGTTTGCATTAAATCAGTGTTTTGGTACATTTTTTGTCACAAAGATGAATAGTTTGTCTTTCTTGTCTCCACCTGCCTAACTGTATTCCTCCTAATGAGGTATACATTCTTTATTCTTTCTGCAGGTTTCAGTTTCTCCGGTTAGCCAAAAGTGCTAAATTTGTTTGTAACACCCACATGAGTGTGGGATTTGAGAGCAGAGAGCAAAGTAAACTACAAATTCGCTACTACCAGGTTACAGGAAATCAGAGCTCAAGGACCTCAAGGTTTTTAAAGACAGAAGCATAACAGCACTGTTCTGCAGAGATCTGGTCCTCCTTATTTCTGCTAACAAGCACTGGAAAATGTTTGTGGTCAAGACTTTAACTAAATAATGTAAGAGCATCTTCTTCCCAAAGGACAGACAGAAAAGAGTAAAATTGTCCAAACACTGAAATGTCTTGCAGTAGAGAAGAGAACAAAATGGTTTCAATTGGCAAGTTTATGCTCATTTCCAAACCACAGAAAAGCAATTACATATTGTCTTTGTGTGGGACCATGAAGTCAATTAATATTAAAAGTCTCATTTTAATGTGCTGCAGGTGATTCCCTTCCTGTTTTAATTTAACAGACTAATTAGAAAAGTTAATTATACTTCATTTCCCTGGAGGTGATATGCTTCTAAAGGTGGAAAGAAAGGAGCTGTAGGGATCCAGATCCAGATGGTGTGGATTCTGCCACTGTGATGTACATTGTTTAAGTTGTTAAAGGTATCTAACAAAATGTTTTATAGTGCTGTCATGCAATGCGCTACTTATCTGACAAATGGAGGCTAGAGAGTCAGAGGACATGGTAATGTTCATAGTACAAGACAGGCTTTCATGGTGGCTTTAAAGGCAAAGGTCGCCTCTGTGAGCAGACAGCATGTGAAGGTCACAGCTGAACTGCTGGTAGCCGAGGATAAAAAAGATGCAAGACTCACCGACAGAGGAGATGTCTGCAAAAGGATCCTCCCCCTCCTCAGCACCGATCAGGTCGTTTTTACCTTTCTTGGCTTTGCCTCGTTTCAGGACTGTAAAAGAAAACATCGCAGACAGAAGGGAAATATAATAAGATGAGTCTTTCTGCAAAATATAACAATATATCAATAGTACTGTTCTTTTATGCAAAAATGATTCAATGTGCATGTGCTTGCTTGTGTGCATGTGCATGGCAGAGGAGGGGTGAGCTAATTGGAAACTATGAATAGCAGGCATCAATCATGTTTTTCATTTGGAGATTTTCTGCCTTCCTGTTTGAAGCCAGCCTTGGAATGAAAAACTGCCAGCACAACATGAATGGGATTGTCACATGACCAGCTCCCTGTCAGGGGAGTGGTGGGTTCAATCTCGAGATCTACAACCCTGTAGCTCTGCCTGAAAGGGCTGCATGGAGGAAGAACCTGTCAGCAAGACTAATGAGGCCCAGACTGGGGAACACTTGAACAGCCTTATCAAATCATTTGAAAATCATAAACTTTTCTAATCAATAATAACTTTGTTTTTTAATCTTGATAAGAGGGTACGAAGTATTTTGCTACATCGTAAACCCATTATTGATATTTAAATTAATTATCTAGTCTCAAGAACAAATCCTCCATTCATTTACTAAATAGTGCATTCACTGTTTTAGAACAAAGAATCTTCTTCTTCTGAGTCAGTTAGCTTTCGACTGGCTCTTTTCTCCACTACTCATACCTGTCATTCACATGACAGACGCCAGCTCTATATTTTCTGCTTCAACAACATCAGAGTGGTTTTTCTATGGCTGTGGTCTCAGACGTTTTAATCCCTGATATGGAACTAATTGAGAAAAAACAGGCTGCTGGCAGCTGTCACTTTACTGGAATCATCAGCCCAGACGTGTTTGCAGTGTTTGACTGTTTACTGGAAAAAGCATATCCACATGAGTGTGTGTTGGGAAGCGTGACATAGTGAATATTTACTCCAACAAATCCAATCAGACCTAAGCTCTAAATCCCACTAATTAACCCCTTGCCTTCACACGGGGCCTAATGGACTGGCATTATGGGCGAGAGAGAGAGAGAGAGAGAGAGAGAGAGAACTGAATAGCAGTTTACTCCTATTGATATAGATTAAATAAAAGGTACACTGAATCACACTTTACAGTGATCACAAATGGAAAAAAAGTTATATAACTGCTTGGCTGGACATGACTGCAACATTTGCTTATTGCTTTTATATTCTTGTCTGGCATCGCTACCAAACAGAATTGAATGTATTTCCAAGACGGTTCAAATCCATTCAAACTGCCAGCTGACTAAGTTATGTCTTCTTTACAATACAATGTTTAAAAGACTTTCAAATCTTAAAGTCTGACACCATCTCATTTCCAGAGACATTTAAAAGAAGAATGTGCGACATTTAACACATAAATACAGCAGAAATCAAGTATGTCCTCTGTAAATGTTTCTCTGAGTCATGACTGTCGACAATGAGTGAGAAGCTCGAGTCCCGCCAGCTGTACTGTTGTCAGAGCCGTGATTACATCATGTTTACATGGACGGGACGGCTTTGCGTATAAAACTGTTTTAGTCAAGGACTAGAGAAAAGACCCGGACAAATGCAGCTCCTGCAAAGGACAACGTTGTCCGCCTCTTGCGCTTAATGTTGTTTAATTATAGTGTTTTCTAATTCATAACTCCTTCATGCAAACATGAGTGGAGAGGGGTTGGAGGTGTGCAGCTAGAGGAGAGCGGAGGCTTCAGAATAGCGGAGGTGTCGCCAGACAGCAGTTTGTTTTGGTTTCATGCTGGTGCTCAAGGGCGACATCTACTGGATCAAAAAGTCGCAAACTTTAAGATTTTACACCGACTGGGTATATAACAGGCTCACTATCTACAGGACAAGACCTAGATTCCTGTCATATAGACATTTTCAAGACGAAACAGAAGCTGCTTCTTGTCAAAGCAGCCCTTGTGTGTGCAGTTTGTGTTATCTGCAGAAGTTGTGGTCAAAACATAACCGTGGTTGACATTTGGAGCTAAAAGGCCACTAATAGGCACTTCCTTCCTCAATATCAAATAAAAACATTCAAAGGTTTCACTGGAGTTGACAGTTCTGGTGCTCTAACAGTCTCCATCATAAAAAAATGAGCTGCGTGATTAGTATCTGTCCAGTTGGCTGCTCCCCGTTTGTTTACTAAGAAATATACTCAGAGTATCTACTGATGTTCACATTATTGAACTTTGCTATGTTAGTGCTATAGTGTGTTTTGTGTTTGATTCTCTCTCTCTCCCTCTCCTGTTGCTCTGCAGGTTGGGGCGCTCCCTACTGCAGCTGGTGATCGAGCTCACCTGATACCAACAAGCAATCAAACAGCTATATGCCGAGACTTCAAATCTGATTATATAAAAAAAATTTGATTTCATCTCAATGTCAAGAAAGAACATGACGGACTTTAGACAAGTTAGACTTAATTTTATGAACCCCGGCTTACACCAAACAATCAGCAACTCTGGCTAAACATGGCGTAATTTTATTGAAAAATGGGATAATTGTCGGAAATTGTAAAATTGCTTGAAGAGTTGCAAGATGTGAGGTTGGTATAAGCCTGCACTTCTACTGGTTTCTTCATAAAGATGTATTTGTTTCATAAAATCGTCAGATGAATTATTAGCTTGCTTTAGTAAACTTAAAAAATAAAAACATATCAAGTTAACAGGCCAAGACATGGATAATACTGTCAATAGTTTAAGTTAAACCTTCACTCCAGTCCCAGAGTATCGATCCCATTCATGACAGATGAGTAATGCACAGAACGTTTATGCTGTAAAGGATCAATAACTGAATGTTAATGATGAGCGGTACCTCTCTGTGCCTGGTTTACCATCGACCACCTGTGGTCCAGGAGCATGGTAAAGCAGGCAACAGATACTCAGCCCAGTTTTCACCTGGCAGGTTTTGTTTCCTCTTGTACCACGCACCATCCAGCGGGGACTTCTCCTCAGCAATCTCATCTTCTTCCTCCAGCAACACCTCCTCTGCAGAGGGAGAGAGAGAGAGAGGACAGAGGGACTTTCTATCAATTTGTCATGTTTTTCTAACACAACAAACACATACGTGCCGGCTCTCATGCTGTTTCAGAGATGAGTCTGACCTGCTTTGCAGATCCACTCCAAGTACCCGGTGAGCTCTCTCTCGATCTGCTGCTGCCTCCGAAGCTTCAGGAACTCCTGCCTCTTTTCCACACGCTCCCTCTCTTTGGCAAATTCTCTGTTGAAACCAAAAACAGAGAACGTTTTCATACAGAGAAAGACCTCATTAATGTAATGTTTTATAATGTTTGACATATTGGACTTGAACAAAATTCTCATCTTTTCCTTCTGACGGGAGCTAAGAAAAACGTGAAAGTGTTCCTCTGAAGGATTATTAACGGGGGAGTTCAGATGACAGCTGGGCAGATATTGAGGGCATGAAAGAGGAAAAATGCTGTTGGCAAAGCTCGAGATCTGTTTTTCACAAATGAATGAAAATCGAAATGTGCTGATAAAGAGAAAAAACTGTGGAGTTTGACGTATAGGCATGACAGACTGAACAGCAGTTTCATGACTTTCCATTAGATATGAATAATATATCAATGGGTATTAAACAGAAAGCCAATTAAAGACAGCTTCTGCATCAATAAATGAATACATGACCGTTTATTTAAGGAATCTTTTAACAAGTAAGAAAGACAAATTCACTTTCTCTGCTCTATTTAGATGAGGAGTGTTATTCCACTCTATATCTTTATGCTTAATAAGACCTAGCAGGCAATTAGCCTAACCTAGCATAAAGAATGGACACGGATTAAAGCAGCAAGCCGTTCTTTATCCAAGGCTTGGAAAAAGAGAAATGTAACTGCAACTCTAGCACATGTTGTTGCTTTTAGTCCGTACATTACTAAAGTGTAAAAAAGTCAACATCTGATTTTATAAGATGGTTATCATAATCTTTGGTGTGAGCAATGACCTCACAGAGTGTTCCTTGGCTGCTTTGTAACTTCCCGGTAATAACAATAAGAAGAAAAGTTAACACAAAAAAAAGAAAAACTAATTAAAAAAAAAAGAGAAAACGATGAGAGAAAACTTGAAAGCTTTAGAGTCATACATTTTTCTTTACTTTTGTAAAGAGCTCAAAGCAAGCTTTCTGCAGTAGCTTTCAGCTATAAGCTAAGCTAACTGACTTATTTTAGCTTCATATTTAACATGTAATTAAAGTGGGGTAACAATTTTCTTGTCCATCTGAGCAAGAAAGTAATTTTTCTCATTTTCTTTGTACTGTAAATGTATTGTATACTTCTATTAACTCAGGTACCCCTCTCTCAATGAATGTTATAATGAAGCTGCTCTCGAAGAACCACAAATAAAAGCGGAGTAATGGAGTAGTGGAGTAGTGGAGTAGAAAGTAATGGTCAATTTTTCTAATGTAAAGTTCTGGAGGAACTGAAACGGCCAAGATGAGTTTCTCCTCCATCTTTTTTGGTCGCCAAGGTGATGTGTACCTACCGTTCAACCTTGTGATTGTTTGGTTGAAAAAAAAGCGCTGGTGACATCAACAGCGCCTTTCTGAAAAGTTGAAAGATTTTCAACTCGAGCGCTCGAGCGGCTGCACAAAAAAGGCGGAGCTCTCAGAAACAAAGACGCTGGGAGCTGCACTTTTTGTCCGGGCAGCCGCTTTCTGCTGTGAACGCTCTCTACTCATTGAAAACAATTGAAAAAAGATGCTGGCGCTCAGAAAGAAACGCTAGGTGGACAGGGGGGCCTAAGGGGAGTAAACTGTTCAGACAATCTCAGCCGTCTTGATGATGTCTGCTTGTAATGTTGGCCTGGCCCCATGATTTTATGACAAGAAAAACAATGAGGTTGTTAAATGAAATGATATACAGTATCTATTATAAAAATCCTTATAAACAGTAATAGTAATATAAGCAAAGGACTAAAAAAAACACAGCTTCTCTTTGATTACATGGACACAACAGGGGAAATGACAAGAAAGACAGAGGGAAGCCCCTGCAGCAGAGTGTTTCCTGTGACCTCCAGGCTAATGACCACACAAATGTTTGCTTCCATCCAGATTTCACTGAGACAATGAGGATGTGAGTCACAGCAGCTCAGGAGAGGCTCTTTGAGACCACAGACACAATGATGAGCAGTGAGGACCAGGATGATTAAAGCCAGAGCGAGAGGCCTTTACATGACACAGGAGGATGACAGGGACGCATGATCAGAGACGGGCAGTAAAAAGGAGAAGCACACGAGGCTGAGGACGCAGAGGAGCTGAACAATCTGTCCACGTTCTCATTCAAGTTATTTCTCTCTCAGTCATTATAATACGTGGTAATCCATTGAAGGTAACAGACAGGTAACATCTTGAAGCTCTGACCCTTGATAAAGAGGATAGTGTATTCTGTTTATAGCACATGGGCAGGCTTTAAAAAAGGCAGAGAGAAAAAATGCTGCACGCTGAAGCCAATGCAGAAGTGAATCAGAGGCATAATAAAGGTATTTTAAAACGAGGCTATAGAGACCCATAAAAAAAACACTGATTTTTTAATCTAGGAGACCTCAGGTTTTTCAAATATCTTCTTCTTCTACTGATATTAAGCTTGTTGATTTTTTTGCAGATTTCCCACAGAAATAGAACCCTTTAAATTCAGTTGTAATATAATCTCATTAACCCCAAACTGTTTCTGGTCATAAAGAGTAAAGAGAACATTTTAAAGGCAACTAAAACAAAAAAAACTGTTTAAAGAAATCTAAGAAGTACAAAATAACATTTTGACATTTTAAATGAAGTAAATTAACAGTGTATTTATGTAAAGTGATCCCATGTTAACATTATGAGATGACTTACCCGGAGAGGACACCGAGCACCAGGTTGAGCATGAAGAAGGAGCCGATGATGATGAGAGGGATGAAGTAAAGCCAGTTCCAAGCGTTTCCTGCAACATCATTGGTCTGTGGACAAAAACAACACAAATATAAGTAAGACGGTCGTTTTAGCTTTCCAAAGGATCTTTTTTAGACAATTGTTCACTTCTTTTTAAAGATTTATTTTTGAGCTTTTGTCTTTATTTAGAGAGGACAGTGGATAGAGTATAGGGAGTTGGGAGAGAGAGTGTTGGGAATGACAAGCAGGAAAGGAGCCTCAGGTCGGACGTGAACCCAGGCCGCCAGCTTGGAGGTTAAGCCTCCATACATGGGCCGCTACCTAACCACTAGGCCACCTGCGCACCTAACTTTTCAATTTTCTGTATGTATCTGCATGCTTGACTTTATTTGTCGTTTAAGGAAAAAGAATAAAGGTTCATAAAAATCTCCAAATTGAAGAGTAAATAGAATAGAAATGGGAAAGTATGTATCCTACTTTCCCATTTCTAATCCACAGCCATGCAGATAATAATAAAACCCAGTTAAACCAGTAATAAACCAGTTTTTACAAACTTCTCTGAGTTTGCCAGCTAACCTTATTTTAAAAACATTTTTCAGTTTACAAAAGTCTTTAAAACAGTCTCTGTCTTCTCTACTACACAACTCCACCAGCAATTGTCCCAACAAGAAAAACCCAGTCTGCTATCACGCCAAAACCAATGTGTAATCAAACATGAGTAAATTCTCAGAGACATCTATTGTGAATAAACCGAGACAAACAAATACAGTACAGTGTGCACACACACACACACACACACACACACACACACACACACACACACACACACACACACACACACACACACACACACACACACACACACACACACACACACACACACACACACACACACACACACACACACACACACACACACACACACACACACACACACACACACACACACACACACACACACACACACACACACACACACACACGCACACGCACATTCATACAACCATACGCAAACACACTGCTGTTGCTCTATGCTGGCTAATGACCACCATTGCAAGCAGGAGCACACCACCCACTCAGCTCAATACCCCCCCATGTTTTTGATCTATGCTGAATCATTGACTGCTAACCGGCTCACAGCACAAATGTGGACAGTCAAACAAGGTTTGTGGATGTATAGGTATCACATTTATCTGTGATAGCAATCTTTAATCATCTGTTTTTATCTCATCCTCCATCCCTTTGGAAATGCTTTCAACCACAGGGATTTGCTGCATTAGTGAGGTTCAGTTTAACACAAGTTTAACAAACTTTTGCCATAAAGTTTGAGGCACCATGTTCAAAATGTCCCTGTGTGCTCGACAGTTAAGATTTCTTTACATTGAAACTACAAAAAATTGGGCAAGGTGCCTACTCAAATTGGCCATTTAGTGTATTAGAGGGGGGACTTTTTCCTTTAAGAAAGAGGACAGTGGATACAGCAGTAAATCGTGAGATAGAGTAGGGATTGAAACACTGAAAGGAGCTTAAGGCTGGACCCAAACCCAGGCCGCCCAAACGCCTATAGGACCGCAGTCCCCACACATTTGGTTGTATCCTTTTAAATCTATGTTGCAAAAATCTGACTGTGTAATTCAGACTGTGCTGCAACAAAACTAATATTCCTGCTGGTTTCCCACTGGGAGGTGCATGGAGTCAGCTTCCTCTTTGTCTGAGAGCGCTCCCACACAGCGGCCTGTTAGCGGGGGACAGACCTGCCGACTGATGGGGTGTGTGAAGCACTGTGACATTTTGCAGACGCCAGTGTCGGAGCCCTGCCACATGCTGGCTGTAATTGTGATGGGAGGTTCAGGGTGGCTGATTCAGCAGGCAGGAAATCTGTAATATGCATCTAAGAATGTGAGAAGAACTCACACACATATACAGTGGCACATCCTCTCTCATGGGCTGTCAGGGAAGCAGCAGCCCACACACGGAGATAAATGGCAGGCAGAAGCTCCAGTGTGTTTTTTTTTAACCTGTCCAAAATCTCATCATTCAATCTTTAAGTCTCTCTTTCAGTCCCGCCCTTTTGTTCTCCACATATAGTTTGATTTTCTTTATAGAAATAAAACATGAAATCCTTTCATATTCTCACTGCTGCAAATACATTTAGTACTTCAAGCCTTGCACGATTCAAAAATATGTGTTTCACCTAAGGGCACACTTTTTATATCTAATATTGTGTTTGATCAATTCTTACATCCACCAATTTAAGGGCAAGTAACATGCTCAGACTCTGGCAGAAAGCAGCAGGGTGCAAGGCCTGTGCCAAGCTCCCTAAAGGCATGGTGGATAAGGACCAATGGTTCATTCCCATTGTTTAATCATTATCACTAACAGCAAGCCCCGATATTTTTCCAACACCTAACAGAAAGAGGACAAAATAAGAAATGAATCTGCTAGTTATCGGAGAAAAGCCAGATCATTTTGTACCGAACCAAATAGAGAGTGTATGGATTCAGGTGTATGGATTGCTCCCTTTAAAGGCTGAATATGCGACATTTTACACATAAATACAGCAGAAATCCAGTTTATCCTCTGAAAATCACTCTCTGAGTCATGACTGTCTACAATGAGTGTGACACCTCAGTCCCGCTGTCTGTGATGTTGTCTGAGCCATATCTACATCGTGTTTACATGGACGGGACGGCCGGCTCATCTCCTTTGCGTATAAAAGTTGTTTAAATGAGGGACTAGAGAAAAGAAGAATAACATTCTGTTCTCACTGCTTATTTAAATGTCACGTAAGCATTTTTAGATCATGGTCATTTTGTGTAAATTTACATGCAATGTGAAGCTACGAGCAAACTAAAGAGCGCTACCATTAGCCTGCTAGCACAACAATGCAGCTCGAGTTGTTTTGGTTTCATGCAGGTGCTCAAGGGCGACATCTACTGGATCAAAAAGTCACATAATTCATCCTTTCAGTGGTTAAAAACATGCAGGTTTAAAATACGACTTTTCTTCTAATGCTCCATGTAACCAGCCATTTTTGTATCCATGCTTAGAATGCAATAACACGCACTTCTGTTTTCTTTTTGCACAACACCAGATATCTCTTTCCTCCCTCTGGGGAACTCTAGATGCCTGGCGTTGAGGAGAAATTGAAGTGGAAATACACTGTGTTGCATCAGCTTTGAGTCTCACAGTCAGCTGGTGAGCAGGAAAGACTTTTCTCTCCTGTTGACATGGCCTTAACTCTTCAGCTGACTGCTCAGGCAGAGGAGCTAAGTTCGGTTAAACTTATGTAAATCGTTTTTTTCAGATTCTGTAACACAGAGAGGTCTTCATGGTTGAAGTCTAAGAGCTGCTGGTTTTTCCTCAAATGTAAGAGTTTAAACAAGCTCAGTGCAATCAAGCACACACAATCTGTTTTTATGCTACTTGTAAGGCTCTTAAGGACAATGTTTATTTTCTCCACTTACAGTATTCACCTTTCCGTCAATAACACACAGTCCTAGAAAGGGAAGACTTTATCCAAAACTCTCCTACTGTAACCACTGTATAGTTAGAAACAATCAACAATGATATTTAAACGGGACGAGAACCATCAATGCCAATTAAACTATCATGAATTAATTTTTTTTCTCCAATATGATAAATAAGACAGGGATCAGGTTATATTGCAACTATTGTATTAGTAGAGGCCTCATTAGAAGACCAGCACTAACCTATAATTTGAACCAGGGCAGTACTGACAACACAGTGGACTACACTCCTGAACATATCCTATTGGCTAATCTTTAACAATCAATTAAGAAAAATCTAACAATTACGCAGGCCTTAAAAACTTTCATGATAAATAAATTGTGGTATAGTCTGATCAAGGAATGATCAGAGGAAGAGAAGACAAAAGAGGAGAAGAGTAGACTTGTAATCTAGCCGCCGGGCAGAATGGAAGGACATCCATCAATTCAATTTATCATATGTCACGTCAGGATTGAGGGTGTAATCAGTATTCTATATTTTATACAGCCTCTGGCATCATCAGGAAAACACATGTGTTTCCATCTACATTCAATTTATATAGAAAAGGTGTGTGTGTGTGTGTGTGTGTGTGTGTGTGTGTGTTGTGTGCGTGTGTGTGTGTGTGCGTATCTGTGTGTGTGTGTGTGTGTGTGTGTGTGTGTGTGTGTGTGTGTGTGTGTGTGTGTGTGTGTGTGCGTGTTTGTGTGTGTGCGTATCTGTGTGTGTGTGTGTGTGTGTGTGTGTGTGTGTGTGTGTGTGTGCGTATATGCAGATTTTCATTTTTGAAATTGTTCCTTTATATACTGAATTTAATCCAACCTTGCAATCCGTGTCTTGATCGTCTACGTTAAAAACCTGGAAGAACGATGTTTCCACTTCAGTCATTTCGCTTCCAACTAATCTGTGTGTATCATACAGTATACTGTGCATCCAAAAAAGGTCATCTTTTAGTGGACTGACTGAGGTCAAAAATCCAGAACTAAGGGATGGAACCAAAATCTGTAATATTTCCTATTTATTCATGTCTCATTTTTTAATTTTACAGCATATGTGAAGATGCAAAAAGCATTTTTTAATTACAGATACAGATTTTTGTACAGAAAAAGCTTAAAAATAATTCTAGTGACAATGCCCCTAGCACCTACATTTTTCAATGTGAGCATCATATTCTATATGTGCAATTTAAATGCATTCAGCTGAGTGGTTCACCCCACGTCTTAGTGTGCAGAGTATGGAGCCACGCAATGAGATGAAATCGTGCTGCGTGCATAATATGGAAGCAAATACTGAGCATATGGCAGTCAAGGCCAAGGGGTACACTTGTTTTAGTTCGTTACAAAACTGCTGATGCTCTATGGTGCCGTTAGCAAGGTCCTCTTAATGACCCCATAGATACAGGCGGCACATCCATCTAAAATCCAAACATGTGTATGTCTATAGTCAGCAGCACTTTAGAACAACGTTATGTTCACATTATCCAAACAGTGTTAGATTGTTTCAGGGGTTCCTTGAATGTTGGATTAAAAGTTAGAAAGTGAGCTGCATACCACGTTTAGCAAACTGAGTAGCTTTCCTCGCAGCACATTTTATAACAGTTAACAAAAATACAAATCAATAATAATGATAATAAGCAGGTGCATGGAATTTGTATCTAGAGTTAATGGTTGTCGGGTAGGCTACTGATATTATGTGAAGTTTAATTCATGATATCTATAGTAAATGCAGTATTGTCTCTTACCAGGGGTTTGGACCAGGTAGCAAAAGATATCTGTGAATGACACTTTGGGTCGTTTAGTTGGATCATTCGTCCTGTCTTTTGAAATGTGTGGGCAACTATCCTGTTCTGTTCAGTTCATAAACAATTGTTTTTTTGTCAATTGACAGTAATGACTCAATGTAGGACATGCCAGCTTGTTAGCTTTAGCACTGGAGTTAAATCCGCTTGTTCGCTTTATCGATGGCTGGGGAAAAGGATTCTTTTACCCCACAGGACGCCACACCAACGACCCCCAGACGCCGACTGTATGCGCTTGTTTTTGAAGTATTATGTGATAACAGAAGGAATACAAAAAGAGATTGAAATGAAGTTAGAGGTATCATGAGATGGAGGTCCAATGGGAATATTGGACATATGTAACATACTGTACAGGTGCAAAAGAAAAGCTGGATTGACAGTAATTTAAGTGACTGTTCTCCAACAACATATTACTACATCTCTGAAACTATGCTTTTGGCTTTTGGACAGATCCAGTCATAGGGGTAGAAGACAAGCTCATCGATTATGTGGTTAATGTTGAGAAGTGTCACAGTTTGTTTTGAGTACAGAACCATTGGGTTTGGTTAAGATTAGTTTGGGGTTATAATAAGTTTGGTAGCTACAAAAGTTGAGTTAAGGAGATGAGTAAATAAGTTACATATCATGACACAAGTTAGGTTTGCACATCAAACATGAACATGTCTCCTGTGTTTCACCCATCAGTCCACCTCTACCTTCTCTGTATGCAGACTTACTCTCTCTTTATGAAGCATCACCTTGTTTTGCCCTTCATAGCTGTCATAATTACCGTGGCCATTAGAGGATATTAACTAACCATGAATGTAAATGCGGTGTCATAAAAGCCTGCTTGCACAGAGAACTATTAGGAACATATTTTTGTGATGCATGTCTTGAAATGTAATATGTTCAAAGTTGCATGTGATCGTATCGTTATTTGTGGAGAAGTCAACAGCACATTTTTTGACTAACAGCCTTGATCATAAACATAGCAGATATGTTCTTTGGGAAATTAGTCCAGGATACCAACCAAAGAAAATGTAAACGTCAGGCTCTGAGGAAACACCAAAACAAAGAATCTATATGAAATTCAGCTGCTACAGTAATACTCTCTTAAAAAAGAAATCTTCATGTGAGTGCTGAATCAGTAGGAGATAAGCGCTATGATTTTTGTCTGTAGTCCCAAGTAGTATTTACCAATCTTGTTTAAGTATCTTTGGACTTTACGCAGGGAAAAAGGCGGAGAAACAGAGGCAGAGCAAATTGGCCAAAATGCAGAACTCATCAGTTAGTGTCTGACAACAGTGAGACATATCAGTGATCTCAAAATCAGCTGTTTACATCACAAACCTGTAATTGTTTGTCTTTATTTCCAGAAGAAAAATCATCAGACAAGATGATGCTAGAACTGCTTCTATTTTCTCACCTCCCTTGCTACAGGTGCGAATATAAATGTGAAGACAAAGAGTTACATGGCAATATGTCATGACATATTCCTATAAAAACAAAATGTAAAGAAAGAAAGAAGACATATGCATGCTGTAGGTAAAAGTATGAGGCACTCAAAAGTTTCGTCCCACATTTTGTTGCTATTTGAAAACAAACTTTAGGTAATGACTTATATCTTCTGAGTCTGATGTTTTCATATGAGTTCACTTGATATCGTTATTCCACCTCTGTTATTTCTATGAGTCATCGCTGGCTGACTGCTCTGAATGATCAGTGAAGAAAAAGCTAGAGCTTCCACATAATTTGCAGTCATGCATCATACAGTTGCGCTCTGACAGGGTACTCCCACTCTAGGCTTACAGTGCTGCCACCACACACACGCACACGCACACACACACACGCAAACACACACAGACACACAAACAGACATGCACACACACACACACACACACACAAAAGCAGAGACACACACAAACACTCTTTTTCTCTGATCAGAAGGAAAGCCTGCTAAGATGAAGACAGCCACTCTGAATCAACTCAGCAGCTCCTCACAGTCCTGAAACATTCACAACAAGCAGCAGAGACTGGGCTTAACAGCTCTGGTGGCAGAGAGAGCAAAAGGTCCTTACAGAGAGGCTCGGAGACGAAGAATCTATCATCGCAATTTTCTAGTTAAACTGACTTTAGGTCCTCTTCTCTCTTATAGTCTACTTTTATTCTTCTTTTTGACAGTGAATTAATTTCTTGCAGGCTAATTTTAGAGATATTTAATCATGCACTTTGACTTCAGAAGTCAGACCACTTAACTGGAAGACAACGTTTCTATCATATGTACTCATTGTGTAAGCACTACTTCCTAAGAAGCACCTTTGAAAAAAGCCATTTTAGCACCAGTCTTACATCAGATTTTTACCATTCTTGCTTTCTAATCATTCCAAGAAACAAAAAAATCAAAGCTTCACTAACTTATATTGTTATATAAAAGCAATGGGCCACTGTTGTTTGGTCAATTATACACTGGAATATTTAATTTATACTCTTTTGCTTCAGCACCTGAAACAACATTATGTTTGACATCTACATCTGACTTTTTGAAGAGATCTGTTACAGTCTTAGGGCGCACTCACACTAGCAAAGTTGTCCCGTATACCGAGCTTAAGCACGATTCCCCCCCCTCCCCATTTCCCCGCTGGCCTGAACTCACACTACTCCAGGACTAACCGGGCCTGAGCACGGTTACCTCTTATACATAAAGTCGTAATTCAACACATGAATGGCATTAAGTTATTATGAAGCTCAGTTTACAAACAGGCGGACTTCAGAATAAAATAAAAGGGACGCGCAGTTGAGTCCGCGTCTGCACATCGGAGAACAACACAGAGAGCATGAGAGCTACTTTACTGACTGTGTGGCTTATTTTGAGTCATTTTATTCAGAAACAGCAATAACACTGCCTGTGCTTGTGCTCGTGCATGGACTGTACAGTGCCGAAGCATACTTCTTCCAAGCGTGCCAGGGCCGAAGAAGTGTACCATGCTTGAGCACGGATCGTCAAACGAACTGGACTTTAGTGGGGAAGCATGCTTAGGCATGATACGGATTGCCTAGTGTGAGCGCGCCCTTAATCTACCCAAGCAAATCACTGAGCCAACTAAACCCACCAAAAACCTCTATGTTAGGAACTAGAACTGTTTCAGCAAGTGTATTTGATATTTGAGTCGGGGATCAGATTGAAGAGATTTAAATCCCAAATGATTTAGCTTCACCTAAAAAACTAAAATGAACAAGTCTTGCATGATCTCTAACACAGTCCTATTCATCTTATGTTTGACATTCAGGATCCTGAGTGTGCTTTGAATTGTTTTACCATTGCCTTCCTCTCAGTCATAAACAAGCATGCTCCCTTGAGCAACTTCAAAGCAAAAGAAATATATTAAACCCTGGGTTTGCAAGTTATCTATCAGACTTATTGATGGACAGAAACAAAGCTTGGTCTCCTGATAGACTGTGGGAATCATTTACAAGTCTGCTTTGAGGAAACTTAGAAATAGATACACATCCCTGTGAGGAAATGGACACAGATTTCATGAAAGGCTTGGATTACAGTGATGTGATTGATGGACATGTGTCTCTGTCCAGATATATATTTCTTCATTTTAAACTCATCAGGTTTACACAAATTATTTGATAAGGTTGCTCAGGTGTTTGCCATATGAGCAAATTGAAGCATATAAGCCATAACTAGCATATAATGGTGAAAAGTCATGGTGATGAGTCTGTTAGCAAGTGCAGACTTCTTATACTCCCAAGTGACTCTTTAGTATTTGAAACAGAAATCCATGGACCTTCCCTGCAGACAAACGGAGACATACACACATAGATACGCACACTGAAATAGACAGCTTCCACAGTCTTTCAGTGATATCAAATCTCCAGCTGGCTACAGTCTATCTACTGCCGTTAAAGGATTTATGACTGAATGTTCCCACAGTATCTTACTGTCTGTGCTGCTTTATTTTGACAAGGCTTTGACAAGAACCATGACAGTCCTGACAGCACAGGACGTCAAGCTGACGAGGTCGAGGTGCACCTGTCTCTGTGGCTCACACTGCTCAAATCAAGTGAGAGGAAAAGGTGGTAGTAATCCCAATCATCTTCAACACAAAATCACACACAAAAAATCACTTACATAACTCAACTAATGTATGTCACAATGTAGGATTAAACCTATGAAGAAGATCATAGGTTTACTTTTTTCTACTTGAAATGTAAAATTGTATTGATTTAAAAATAAATTTTACAATATTGCTTCAACAAAGAAAATCATCAGATTTTTTTTCCATTTAAAGTAGCCTGAAATGTTTTATCAAATCCTCCATCACTATTACATTTGATTAAGTAAAAGCGAATTAAAGTGAGAGATGCCTGTAACACCCTTAATTGTTATGTAATAACATGCTACTGAAAAAAGCAACACCTTTGCACTGATGGGAATGCATT
This sequence comes from Tautogolabrus adspersus, assembly GCA_020745685.1. Classification (NCBI taxonomy): domain Eukaryota; kingdom Metazoa; phylum Chordata; class Actinopteri; order Labriformes; family Labridae; genus Tautogolabrus; species Tautogolabrus adspersus. Next base: position 5,691,255 of record CM036549.1, on the reverse strand, counting down.
CTAGAGGTCACGCCCAGCCACGCTGAAAGCTCTGTTACCAATAATGTTCGGCCTGGGGTTGGATTGGAGAGAAGATGGTCATCAGAGGTATGTAGGTTTGTAAAATGGCTACACAAGGAGAGAGATGTTATAGTATTCTAGCTGAGACGTAATAAAAGCCTGAAAGAGTGGATCTGCAACAGATGAAAGATTAGTGGTGGAAGAACTGAGCCCTGGGGGCCACCTGACAATGTTTGGCATGATTTGAATATTAACAATATGTAACGATACATTACAAAGAAATGCAATGCGATATGATCATACGATACAACAGGATACAATACGATATGATAAAATACTGCCTGATCTGTTCCAGCCAGTCTTGTTTGGTTTGGTTAGATTTAATACAATGAATGCTGTTTCTAAGCAGTTCAATGGAAGGTTTTGATGCAGTGAGATCGACCAGGGTTTGGACTGTATTGAATTGAATTGGAATTGTAAATCCTTGCCAGGTCTGTCTCTGTACGATGTTTTGCCCTCGTCACAGTTCACTCAAGGACTTTGGCAAGAAGACGAAAGATAAGAAATTGGCCTGTGGTATTTTCTGTCCCCCAGGTCAGTTCCAATATTTTTATATGATGGAGAAGAGGGAGACGTGAATTCATTAGATGAGTTGACATTGGGTCAATGAGGAGCTGGGTAGCCTATTTGTGACATGCACAGTTACAAACCGTTCATCAGGGGAGAAGCTGAAAGCAACTAAAAGGGAAAAGAGGGGGTGGTGGTGATAACATTAAGTTGAGTGGACATATGATGTAGCTGCTGATAAAAATAATGTGTGAAAAAAAAGCCCAGTTTAGTAGAGTTAGCCAGAGGAGTAGTTTGTTTACTGTCAGAAAAAGAACCCTGACCCTACATGTTTCCTTCTTCTTTGCCATGTTAATAGCTTCTCTATAGGTTGTGACTTGACATTTGTATAGTTAATGAAGCATGTTTTCCTGCTGAGATGTATAAAAGAAGAGCTAATGATACACAGAGACAAAATCACAACTTTATGAATTAACATGAAGATGATGGGTTCTGTCACAAACATGTTTGTTAGATGAGGTCTTCTAATGTTCCCCAAGGTGTGACATGATTGGAGCATAGCTAAAGACAGCCTTATGAAAAAATACTATAAAACCCCTGCCATGTACGTTTAAAAGAGAACAACCAGAGGAGCACCCAGGGTCAAGTATACGAAGAAAAACTTGAGTGAATTGACCTGGTTCAGAAATCAGCAGCAAAATGAAAACTGTTTAGAGTTCTGTGAATCTTTAGCAAACAACAACCTCAGCCAAATGTAATTACCAATGTTTTTACATAATGTGCTCTTGTGCATGACCCTATCACTTGTCTGAGGAGGTTGATTAAAAAACATTTCTAAGGTTTTAGAAGTCAGGGTGTGAATACAAGACACAAATAACAGCATAGACAGTATTTCTTACAGTGTTAAGCCTTAACATGACACAGCAGGGCTAATTAGGGTTGCTTCTAATTTGATGGCAGCCGTTATTCGCCGGGAGAGACGGAAGAAATGTTATAAAATCACTGGGCATGAAAAGAAGACTGCCACATCATCGCTGAGAAACCACCCACACATCCTGCTGCTACAACAGTGTCACTTCCCTGCTGACTGGCTCATCGAAAACCAGCATCTACACTGTGAATCAATGCGACTCTGTGCTGTCTTTTGTAGATCAATGTCATAGCATTTCCATCAAAAAGAGTTTCTATTGGAGAGAGACAGATCATGGCAAAAGATCATGGCTAATTGGTATCGCACATTTGTATTGTCCCTCATATTTTGAGGGTTTTTAAGTCTGCACTATATTTGGTTTTCATTGATCAAATCTGATTTTATAATGAATGATTGTGGATATGTAATATATGGTGTGCACTTTTAATGTAAAAAATTATTTGGTTTCTGTAGTGATTGAGGCGCTTTCATTTTAATGAACAGTGTATCACTAAGATAACAAACTGAGACTATGGTGCATATTCAGCAGCAGGCTTACAGTTCCCTTATTATGCTCCACAAATAATGAACATTTTCTGAGCTTGCACAAGTTACCTTGTTTTCTGTTATTGGTTAACATCGTCTTAGAATACCTTTTCTGCAATAAGTACATTCTCATACTCGCCCTGCATTATGTGAAGTCACATGATGTCTCTTTGGCCACAAAAGGCTTCAAACATTGTTTTCCCACATGTACACCACCACTCCTCAGTACCTGTAATCAAGCTGTGTAAAATACGTATGTGGATTTCCTGTTTTAGGAAGTTAGGTTGAGGTTAGAGGTAAGGTCAACAATAGTTGAATGTTCCACGTAGTTTAAATCTCTTTATCGAGAATGTCTTCAACAGTATTCCCCAATAATTCACATACTTAAAATAACATTTGAATTAATGTTACCTGACATGACCTTTAGAAGCATGAAAGTTATGGTCGTCTTGTGACGAGTAAACAAAAGAAAACAACAGTTCTTTACCTGTTTCCTATAATGACATGACGATCTCTTCCTGAATTTAATTTGTAGTTTTTAACCCAACACCCAAATTAACCCTTACTTTGATCAAAAGCCGGCATAAAGAGTCTCCAGGTGTTTTCAAGAGAATAACTTCCATATTAAAATGCTAGATATGATCTAGTTGCTGCAGGATGGTGATAACACACAGAAATATCTAAAATTGGATCTGAAGGTGAAAATGAAGGTGAAGGAAAATATGCAACAGGGAAAGACATGCATGAAAAAGCCTTCAGTAATCTGTCTTCTTAGTTGTCCAGTTTTTACCTTGATCACAAACTGTCACATCAGGATCCATTAAAGGCTAACTATCGCGACTTTCAGAGTAGATTTTCAGATCAAAACAATGCTCTCTTGAGACACACCCCCCTCTCCTTCAGCTCCTCTCTCCCCTCCTTTGTCCACACTTCCCCTGCCCCTCCCATCCTGTTTTACTAGCAGCGTTCAAAACAAGACTCTGCGATCAATTTCAAGAAATAATATGAATCTCAAAGTAGATTCAATTGTTCTATCTTTGTCTTTGAAGGCCATAGAAGGCCTTTTCTTCTGTTGGAAAGTCTGTTGGTTCTCCTTCTATTGTACTCTTACGATGACACTTTGTATAATGCATCTAGAAACAGCTTCACCGAGAGTGTGGAGCCACCTCTCTTCCCCCATGTGGTGGCATGGCTTACCGTTGGAGAGGAAGTGGTTCACTCAGAGGCTCAAACATGTTTCATACGTGTGTTTGTGAAACATAAACAATCTGAAGGCAGTCCATGTGAATACAGACCCAAGAACAACAAATCGAAAGGGAGTTTCACTCCACTCTTTAGGAAGTCATTACTTCTTAGTATATTTACAAAAGTTCATACTTAATTTTGGCTATATTCATATTCAGAATGTTCCAAATTGTACCTTTAAGTGGATGTATGGGAGGGAAGAAAAATGAAAGAAAATCCAGGATTATGCTTATTATTTTTCCATGCATGGATCTATGGAGACATATTCCACAATAATCTGTCCTCTGACGTTCTGGAGTTGGAAATCAGCAGCATCCACTGCATGGTTTAGCTGCTAAAGTTGACACTGATGGAAGGATACTTTGCTCAAGTCAAATGCACATGCTCTGCAACAGCTGGCAACATCATGATCATTAGCATAAGCTGAAATCTCTTTTCATTTGTGCTGCCTTCCCTCTTCCTGTGCTCCGTTCATGATTAAAACATCAAGTAATGTTGGCTCAGTTTGGTGACATGCTCTCCCTCCCAGATATTGTCACTGTGTTCAAAGACTTGGACTGCATTATGTGCAAAGGCATTGGTTGGCATTCTGTCCAAATTAAGTCTCATCCTCCTTGATTACAATAACTGTGTTGAATATACATCACGTGTGATTGTGATGGCATTTTTTAAATCTTTTCTAAACATTAAACATTTCCAATCATGTTGATGTGAGACGAGGTGAACAGATCCACATGAATCAGTGCAGCACCTGTTTGAGTTTTCTCCCCTGTCACAGAGTCCAGTGACATTTTCTTTTCTTTTACGAGTCTAACCTATCGTTAGCATGCTAACTTTAGGTGTCACTAAAGACTTTCATGTTTCTGTCATAACCTGCTGTTTGTGTGTCTTTTAACCTGTTTCTTGCAATGTTTTCCTCTCCTTCCTCCATTTCCCACAGAAAATTGACCCATATCAAATTATCCTGACTTCCTTCTGCGGATGGATATGATTACAGTCGTAGTCTGTGATAAGAGCAACTGTCTGCTTTTTCTTAGTCAAGGTTTGTTCTTCTTAACCATGGTGATCTATCAAGGGATAGCAGATCATTGCTATGCGTAATTGGCCAATGAGAATCAAGTATTTAACACAGCGGCGTAATAATTAAGAAATAAAGAGGTTAATTCAATGTGTAAGGATTTTGTAACTCTGAAGAAAGGGCAGCAATCACTTTATCTCTGAATGAATATATTTGCTTAAGCATTGCATTGCCTGACATTTCGACATTTCAACATATTACAGAACATTGGTTTGCCAGAGACTCTGTGTTTTTAGAGCCCTCTGTGTCAATGTACCAGTGAGATGGATTCATTGAAAGACACTCTCTATGTGAACAAAGTCATCGCTTCTTGGCTTTACACAGAGTTTGCATCATGCTCATTAAAGTAGTTTTGTCAGGACTCTGAGCAGTATTTTAAATATTGAACCTTTATGGATTAAAAATTAAAGTGTCTTTCAGTTTAAAACAGTATTCAATTGGGTGTTCCTGGTTTTTACTTCTTCTTCTCAGTAGCACCTGTAACAACAACAACTCGCGCCATCAGAGGGCTATTGTGGGTCTGAATGCACCGTCGTTGTCACAAATCCCTCCAGCTGAGGAATATAATGGCAGACTGCAGTGTTTTGTTCCGCTATATCAGAGGAGACCACAGGATCCTTGGACGTGGCCTCTCTGGAGGGGGGGGGGGGGGGGGGGGGGGGGGGGGGGTTGGGGCAGAGGGAAGAAGAAGAAGAGGAGAAACTGGATGGTAATGACGGATGGGATGGGGAGAGGTACTCTGCATGTTCTTTTGCACGATTAGAGAAGACGGTCTGAGTGATCTCCCTCAGGGCAGTAGTAGCATAGTCATCAATCTGTAGGGTTAACGCTGGGTTATAGGATGGTATATAATCCAGAGAATAGAGTCCTTGCCAGGATGCTATTCTGGTTTCATGACGTTATAGACTTCACCCTCCCCCTTTCTTTGGCACAGGATGTGTCCACATGTGTAGCATGTAATGTAGATATTAATGCGTACATGAATGCACGCTTCACTGCATTTACACAAAAACACTTATGGCTCTTTTCCAAGACATCCTGTTGATATAGTTTTCTGCTTCATAGTTTATTTTGCTCGCTTATTCTTTGGGGGAAATATGTAGAACGTTTCAGCATTGCTTAGATAGTTGATCACAGGTGCTTTCAGGATGCACTGTCCATCAAAATGAGTCAAAACAAATGTGTCATTCCATTATATAAGGGCTACTTTAAAAACAATCACAATCCAATCTAAAGGTACAGCAGGTTATTGGACCCATGCAGGTTTTTCTGTAGGTCATATAAGAGGGTAGGAACAAAAGAAAATTGTGGTCTTATGGGTTAGATGAAGAAAGAAATGCCATTGGATATCTCTCCGATTGTGCAAGAGGGAAGAGAGAGGACTGGATAGTGTAATACAAGCATAAAAAGAGATGTCCTGGTTGAATTGTTGGGCAGGAAGAAAAATTCTATTGGAAACCTCACAAAAAGACTGCAGCAAAAATAATAGGTGGATCAAAAGATGTGACTTTTAGCAGATGGAAAAGAAAAGGCAAAAACACAAAGAAAAACTACCAGCTGAGAGAAAAGGCATTCTCTGATCACAGCAGTGTGAGTCTGCAGCGCTTAGGATAATGAGCCAGAGAACGCTACAGGAGATGTTTGGATTCGAACAAGGAAAAAGAGCACGAAGATGAAAAAGGGAAGATGGCAGTGCAAGTGGCTCACTCTTTAGTTTCAGTTAACTACTGTCTCCCAGGTAAGGAGAAGATGAAACAGAGAGTGAGACCAGGAAAAGGAACATTTCAAGAGTTTAGGGAACAAAAGGGGAAGATTAACATTGAGGAATGGAGTAAAAATGAATAAAACACTGCAGGATCACAGTGTATGTTTAAATACTGCTACAAAAGAATTGTTTTCCAAAACATAAATAATGGATCAAGTGTTGAGTGATTCCTCATGTTTGCCTTAACTTCCTAATTACACAGATCTATGGTAAAGAAAGCAGCTGGTTTGAGGCTACAACCATACCTTTATCAATAGTTTTAAATGACAAGATTTTCATTCAAGACATCCACTTGACTCCAGAGCATGTGTTTCCAACTAAGATAAGGTTTTGTAGTATTCACAGAATTATCAGGGTTTTTTCATGGGTGGTGTGAGCTCATTAGGACAGTTGTTTATTTCTATAAAAGCATCCACACGTGACAAGACCACGTGAACTTCTTAGACATAAACTACTAAAGCAGTAATGAAAAAGCTTTTTTTTGTTTCCATCGCTACTTGGGGTGGCTGTGGTTCAGTGGGAGAGTCGGTCGTCTCTCAATCAAAAGGTCAATCCCCAGCTCCTGCAGCTACATGTCCAATGTGTCCTTGGGCAAGACACTAAACCCTAAGTTGCTCCAGCTGCTTCGGCGGCGTACGAATATGTATGAATGGGATTAGTTACTTCTGATGTTCACTTTACATAGCAGCCTCTACCATCAGTGTGTGAATGTGTAGGTGTGACATGGGGTATAAATGCGCTTTGAGAAGTCCCAAATCCCAAACTCTACCAAACAGATTGTCCAAAAATAGAGGCTTCCTCCATTCTTTCAAAATCCTCCAACCAGAAGATGTTAAAATGCTTTCTTATTGAAATCATCTGAATGTGTACCAGCACAAGGGGAAACTCTGACTCAGTAAATACAGGATGTTTTTCCCTTTCTGGTGTTGTTTTTCATTATTTGCAGGTACTTCCAGTCAAACATGTTGTGCTTATATTTGATTTTGCATTACATCATCTGATAGAGAAAAAAAAACATAAAAAGTGTGACAGAAGAAGCTGTGAATGAGACAGCCAATGTGGGACAGGCCCAGACATTTTTAGTTCTGCTTGGCTGGATATTCCTCGTCCTTCAGGGATTCTTGTCTTTCTTTTTTTGTTCTGGGATTGAGTGTTTTTAAAAAGGCACTATGATGCTTTATGCTGTTCAAAAAAAACAGAGAGGTGCTGGCATTTAGATTACAAAAGTGTTTGGGTTGGCGACAGACAGAGAAGTACTAAGACCTGGGTCAGGGGCAAGTGTCTCGTTGACCCAGTTCTGAATAACTTGGCATTGTGTCCTGCCGAAGATTGTAACAAAACATTTTCTATAAGTCCTTCTTTGGACCTTTGCCTGTACTTTTGGTAAGGACACATGGGATGGGGACAGGAAAGGCTTATAGGAAATATATAGGAAATGACTTTTAGCAAAGGGCCTGGGATTGAATATAGGTCCCTCAACTTTGTATTTATTATGTGCTTAGCCACCGTTCTCTTCTATTGAAATGCATTCTTGTGTGGTCTTTATAGTATTTTATATTTAAGCAAATTTGAACTCCCAATTAATGCTTTCAGTAATGTTTATTTTATGTTGTTATTATCTTCCTGTTCTGTTATCGTCTACTCTCTTTTTTGCTGAGTTCACCAAGACACTGACAATCCTATATCTCATTCAAATTCACATTATTTGCACACAAACCATACATGACTGAAACTTGACAGGTACAGTGTATTCTCTATGCAGCTACCCCACTGTTACTGCAGAACTTACACCTTGAAGTGGACCTCTGTTTACCCGTCCCCTGTTTCTGCCTAAGCCATCTGGCTAACAAACACATACATACAGTCAAATATTAAAGATTATAATGTCTTAGGTCTGCAGGTTTGTAAGTGGAGTCAGTCACCTTTCAATCTGTGAAACAACATGGAAAGTAGGAGAAGGTAAACTTATGAATAAAACTTTCCACTGCAAGACCAACTACCTTCAAGGTGCCTTTTAGCAACAAACCAGTCCTTGAGAGGAGCCGCTCAATTGTCACAGATTTGTGGTTGGCAGCTCCCAGGAGTAAATGTTGGCCTTTTGCTGAATTTTAAACTCAGGAGTGATGGAAAAGGGATGTGAATGCTCAACAAAATCCCTCTTTCAATGAATAATTCATGGTTTAAGTATATACTGTACTAACACAAATTAATGGCTCATCAGTTAATTAGGAAAGAAGATACGTAGGCAAGAAGAACAAAGCTTGTGGTTTGTCCAAGAGAGAAATGGTTCGGCCTCTGGGGAACATGGAGGTCTTTAAGTCTTTTAATGGCACTCCGTCCATTTAATTTCTATATTTCTTGGGTATCAGCAAAGATTTCCGGCCTGAGTGCTTCGAAGGAGAGGAGGTCTCCAATAAAGATCAGGTTTCATAGTCAAATGCAATGGAAAACAGACAGCTAATCAACATCTAATGTCATGGAAATCAAGTCCTTAAGATTTAAGACTCCTTGTCATACACCACGTTGTTGATTGAATGGAAAATTGGACCTATTGGTAGCATGAAATAATTTGACAAGGGGTCCCCATGACCATTAAGGGTCATTTTCTAATCTCAGTCTAGCCATACCAATCAGTTTGGAAATTGCTTTTATAGCCTAAAACCAACAGGAAACTATTAGGCACTCCCAGCAGGTGGTCAAAGAAACCTGAGAATGTTTGATTAGATTAAAGAAGTTTCTAAAGAATCTGAAGATAGAGTGACAGCAACAACTTCAGTGTGTAGCCTTAAAAACTTTAGTCTATGGACTTACGCTGTAGAGGATGTCTACCCAGCCCTCCATGGTGATGCACTGGAACACAGTCAGCACTGCAAATAAGATGTTGTCAAAGTTGGTGATACCAAAGTTGGGTCCAGTCCAGTACTCTCTGCATATGGTGCCGTTTGGACACGTCCTAGCCGGGGGCTCCAGACCACAAGGCCAGTCTACTGCTTTCTCACCTGAAAGAAAGAAAATAAAAAAAGGAGTGGTATGAAAGAGTTTCATATTCGTATCAAAATCTTTAGCATAATTACAATAAAACATAAAGGTTTTATGTGGGTCAGCAGAGCAGCCAATATGTCCTGCATCTTTCCCCCTAGCTCCCTCACGCTGCTCATATCTCATAACAATTAGTCATCATACTGGCAACATTCCCAGGTTCCCCGTCATCCTTGACTGATTGAGGGCCATTGACCTCCTCACCTCATAATGTATGGTCAATGCGCAACCTCTTTCTGTCAGTTATTACACAAAGCTGGGGTCCACAGGTGAAGGTTGGTACAAAGACTTACTGGTTATATAGATCTTTGCTCTATGGCTTGCCAGCACTTTTTATAGGGCTGCTCCAACAGAGTGCCCCGATATCTCAGCTGAAGCACACAGCCAACACAGCCTTCTCCTCAGAAAATCCGGTCCTGCCAATTTGTTAGTTGTCCCTTTTCACTAACAGTTACATAATCCAACTTGAAAAACATGGCTGTGTCCAGGGGTCTTTTGGTCTTACTTAGCACCTATTACAAGCTCAGAGTTCCTGGTACTTTTAAATCAGATCTTGAACATTTAAGGACATGCGCCTTTACAACCCAAAAAGATCAAAAGGACATAAAATAAAATCCAAGCCTGGTCCAAAGGAGTTAGCAAGAAGTATAAAGCAGGGGAATTGCACTCAAATCAAAACAAGTCACCAGCCCGCTTACTCGCTCATAGTAAATGTTCCAGACTATTACCTGCTGCATTCACATACCAGCTCACCTCAAGTGTATGTGCAGACTTTTTTACATACAGAAAAATGTCTGCAAAAAGTTTTGGTAAACAGATTCCATCATTTGTGTAGACACATGCACTCTACCGGGAACATGTTGGGAATTTTCAAGAGGGGAGTGCATGTGTGAAAGTGGCTAAAATATCTTTAATCATGAAAAATGTGCACTTCAAGAATCAATATTAATCAAGACGTCATCTGCATTTAAACCTAGATACTGTGCAGTTGGTTTTAAAAGACTGTTTTTACAGATGAGTTATTCTTATCTCATTTTCATGTGCTATGTGAATTCTTAAGAATACATTTCAAAAAGGATTTGCTCAGCTTAGCGAGTAAGTGGTCTAGTTAAGTAATCTGTGTCCCATCTATGTGCTTGAGTTTTCATGGTTTATGAAGTGACAGTGAGATGGTGGTAGTAGACGGAGGAAGCTAAGAGTTTGTTTTAAGGATGTGCTGGCACACATGTCAGCAGATGGAGATCACACTAAAGAATAAATGTGCTGAGTATAACAGATGCCTTGTGCACCCAGTGTTTCATGAGGGAGTGTGCTACGATCACAAGTAGTGCCCAGTTTAAACGATGATCTGCAGAGCCAGACAGCATGGCAAACATCCCTCCAGTGTCACTCCAGTCAAATTCATCCTTTCCTTTTCACTGACAGATGATGACTCAGCTGGACTCAGTCCCAGGGAGGATACTGGAACGTCTCAGGTCTCTTTTTCCAATTGAAAACAGAATATTTACAAGAAAAAAGAGGGATCACTCCTTCATGTGAATGTAATATTTTGGGGGTAAAATAGCTATTTGTTTTATAATACACTTTTTTGTGATTTATGATGATGGTCCACATGTTCCCATCCAATTTCACGTGCATGTTAACAAATCTATAGGAATACTTGTGAATATTATGGTGAGCCCTAATGATGGTATTCGTACAGAATTAATATGCAGTGGGCAGTGCTCAGTTAAAAGTACAGTCAATATTTAGTGATTAGGGCTACGCAAGAAGTTGCAAATTCTTCGTTAAGGCGATATGAACATCTGCTAGAAACATTGGATTTATTTTGAATACCGGATGGATATGTTGCAAACAGATATTGTGTAAAACATGATGAACAGCATATACACTAAAAAATACCAATTATACTTAATATGTACTCTTTAGTTTTTGTTTATCTCACTTCACATTGTTATCACATGACTGAACAATGTTATCACATTGAAATATGATTTGGCAATAGATTACAGAAGATCTTGAACCATCTTGGACTTTGTAGAGTGGTTAATAATCTAATAAATGCTACAAGAAACTCTTCTGTGTTTGCGTTTAAATCAAACGTAGGGTATGATTACAGATAATAATATGTTTGATATTTAATTACATGCAAATTGGCAGCAAGAAAATTTAGGAGCAGAAGAAAAAAGTTGTGACCAGGCAGAAGAACAAGACACATTGAACATGTTGTACTTAGGCGATGAGACGCCTGATGAATACATTAGAAAAAAATACAAGCATGCAAATATACTAAGACAGGTCAACTGCTTGTATGACTCACTCATTCATTATGAATGCACACAAACACACACACACACACACAAACACAGAGGAAAAAAACATGCCGCAGCTTTCATGTAGAAAGTTGCTCAGAGTAATCATACCCTGCTGTCTAAGACTAAAATAGCTCAATAACACATGTACAGTACATTAGCAGGCTGTCACATCTGCTCACACCACTACCAGCACCCTGAGTGGGATGAAGCACGCACGCACGCGCAAAATGTCACACCTTCACACTATCTGACAGCGCAGCAGCGGGGATTAAAGCCTTCTTATAATTTTTATCACTGCATTACACTACGGGTAATTTAAGTTGAGCAGTCTCAATGTTTTCTATAATTACTGTAATGTTGTAGTGTAATAATAATACTGTCACAGTAACCTGGCTTTGACTTAGCAGCAAACACATTTCTGATAACTAGCTCACACACACACACACACATACATTAGGGGAGGAGGCTTTTCTTACCCTCTTCCTCCCTCCTCTTTAGTGTCTCATTGTAGAGAACCCTACCAGTGAACTGGGGCTTATGTCATGTACAGTAAACTTTTTACCACCGGTGATGTGTGCTGCATTTTCTTCAGACTTTAAACCCTTTATACACCATTTTGATTTAGCCAACATTTTCAGACATCAGTCTTTCTACAACCCTGATGAAGGCAAGTTGGTCAAGAAAATATGGTGAATAAAACATCGTCGAATGCCTAACGGTGAATCCTGAAATCGAGAAATGCATTGCTTTCAAATTCTTTTACATAAAAAACTCAATTTAGCAGACTTGTGAAGCTCCAATGGTCTTTGATTGTGTTAAAAAAATGTCATTTAAAATGACTCGTGTATTGAGGTTCTTCTTGGTGGTCATGATATTGAGACCTCCTTTTTGTACCCATAACAATCATCAACCATTTCAAGTGGGCTGAAAAAAAACTAACCATCATCAATTCTAAATAGTGTTGTAGTACTCAAGAGACCAAGACCGATTTCTTCTTGAAGGTCTCGGTCTCGTCTCGGAATTTAAAGCATTTTTACTTTGTCTTGTCTTTGGCGGACTCCGGATTTTAAATCAAGACCAGTCAAGACCACCACTGAAAGTCTATTTTTCTGTCATTACTGTGATTCGAAGGAAAAAGCCATTTCTAGAAGAACAAATAACTTCAATTCATTCATAATTGGATTTTTATCCCCTGGTTACGTCCCCAACCTTCTCGGTGTTACAGTCTAAGTGAGTGACACGACCACTTCACACAAGATGATGATTTTTCAGTGATATTTATGGTCTTGGTCTAGACTCGTTCTCGATCCCGATCCCTAAATGTCTTGGTTTTGTCTCAGTCTCGGGTATTGGTCTCCGTTAGTGTGGTCTTGACTACAACACTAATTCTAAACAATGTAAAAATGTATGAATAAGCTAAAAAACTATCCTAAAAGTTGTCATTTGAGCTGATTTTAAATCTGATTTAGGAACATGCACCTGTGGGCCCAAAGGTTTATGCTTAAGCTTAATTAAAATGAAGGAAAGGTGCACCAGATTAAGACCTTTATAATTTCCCCTTAGATTAGTACAAAATGACTTTGACCTCTTAAAGATTCTTCCAGGGAAATTATTTTCGCTCATAAGTTATATTATATTGCAGGGTAATGCATTGCAGATTTGTTCAAATTTAAATTAATTTGAGTTTGAGTACATGTGCTCAGGAAGTTTCAAGGGAAACATTCAAGGTAGTGTTTCAGTTAATAAAAAGGGATGCCTTAAAAGCCTGAAGCTGTATGGCATGTGTTAGATATTAAAAAAAGGGGGATTGAAGTAACATAATACATACTCGGGGAGAAAATAAAACCTTCAAACCGCTGTAATGGAGAAGCTGTTAAACTCACATTTGCACAGCCAGATTGCCCTGTCAGGTATAACTGCTTTTATATCTTCACCAACTCACACCTCTGAAGCAGAAACGAAGACAGAAGCAGTACACTGGAACCTTATTAGCACCAGCTCAGGTAGAATTCGATCAGAAGTCCAAGTACATAATAATCCCTATTGAGTTTCAGCAGAAGCTATCACTCAAACCTGAAGACTGTGAAAACCACTTGTCAAAATCAAGATGTTGTAGACCTGTTTGTTACGTTGATATAGGCTCACTGCCTGCGAGCCCTGTGAATGTAGAGCTAGGCTTCTCATAAGCTGCGTGTACTCACAAAACTCGTGAATTATTCAAGTACGGCTGCATGAATATGGAATGCAATATATGTTTTCATCCATAACCAACACAGGAAAACAGCTGAAGGGAAAAGAGAGAAAACTTTTCCTGGCGCAAACTCAGCTGATGATTCAGTGTTGTCGTACAAACACGCCACAGCCGATCTGTTGCTCTCACCAGTGTCTATCCGGAAGCAGGTGGTGTGGAATTTCCCCATGTAGAACTCCACCCCGATGATGGCAAACATGACAATAGCGAAGAAGAGCAGCAGGCCGATCTGAAGCAGAGGAACCATGGCTTTCATTATAGACTTCAACACCACCTGGAGACCTGGGAGAAAGAGAAGGAGAGGGGAGAGAATAAAGTGTGAGCAGGGCTCAACTACATGAATATACACCGAGTTTACGCTTTAACTCAACCTGGGCCTTATTTTCTTTCATTTAGATTACGTTTTTATCACTTATAATGATTGATTCATCTGAATGCATATATCTCCCTTCTTTTTTTATCATTTTTTAAAACTCAGAGGTCTAAACAACTAAAAAGGTAAGTGTTATATTATTCTCCAAATGAAAAGATAGTCCAAATCAAAGCTGGGCAACACTTAACTGAGTAATAAAAGCCAGAGAGTTTTAATTAACACTTTAAATAGAGCTGTTTTCTGATCTGAAAACCCAATAGAGCCTCTGGGAAACTGGGTCAAAGCCACACAACGTCAGTGGAGTAAACAATACAAAGAAAAAGGTTAATGAGAATTTATAAAAACTCAGTTATCTGCTTTTGCAATTGAACTCCATATCTGCTATGATAATTACTCATATAAGAGCTAGACATGTTTCAATAATATATACTTTATAAATGAGAGAGGATAAAAGATTAGATATTGGTGTTTGTATGACAGATAATCAAAGAATATAACAGAATATCAAAGCAAAGAACCAAAAAACATGGAGAGTAACAAACTGGACGATAACTTTCCCGGAGTTTTTGTTTCTTAATATTGACAGAAAGACTCACTGGGGATTCCTGACACAAGTTTCAGGGGCCTCAGCACTCTCACAGCTCGCAGTGTTCGCAGGTCAAAGTCTGAACCCACTGTGGCCAGGATCCTGTAAAGACACAAACATCCAGTTAGCAGCCAGTATTCGACAGTAGCACTGACACAACAAAACGTTGCACGGTTTCTCATAACATTTCAGTCCAATATGCTACACATCGAGTATGCATCTTAAACTGGGGATGTCAATAATAAGTAGAAGGGAATCATCGTATCTTATTCTATTTATTTTTCATGTGTGTGTTTATATGTTGAAAAAAATAACGTCTGTCTTTTCTGTCCTCATTTGATTAATATCAGGGAGAGGATTGGAATCAACGGACAGCACAACAAAGGCTGAAACTACAACCTGTATGTTCTTCTCTGTGTGATGTCATAATGCACTTGTAAATGTATTGATCAATAATCTCAACGTCTTATACTGTAATTCACAACTGAAGAGAAATGATCCCAAAGTTTCTTCAAGCTGCTCGTTCGATTTACCCAACAATCCAAAATAACAATGCGGACTATTTCACTACCAGTACATTCACTTACTAACCACTTCTGCACCATTTGTAACAGTAAAAAGACTGAAAATATACATATATTTCAGAGGAATCGGAGAAAACATGAGAAGTTTTGATTCCTTAAAAATGAACCATCTCATTGTCTGTAGATTGGCTAACATGAGACCTTCAAGTTCACTTTTAATTTGTTGTTTTTACGTTCTCTATGAGATATCAGGAAATATTTTTTAAAGTCACAGACACAGTCCCTGAGAGCCAAAAGTGATGTCTTCAAATAGTTTGTTCCTCCTGTGCAATATCTACACAGAAAAGCCTTTCAGAAGTAACACACTTATCTTTCTTTCTTTCACAAACACACATCTTACAGGTTGACTACATATGTGTCTGATTTAATCATGTGCTGTCTATATCTGCCTTTACTTACAAGTGGAGGAGTGCAATACTGGCAGATCCATGTGTGTGTATGTGTATACATATATGTGTGTGTGTGTGTCTAAGTGCTCCAGCCAGTGAGCCACAGCTGGCAGCCCTCATTACAGGCGGTACACAGAGGGGGAGACTTAAGTGCTCCACTGAAACACAGGGGGGAAAAAACATGCTCAAGGCTAAGAAAGAGAGAAACAGAGAGATTTCATCAAGCAAAAGAGGAGGAGAAATATAAAATGCATTTATTAATTTAATTAGAAGAAGGGGTTAATTGAACCTCTACTGACAGTGGATAAGAGCAAGAATCCAAGATTGAAGTATTCACATTCTCTACATTCGTATATAGGTGAAGGTCCAAATATCTTCCATCATCCTAGTGTTTTTTTTACTCTTTTTATACTTTTGTATTTATATCAAAAATGTTTTTCCCTCTAAATCCCTCTGCAAAAAAAAATAATTAGTTTTTGCAACAAACAACTTTAATCTGCTCAATTTATCCGCGCCGCAGACACAAACACCAGGACCACGCCTCGCGTTTTGAAAAGTTCCACTCGATATTCCGTTATCTACATATAGGAGTTCAGCACAGCATCAGCAGCAAGCAGCTGTACATTAACAGTATTCAATATGAGCAAGGCACCTGTCCTCAATCGGTGCATTTACAAGAGGGATGTACGGACAGTGGACCTTATCTCTCTCTCTCTGAAGCTCATGGGATTCTGCTCTCTTGGTTTTGCTGTGTCTTATCTCTCCGCAGTAGACCCCCAGTATATACTGCTTATACTGCATACAATAGAACTTGCCTATCAAAACAAACAGAGCCCTCACCTAAGCCTCCCCAAAAAGCTGCAAATGACCTCCTACCTTCATCGGTAGGTGTCTAATAACTTAAGTTTACCTATCACAGTCAGTATGTTATGCAATATGGCGGCTCACACAAGTGGGTCGTTTGGATTCATCTATAACCAAATCATAATCTCGCCTATAGGCACGAAATGGCGAGCAGTCTATTCAGCTATCTTGCAAACATACACGGCCAACAACAAAATGATGGATTTAGAGAAGTCTACGTTTCTTCAGAAATAGGATGACGATGGAGAACTGGATAAATTATCAGACTGAATTTTAATTTAGTCCTTTACCGGCACTTTTTAGTTTGCTAAACACCTGTGTGTGTGTCATTTATTTTGCTAAACAAAGGTTACATCCTTAAAACTTAGATCAAAACATAAGAATGCACATATAGCTATGATATAAATACATTATTAATATTGTTTACAAAAATGTGTCCTACAAAAACCTCTTTTATCTGAATCATTGATATATTGCAACCCAAAACATTTCACCAACTTTGAAAGAAAACCCAGCTTTTATTCTGTATTTAGTGGAATCTGTATTCATGGTGTGTTTTCTATAACACATTTGAGAATAAGTGATATTATTTATAACATCCCAAATGGGTTTGGTTTTTACACCTCTCAGTTAAGTACCGTTGGAAGCCCCAAAGCAGGCGGAAAATCCTCAAGGGTACAATAGCTTTTATGTAGAGGGGAGCGCACACTCGTCAGTAATGGCTGACCGAAAAAAAACCAGCACACATATTCAGAAACAGTAACACACGCACGCACGCACGCACGCACGCACACACACACACACATAAAGAAAGAGGATGAAGACAACAAGAAAACTCACTCAAAACTCCCTGTTGCAGGTTGCCATGGTAACCAATAAAGCACTACTGTGCTTTATGGAATTATTATTATGGTTGAAATCAGTCTGCTGGGATGAAAGTGCCTGTTTAAGTATATTCAATATATAGTTGTATATATTTCATGCACAGGCGCTGCACTGAATCTCATTCTCAGACAGTGAAGGATTTTTTAATGTCCCTTTTTATGAATGTTCTCAGCATTTCTCCACTTGCAAATAAAGACTTATTTATCAGACAGTTTTATAGTTTTCAGCTTTATGCAGAAATCTCACATTCAGAAAATAAACAATGAGAGGAGCGATCCTTAAAGTACGAGATATGAGCTGAGGAATGACGTGAAGATGACATATGGAGGAGCACTGCGAATCAGTATGTAGAGGACAAGTCTTGCAGTCACAAATCATCATGCACACAAGCACAAGGCAGAACTGTTGTAGCCCTCAGTATCCAATAACACATTGTATCATGCCACCTCAAAGACATCACAGACCCTCTCCTGACCTGGACCCCCTGGAGACGACGCTGTCAACCTGACCGTGTACTTCATCCTAAAGCATCTGAACTCAGCTGGGAACCTACACCAGGATCCAGTTTGAGGAATTCAGCTCTGCTTTCAACACAATAAACCCGGCTCTGCTATAGGACAAGCTCTCCCAGCTGAACACGCCTGACTCCACCTGCAGGTGGATCACGACTTCCTGTCTGACAGGAGACAGCAGGTGAAGCTGTGGAGGCATGTCTTTAACAGCAAGACTATAACAGCAATGGCTCCCCTCAAGGCTGATGCTTGCAGGTAAAATTGTGGCCGACCCCTCTCACCCCAGACACCGACTATTTAAGGCCCTCCCCTCTTGCAAGAGACTGCGGTCCATCAGGACCAGAACCTCACACCACAAGATGAGTTTCTTTCCCTCTACTGCCAGCTTCATTAATAATGAAACGTGACATGCTACTATGTCAGTGTGGCTTAATGCAGAAAGAACATAAGCTTTTTTTTTGTTTCCATGACTAATCTGCAAAGAATTATATCATGTCTTATTTCATATTAGTGCAGCAGACTATCACCAGGTCACATAGTGAACTAACATGCTGCATGCTGAGTCTGTGTGTCACCTGCTCAAGCACAGAAAGCTGCCATCACAGGTAATATCAGAAGGATAATCAAAACAGCAGCCAGGTTATGTGAGGCACGTCCTCTTGGTGCTTGTTAAAGCGGCCGTAACAAGTGTGGGCTGTAAACAGGCAGATTTGAGCAGTGTTTACTTTTAGCGGCTACAACTGCAGCTCGTGAACAGTGTGGTGTTGTGTGAGTCTCGTGACCCGTAAGTCTATTTTTATAGTTATTAAGAACAGTGTCCCTCCACCTGTACCCTCTATACTGGCTGTCTCACTGCTCACTGAGCTTCTGTCAAAGGCTTGAACCAAACGTGGTAAAATCAGAAGGGGATTGTTTTATTGGAAGAAAATAGACTTGGATTCCAAATTAATAAAAGTGTGATTGCTATTGTATTATTAAATGATTTTTAAATTTAAACGTACAGTATGTAAAATCCGCCGCAAGGGGGCTTTCAATCAAAACAATAACAAAAGATGACGTCGAGGCTTGCGGTGTATTATGGGAGTAAAAACGAACAAATCAATACGAACGGGTGAAACCGACCTGAGAAAGACAATATGTGTACTGACGATGTATCCAAGTATAATTTACATGACGTTTTTATCACAGCAGCACATATAGCAACAGAACGGCAGCTTTCAGTAGCAGCTAGCGCTAGCTTATGCAGCGGTCTTTGATGTAACATCCGGTGTTTCCTTGACAACAATCAACATTTCCTGTCTATCGTGGCGGCTCATCATGGCGGCCACCTACAAGACACGTATCCGTTACAACTATAAAATTACGGATTTCTCTGGCTTTGATAACTTTTGGAAATATTTGAGGTGATGTAAGTACTCAACTTAAAAATATATATAACATGGGTTTAGTCCATTTTTAATTGAAGTTAGATATTTTAATGTAAACATTAGCATGCAATTCTACATACTGTACCTTTAACAATATATGAAAACAAACCACTGAATTCATCTGGCATAATTCCCTCTTTTTTATTACGCAGAAAGAAAAGACATGACAATGTCAGCTTTTTTATATTGTGCAGCCCTTCACCACATACCTAAGCAGCCATTTCATATTAAATGTATAACTGTACATCCAACAAGAAAAGATACTTCGTAACAGTGCTTGACCCAAACTCTAACAACACCTTAGCATTCAATGTAACTGTGAAACACCTTCTGAAGAGGGTTGATTGTGTTCATCTTCCTACAATAAAACTTATAGACTGTATAAAACAATGGACAACATGACAAGTCCCCAAAAGTGAAGCCGAAAAATGTGGAGCTCCCCGACTGACAGGCTGCAGTAAAGGTCATAAAGCCCGCCTCCTCCATGTTAACAGACAGATTTATGGGTCAAAAATCAAGTCAAAAACTTCAAGTCTCCAACATGGTTTCTGCTGTTATAGTAAGTGTTCATCGTGCTGATTTATGCTCGAGACCTTTTTGAAAGGTTTGGTTTTAATGTGTTATTTGATGCTAAAAAAAGGCGTATGACAACATGATTGAGAGCTCTGTTGACAAATTGGGCTCCTGCAGCTATGTGTTCACTGGATTAGTCAAGTGGTGGAGGAACAATAAGAGGAAATGTAACGAGCAGTAACACAAAAGACATTGAATATTTCATAATTCTGAGCGCCTGCATCAAACAGACACAAGAATCTGCTGTTGACTGAACCGACCTGTTCCAAGCAAATCTCTGCCTTTTTATCGGTAACTTAGATGTGGGCTTTGGTTAGCTGATGGGTCAGGATGTCATTAACGTGGCTCCACCAGCTCATGCCCATCACGAGGATATTTAGGCTTCACTTTTGTATAACAGGAGGAGGTGATAAGGCGTCGTCCATCTTTATATAAAATCAATGATTATTACATAAAGGATAATGCTACTGCTGTGGTAGTGGGATAAACTGCAATAGTTCAAATTGGAAACAAAAATACTTCATACTTAAGTTGGATGACTTATTGAAAATACCAGAATAATGGCTACAATGTTAATGGACAAACTGGACTAGTCTATTCACAGTACATAAAACCCCAGTGACCTGAGGAAAAAGAATGAAATGAGGATATAAAAATATGAATCATCCCTCTGTGATGTTTTTATGTCCTCCACAATCAATAACTCACTTTGTTCTGCAAAGTGCGCACATGCATGTGTGTGTGTGTGTGTGTGTGTGTGTGTGTGTGTGTGTGTGTGTGTGTGTGTGTGTGTGTGTGTGTGTGTGTGTGCACATCTGACTGAAGGGATGATGTGATGGCTGTGTAGACAGAGAGTCGGGCAAGAAGCTGGCTGAAGAAGAAACTATGAGTTTTAATATCCCTTTATCATCACAGCAATATATCTATGTGGGCGCCAGACACTTGGATAGGAAATATGGAGGATGATTTTATCGTCTGTCACTCACTCACACAGAGCCACACGCCTTTTTCCATGTCCCCCCCCCACACACACACACACACACACACACACACACACACACACACACACACACACACACACACACACACAAACACACACATTGTTTTAAGAAGGTTTAGGCAGATATATTCTTACTTATTCAAGAAAAAAGGAAATAGACAATTTGAAGTAAATCTTCAATTAGAAAGAAGAAGGTGCGTGCATGTTTTCCATAACAGTGTCCAGATTCACACATTCACATTAAAATACCAATTTCCTGTGTGGTTAATCGAATACATATCTGGTTGATGTGATTCAGCTTTTATCGGCAGAATATAAATAGAAGCTGAACGGATTTCACCTTGAAGAAACAATGGTAGAATAAGACAGGGAGATAAGAGAGATTCATGCTGCTCATCACAATCTGTAGAAGGCAATGCTTCCTTCACTTCACTTAATTTTTGTTCATCATGCAAAAAAAAATTATACAATTAATTGGGACTTGTGTGACTGGTAATCACTCCCAGGTAGAACCGAATCACGCCTCCTCCACGTCCCCTCAGGGTTGAATGGGTGAGCTCTCTTACACATGAATGAAAGTGGAGAGTAGCCAGTGAGGGAACACAATGGGTGACATGCTCACCAGGAGACAGAGGAGAAAACATTTGAGCACAGCACTACCAATTCCTATTTCCTGATTTCAGTTTCATTTTCATTGTTACTTTATGTACAATATATATTCTTAATATTATATTTACATATGTATGTGTTCATGGTATTTTCTCGATGTAAATCATCATCACATTTGCTCCTAAATTCTTAGTCTGATCAATTTTGCTCGCATTAGAAAGAGTGTTTTTTGTTTTTTAACCAGTTGTCTTGGTTTTACACATAAGGAAATTTCAGTATTTTACATCAGATATTTCTATCATTCATGAATAATAATGGGGAAAAACACTTTTTGGGAATTATCCAAGGGGAATGAAAGCTTTGTAACAACCTGTAAGACTGAGCCATAATCTATTAAAGGTCACTTATTGTGCAAAAAACACTTTACAATGTTTTTCTAACACTAAAAGGTGGCCCTATCCTGTTTTAAAAAAAAACAATTGTGAGAAAAGTCCATCCTCTTCGTCTTCTGCCTGCTCCACTTTTCAGAAAATGTGTGCTTTAACAGGCTGTTTCGAGATTTTCCCCTTATGACATCACAAAGGGCAGTAACCCCTCCCCCAGGTGGGTGACACTCCCATAGCTAGATGTTTGTTCTGCCCTCTGAGTCTGCCTTCTCAACGTAAACAATAGGACATGGTGCAAGAACGCCAGAGCCACACAAGCCCTTCAAGAGGGGCGTGGTCAGACACAGCTCATTTACATTTAAAGCTACAGACACAGAAACAGCCTGTTCTGAGCAGAGCTGAAATAGAGGGGTTTATAGGCATGATCAAATACAGGATCAGAGTGGATTTAGAACAATAAACTTTACAGACATGTTTTGGGGAGCTCTGAGACTTATTTAAACTGGTTGGAAAGGAGGATAATATTTGACTTTTAGAACGACACACTGCCATGTTCTTCCTGTTGTTAAAGGTGAAGTTACATAGAAAGTACTGTACAAAAGTATGATATTTTCACTCTATAGGACTGCTCACATTCAAACGCACAGCATATGAAGGAAGATGACGCCGCAGTATTACGGCTTGTCAACTTTTTTCCCCGGATCGGTCTATACAGTACTTATTGAGATTTATATCATTCTTTTGTCTGTACATTAAGTGTAGATCTACTGCCAGAAACCATTTAGCTTGGCATATCATTAAAAGACTTGGAACAGGACCAGGGCAGAACAGCTGCCCTATTTCTGTCCTTGGCAAAAAAAGAGAAAGAAATCACCCAGTAGCAGGTCTGAAGCTCACCAAGTAACACATTGCATCTTCTATGTTTAATCTGCACACACAAAAAACAGACAAAAACAAAGTGTAAATAGAATCATTTTGGATTTGAGAAATGTAGAGAAAAAAGGTGTAGCTGAGAAAAAGAGAGGAAAACGGAGAAACACAGCCCTCTCGTGAGGCTGAGTGATGTAGTTTAATTACTGAGACCCTGCACAGCTGGGGGCCGAGGGCTGTGATTGAGTTTTTCACACATCCCACTAAGAAGAGACGGGAGCTCCCAAAGGACACATGAGAGAACATGGTGCTGAAAACCTGACTGAATAACTGCTTGCCTGTGTGTCTGAAGACTCCCAGCTGGTTACAGACTGACTGTCTGTCTACATCACCACATTTGAACAAAGCCAGCTCGTGACTTTTTCATTCAATACCTGTCTGTGTTGTTTTTTTTAGCTGGTGCTGTTGCATAGAGTATAAAGTCAACTGCCTGTCTATATTCCAGCTCAGTACTCTTATTAAATTATTAATCCAAAGGTATTCTCAGTCTGTGTTGATTTGTTTTGACTTTTAATGCTTGACTCTAAAAAGACTCAATAATCTCTCTCTCTTACTACTACTGATGCAGCTATGCAGCTAAAAAGCTTGTATTACTTCTTCTTTTCCTTTTTTTTTTATAACACAGCAGCCTATCAGGATGCAGACTACATTGAAAACAAAAGCCACATAAGTTAGCTAGCATAAAGCAGGAAATTCAAAGGCATAACCATAAAAAAAGGATGACACTGTTTGGAATAACAACATAACCTTATTCAGAATGTAAAACAATAAAATGATAATTTATTAACTTTCCATCCACTAAAATTGAACTTATGACCTCCACAATAACAGCAGCTAACACATAATAGCTCTTGAATTTAGTGCTCTAAGGAAATTTCACTTCAAGAATGAGGGCCACAGTAGTAGGCATTCTTTTTTTGAATTTGAATTTGAATTTTGAATGATTTTGATTTTTAAATATTCTTCAATCCCTTAGGGAAAATTCTGGTTTTACACTGTTATTGAGAGACATGCTTCTCACACACATAGGCCTGAATCACACACATGCACAAACAGGACCTGTGGAGAGATGTCAGAGTGGAGCTGCTACACACTGCTACGCAGGGAGCGCCCCAGAGCGGTTGGGGGTTTGATGCCTTGCTCAAGGGCAACTTGGCAGTACTCGGGAAGTGCCCTGGCACCTCTCCAGCTACCAGAACAACTTCCATATTATTGTCTGCACATATCACAACAAATTCAGACATGGCGACATAAAAATACAAAGTTAAGAAATAGAAATGATTGTTACCTACAGCTGCTTTCCCACTTGCACAAAACTCGGATTTCGGATGAGCTGCACGTGTGAACGCACACACAGACATCCTTTATCCAGACATTATCCCCTCTCCCTAGTAGAATTTTTATGTGAAGTCTGAGTGAGCTGATGTGGGAATACAGGAGGATATAAATTAGGAGAATTCACAAGCGAGTGGGGGAATGGGGTGGTGGTGACGTTTATTCTCTGTGATCCGTGCACGCCCATAGACTGTATGCACACGACCATGTTATCTCCATGCATGTAATGACACTACTTCATTAGGTTTTCTCTTATCAAGTTTTCTCCACTCTTTTGTTGCTGTTGGGATTCTGTCGAATCTAAACATACATGTAGAATTTATATGAAGGCAAATATTCTTGTTATAGCGTTGTATAGCGGAATCTGTCTCTTCGTCTACTACTTTAGCGTCTTTTCTTTTTACATCGTGTCTTGCCTCGGGAGACCCCTAGCCCCCCATCCTATCTGGGATTTCAGGGTAAATGTTCCCGAGTGTGAAAACAGCTTATGTTTAATTTAGTCAGGATTAAATCAGTGTTTGTAGCCTTCAGCACCTGTCCTTCAGCCTCTTTGTGTTGTATTTCTGTTCCTTTTCAGAACTTGGATGACATTAATTGCATCTTGTAAATGGGACAAAATTGTCTCTAAAATTTCTGTGGTATTTCAATTACAAGAGCGAATGGATGTGCAACCAGAAAGACAAACAACACAATAAACAATTTAGCAAATGGACCAAATCATTAGACACAGACCATTTCTTGCCAATTAAACCTGATTTCTACCATCTCATCAAATGGGAAATGAGCCAGCCAAAATGAAACGAGCTTCAGTATGTCACATCCTGTTTATGTGCATAGTGCACGTGTATTTGCATGTGTCTGAATGTGTGTATCGCCACGACGTTATAGGATGTGAGTGGACAGCTGTGACAGAGTCAGGAGAGCAAACATTTCCCACAATGCACATGAGACCAGAAGGGGGTACTCATGAACTCATCGCGGCTGCCAGAGCCACTTCAAGTCAAATATAGCTGTCGTAGTGCAATGGTTCTAAATTAGCACTGTATGAAAGTACACGCACGCACGCACACACAAATATCCATTATTAGACTCATAAACAAGTAAAAGGCAAATTACTAAAACAGATAGCTCACATCTTCAGGCAATACTATTACATAGCTCTCATTTCCTTCATCACACTTGATCCTCACAGATCTGACATCCCTCTTTTCATGTACGAACAATTTAGATCTTGTTTCACTGAATAATCGTCAAGTGGATGTTCTTTCCCTTGAGGTGAAATTACAAATTTGAAACATTCAAGCTAAGGCAAAATTGGTGAACATGTAATACAAGGCACCCAAAAAACGTGATGAATTGCTTTCAAACAACATTCCTTTAGCAACTACTCCACTGGGTATCTATTTTAGCATTCCCAGTTCAACCAGAGCAAAGATAGCTATCTGACATTATGTATACAATATACATTTCCACATGATTCAATGTAACTGCTGTGGCTCAGCATAGTTGTTGGTTTGATCCCAGCTCATGCAGTTCAAATATCAACATGTGTCCTTTGGTAAGACTCTGAACCCCAAATTGTTACAAATGCTGAGTGGCAAAGCCAGTGGCGTGGGAATGCATAGGGGTTAGTTAATATTGATGAGCACTTTACACAGTAGCCCCTGCCATCAGTAGATTTATGTTTGTTCATGGGTGAATGTGGCATGTAGTGTTAAAGCGCTTTGAGTAGTCAGAAGACTTGAAACGTACCAAATAAGTACAGTCCATTTACCATTTCAATGAACGTCCTTTGCATCCTAGCTGTAATACATTCAAAGTTAGAGTGTGAGATACTTCCCCTTTCTCGTCAGTTAATTGGCTCATTTATTGGCAAAAACCCCAATGCTTGTCAGAGAAAATGACGCTGTATGTTTAGCCTAAATGCTAGGAAAACTGCTACCCTTGAAACCGTCAAATGGTTCTGGTGTCGTTCATGGCCCCCCTTGATCCCCTAAGACTCTCAATGCTGACGTCTACAATAACCGTACTAAAACTATTTAGCATCCCAAAAAAAGGATGAAGTGTCTTCATATATAGTAGGTTAAACACACTTAAAGTTCAGGATGTTCTTCTACATCTGGTCAATTCGCAGTATGTAAGACGACAGGCTAACTTAGATTTTTAACCCCACAATCATTGGCAAAGAAAAATATATTGAAAAACAAATGACAGGCTAGGATTGAAGAAAATAAAGAGGCTGGGGTCTCTGCAGTCTGTTTTTTTTCATCAACGCCACAAGCCACTCACTTAGTCGAGCCTCACCAAGTGACTAATGACCCAAAAAAACACACTTTTAAAAGGCCTGATCCTATAATCTGTATTTTCTACCCAAACATGTTTTTCCCTATTAATGTCTGCATACGCATTACTCACATTTAACAAAGACTCGTATTTAAAGAGTAAACAGCACCACAAAACAATCAAGCATTAAAAGACGGGGAAAAAAACAGAATTCGGTTTTACAAAATGAATCACAACGAAAAATAATTACATTTGCAGAAAAAGTAACAGATGTCGGAATATATGTCAGGATCTTAAGCCCTGATCCAAAGTGTGGAACAAAACAGACCCAAATGTTATTAAGTTTGATGCTCTTCAGTTTTGTTACGGATATTAAACACAATTTAAACACATCATCAGTTGTAAGTTAAAGTTGTGAGCAATCAGCTGAAGTGTTTCATTTCTAGCATATAAAAGCAACTTATCATTCTGAATCCTAATTCATTCATTAGGAGTCAGGTTCCCATCCACTATTGATCCAATATTGACTCCATTTAGCTCTTTTTCGCTCTCTGTCCTGAGGGAAATATCTGCCTCTGTAAGAGAAATGCTGCACAATGCTGAGCCACTGGTTCCATGTATGGTTTTCTGCTGAACATGGCGATTACTGATGATTTCTATGCTTTATTTTTACCTGAGGCATTTACACGTATTAAAAAATATAGTTTTTACACACTTCACCTTTACTCCAAGGTGTTATTGTGGAGACTAGGTATGTGAGCATTTAGTCAAATAAACCATTACACATTGTCACGCTTGCTAGTCTACAGCAGCCAGTCAATAAATTTCCCAAGCTGTAATGCAGCCGCCCGCCACTTCCTGGGGTCGAAGTCATGGAGGAGCTGTAGCTCTGGCTAATACGTTTTCTCCTCTTGCTCTAGTGCCCAGATGTAAGCAAGTAGGGCTGGGAAATTAATCGAAAATTAATCGAAACCAACATTCAGAACCTCTAATTGACGTAATCTTTCCCATGTCGATTATTTCAATTATTTTCAGTGAGTCACGTCACGACACGTCCAATCCGCGACATCGAAGCAATGTCCGTCTTTTGGACACATTTCGTCTTTAGGGAAGACGACACCAAACAAAAAGAAGTCAAATGTAAACACTGCGGAAAAACTGTTTGCAAGAAATACAAGTTATTTATTTTCCACTGTTTTAGAGAAGTTCATTTCTACTTTCAAACTAAAATGTGTAGAGACCATGTCAGTGAACTATGAGGGCAAAAAAACAAAATAATCGTTTATTAATCGTAACCGAGGTAAAATTTTCAATTAATCGTGATATTGATTTGAGGTTATATCACCCAGTCCTATAAGCAAGTATGGTGAATGGATAGCATCTCGTAGGAGCTGGCAGTAGTTTGATCTGGAAAATGGAGATAAGCTGTGTCAGCTTGAGCTGGCATATGCATAACCGCACTTAGCACAGGAAGGCAGACATTAACCTGCAAGGCTGCTTGAGTTAGCCTCACTCCACAAACCAATTTGACGTAGTTTATCTGCTCACCAATTTAAATCATTTGTGCTCAATTTGGACTGTTTTCTTACCTTGAGAATAAGTCAGTCAAACAGAATTTAAATTGGCTTCTAATCGACTTTGAAATTAGTCGCAGAGGAACATCCCTAGTGGATGAAAAATGATGACCTGATTTAAAGTGCCAAAAAGAGCAATCAAATTTTGGTAATTGAAAAAGCTACTGCATCCTCCGTATGCAGTTGCATTCCAATATCCAATTTAATGTCAGTAATGGATCATTTCTTGTTTGTACAATTATGCAACTTAGCAAACTGTATTGATTTCTTGTATACTCATTAGAAAAACAGAACACTATCAACATGTGCATGCTGTTCATTCTGCACTCTTATAGACTGCCACAGGAATGACGTAATTTTGTAGGCCAACCCGGAAGTAGCATCGCCATGGGTTCCTACGAGAATTCGCCTATGGGATTTTTGCATTGGATTTTGGATGATTGCAGAAAATAAGCTCTGTGGCTAACACAGGTTTCTGATGCGTAGGCGTTTTGTTCAGCAGGATAATCTTTACAAATGAACACCACTTTTATGAAGTTTGAAGCGTAAATGCAGCCGAGAGAAGTAAAAAGCTAACGTTATGCTACAAGCGAACTACACCACGGTCGGTTGACTATGACGTCACGACCGTTATACTTCACCGATCTAATCAGCGGTTTTGACAAGCTAGTGAAACCGTAGCTTAATAAGTTGTTTATTAATCTAATATTTGCAAGAGCACTGAAAAACAAGACTAGATGCTGTAAGGCGGACTAGTGAGAGAGTTCCCGGCGTGATGACGTTTAATGTCCCCGACAACCACTGTAGTCTCATTTAGCCACTTGTTAGCAACCGCCGTTTTTAGTACGCATAAAAACTTTAAAATTCACAAGTTAGGGTCTTATCCAACGTAGTTTATCTCGTCTAACAAAACGCCAACATCTCTTAAGTTAGTGTTAACCACAGACCTTATTTCAGGCGTCTAACCACAAACCCATTCAAAATCCCCATTGACTTTTAGAGTTAGGAACCCATGGCGCTAAAATGCTAACTCACTTCCGGGTTTTAGGACTCATTCCTGCGGCAGTCTATTACTGTGCTAAATGGAAATGGGAAGAATTCTGGTTTAAATTGGATATCTTGATATCGTTTTTGAAAAAACTATGAACAAATGCAGGTGTTCCAACAGCAGCACTGCACATCACTCATAGGTTCAAATTGGAAGCAGATGCAAGACAAACAAGCAGCAGGGAGCTTGAGGGGTTGTCAAATAAGTCTAAAACAGACTCTCGTGAGAGATTATGCAGAAGTTAAAAAAAAGGCTTTCAGGCAGGAGTGAGACGATTGATTTGTTGTCATTTATATAGGACACATCCAGTATGTTTCAACTCCTGACAAGTCAGCTAATTTGTGATTCAGTGTACGTATTTCTGAGACGTGATTAGCCACTAAAATATTATGATCATATCATATTTTGCAGCAAAAAACATAACAGGTGTAGTGAGTGCAAAGAGTAATCCAGCCATTGATTAACATGGAAAACCATATGGTCTCTGTCGGAGCTTTATTGTTAGAGGACACTTCTCTCCAAGGAGACATCCCGACAGGATGTGCTGTGATTTATGTGTGAGAATGTAATCAAGCCCGGCCCCTGTCAGCTGAACCCTTTCTGCAAAGCTGCATCGACGTGACATTATCACACACATCCATTGCATGGACAGACGGTCATTGTATATATCATGAGGTACATCACTGGGATTGAAGAACAGCATTGGGATGAATCATATATAACAATATCTCCTGTCTGACGCAGCTCCATCTGTACAGTTTGTAAGCACACTGTATTTCAAAAAAGTAAGACAGCCTTTATCCTTATTGTTTTTCAAAGCAGGGTACTTCCCAGAAAAGCTAATAAAGAACAACAGAGAGGAGAGAAGCAGACACAAACACAAAGACGTTTATAAAAAGCCAGATTAATATAAAGCCAGACAGTAAAGATATGACGTGAAATATCTGCAGGAAGCTGTTTATCTCTGATGGAGGAGGAAATATAACTGAGGATAAATTCTCTATTCTTCTGAAACTGCAGCTTTAAACAAAGACAAACTTCCGCTGACAATGTGCAACTTTAAGTGTAACATATTTTCATGTAACAACATCTGCCATGATCATATCGTAAATCAGTATCATATATAAGTATTGTTCCAGCTTCATGATACCATCAAAAAGAAATTCAAGCGGCGCTGGTGGCGTAGTGGTTAGTGCACGCGTCCCATGTATGGGGGCGGCCCAGGTTCAAATCCACAAAACCTGTGGCTCCTTTCCCGCATGTCAATCCCCACTCTCTCTCTCCCCAATTTCCATCTCTATCCACTGTCTTATCTCTCCAATAAAGGCTCAAAAAGCCCAAAAATAAAAATCTTTAAAAATAAATATTCAAGATGTCTTGAGCTCCCTTTGTTGTTTCTTTAACCGTTTCACTCTGACGTATGTTTGAACTTTAAAAACTTTGGGATTTCTACTCGAGAGAAACAAAGTTCTGTGTTTCAATCATTTTAAGTCGTTTTGGGTCACTTGGGTTTTTGAGGTTAATTAGACCATAGTCTGCTATTACGAGTATAAAGAAATACTTAATTTAGTCATCTGGCCTTTTCCACTTAAAGAGTAAGTGAAGTTATTCATCATATATGCCCTTTTCAAAGACGAACCACGTGGAAAGTGAAAAAAAAAAAAACATTACCAAGCAGTAAAAAACGACTTCTACAGATGAGATGTGGCACCCAGACTTTGGAGAAATATTAGATCATGGGGATCTTTAGACTATTAAAAAAGAGATAAAAAACCTCACCTGCTTGGTCAATTTGAACGATTTGCTCTGGTTGGTGATTATTTACTGGATGATTTGTGTTCAAAGTTACATGTTTACATTTTCTGAGTTATTGAATGTTTTCCTCCTTTTAGTGTTTTCCCCTTTTTTGTTCTGTTTGGTTTAAAGCACTCTGTCACTGATGCTACATAAATAATGTTTACCTTTCCTCTTTAGTAACTCAAATTTGACAACAGTTCAAAGGGGCTATATGTAACTTTCAAAAATACTGGGTTTGTAGCGATACCGCATGGCCTCAGGCAAACTGCCTAACGGCCTAATGATTTATATATAGCTACAAGTTACATATATATGTAACTTTTTACACGTATAAATCGTTTTATATCGCCCAATAATAAGCGAACGTTTAACTGATGTGAAAAAGTAGATGTTCACTGTCCGATTTTCCACGAAAGCTCCAGGCAGTGTCATTTCATTTGCGTTCTCAACGTCCTCCTCACTCCGCTCTGCTTACAGAAATCAACAGTACAAACTACAAACTCATCAAACACTCCCGGTCTTCACCTGCACAGCCAGAGGCCGCCTTCACCACACTTATATCCGTCCTAGGAGCTCTCACAGGCGGACAAACTCATCACACACTCCTGCTCTCAGGCAGTGCCTGCCGAGACTGTCGTTTGTAGGATGGAGAATGAGACACACAGACTCCTTCACAGACTCTCACACGTGTATGACCACTTACCTCCTCTGTAAACATTATGCCGGTAAATATCCAGTGTTTCAGGGGCGATGTTGATGCTCGTTTGTGTACGTACGAGCACGTATGACGAGCACGCGAGGGAGAGCGAGCAACAACTTACTGGTGCAGTTCGCCTGACGGCCATGCGATATCGCTACA
Organism: Tautogolabrus adspersus; assembly: GCA_020745685.1. NCBI lineage: Eukaryota > Metazoa > Chordata > Actinopteri > Labriformes > Labridae > Tautogolabrus > Tautogolabrus adspersus. The sequence goes on along the minus strand of CM036549.1, from coordinate 5,659,525 downwards.
AACGCAGTATTTTTGAAAGTTACATATAGCCCCTTTCAACTAAGAGCAAATCTTGTCTGCAGATATGAATATAAACTTGTGAGAACTCAGAAATCAGATAACATTAAAGGTATTCATGATTGAATAAACCAGAAGAGAGAGTACAAGTAGTAGTTTATTTTTGCATCTTATTTCCCTGGTGTTAAGCAGTTCCATCTCAACCATAGACTGTGCAGTATATGAACATGGACGTACAAATACAGCAGTCGCCAGGTCGAAAATGCTGTCTCAACCTAACTTTTGGGCAACCTAAAGAAGCGAATAAGCTGGAGCTGAGGCAGGCCTAAGCCTCCAAACAAACAGCTACAACACGCCTGCCCGTCAGTCAGATCAGCCACCCCATCCCACCCCCCTTGTTTTTTGAACCAAGCTGTAAATATGTTTATTTGTGCTGTCAAAATGGAAATTTTTGAATGGGTATGTTTGGGAATTCTGAAGCTTTTCAGCCAGCCTCAAGCGCACACTCAAGGAACTGCAGGTTTTCACACTTCTGCAAGGCCTTCATTTTTCAACACTTTACTTAACACCATATCAGACATTTGTTTACAGACCAGGACCTTTTAACTCACAGTGCAACAAACACACATATTTTTGAAACAGCATTTTCACCAACCTATTGTTACAAACTGTCCTTTGCTTCCATGTGCTTTTTTTCCATAGTCTTTTGTACTGTTGGTGACGGTAAAGTAAAAAGGAAGTCAGAGCCTGCTGACATGCTAACAGCCAGGCTGTCGTTCACAGAAGTCTAATCAGAGGGGAGATCTGTCTGTCTTAGAAGAAAAGCTCCCTAGTGTGCAGCAACCGCTCTCTGGATTTGGATCACTGTCAGACTCTGTCAAAAGAAGACTCTCAGACTTTCCTCATACATTTACAGAAAATGACACCAATTCAACGTGAGAGCACCAGTGCTATACTTTTAGTATTAAAGTATGCCACATATGAGGTCATTCATTAAGGCTCATTCATTCACGTCGCCCCCTTACCCTCTTTACCCCTTTGTCTGTCCCTGTTCCAGTGATCAGCTGATTATGGGCTTTTTCTCTTTTAAGTACTAAACCAACTCAGATGTTGGCACCACCTCTCTTGACCAATCTTCCTGCTGCTGCTGCCAGATTTTAACAGTTTTCCTCTCTTCCACTGTCAGTTTGTCATTTCAATAATATAAGTTACAAGAGGCGGACAAAAAAGGCTTTGAGAAAAAAGGATAATAGCTCATCAAAATAACTTTAGACCTGAATCTAATTTAAATATGTTGGCTCTTTAGTCACGCAGCTGGCAGAGGCTGCTACAGTTTAGCCACTGAGAGATAAATATTAGCTGCCACAAAGCATTACAATTTTAATTAGAACAATAAGCCAGTCATTATTAATGTGTTTTGCAGAACAGCTGGGTGCAAATACATGAAAGAACAAATGACTGATCATTGTCAAATGAGAGGAGAAAAATATTAAGGTATTAATGTTAAATACAAAATATGTACCCTTAACGTATCGGATAAGAGAGGATAGTTTGATGGCATGAATGAAGTGCAGAGAAAAGAACAGACTTATAAATGTTATGTTATATCGTTATAAAAGTTAAAAGACGGGCTTCAGCAGGATGAGCATGAAACCCGATCTATTAGAGGATACATGAATCACCTGCTGAGACTTTATCTTAAATCACTGGACAAAGGTTTGGTATCTTAATCAGAAATCTTAATTACTAACCACATCTTTTCCTAGGAGCTCCTGAGCTCTCGTGTCTCGTAGGTTCCTCAGGTTTGTTGGTGGGGACGGCCGACTGCTGCTATGGACAATCCCTGTTTGTCCCTATCCTTCTTCCTGCATCTTATCCCAGCTCCCACTATTCCCATTTGTCAGCCTGGCGCAGTTTCTCAATATCGCACCCTGGACTTGAAATTTGCTGTTGTCTCTACTTGATTTTGTATGGTAAATATAAAAGAGTGCTAAACTTTTCTTTTTGTTTTAAAGACTCCAAGTGACCTGTTACTCAGCTCGTTTAACGATGTCTCATACTATCAGATGTTAACTCTCTCCTTCAATTGCTTCTCTCTAGTTAGAAGTTGGTGTCAGTGAGATCTGACCGAGAAAAGAGAATGAAATGGTGTGAAGCTAAATGAAGTCTGCTTCACTGCAGACATTTGGTTTTTTTTACGGGTGACTGAGGATCTAATCTATGCTCATCAATGAAATCTCTGTTGCACAGTAAACTTTTAAGCAGTTATTAAGACCATTGGATATTTGAGCAGAAAAAGTAAAACAATAAAATGTGTCTGCAGGTAAATTCATTTGTAATATCAGATAAGATAATTATCCTGCAGAGAATTTTGTGTAACACAAACAACTAATGGTTGCTGTATAAAAGGGCTTCCAAAGCCAAGTTGTCTTCTTTCACATCCTTAACTTACTGACAATAACCTTCATGGTGTGGGATGTTGACAGCCAACCCTTTGTTTTGCATCAGTGTTTCCTCTATCATTTATTTAGGCCTCATTTATTTATTGAGGCCTAACCTCAACACAATCCCCCACCACTCCAAGAGGAAGGCACACTATGCTTAATTTATGAAATCTACGAAATGTGTTAGTTTCACGAGCAGGTCCGAGTACAGACTTTAATGACTGTGGCTGCTCAACTGTCGCCCTGACTTATGACTTATCTACTGCTAACATTTAAGACGGCTATCTAGTATCTAAAACATGTTGGGGTATCATTTGAACCACCTGCTTCTTTAAAATAAATGCACTGTTACAAACAAACCAAAACTAACTGTAAAAATAAATAAATAAAACTGTCCTTGATTTGTTGATGCGAGGCGACAAAGTGATTTTGTATTCGACAAACATTAGGATGTTTACTTTTAAATCATATTTATTATTCACTACCTATACAAAAAATAAAATAAAAAAGGTTATGCCAAAAACCTTTGGAGAACAGGACAGTTATTATCATTTGGTCTCAAGTCCATGTGCGAGCCTCTTTTACTTACAATAATCCACTGTCGCAAAGCAAGTCATTTAAAAACACCATGTTATCTTTATCATTGTTAGCACATTAGCATGGAGAGAATAGCATAGTGCAAAGCTCAGGTGCCCAAGCAGAGCATCAAGGAGCTGCTAGCGTGGCTGTAGAATGATGAAACAATAATTAATGAAAGCTCAAAGTGTAAACTGATAATCAGCTTCATTTGTTTTCTTTTTATACTTATCATTCTGTCTCACAACTTGCTTAAAGTAAATGATGGCGGTCGGTTGTTATTGAACATTTAATAACGACACATGTTGACTTTTTCAAAACTTCACCAAACTGCAATCTTGACCTTTAACCAAAGCAAGCTGTTTGGGTAGCCTTCACCTTACAGCAGACGGGACGGAAGAAGTGATGATGACTGAATCCTGCACTTTGTTTTCCAAACTCTTAACTGGACTGTTCAAAAGCATAGCAACGATCTGCAGAAGTATTGCAGATCATTAGTATATACAGTACTGTAAACATAATCCTGTATGTGGGTGTGGGAGTTCACCTTTGCAACTTTGCAAATGCAATACAAATTGTCAATTATCCTCTTCTTTAATTATATCACATTGTTTAAAACATTAAAAAAAATAATGTAATGTCTAAATATCCCAAATACGTGTAGAAATAACTTGTATAAATGTTTACCAATCAAAGGTATAATATGTAGAATTTGGTTGCTAATGTTTACATTCAAATATCTAACTTAAATTAAAAATGGACTAAACCCATGTTATATATATTTTTTAGTTACTTACATCACCTCAAATATTTCCAAAAGTTATCAAAGCCAGAGAAATACGTAATTTTATAGTTGTAACGGACCGTGTCTTGTTGGCGGCCGCCATGATGAGCCGCCATGATAGACACGAAATGTTTATCGTTGCCAAGGAAACACCGGATGTTAAGTCAAAGACCGCTGCATAAGCTAGCGCTAGCTGCTACTGAAAGCTGCCGTTCTGTCGCTGTATGTGCTGCTGTGATAAAAAACGTCATGTAAATTATACCTGGATAAATCGTCAGTACACACGTTGTCTTTCACAGGTCGGTTTCGCCCGTTCATATTGATTCAACACGGAGTTCATTTTCACCGGAGGGGGAGGGTCTGGGGGTGTAGCAGAGAGAATCACTCGCATGATTCCCCGCGAGACTCGACGTCATCTTATGTTATTGTTTCGATTGAGAGCCCCCTGGCGGCGGATTTTACATACTGTGTGTTGAAATGTATAGTACTAGAGAATGAGATAGAAATAATATAATGATCTGTAATACTGCTTTCTGCTGAAAACCCCCACCTCATGAACCCAACCGCCCCTTCTTATTACACACTCACTCACCCACAAACAGAGAGAGAGAGAGAGAGAGAGAGAGAGAGAGAGAGAGAGAGAGAGAGAGAGAGCAAAATAAAGTTATGGATGCAGGCTATCGTTAATCGATGTTGAAAATGAACCTGTGTGGCCAGTTGTGTTGCTGAGCATTATTACCCATACATCACCTTGTCTATACAAGGCTATTACTGAGAGCTATTAACCAGCCAGTAATCAGCCTTCAACTCATTAACAGCGAGAAGATAAATCAACACAGTGACTGTTACATAATGAAGCCCTGATCACAGGAACTCTAGTCAGTGAAGGAGGCAGTGGAGGGAGTAACAGAGCTAAACATGACACTTACACCTCGAACCATAAACAATCCTTAAACCATAAATGACTAATAACTGCACCAATAGTTTAAACTGCATCTGACTGCATCAAGCTGATGTTAAAGCATTGTCATTAAGTAACTAAAACCACATGGGCAGTCAGAGATTGTTAGCTGAAATATTACATAAGATCAGGATAGAAATACTCAAAAATAATCTGCATAAAAGCATTTCTATCGTGTGTTTAAAGAAGAGATTTAAAAGATGAAACTGATTATGTTTGCCTAATTTCCTCTGGCAGACTGTTCCACAGTACAGCTGCTCTAACAGAGAAGTCCCCTTTATTCCTGAGCCTGGACTGTGGAACAACTAAGAGGGCCTTGCCAGAGGATCTTAGGCAGCGAGTCGGCTCCTAGAAAGTCTAAAGGTCAGTGATATAGCTTATAAGACATCCATCCAATGGAGTGAGAAAGCCTTTTCCCCAAAACTATCGTTTCCTATTTATTGCAATAAATGTAGTTTTTTTTGCCATGTTTATTGTAAAAGCAAGGCATTGAACCCTCAGCGGCTCAGTGTGCATGTGCAGCTCAGAACAGAGTCAAAAGTTGAAAATTCTCTTGAAGATTAATAGCATGTATAAAAATATGTCTTTACACTATGACTGACTGACCGAGCAAAATCTGCCACATATGATAACTCTGTTCTATCCCTGTCTTGCAATGAACAAGACATGTCATATTAAATCTGAAACATGTTTCTCTGACATGTAGCGTTTAAAATTGAGAATTTAAATCCAAATTCAAAACATTGGAGAGAGCTGTCTCCCCCCCGCCCCCTCCTCCCTAGAGTCGATGCACATGCGGGTGGCCATGTCGTGGACATGGAGCTTCAGTGTTTAGCTCGCTCTGCATCAGTCTTGAAACCTTTCTGCGTTCTAACCTTTCTCCATTTTTCAAAAAAATCATCTCCAATATTAATCCTAGTTTGAGCATGTTTCTTATGGAGCTTATTGGAAAAATGCAGAGGCTTTTTAGGTCTGGTAGAATCAGTTCTATCTGAACCACTTCTCTCAACAACACCTGTTGATTTGCCTCGATAACTCGTCTCTTATATGGCAAGCTGAGAGGCGTGACCATGTGGGAGTGACTTAAAACCGACTACCTTCTCTGGTTCAAACAAATACAGACCATTCAGGACCGGAATCAAAACTTAAGAGGAGGACATACTGGCTGCTGCACTGTTGTGACAGATTTTTTTTTCATTTAAAAAGGTGACGGAAACCATGTCAATGTCACCTTACAAAACAATCAACAATGTCCACCAAAAGGGCTGAGGCTAAGGTAGGTCTCCTTGTTGATGATTACTTGCCAGCATGGAAAGAAGTGTTCAATATATGGTTTTGTGATCATTGCACCCCCCCTAATTGTTGTAAATCAAATTTTTTTTGTAAACAAAATTCAATGCATGATCTGTATGTGTTGGCCTAATTCTATCATTCACATTGCAATTGAAAAGTAGGTTGTGGTGTGATCAGAGGGTTCTGGATTGAGGTCAGATAAATGAGGTGGAAAGTACACAGGTTCTCTTTTGGAAAGTCCTGGAAAATTGACACCTGAGCTTCCTCTGAGGTCAACCCACAAGTCCAGACAGGTGGTACAAAGCCAGGGGTAATGGCCACATGAGCCACATACACACTAACACACCCACACCCACACTCACGCTCAGTTACTGCTCCTGTCATAATGTTGGCTGTACAACTGATTGGAGTGCCTTCATGATTAATTAGATTCAATATTACTCTATTATATACACCCCAGTAGCAGTACTGTAGCAATAAATCATCCATCTCCTGATAGCTGCGAGCACTTTCTGTCATAAAAATAGTGAGGGAGGTGTCGCAGAGGGCGACATGCGTAAACAAGCACAAACGCAGAAGAACATTATCCACACGTGCACGAAAAAACAACTTGTCAGTGACTGCATCTTGTCTCCTTACGCCAAACCCTAACTCCCTCCCTCCAACCCCCTCTTACACTCTTGATGTCTCGCCATTATGTTGGTGAATTGGAGCTGAAGAGAAAGCGGGAAGCCTTGACACAGAGCTGCTAATGCAGAACAGCTACATGTACACGTCCTGCACACAGCTGGGGACAACATCAACAGGATGATGAGGGAAAGCCAACACTTACACGCCGTGCAACACATACTCTAATCCCCCGGAGTGGCTTTACCAGTGACACAAACATTACATCACACGAGGGTGAACATCAGAGTCCCAAGAAATGTATTCATAGTTTCTCGTGTAATCAGTTCTATCAATTCCAAACTAGCATACTTTTTCCTCTAACAATACTCCATGTGTATATATTGTTCATATTTAAAGCAAATCAAACGACTTCCCCTACAGAGTTTGTGGAGATCAAACCTGAGCTAATGTAAAGAGAATGTTGGACATACAATTATTGATCTTTATGATGCTCTGTATCTGATGGATGCTAAGCATCAACTCTTCACGGTGATATAATGTTAGGTGTAATGGTCACAGAAGGGACTACTGCCTTATCTTTTTCATACTTTTACAAAAAAGAAAGAAATAAGAGCTATGAAGTCACAGTATCAAAAGGGAAAATAACAAAAATTGTAAAAAGGCACATGGCACAAATCTACGCAGTCTTCAGGAGCTGCACCCTATTGGTTATCTGTGTGTCAGTAAAACTTATTGTTGCATTACTGACTAAGCTCCACATTTCTTCTCACACACTGCATCCGCACAAGAGAAGATGCTGTGTGTGAGAGATGCAGGTGTGTGCGTGTGCGTCTGTGTGCATCTGTATGCGTGCATGTCTTTGCGTGCGTGCGATGAATAAAGTTGTTTGTTACACAAACTAAAATTAGTTAGAAAAGAAAGCCCAATTAATATAATATAAACACAAACCATACATTAAAATACACCCTTTATATACAGGAAGACTTTTACTGCTAAATGAGATCTCATCATTAGAACAGACAGAGATATCAGTCTGTCTGCTAACACTCTTACCAATCTGACCCTTTATACTCAACAAAGAATATTGATTTTAATTACTGAACTTCATTTAATTACTTGGAAGGAAGCTCTCGATATCTGATGTGATTTATAGCTCATTGTGGTCAATACATCTCTGTTCATTTTTGTACACTTTCCAATTTTTTTTTCTTCTTATGTGGAAGCTGATTTATCTTAACAGGAAGCTTTGAGGTGCATTAACAAGTGTTTGTGTGGAAAAAGTACTCGCCAGCTTCTTGGTCACAGTGTGTCGTGATTTACGACATGCCGCTGTAAATCAGATTAAGTGTCATTTTCTAAATGAATCACAAGTGTTACAAGAAGGAGTGTTCAGTTAACACCAACTCCAACAAACAGGATCCTGTGGGCCTATTGAAAGCAGAGCCAGGAGTCACACAGGAGAGATACTTCACAGTGCATTTGGTTTCAGAACCAGGATGAATATTTTTTCGACTGTGTGTTTTGACTGAAGCACTCAAATGGGAACTTTGTGTTTTGACTGAAGTACTCAAATGGGAACTTTAAGGTTGACGTTATGAAGAAGAAGAAGTTTGTATGATCTACAGGTTGTCTTAATCATAGACTGTAGTAGTCTAGAAATTAGTATATTTCACAGTAAGCTAGCTAGCTAGCCATCAAGCTAGGTTTTGCTCGTTCTCCTGACCTTTGCATCTTTGAAGGAAATCTTTCCTTCAACCGTGCATCTACAAATATGTCCTGAGGTTGAAAAATACTGACTGAAAGAAGAAGCCAATTTATTGGAGCAAATGATGTCGGAAGATAGTGCAAACACTTCTTTTACAGAAAGGCTTGAAGTTGACATTTTTTAGGTTTCTTGTTTTGTTTTCCCAAGTAAAAATGACCAAAAAGCATTTGAACTATCTGGACTTTTTCCTGTGTATAGGCTGTTTCTCTTTCTTTTACTATAACAGTATAAATTTGAATGATGGACATATGCACTATCACTCTGCTTCTGGTTTGCACACAGCCTGGTGCCTTTACAGATCTCATGTTATGTGTACTGTAACATTTATATTCTCATCTACAAATACATCTGTTCTTTAGAAGATAAAGCAGAGGAGTGGTATTCTGCGTACTAGATGTCTCTGTGCAAGCACGTGTAAGCAGATGTAATTTATCATGGTGCATTGATTCCTCACGGTCTGTCAGAGGCTTTGAGTATGTGTGTGTGAGTTCGAAGGCATACACAGTGGTATGTTAACATGTACGTATGTGCTTCTGCCAATCATGTATGCTGACAGCTGCCCGAGGTTCAGTACCAGCTGGACGAGTGACAGCGTAACATGCTCCAAAGTCATTTCACAGCTTCCTGTCTAGCAGGGAGAGCAGGTGTGCGTCTGGCTCATACCTCCAGCTAAAGAGACGCCTGTTTGGTCATGAGATCCTGCAGTATAGGACATCTTTGTAATAGGCATAGAGAGAGAGAGAAACCTACAGTAAACCCTGCAGACTTACATTTTGCAAGAAAATCTGCAGCTTCTACAAAAACACTGAAAACATTTGGACAAATATATATTCAGTTGAGATCCGAATGAAGCAATAAGCCTCTACAAAGATCTTTAAAGCCACTATGCCCACCATCAAAAAATAATTATGTTGAACGCGAGCAAAGATTAAGGAAAGCCCACTCAGACAACTTGTCCTGAGCCACAGCCCTCACACAATCTGGACCAATTTAATGTGGCCAAATTCAGAATAAGTGCATCAACTCTTTGATATATTTTTATTTAATTAACACTTCTTGTCAGGATTGTGATACTTTTAAAGTCCAGATACTTAGCATGGTTCCATATCTAAGTTGTTTCTCTCCATCAATGCAAACCCAATGCCGATTTATGTAGTTCAATTAGACTGAAGTAAAAGCTGTAAATTCAACTCTGGGATGGACTTAACAACCAAAACAAGATTGCTTAAAAAAGGACATATTATACCCCTTTTCCATCTTTTCAAACAGTCCCCTGTGGTCTAAATGAAACATCTGTGCTGTGCTTTGGTCAAAATATAACATGAATCAAGCACCAGAGGAGGTTAGTGACCCTGTATAAACCAGCTCTCTCAGAGCGCTCCATTTTGGTGTGTGTGTCTCTTTAAATGCCATGGGCCCCCCCTGAGTTTTCCTGATAGACATCACTCCTCTGTAGCGAGAATAAAAATGGCGGACCTGCGCAAAAGTTTTGCTCTAGGCTGGGGGTCGAGTCGATTGGTGGAGATACCAGGGGAGGGGAGGGGATTTTTTTTTACAACAATCCAACTTGTGATGTCACAAACTGAAAAAAATTGAAACGGAGCATCTTTCTCTGTGTGGTAAGACTTATGCAGACCACAAACAAAGGACTGGATGGATTTATTTCACATTTTGTGGGTCCATAGACACTCAGGTTACCCAAATATATGTTCAAAAACATTGTAAAAGAGGATTTTTCATAATATGTCCCCTTCAAAAAGGATTGTCCAAACTGATTCTGTCAATGTTTGGCAGAATGGTGCAATTTTCTGATTCATTTTGCAAAGGAAGACTAAAGGGCAGTTACAGGGAGGTTGGCAGGCAGCCAAACCAGAATCTGGTAAGAGGTTGGTGTAAGTAGAAAGATCTGGGATGAGGTGAAGAAAAACTCCAAAGGCAATATACAAAAAGTGTTTAAAAACTGGAAAATTAACTCTTAAACAAAATGATCTGATGTGTATGGTTGGAGGCTCATTAGGGGAGAATGGGGTGAGAGGGAGGCTTAGACAACTGCAGCACTAATTAAAAGTCAAAAAAGGTATGAAGATGGGAAAAGAAGGGAACGTCTGATGGAGAAGGTGTTGCAGGAGAAACAGGACTGTGACAGACCCTCGAGCACTTCGGGTGTTTGTCTGTTCTTTCAGTATTTTCTATGTCTATTTGAATAACAATACATTTAACCGGTTTATTTTTCATGATTTTAGCTGTTTTCACAAAAGCACTCCTGCAAATGACTAGAACATTTCAGGGGGACTGCCCCTGATAAAAGATAAAAAATGATCTACAGAGCACGTTCAGAATCTTCCTGTGGACAATTATGCTCTTCTTCTGTGTACTCGCTCAAGCACCAAGCACTAAGGACTGCCCCTGAAATCCTCTTAATCTGGTTGTTCACACATGCACCTCACAGTGGGACACTATTCCACTCAGACGTGGGGGGGCAGGGGGTCTCCTGTGTCAAGACATGACGGAACAGGCCAACGCAGAAGTGGTGGACGAAGCAACAGAGTCAGCTATACGAGGCTATAATGAAAAAATATTTTCCTTTTTATCAATGCTACCTGTAGTTCAACAGAGTCACAATATCATCAAAAGAGCGAGGAAGAACACACTGACGAACAGAAAACATAATGTGGCAGTTTAATTACGTGCATGGAGATGGCATGGATTGCATGAATACAGTCTAAGAATGTGCAACGATCACAGTAAATTAACGTCACCACCCACTCCCACTCGTACGAGGGGAATTCTCCTGATTATACGCTGCTGCGTTCTCACATGAGCTCACTCTGACTTTTTAATGAAAAATACTAGGGGGCTGGCGGGAGAAACTCGGGATAAAGTCTCATTGAAACATTTGGCTGTGTGTTGTTAATTTAAAAATCAGACTACCTTTTGATTACAATTAAAAAAAAACATAAAAACAGTGACGTACAGAACACGAAATACAAATATGAAATAGGAGCTAAAAAGGAGATACCAATGTTAAACAGACTGATTAGTAATCGACTGGACTGAATAAAAACAATTAAAGGTTCAGTCATAAAAGGATAAAAAAAAACATGTTTGATCTTCTGTTGTTTTGTGGTTCTCAAAACCACCATTAACTACAGCGTCTTGCATCCATGCAACAAGCAGTGGAATTACTGTACTCAATTTACACCGTGCTAATAAGGACAATTTGCATGCATGTTATAGATTAAAGAAGTGTGTGTGTGAGTGTGTGTATATGTTTGTGTGTGTGTGTGTGTGTGTGTGTGTGTGTGTGTGTGTGTGTGTGTGTGTGTGTGTGTGGGTGTGTGCATATATGAGCTTGGCTTATCCGCCTGTCATGTATGAGAAAGTGGACATGGTTGAAAGTCACTAGGGCAAGGGAGGAGCGCCGAGGCGAGAGACTTGCTGGCGACACATCGCACCTCGTCACCATAGAAACAGGAAGGCGACATGACAATGGCTCTATTGGGCTTGTGGAGGAAACACAGCAGCTAGGGAGCTAGTACGAGGACTGGAGTCAGAAAGTGATGTGGGAGGGAGGGAGGAAAGGGAGGTGGGTACGAGAGGCGGGGGTGGAGGGGGGGTCAGAGCGATGAATCACATATTTCTGTTTGTTTTGTTAATTCCACTCTCTGCCGCTATGCTCAGACATATGGATTCTTTTAATAGAGACGTAAAAAATTAATGATACTCAAGGGCATGTTTACATACAAGCTGCCTCTGTCAAGATGTTGGTTATAAAATGAAGGGAAAGGGGAGCAATATTCCTCATACAGAGACTGATTTTTTAAAAGAATGATTCCATTTGTTAGCTAAAATATGCACAATACTAGTCATTATAAAAATAATAGGCAACAGTGCACACACACAGATAGAAAGGCCTGTAGAGTGACTAAGGAACTACTTTACATCATGCTGTCCACAATCACAACCAAACCAGATTTAGTCAACTATATTTTCTGCAGTAAGGAAAGCTGTGTCCAATCAACAGTTCTAGGTCAGGTGAAATATTCATAAAACACAAACTCCAACATTCTCATAAATCAAAGCCTCAATGCTGCCGCGTTTCAAGCAGTAATCACGTGTGTTGACGGATAAAGCAGAAAATGGATTATCTGCTAAGGCAATGGAAAAGAGGCAAAAAGGCAGAGAAAGACGCAGAGAGAAACCAAGAAATATCTATCTAAAATATATACAAAAAGATTTGTATTGCCTTTTCTGTATTTTAAATGGATTCCTGGAAGCTTGAATCAGAGTGGTTGAATCCTTGTTTACATTAAAAAAGGACAAAGACACCAAAGATAAACCCTCGGACTTCTTTAAGGAGTCGTTTTGAACAGTTTGAAAGGAACCAACACATAAGTATGAACATTTTCAAATGTAATATTTTAAAATATTGAAATGAGAAGATTAATATCAGTCTTATTTTGTGCTAAATTAAGCTTAAAGCAGAGGGAAACGGTTTACTGCCCTGACCAAAAACAGAAAATTGCTGTTTTAAAGATGAGTTACACAACATAAACAAATCGGTCAACTAAAGGTGCAACAGATAGCAGTAACTTGTGTGTACACTGATATATTACCGCACAGAAAGCTCACGATTGTTACAGAAAAGATGGGTTTAAGTGGAACGGTGCATTTAAGGCGAGGACATCTGAGGCAGTGATAACATTTAAATGTCATTCACTGGAACGGGGGAAGTTGTTGGCAGCACATGACCTCGGGGTCATTATCAGTCGAAAGAAATGAGAGAGAAACATAGAAAACAGATTAAAAGAGAGAGAGAGAAATACAAAACACTAGAATACAGAGCAAGCAAGAGAAGGAGATGACGTAGACTGATACTCACTCCATCAGAGAGTCATTATAACCAAATAATAGAAAAGAAAAGCTAAATTCTACAATTTAATCAGAATGACTAATAATAGTCTCCATTGGTGCTAATGGCTTTTTCTGGGTGTATCAAGGTAAAGTGGGGCTCTGAGCTCAATGCTGATGTCAGTCAGCTTTTTAATCGGTTGCTTTTAATCAAATATATTCAGTTAATCAGAAAAACAATGGGTTAAAGAGTCTATGTTGTCTTCTATTAGCACAATGTATAATGGTGCGCATTGCTTTGTTAGTGACCGTCGATTGTATCCTCACAATGTAAAAAGGGGCGTGGCTGATCTGATTGACGGGCGAGAGTGTTATAGCTATGTGTTTGTTTGGTTGACTGAAAGTTAGTTTGTGACAGCATTTCAAATATGGCCACCGCCATCCATCTCAGAAACCATAGGCCTCAACGCGACTCTGTCCATGTTTTATCACACTTACGTTTCAAAACACTGTGCCTGAAGCATATGGTTATGTGAAAACAACCTTGTTAACTTGTGCATGTAACAACTGTTTTTAATAAAGCTCAAAAACTGATTGGAGCCGTGATAGCGGGGCCGTCATTATTAAGCTCAAAGTACGACGGCAAGAATATTCTGATTGATGCTCATAGTAGGGAAAAAACGATCTCAAATATAATAAAACATGCAGAGAAAAGTAATGGGGAAGTGTCGGTCAGACAGCGGCCGTTGTCAACAGACTGTCGTCATAGAGACAGGGCTGACGTGCAGCGCATTTCTTCACAGCGCACAAAACGCTCATTCGCGCGCTTTCAAGCGCACAGCCAGCGCTTTTCTGCCCGGAAAAAACGCTAGGTGGACACGGGGCCTTTAGAGCACTCCAAAATTGTATATTTACATGCCACACGAACGTATCAAGCAGACGCTCTTCTTCAGCGTGTAACAGGCAATTTTTTTTCTTTTTCAATCTTGCATACATCCAATTCTCGCATACACAAAAATGCATACTATCATTTTGAAACATACTACATGCTCAATATGGTGTTATATTTAATATGAATAGTATGAAAGCAAGCAGTTTTGGAAACAGCATGTGTCTCAGAGTCTAAGCTACATCAGATATTTGTTTTACATGATAATCCGGCTTCATCTTGGAACCAAGTCAGAGCAATTTCCAGATCATTAGTGGCCATTCTTCCCTCTATATACTGCTGATAACTGCAGTAAGTGAAAATGATGCAAGCCTCTTTTTGATTCATGATTCAGCTCGGCTCTGCGTATGGATGTCTCTCATATTCTGCCTGATATCTCTCTCTCATTACTCCCCCTCTCCCATCTGTCTCTTTACAGCCTTTTCTAATGTAGCATGGATACACTGCAGTAAATCAGTCGTGGTGACTAAAAGGCCCCCTTACAATCTCAAATGCTTTCCTGAAGATCAACATTCACGCAGTAAAAAGGCCAACATTGTTATGAAGTAGTGGGAAGCGAGTGGAAAGGGGAGGCAGAAGAGAAGGATATTGATTAAAAGGAACACACAGTGTGGTCAGCAGCACGTTGTGAGTACGGCTTTATCTTCCAGGAAGGACTGCTTTGAGAAAACGAGCATTTTTCAGAAGGTTAAAAAAAACATTGGAACCTGTTGGCATGGTAATGCATCTCAATAATCACACCCCTTGAGTTACTATTTCTTTCCTTGTGTTGCATCCATCTTGCAGCACTGAGGTTACAGCCTCAGGTAATATACCTCCAAGCTGTTGAACTGTAGTCTTCAGGAAATCAAGGCTCATTTGATTCCCGCTCACTCATCTCCCTTCAGCATTGTTTAGATGCTAGTTTACTCAGCGGCTGTGGAAAAACTGGCTTTTACCAGTTGCAACCACTTTGTTTCCCTCATCTTTGTCAACTGCTTGGAACGTCAAGTGCCGTCGCCCAGCATTGTTTTCATTGTTTCTATCAATACTTGGGTATTTTCAAATACACAATCTCATTTCAAGTGTGGTATATTGTGCTTAGCACTGCAGATCTCTTTGTTAGACAGCCATTCCAGGCATTCAATGAGACTTTAGTGTGTATGTATTTCAGAATAAAATCAATACAGATATGTGTTTCTAGCAGCATAGGGTGGACAGATAGGTGTGTTGCCGGTTCTTTGGTGGTCAGGGTCGTCTCCTTATTGACTGACGATTAAATAGAGCTTGATAGGAGATCGCAATATAACTTTGAACTATAATGTCAAAAAAAACGTGACATGTTATTCTATATGTATGACCAAACAGAGCATTTAAAGCCTGCAGATTTTGCTTGCATGTGAAGTACAGACCAGAGTACCGCCCACTACCAATTGCAAAGCACTGTTATGTGCTGCTGGTGATGTTGAGGTCTTCTTAAAAAAAAAGAGAAAACCATCAAGTTGAACTGAGAGGCAAGAAATCGAAGGTGAACGTACCCTTCTATCTTGAAAGTGTAAAAAAAGAAGAGGACAAATGACAGCAGTTAAAGGAACAATAGAGGCAGAACAACTAGCATCTCCCTCTCTGAAAAACACGTGTCCACTTCAAGATTTAAGAAAGGCACTTTTATGTTTTAAAGAAAAACTCATTAATGAATGCACGCCTTTACTGGCTGATTGCACAGCTGTACAACAAAACCCATAAATCAACATACTCTACCAGTCAAACGTTTGGACACACAACAGTAACAGTATTATCAATAATACAGTATATTGTATTATAATAATATAGCTACTGTACGCTGTATCTAGGGCACACCTACTAATAGAAAGGTTTTTCTTTATTTTTAATATTTTCCACATTTTAGAATAAGAGTCGATATTAAAACAATAAAAATCAAACATTTCATTTTTGCTTTAGAAAGAAATGCATACACATAATCAACTTCAATTTATAGAAGAAAAAACATTTAAGCATAACCCTTTAGATGAAAATGTCTTCAAGATAATAACATGCAGTTCAATCAGGTGTCCAAACATTTGACTGGTAGAAACACAAGATAAAAAATATAACTTATTTAAAAACGAGGTCTGTAAATAATGGTTAATGATAAAAATTAAAGTTAATACAAATAAATGGTCAAATAGCTGCACTTTTTCCATGGTAAGAGTTCATCGATATAGACAAGCTGCATGCCAACATCTTGCTTCCATCAGTGTAATAAGTCCTGGCAGAATTATATGAAGTCGTTTTAATACTTTAAATGAGCAGGACCTTTTGTTTCTACTAGGAGCAGACTTCTTTGGATAATTTGGCTCCAGCTTAAAATCCTGTAAACGATAAAATAATGACATACTGAAATCCTAGAAACCAGCTCAGCTGAACGTTGCAGTAGCTCAGCTCTCAGCCCCCCTTTATCAGATGGTGACCACCAAAGAGACAATTATTTTTTCACTGCTGAACAACTTTTTGGTTTTAATGATCTTCACTTATAGACAAATGAATACAGCTTGTTAAACCTCAACTTGTGTGACTTTATTTTCTCTATTTGCACTTCTATGTGTTATTTGACAGCCTAAATAATTAACTGGTTTCTCCAGGCCTCATTTATTATCGGGATACTTCTGAAACTTGCTGCATTATCAAATGATATAACATGATAAACGTAAATGTTGATCATGTTTGTCATATCGTCAAGCCCTAACCTTGAGTGTGATTCTTGAAGGACAGACATCCAGCACATCTACACGTGAGGAGGATGGGCCACTTCCTTTTCCATTTACACCCCAGTATTGCCAGAGATCTCCAGAGATGGACTGGAAATCACACAACACACAGCTCACCTGCTTCTCTGGCGACTTGCAGTCTCACTTCACAAAGGAACAGCACTAGTTTCCTTCTCTTATTCCACCCGCTTTGGAACAGTGTCAGTATAGGTCAGGGATGAAGGGGATTGGAAAAGAAAGGTGAGGAAATGGAAATAATAACAGTTAACATTTATGTTACTTACTAGGAAAGTGCCAGCTAGGAACACGTATTGTAAGTGCAAGGATTCATCAATTGGACGATTCATCCATCATATGCTGCTAGATGAACTCGTAGCCAAAAAAACATAACTGATAACTCTGGAGGTAGCTTTCACACCTTTTATGTCAGTTTCCTTTTGACCAATGCTGTGGTCCATGAAAGGTACTCAGTCATAGCCCATTACCGTAACTAAACAAACAGCAAAAAAGGAGCACACTCGACAGTAAACACAGTTAAAGGTGCACGACCGCAACAACACTAGAAAGAGACAGAAAGGTCAGCACACAAATGTCCTTTAGGTTTGCTTTATCCGGGTAAGAACAGCAAAACACCGTAATTACCATTTAAATAAGATGGACCCTTTTCTAAACCAGTAAGAGGTAGGGCATAGAGGATGAGAAAGAGGATGAGGAGAGTGTACGGCAGTCAGAAGAACACGTTGGTGTTGTGGTCTTCAAATAGTGCCAAATGTAGTGGCTCTCTGATGGAAAGGAAAGCTCTGAGAATGTTCTTTGTATAGCATACACTTAGCCTGACATGTTTTTTTAGGTCATTTTTAATTAAAATTAGCCAAATTACTTGGTACTAACTTCCCCCTCTGCAGTGAAGCATCGACTAGCTTCTGTGCCAGCAGGGGAAGGGGGCATGCTCACTGGCATCCCCTGTGGCTTATACACCCAGGGTCTGATTCACAAAAGGATTGAGCTGCTTTTGCGGCCGCTAAACCTGTGCAAATGATTTAAAAAGGTTTTGTCTAATTCACAAAAAGGGTTAATTGCACATATTTAAATGAGCAGTTATGCAGACATGTGGGGAAAAACTTTCCGCTTTCTATGCACATAAGCATCATAGCCAAAAAAGTGCCTAATTCAGAAACACCGGCACGAACAGCAACACCCATCAGTGGAGCAAATAAACGTCTGCTGAGACAAGGTGGTAGCTACGCCACCGTACTTATGTCACACGCAAACTTTTAAGTGATTAGCACAACAATTCCACATCTGAAGGGTTTAAAGTCTGTAAATATTACTTTGACAACTTTACTTTCATTAATATAACCAAGGGTTTAATTAGTCCAGCTGTCAGCGACTCGACACTGTGGAGAAGATCTGGAGCCATATATGCACGAGGAGGATGCAAGTTTTTTTCGTTGTTTGTTTAGAGATGCCCTTGGTTCATTCAGAGAGGATGCTTTGCTCTAAAGTCTCCCTCCTCTCCTAGCTCATCATATTTATGTGGACAAAACGGCTCCGTCAGCATGAGAGCTTATCTCTGCGCAGAGTAAAGGTGCAGATCGTTTTTCCTCCACATTCAGACACTAAACAAGAGCATACTGCGCGGAGCAGGACAACTTTATGGGTGTGTGTGTGTGTCTGTGCCTGAATATCATTAACACTATATGCTTTGTGAATTAGACCATAAGACGGAGCAGATAGCGAGAGCAAGTGATGCAAAGTTTTTGGAGCTATTAGCGACCGCAATCCATTCTTCGTGAATCAGGCCCTTACTGTTGACAAGTGACCCGTCTTCAAAAAAACTGAACTATGCCTTTAACATGAGTTGTTGCAAACTGTGATTAACTGCAAGTTCATGAAGCTGATTTTATTTATTTCTTAATGTATTGATCTTTCCTCAGACTTACAGAAACTTTTCCATGGTAAACTTTACGTATAAAAACGCCACCATCACGCCCGCCAGCTGTGTTGATTCAGCCCTTTAAGTTTTAATGTCTCTATGGCCTTTTTTTTTCTTCCATCACCCTCAAAACTGAGCCCAATTATTTGTAGGGCCTTTTTTCGAATGTATTGATTCAGAATCTCAGATGTACAGCATGTTATCATTACTGCCAGTGTTATGGGAGGTCACAGAAATGTAGTGGATCCAGCTGTGTGTGGCCTTGAACTGTGAAGGACAAATTAGGCAGGACCTGATTGATCCTTAACATTGTCACTCTCAGAGCGTTAACAGGCTTGCTCAGTCAGCCTCTATGCTTAGTAGACATTCAGCCTAAAGGCCCGCATGATCATATGGACCAAAAAACACACACACAAGATACCAAACGAGCAGATTACTCTTGAGACACCACAGATTCTCTCCTCCCGCCTGCCTCCAACCAGTCTCCACAACCATACAGTCAATATTGACTTATCCTAAAATTGGTCAATTGTCTGATAGCCAACTATTTTGTCAATAGGCTCGGGTCAGCCCAAAAGGTTGTGCTTCACTTTAAGGATAAAAGCTTTCCTTGTTTGCTCAATTAGCTTAGATACCAGATAGGATAATTATGGTGTTACAAAACATCAACTTAGCAGCAGGAGAAGATTAGCACTCAAACTGCAATAATGTGTGTACTGTGCAATGCTGAAAACACCCACTGAATTAATGAGCGGAAGCAAGACAAACTCGTGAAGATAATTCACACTTGTAAC
The DNA here is from genome assembly GCA_020745685.1 of Tautogolabrus adspersus. NCBI lineage: Eukaryota > Metazoa > Chordata > Actinopteri > Labriformes > Labridae > Tautogolabrus > Tautogolabrus adspersus. The sequence goes on along the minus strand of CM036549.1, from coordinate 5,639,798 downwards.
AGTATTTATTGGGAACATCCTTTAGGAGTTTGTTTTATGTTCTGTGCAAATAAAAGTGATGAAGCAAAACAAAAAGAAAATGAAAAAATAAGCAAAGAAAAGTGAGCTTTTTCCAGTATTTAAGAAAATAATAATGTCTAATTCTGGTCTTTGTGGGCTGACAAACACACCTACTACATTTTTATGAAGCTCAAACAACCAAAGAAGCAAAAAGGAATTTAAATACTCACACATACACACACAAACCAAGTATCCCCTGAGTCAGCCATTTAATGCCTGTAGCATGGATAACAAGGTTTCTTCAGAAGAAGCACATGCTGGTTATCCTATCAATAAACTCCAGTGCCAGGATCAATAGCTCAAGAGCATAACAAGCAACCACAGAAAGGAGGACAGGAGAGTAGTCGTGGCAAGGACTGTCTTTACACACGTCAGATCTCTAACTATACAGGTGCGCAACTTTCACAAGCCTTCTGGTGATTACCTCTCTGAATAGTTATTTCAAGCAACATTATGTATAGTAGGAATTTGTGCTCTTAGGCTCCCGTCGAAGGTCTCTGAGTGCAACTGCATGGTCGTAAAACACACACAGTGCTGACAACCCGCTACTTCCCGTAAAACCACAGATATTGTTTTTCAAAACAGACAGACATGTTTCTTTTTCTTGTGCACCAATTAAATACGTGGGTTTTGTTTATTGGTGAGTTTTCAGAGTTGTTGGTATTGTAGGACCCTTTTCACACTCTTTCAGGAACTTCCCTTTCACTTACCTCACAGCATGATATTATATGTGTCAGACAAGCTCTGACAACACTCGCAACAATAAATATTCTCAGTGGAACACAGCGGTGGAAAACAATAAACAAACAACTATGGGAGCATGAGAGTATAAAGCAGCAAAACTCAAAAATACCCCCCCTCGCCCACTCGCTTAGAGTAAATGTACCAGACTATTACCTGCTGCGTTCAAACATCAGCTCACCCCAGCAACATTTTACCAGGTGACAGGTAGGGAAAAGTCGGATATATTCAAGGTAAAAACTATTCTGTTTGCATTTGTACATGCACCCCATCCAGACTATGATGGGAACTGTTCAGGAGTGCAGTGAAAGGTGCGTAGCTCTCACTGCTGGATGTAAGCAAAATAAGCATATTTTTTTAAATATTCTTTTAGAGTTGATGGCAGAAATATGGAGATATGGGTATATAGGATACAGTGTCCTGTACATTCAATTTATTCAGAACATCAGCCAATATTACCGCTCAAATCCAACTTAAACTCACATCTGAAGTTGCTGATTCAGCCTTAAACAATGACTAGGAGAGAGTCTCTTCCTGGCTGTCTGATATCAGTTATCTGGATATCCTTCACATTATTGGATTAGCCTGCACCGGAGTCAGACATTAGTCAAAAGCTTTTGGGATTGCACTCTTATAAACGGAGAAAATAGTTGCACAAAGAGGGGGGGGGGGGGGGGTACTTTACAGTACAAACTGTTCTCTGCCTTGACAGAAGACGATTATGGCATACTGTATAGCGTACTATACGCTACGTGACAAGCAAGCTCACTTGACAGTCGTACGGTTATACAAAGATGCAGAAAATTGAAAATAAAAAGTAGAAAGGATGCACACTGACACTAAAATGCTCCATCTTCAGCAAAGAAGGAAGAACATCAGGTTATGTAGACGGTTTATTGTGTGGGTTAATATTCAGCCCTTTGATCTTAGCCTCTCTTATTCATCTCAATTTCACTACTCTCAGTTGTGCTCCACACCTCTCTTTGTGTCACCCATCAGTTATTTCAAAGTGAGAGAGCTTACAAGGGGGCCGGGGAGGAAGGACAAACAAATAAAACACCTCTCCACCGAGGCGAGACGGACGGAAGACGAAGTGGAGAGGAGGAGGAGGAGGACGGGAGAAGGGGGCGCGTGTTTCAGCGCAGCAGCAGTGGCAGCATCCTCCTGGTAGATCTAATGAGACAGAGGAGAAGAAATACTGGAGGAGGAATGTTGTTTCTCTCCATGCACAGTGCAAACAGAACTCCCCACGCCCTCCACTCGGCCAGAAGCAGCAGGCAATAAGGAGGAGATGCTCTCTGTGCCATTATTCATTCCATTATGCAGATGTTCGGGAACAGGAGGGGACACCACAAAAAGCTACTTTCCCACCCTTTAAGGGGTTGTGTTATGACTCAGAAGAAAACAAAGGGAGCCAATCCATCCATTACACCAGCAATATGACCAAGTGGGACTCATTATGTGGTGCAGCTGGTGCACTTGCAGGTGGAGAGAATGAGAGGAGGGACGTCAGCAGATGACTGGAGTAGGACTCAGATAATTCAACATTTGCGCCTTTCAGTTTCCTTCCAATAGGAACTGAGACAGCTTGAATAAGAAATATTAAAGTGATATGCATCATGCAGTATACTAGTTACTATCACTGACTGCAATCAAATGTCTCACCAAAACGGAGAAAACTGTGTTACTGTATGTTGCCTGTCGGAGGGCCACAATATGTAGCCAGGGGATAAAATTATTTTAAAAAATCTCTTTAACTTATTAAAAACACAAGATATCAAAAGTCTCAACATGATTTCTTGTTCTGGACATTTCGTCCTTTCAATTTTTAAAGGATGATTTCTGAACGCTTTGACCACACAAGAGGGAAAAAAGGGGAAAATATGTTTGAAAAACAAGGTAAAATCAGCATTAAACCGTTATAGATTTTTGAAAAGGCTTGTTTATCTTAACCTTGTCACTTTTGCCTTCTGAAGGCTCAGCATTTCAAATTGGATGCTAATTGAAACTAAATTCTGGGGGTTTTACCCAAATTGCAGTACAACCCCCCGGTCGTTTTCTAGTAGACAAACGTGACAAGAGACACCTTTATGTAACTCGAAGTCAATGATAATTGATGTGTTGCTTTCCCTTTGGTTGTTGGTGGGACTTAATCATGTTGTCTCTTTTCCCAAACAACCTCTGATGGGGTTTCAGGACACATTCTGCCTCTAGTCCCTTCTGCCAAATTCATTATAGAACTTAATTGCGAGGTGGTATACATCAAGATGGGCATGAGAAATACTGACTAACGGAGGAGAACCCAGAGCAGGCAAGAGAGAAAAAAATCAGAGGGAATAGAGGGTTACGAGTTGATATGTAAAAAAACAAACACATCACCTGATTAATTTTTTTCTCAAGCTGAAAGCTCTTCTTTATTCTCGACTATTCTTCAACATTTTTATCTTATGGCAAACAAAAGAATGGTCCTCCTTTCATCTGTTTCATTTATCTGGATCTGATACTTTTCAAAGGTTTGCGCTGACTAGACAAAGAGAGGTTAATGGCCTACAACTTCTGATCACAGAGGGAAAGCAAGACTGCAATATATTTTCACTTTTTTAACATCAATTATTTCATTCACAGTTGAAGTTTGTTTACCTATAAATAAAAGTGCTTCATCACGTTGTGGCTCATCATCCTGAACCTCGGGGCAGCTTGTGACTGTTCCTACACTTACAGAGTATTCAACACAATGTGGCTAAATTGTGTGTGGGCCAGTGTCACAGGTTATAGTCACGTAAACACCCTGCAGGCTGACGTGTCGTTCTTGCTTTCTTTTAGAGTCAACAGGATAAACACTCACATTCTCCACAGTGCTGCTCAGTGGAGGCTAGAGGATTCAAAGGTCTCTGTTATTAACTGAAAGCCTCCTTGACCCAGATGAAGGTTGAATGCTGACCCTCTCCATGCTGGATGGATACTTTTGAAGCTCCCCCTGGTGTGGCTTCAGTCACATATCCTTTAACATTTATGTAATTTTTTGGGTGTCTAAAGTTTGAACTTCCCTGCCCGTCAGAAGACGAAATATAGAAAGGAGGATGTGTTGGTTGACACTCCAGCCTGTCAGATCATTAGTCGCGCTGAAAGAGCTAAGAGAAGTGGGGGCATGCTGATGCACACCAACATACATTGATGCAGACACACACAGAGGAACACCAGCCACCACGCGCACCTGTGTATTTTTAGTGCAAAAGAACACAGTCCGTGATCCATACTGAGTCTTTATGTTTGGGAATGCTCGACATCTGATCAAACGTTCGGTTTAACTTTTTTCCATTCACTCTAAATGTGTCTACATTTATCAACAATCAGTAACTTGAAGATAGTAATGTTGTCGCACAGCCTGATGTAGTCTGTGAACTTCTCCACACAGACTCTTTTAAACAGCGCAGCATTATATACAAACACTGAAGATATAGTGCTCGCTAAACACACGCTCCTCATTTCACTTACAACACGTTCCACCAGAGCAGAAAGTGATACACACACATCTGCTAAATGAACGGTCTACTTATGTGACATGTTCAACTTTGTTGAGTAGTTTTGTTAACAAAACACGGATGCTGAAAACATCACTGTAGGAACTTTAGGACTGTGGGTAAAACGTTTTTTAAATGTCATGCGTTTCACAAACCAAAAAATGAATACCAAACAAAGATATATAAATGCTTAGTAAAATAATTATGAGTTGCTGATGCTCATCCATAGATGCTATACGTTTCCTTTTCAATTAGCATTCTGTGAGTAAGTGTGGGACAAACAAATCCATAAATGTCACTCTCTCCTTTCTCTCTTTCTTACATAATGCAGTGGGAGTACCTGTTAAAATTACAGATTTTTGCCAGAAAACAACACTTGGTTTGTAATCATCTCTGCACTGTATCATGTGTGAAGAGGGAAACCTGCCAGTCTGCCACATCAGCTGCGCTGTAGTGCACTTCCTCTTCCTCTGAAATGACAAGCATCACTTTCAGTCACGCCTGACTGGATCTTTGGCAGCCGAGCCAGCAGGGGCAAAGTTGTGTGTATGAGTGTGAATGTGTGTATAATTGTATTTAAGAGAGTGAGGCTTACTCATGTTCTCTTTTTCTTTGCATCATCGTGTGTCTAGCCATGTTTGTTTGCTTGTGTATACTTCACTTACATGCATGTGTGCAAAACAATTAGTCAGAAAAATCTATAAATGATGTGTGCTACAGTGTGTGTCTGTGTGACTGCCAAGTTCCCTCTCAGCAAAATGAAGTCACGTTATTCTTCAAAAGCTTCTACAGTATGAGCCATTCGTTCTTACCAAGGGATGTGTGTTACAAGTTCAGCAGATGATGCAATATGTGACAGTCTTGCCAGGAACCTGCCAAATATGTCATTATGATTATTGGTTAAGCCACTGCATGTGAAGCCCTGCAGCTAGAAGCCATTTCAGTCAGCAGGCATAAATAGGCCTGATGGCAATGAGAGAGATGCAAGCAGGATTTGTTACATCCACAGTGTTAGACTGAGTCACCTTGGCTCGCTGTATTTCTGTTCTCATAAATATTCATTCACTGGGGCTTGCCTGCTGGTTGGCGTTAGCTGTTATTAGTCAGTTTGTCAATTCAGCTGTCAAGTCCAAACATGCTAATGCTAATTCTAATGTGACAAGTGTCAAATCACAATCACAATAAAAGTTTGAGTTAATAATACGTGGGTAAAATGTACTCAGTGATTTCCCAAAAATTGCAAAAAAATATAAAAAATACAAATATAGTTGAAGGCATCACAATCGAAATAGTGAACACGAATGAAGCACAATAACACAGAGGTGAAAAAAGTGATGGGCATTCAGCTGTCACACAAAGAGACAATTTCACAGCCTGGGACGCACAAGAGTTAATGGAAAAATGAGGATTCAACTTTCAGGCCTTGTTCATAACTGGAGGGGCAAAGGTAAAAGCCATTTGCAGACTCCAGTTCACCAATATCCTCAGGCTAAAGATTTCATTATGGATGTAACGATAGACTCACCACACTATATGCAACATGATACTTGGTTCAGGATAAATATTTCACTATTTCTCATTTTTCTAAAGAAATGAGATTGAAGTCAAACAGTGAAAATATTATTTTTTTTATTTCGATTCTCTGACGATAAAACGCAAAGTATCCCTTTACCCTGATTTTCTTTATAAATATAAGTCACACTTTTTTTTTTATTTTGAGGTTGTATAGTAGTTACTAATAAAAAATAATACTAAATGAAATAAATACATATAGCACAAAAAGGGAAAATCTCTTTAAATAAACACAATTGCAGTCGGTGTTTCAAGCATTTAAAGGCACAGAAAGCTTTTACAAGATACCGAATTTTTTAACTTTTAAAGTTTTCATTATTATCTTAAAAATGTTGGGTCATTAGCAGCATTTAATGATCTGCATAAATTCACAACACACCAATGCCAGAGTAATCTCGATGGCTGTTAAACTCATTTGGGGGAGTGGGGTTTCAAGTCCACTTCCCAGCGTTTGTTATTAATATGTTTTTGGTGTCTTAAGGTTTGCTTGTGGCATCGTTTTTAATGCTGCATCATGTTTGTTGTGCTATTTGCGTCTTTCTTCGATCTCTGACTATTTTCAAACTGTTTTTGTTCTTGTCCCTTTTCTGCTCACCTCATATAAACACTCTACTTTGAAACGAAGCATTCTCGACCACAAAATCTTAATTTGCTTCAGCCTTGTCTGTACGCCTCATTTCTTTAGCTCCTGACGTCAAACAAGAGTGGGCGAAAGCAGGTAGTGTCTTCTGCTGGTTAAAAAACATGTACTGCGATATATATCTTTCCAATTTGATTTAAATTGCTCAAATGTGCATCCATTTTGAATAGTATTGCTTAGTATCGTTACATCCCCAGGTTTTAGTGAGTAATCTAGGAGCAGACTTCTAAACTTACCGCAAACAGTTAATAGCATATTTACTTCGGCAAGGGTAAAGAGCATTATCGCTTATCATCGTGACCGGAAGCATAAATAACCAATTCAAAGGTAACAGTTGATTTTACTTTTGGTGTATTCCTCTGGCAAAAGTGGCAGGTCCGACCAACCACCTTGTCCTATGTGTCAGTGTTGATAATTATAGCCAGGAACTTCAGAGTATTTTAAACTGAGAGATAACATGCTTAAAGGATCGGTGAAGTTGTTTTTCATCAGTGGAGCAATGATAAAGCACAACCAAATTGACAGATCACATGCCTAAGGAGAGCATTAATAATTAAAATACGATGGGCACAAGAATTGATCCCTGAGGCCTCCCACAATTTGAAGGAGCATAGGTGGAGACCTTCTCAGTGGATACAAAGAACTCCCTGTTGGATAAATAAGTGGAAAACCATTTGATTGCCACATCAGAGATCCCGTTTTCTTGCCGATCAACATGATCAATAGTGTCGAAAGGTCCTAGACAAATCTAAAATAACTAGTAAGGTATTTTTAGCATGGTCTAGCTGCATGACAGTGTCATTTTGGACCCTAAGTAGAGCTGTCAATATGTAGTGTTCAAAGAAAGCTCTCTTGAATGCTTAGATTCAAGCTTTGATTAGGAAGGGGTCAAGTTGGGTCCACTTAGAAGGAATGGGTAACAAAGTCTGATGAGAGCTACTGGTTCATAATAAAAAACAGGGATGTTCCAATAATGCTGATGGCTTCTTTAAGAAATCTAGGAAGCACAATGTCAAGGGGATACATGGACGAATGGGAGTAGGGAACACTAACTATCAAATCCCCAATGGTGACATGAGAAAATTGATCTAGTAAGGCAGGATGGCTCAGAACGAGGGCTGGGGGGCATGATGCTCTTGTTTTGTTAATTTTGTCTACAAAAGAAGATAATTTGCCAGAACGCTTCACAAAAGTGAGGAAGTGCTGGAGGCTGAGTTGTATAGTAGATTAAAATTTAAACTAGAGATGTGTTTGTATGTGGTAATAAGATTGTAGGAATCAGCAGTTTGTTCTCCTTCACCCTTTAATGCAGTAAAAGAAGGGTTTGACTTTTGATTTAATGTTGGTTTGGGTTTTAGACGGCTGGATGGCAGGGTTGGACATTGATTATAACCTGAGGGCAAGTGGCAACAAAAAACAACTCTGTGACAAACAATTGTTTTATCCTAATTCTGCAGTCTAATATTTCCAATCTGTTCTTGTTTAATCATCCATTGAAGTGGTACAGTAAAGGAAGTCTGTCTTATTGGCTTAAAATCACCTTTTTGTATTGTTTTTTCATTTAAATTTACTTTTGACCTACAAAAATCTACTATGGCCCCCCCATTTATGGGTTTGGTGGCCAATATTAGCATATACCCCTCACTGTAGTAAAAAAATATACAATTACATGTGTCTTTCCCTGGATGTAAGTAAGTATCTGTTCCATTAAATCATCCATATTCAGGGAGCAACATACCATAAAGGTCTTTTTTAAATAAGTTAAGGATATGGCTAATATTGGTATTGTTGGGATGTCTGGGTTTTGGAGAGAAAATACATTTTATGAAAGTAAACCCTGAGCTCTAGAATATTATGATACAATTGAATTTACTTCCTAACTTCTGTAAAAAGATTATTAATGGGATATTCAAAAAGACTATAACAGTCAATTACATAAAGAACCGTTGGTTGCATTGCATCTACTTTAATTTTGAATTCCTGGCCACATCCCAGTGTGAGCGTGAGCGGGAAGAGAACAAGCTGACTGTGTTCCCAGCAGCCGCTCAGAGCTCTTGTGGCAGACAGACGGAGCAGAGCTTGTTTCAGTGTGCCTTGATGAAGACAACATGGCCTCAGCATCACCAGCATCAGCAGCACTCAGCTGGCCTCACAGAACACACAGTGTTCGCTGAAGGATCACTAAAGGGCTAGAAGACATTTAGCAGAACAACCTGTACCAAGAACACAATAACCACACGCTCATTTACGAAAAGCATCACAACCTCACAGCTGTCAGGTCAAGGACCACATCTGCCAGTACAGACAGACATGATGAAAGGGATCAATAACTTTACAGAGAGGGGCACTCCTGATTGACAGAAAGTGAGAAGAATGTAAATAAATAATTATGTTTGTAAATCTGTAAACTTCCTTCTTAGAGGATTAAATGATAAACACAAGCTGGACAAATCTGGTTGTGTAAGGTAATTAGAACTGTAGTCTGTCTTTTTTTACTACAAGACAGCTAGCACTCAGGATGCAGCTGAATGAAGAAGAAAAGAAAATGACTTCAAATTTGCTCAGCTGATCAGGGCCGTTATAATCACAATATGTCAAATTCTTTAATTTATGAGTTTAATTAATTATAGTCATTCCCTTTTCCATTAGCAAACACAGCGTGCAAAAAAAATGGGGCACATAGCAGATACAACACAATCTGTGTTAACTGAATAACTGCAGTGTGTACCTGGTTACACACAGTAAGGCTGTGCAAACTCAGAGATGAAGACGTTTACTGGATTGACTAAAAATGGCAGGAGTTTTTGTAAGGTTTTCGTCCGAGTGTTACTATTTCAAAAGGCTAATAAAGAGATAACAATGCAATATAACATGAAAGGTACTGACAAGATAACAACTTTATATTTCTTACAAATTGTCATCCAACATGAAAATTATTTCTTATAGTGTGGGGAAATTCACTCCATTGTTATCGTGAGCACACAAGCCCACTAACACACAAAATATCAGACCTGCTGGAAGTAAAGTTAAAGTCATTTGTTTTCAAATCATACAGGGCTTAATCATAACCAAACATCTACATCCATGCTGTCTGCTTTACTTTTTGCATACATCCATGGTACTTGTGCACTACGATGCTCTGTGCTAAATGCTAACAGGCATACTTACACCATAGAATGTAAATATTAATGGACGAAGCCTGAGTGACGTCACCCATCCGTTACTGCAGGGGGCATTGGAGGCTCATTGGTCAACCTAACGACAGGCTTTGAGCTGGAGCTGAGGCGGGTTTTAAGCCTTTTGACAAACTGTTACATCGCGCCTGCCTGCTGTCAATCAGGTCAGCAACGCGCCTAACTATGGATAACACTTATCGTTGATAAAATCACCCCCGTAAAGTATGTGCCTATGAGGACAATAACCAATCAGACTGTACCAGGCTGTAAACATGTTAATTTCAGCATTAAAAAATGTTCAGGGCTCTTGGAGACCCTTGACAAATTGCAGGATTTTTCACTTCTGCACTGGCTTCCTTTTTTCAACACCAAAGGTTTAGCTTGGCTTACACGCAAAAATGAAACTTGGTAATAAACCTAAGCATCCATCCATTAGTTATTGAAACATTTACCATTCAACAGATGTTAAGGATAAGTAAAACCCTTAACTTAGTGCACGATGGTGGATTACCAAAATATTGATTGTCTGTATCCATCCATATAGCTGCAGAAATAATTCAGTCTGGACCAGAGAGTTGGAGTAACAGACATACAGTAACATTCATACAGTAGTGCCAAGGATGCTGCAAGCACAGGGAAAATATACAGACACAGATAGGACAGAAATGAAGCTTCAGTAAGAGGGTTCAATACGGAGGTTAATATGATAAAATTCAATAAACCCTGGCTCTCCACAGCACAAACATGAGCACACACAAACCCAGCCACACTTCTAACCTCAGTGAGGCCAGACAGCCAGACCTACATGATTAGACAGCAGCATTTTGGCCCACGTTCAAAGGCAACATTTATTCATGCTACCGGGTGCGAGCATAAGCTAAAATGACCCGACCTCTGTAGTCTCTGCGTCTATACTTTGAAGCCTTCTATTGTGTTTGCCGCGTTGCCTGAGAGGCACATGAAAGGACATCACAACTTTGAAGTCTACACCAGCACAGACTCTCACCCCGTCCACTCGCTGATGAGACGTGTAAATCAAACATACTCACAAACATATAAAACCAACTACCCTGGCTTTTGTTCCCCAAGGTTAACAAAGGCATTATTATTCTCAGTGAGTTGACCCAGAGCCTGAGATTGTGGTTTCTGCAGAGTTTCCACAGGCCATTTAAAAGGCCATTTGAGGATGTGGTCAATAACTGATGGGTTATTAAAGGCCAAGAGGCAGGGGGATTAAATGGAGATCAACTAACCATTGAGATGTGACTGACACACATTCACAACAAAAAAATATATCTTATTGTCTACATACATATTAATAGCAGTTTCTTTATTCCCCAAATCCAAAACTTCAACATACAACTGAGCTCAATGTGCACCTTTTTTTTTTTTTTTTTTAGTTCTACAGCTGCTCTTAACTTCTTTTGAGTGACTGACAATCTCTACGAGTAAGTAAGGCTGCGTGATTTTGGCCAAAATAATAATCACAATTATTTTGATCAAAATTGAGATCAGGATTATTAATCATCATTATTTATTCATTTAAGGCACAATTGTGTATTTTTATTAAAAAAATATATCCTGCAGCTCCACAATGGCTTTCACCATGTATGAACGTAGACAGACACATTTTTCACTTAGACTTTATCCACAGTTCTCCTCCGTGTGAAGTCAAAGTGAGCTAATGTGAGAACCCAGAAGGAAATAATCAGGAGAATTCACCACGAGCAAGCGGGAGGTGGTGGTAACGTTTATTCCCTGTGATCGATGCTAGACCATAGGCTGTATGCAACCAGTGCACAAAATCAAACAGCTGCATATTCTATTCTGTTCGCAAGTATATTCTTGCCCACTCTCATTATAGCATCTTACAGCAGACTCTGCTGCTTTCTTCACCACTTCCCTGTCGCTCTTTGCATCATGTCTTGACTCAAGAGACCCCCCCCCAATCGAAAGTCTCTCACTGTCAGGTGCATGTGTGAACAACCAGATCAGGAGGATTTCAGGGGCAGTCCGTCTGAAAGTCTCTAGAAATTCTCAGGGATGCTTATGTGAAAACGGCTTGTGTGTGCATGGAGAGGAGTACTGAAGGGAATCATGTTGAGTAGACTAAAGTCGTTAGTAAAAAAACATCCATGTAAGAGAATACTCATAGAGAACATGATATTTAAACAAACATTATTGAATTATTTGAATTGGGTATTTCTACTTTAAAAAGACGACCACACAGAGTTTTTTACAGGCAGAGCACGCATTTTAAACGTCTCACTGATCGCGGGAAGTACAAAATCAGGATCAACATTAACATTTGATGAATTGTGCAGTTCTATAAACCTATAAAAGTCTTGACTAGAGACTACTTTGATTTATTTTTCATCCTTTCAGAGTTAACATCAACTTTATTGCTTTGTCTTATGCAACACTGTTTTCATATTGCACCTCTGCTTCACAATGCAAAGAAGTATTTGCACAGCATGAGGTCTTAGAGACAGGTGTGTACAATCAATGGTATCCACTTGGAAAGATAACTTACAATCTCATACACTGTCCACAACGTATCCTCAGTTTATTCATAACTTTAGTCCTCAGGACTTCATCAGGGAGGTTGAAATTCTGACTGAAAATTTGTCAAATGAGACTGTGTGTAATTCTCTTTTTCTTTGCCTTCCATTAAATTGAGGGTAAAGGAGGGATGAGAAGAATTTCAGGAATTTGCGGCTTTCTGTCTGTCCAGTTACATCCCCCGCCTTTTTTTCCAACTCCTCACTTCAGACTGTGACTCAAGCTTTCTGTTTTTGTAGTCTCCAAGCCCAAGCTTATACCACAGTATTTTTTCTTAAGACTTCACAAAGCTCATCAAGAGCCACAGATGCTATTCAAATCCCAATAGCTACATTTCAACATGTAGGGGACTGTATTTCTTCTCTTTGTGGCTTTAAAGTGATGTTTCCTTAAATGATCCTAAAAGGAGGACAAAGCGTCTGGTTACAAATGGACTCTTACTGAGTTTAGCCTCTGATATGAGAATAATAATTATGAGTGTCAATTAATCCCCTTCTTCTGGGATTATTTAAATTTTTCATTTTCCACAGCTGAGTCATGATTCTCTGGTTTCTGTGAGCTTGATGCTTCATCCTGGCAAATGTTATAAATACTCCAGAAAAGAAAATGGTTTTCTGAGCAGAGTTCTCCCTCTCTCTTTGAATGTCATGGACTCCGCCGTGCTCAGCCTGTGATTGGCCGTCTCTGGCTCCTCATCAGGGCTCTGTGTTCCTGAGCTGCGTTCTATTGATTAGGTCTTTGGAAACCAGGCCAGATTTATTCTCTTATTAGAGGCCTAATGCCTTATCAGGGTAGATTAAAGGTCTGTCCTTGCCTCCGGCTACACTATCACTTAGATCCTTTCATTAGGCGCTGATGGCCGTATCGATATAATTATTCTAAGGACTAGGCACTGGAATTGTACAAAAGACAGGGAACTAATACTGAGTGTAATGCAATTGGAAAAGGAAGAAGGTGCAGTATTGACTTATGTAATGTATGATTATAATACGTGCAGAAGTGATGATGTTTTAATGTCATATTTAGGATATTTTTCACGTCTCTCTTAGCATTTCTAAAATTACTTCTTCTATGAGCTTTTCCTAAATTAGATTTCCGACACATAGGGTCAATAAAAACACTCACATGTCACTTGTGATTGATAACCGAGCACTTTAAAACTGATTTTTTTACTAAATATTCACGCTTTAATCCATAACAACCAACTCTATAGTTTTGACATTAATCTCTTGATGACTGGCTTACCAGTCTCTTTCGTCCATGCTCCTATAAATAACTTATCGTTTCGTCATCTTTGTCATTCAACTGCTTATTATGATGACTGAATGTGCTTGTTCTATCTGGGGACGACAAAGTAGAACAGATTTTAACACCCAGGTGTGTAGTAAAGTCTGTTTGATCCGCTTAAGATCACTTAAAGAGCATGAGCGTCTGCGGACATGGTTAAATCTCTTTTCCTATACTTTAGCTTAGCCGTCAGGACAGTTTCTCCAAGGATCAGATTTAGTTAAAACTTTGATCCAGTGAGCCAAACCGCTCAGAGAGCTGATCTGATTGATTTTAAATCAGATTACCCCCGACCCAATCTTGTAGGAGCATGTAGAGCACTAAAGAAACAGAGCACCTCACACACACACAGAAATCCCCCATCACGCCAAGACATACGGTGGTTGCTTGGCAACAGAACAGAGGCAAACACATACACGACATAATGCTTAATTTGTATCCAGCTGTGTCAGCAATGGGTAGCCAAAACTGAGGAGCTACTTCTTAAGATTTGTTTTTTGGAGGTGCTCTATGTTCTGACTCTGCAAAACGAGTCAATGCATTTACTTCCAGCAGATTGGACTACTGTAATGTCCTCAGAGCTGGACTTCCTAAAAAGTCAATGGGTAGGCTATGATCATGCAAAACGCTGCTGCCAGAGCGCTGCCGAGGACTTAAAAAGTAGAGCACATTACACCTGTTGAAAATGGAATTAAACTGGAATTAAACAGACATGCAATGGGACAGGATTCAAGGCTATCTCAGTGCCACATTTTAAGAGAATGTAAAGCCTCCTTCAGGATGCACATTGGGGCTGAGTGAGAGAGGGAACTCTATGATAAAGTTACAACAGAAGAATGACAACATGTGTGAAACACAAACCACACTACAACTTCAAGGACATGGAGGGAGTTTGGGTGGAAAAATTTAACCCACTACTTCATCACACCTAATAAAAAAAGTTAACAAACTGGTTCACAACAATCATGTTGGCGGTAATGTGGGAGTAGAGAAGCAAACCATACACAGATCTTTTGGGAATGCTAGAAAATACACTAATCCTGGGAAAAGGTGCTAAGTACAATTAAAAGAAATAATTGGAAAAGCAGTGTTTGTAATCTAAGCAATTGTTTCATTAATGATGATAGAAGTGTAACCAAAATAAAAGTTATGACAACATTGACGTTAAAAATAAGAAATCGCCACAACATTGAATTCAACAATGTTTACAAAGTTTCAACACTGAGAGAAAATGTTTTTAGCAATAAGAAAGAAATTATGTTTTATGAGCCCAAGAAAATTTAATTGAAATTCTTATGGACCAAGTGACACATAAAGATCAAGAAACTGGTTCTGTGTACGCCCTACTTTGAAAGTGGACTCCTGTAATCAGAGCTGTGTCAGTTTTTTGTATGTTTATTTGGTCTAATCTTTGTTTTTCTTCGTCCATATTGCTGGTGAAAAAAAGTGAACCTGCTAAATACTTTATTTAATACAAAAACAAAAAAACAGTTAGTATTAGGGTGAACAGAAATCTACAATGGCATCCAGTCTCGTTGAAGATGACTTCAAAATGTAACTTCTTGCCTACAAAGCTGTAAATGGTATGGAACCTCAATCTTTCTGACCTGCTTACTGGCTACAGTCCAATCAATCAATCAATCAATCAATCAATCAATCAGATCCTTTCGATCATGGGTCTCCAAAATGTTACCTAAAGTTAATGAGGGGAATAATGCTGTTCCTTAATTTCAGACTTAAACCCTTTTCACACATACGGAAATCTCCTGAAAAAATCTGGAGATTATCTGGAGGAGCTACATTTTTCGCGCAGACTTCACCCAGAGTTTCTCCTGCCAGACCCCTAGTATTTTTCCAGCAGCAAGTCCGAGTGGGCTGATGTGAGAACGCTGCAGCATATTCTCCGGATAATTCACCTCGAGCCAATAGGAGGGGGAGTGACGTTTCTAGAGTGACTGCTGCACGGTGCATAGAGTGTCTGCACGCGACCACTACGTTCTCCGTGCGGCGTGCACGTAATTAAACGGCTGCATTAAGTTTTCTGTTCGCCCGTATGTTGTTCTCCGCTCTTTTGTGGATGTGGTCATTCCGTTGGACTACACATAGCATTGACATAAAGGAAAATATTGTCATTATAACGTCGTGTAGCTGACTCTGTTGCTTTGTCTGCTACTTCCGCGTTGTTTTTTTACGTCACGTCTTACCTCAGGAGACCGCCCGCCCCCCCTCCCGTCTGACAGGGATAGTCTCCTGCTGTGAGGAGCATATGTGAACAGCCAGGTCGGGAGAATCTCTGGAGCAGTCCTCCCGTAATTATCTAGATATTATCCGCAGTGCATATGTGAAAACAGCCATACATTAGGGGTGTTATCAGGGTCGGTGTGCCCATATAGCCGAACTAGACTTATTGCCATTGTGGAAAAAATATTTGAGTAACCACTGCAATTCTGTCCGCTCAGTACAGTAAGCATGCCGTAAGCACAATGAATAGTTTGGGAATATTTCAATCAATCTGCACTTGCAGCCTCATCCTAGCCCACGCCTCCCGTCCCCAATGTATGACCAGTCTACTGTAACACAATTCCTTTTTTTTGTGGTTCACGTCAGTAGTTCTGGGGAAGTAACCTGGCACCTCTCCAGCTACCAGACCAACTTCCATACTTTGGTCTGTACTGGGACTTGAAATGGCGACACTCCGATTCCCAACCCAAGCCCCTACAGACTGAGCTAAGTGTTGTTTCTTGTATAGCTGCAACAGAGGGGCGGCTTAATTTCCTCTCGCTTAGAGCTGGGCATTGGTGTGACAATAGACTCTGCTCACGAGATAAAACAAGACACGATATTGAATTCACAAAAACGAGAAGATATTTTACACTATTTTAAGAAAATGTAAATGACAATAAATAGACTGGAAAAATAGTGTGTTATTTGATTGAAAGTTATAAAATGCTAAACGATGCATGTTCTTTTTGAAATGTTTTAACTAGTAATCATCTTGTACTTAATGTCACTGCTTAGAGCTTCGATTTGTTCGTGTGAAAAAATATATTTGTTATATAACTTTTCTAGTCCTCAGATAGCAATGACTCAATCTGTGCATTTTAACAGCACCTTAAATTTAAAAATCTATCTCGATGCATTTTAATAGTGTATCACATCCTCTATTTTCTTCACTATAAGGCCTTTACTCATTGTTACAATTCTAATAATAATACTATTAGCAGTTGAATAAACCTGATATATCTTTTAATTAAGAAAGGGCTTTTAAAAATCTGAGAACAGACTGTAATGAAAAAGCTCCATCAATTAAATTACAGGTTTGATACGTCCCATCAGAAATATAAACCGTATTATCAAAATAATATGTAACAGTTTGGACAGATTTGTTTACTCTAACACATTTCTTCCTCTTAAGGCGAGACACTACAGGTGAATAGGCTAAAAAAATTAAATAATAGATATCACCATGAAAGTTCCTCAGTTGATTACTTACACAAGTATGAACAAAAAATGTATTACAAGTTTTAGAAATGTGTATGTTAAATTATGCAAATTATGCATTATCTCATTAAATATGCGCGATTTTGCATATATTTCCGGTACATTTATCTGAAGATATGATAAAGTCAGGTGCAAATTTTTTTTTTCATTTTGTTAACACACAAGATGGAAATAAATTTACAGAGGGATTTAAGGATATCTGCTTTCATTACCTAGGAAATCAAAATATACTGTCCATAGCCTTAAAAACATCGATTTTCGCCATATTTTTTGATTAAAATGTCACATAAATCAGGCCAGGAATGATTTATTAACAAATCCCTCTGTAAATATCTGCAGAATACTGCCAAGTGTATAACTGGAAGGTTTGGTGTACATAGGTGCTACATAGGCTTATATAAGTGTACCGGAAGATGACAAAAAACTCATTTTGAGAAAACGGCCTTTAAAGATTTGTATTGTAAAATTCCACACATTTCTAAAGGAAAACATTGCTAAAAAGCAAAACAACTAGTCAGTTCATTGGTTATAACAATGTAGACCATGTCTAGCACATGGACATTAACAATTGGATAAAACAACACTGCCATATAAGACCTTCAACTGTATACAACCACAGAAAACCACAAATACAGACACACTAATTTACCACCAGAAGTGCAACTCTCATCCGCTTTATGTCCATCAGAAGACAAAATGTCCACACAGAACACAAAGTTCACCCATGAGTGTTAACAGGCTAGTTATCCATGTCTGCTCCATATGTAGGCCCCTCACCCCTCACTGTCCTGGCAATATACTCATTTGATAAGAAGGCTTATTTCCTTTGTTTTTGTAACCGAATAGAAAATCTGTTCTGTAAAAGTCAAACTGAGCAACACAACATCATGAATGAGATGGCACTTTATTCTATTTGTATGAATCCATCCTTATTCCATCCATACAAAACAAATAGGCTACTGTTATAATGTCATAATGTTACACAGTGTTTCCTACAGAATGACGCGATACCTGGGTGTGGAGTACGCGCTGGGGGGGGGGGGGGGTCAACTTACTTCTTTCTTCTTTTTTTACTCTTATCTTAGGGTATATTTTAATATTAGGTTTGTATTTGTATCAAATGTGTTTTCCCCTTTAAATTAATTTAGTTTTTGCAACAAACAACTTTAATCTGCTCAATTTATCCGCGCACAGACCCAAACACGACTACCCCTCCCGTTTTGAAAAGCTTCCACTCGATATTCTGTTATTTATAAGAGTTCAGCACAGAACCAGCTGCAAGCAGCTGTACATTAACATTTTTAAAACGAAGCATGAGAAGCTTCAGTGATGATGGAGCACGGTGCATTTACAAGAGAGGTGTACGGACGACGCGACAACTCCGTTTGGACGAGGATTTTAATAAAGTGTGGGGCCGCGGCTGTCAGCGCGTCACTTTGACCCGCAAGGCCCAAACGGAGACGCAAAGCAAACACAGATATTGATGCGTGCGTCGTTTTGGGAACAACGGGTCACAGAGGAGATGATGACCAAAAAAACAAAACTTCAGAGACTGTATTTCTGCGCTCTGGACGCGGTGCTTGGTGAAATGGATTTCAGATTCAGCGAGCGCAACTCGCAGCTGGCCAGTGCACTTGTTGCAATCAAAGTTATTTAAAACATGCTTTTGACTTCATTTCATTTGGTTTCATGATTATTGAAAATGTTGAATGATATAGTTAATTTAAAATGATGCTCTAATGCGCGCAATGCAGTGTGTGAATTTGGGTGCGTGTGGATGTGAGACGGAGAGAGAGGGGAAAAGAGAGACTTGCATAGGCTGTGGGTGGCACAGTGCCCTGTGTGTGTGAAATATAAACTTTGGAGAAAAGTTAAAATCAAAGCAAAGCAAATTAAATCACAAAGCAGCTCATTCAATCGCGCAACATGAACAAGCAGCCACGGCTGTGTGGCGTGCGCGTCACTTCTAAATCACCCCCCTGGTTTCCCATCGACAGCTTACGTTCAGAAGCGCTTCCTGAGGGCATTTCACGGGGTAATGCATCACAACTTTTCCTTTTACATCCCCATGCAAGTGACAACTGTTGTTTTCTTTTCACTGATTTACACGAAGATATTTTCATGTATTCTCAAAGGTCCCGCGGAAAGCTAAACAGGAAGTGTCAAAGCATACCACGTGATGCGTCTGAACGAATCACGTTATCAGAAACCAACACAAACCAATGAGATTACGTTCTTAGCATTAAATCCCCCCTTTAAACTTTCACGATTGGTTGCTGGTAGAAAGGAAGTGTCCTTATTTGGGTTACATAGAGTTGTGCAGGAGAGAGAGAGCTTTTCAGAGATATCAGTCATGACGGGCATCAGAGAACAGCCGTTACACTGCACGTCCCGTTAGGATGCTAACTTTCGGGCAAATTTACGAGAAATCTACCGCCGCGGTCAGACAAAATGTATTAAAATATACACATAGATGTATAATTTGGATATTTTCTTTATGGTAGTTTGAAAGATTACATGTTCAGGGAGTGAATTAGCCCAAAATCTCAAAATTGACCAGTGCATAAAAAATTGATGTTTTTGCCTGCCGTGTCTCGCCTTAAAAGCAAATAAAATGCTGCACAAAACTGATACAGCACCTCTGCTGAATTATGAGTGAAGCAGAATGTGTTGCTTTTGGCTCTGAAGGCTTCTGCTGTCCTTCTACATGCAGATAGTACAGATACAGTGTTTTGCTCCAAGCAACGTGCCTCTGTGTGATCTCAGTCTTACATTTATAAAACGCCTTCTTTCATCTTCAACCACACAGGAAATCATCCACTGTGTAGGTATTGCGAGGAGCATTAAATCCATCACACATCCTACTAATGTGTCATGTGAAAGAAACGAGAAAAAAGCATCTTTGAGCTGTCAATTTTCCATCTATGTCTTAAAAAACAAGAAGAAATGTTTCAGTCAAAGTCGATGATTATTCATGAAAGACTCCCTTTCTCTCCTCCTGCTTTTTGTCCACGTATCGTTTTTTCTAAAAACCTCAAACACTCTCGGCCCCGGCCTCTCTGCAATCTTTGTTCTGTTCCTCTTGAACATCACAGTTTGTTATTTGTTTATCGACTTTCTGAAACAGCCACAATTTAAAACACAATCTGAAGCTCAACAGAAAATATTAGAGCCCGACCTAGAAATCGGCCAGCAGATAAAATTGGCTGATGTTAGCATATCAAGTGACTATCGGTGTCGGCTAATTTGATCGGAGATATGCTCCGACATTACTAGATTTATTTTCCAGTCAAATAGCATTTCATTTGAGTATCATTAAATAACACTAACAGTTCTCTTTCTGGCTGTCACCAGCAGAGAGTGCTTTATGCATTACAACAAGCATTATCACTCTCCAGAGTGTCAAGCGGTGACACACGTACATGCGCAGTTACTTTCCAGTTGAGAGACCATATTGTCTATGTTACACTGTATATCCTTTCCACGACCTTTGGGGGCAGCAGTAGCTCAGTCTGTAGGGACTTGGGTTGGGAACCGGAGGGTCGCCGGTTCAAGTCCTGGAAGTTGGTCTGGTAGCTGGAGAGATGCCAGGGGACTTCCCGAGCACTGCCGAGGTG
The DNA here is from genome assembly GCA_020745685.1 of Tautogolabrus adspersus. Taxonomy (NCBI): domain Eukaryota; kingdom Metazoa; phylum Chordata; class Actinopteri; order Labriformes; family Labridae; genus Tautogolabrus; species Tautogolabrus adspersus. Next base: position 5,619,121 of record CM036549.1, on the reverse strand, counting down.
ACCTTAAGCAAGGCCCCCAACTGCTCTGGCACGCTCCCTGCGTAGCAGTGTGTAGCAACCCCACTCTGCCATCGCTCCACCAATGCATGTCTACAGGTGCATGTTTGTGTTTCGGGCCCATGTGTATGAGAAGCATGTCCCTAAAATAACAGAGTGTAAACCGAATCTCCCCTCCCCTTAATAAAGTATATAAAAATCAAAGAAACGGTTGGCTACCTTCATTTGAGGGATCAACCCAATAAATGGGTCTACAGATCGAACAAAGGTCTAAGAAAGATATCAGCTGATATATCCGTATCTGATTTTTTGTCTCCCCAATATCGATATCAGCCCCAAAAATCCCATATCGGTCGAGAAAATATGTCTCCTCTGATGAATTTAAAGAAGCAAAAAGATCATTTAAAATCAACGAGTGAACTAAAATTAAACCACTGCACTTCTCACATGATTTGATGATGTTATACCTTCACGCTGAGGGGATGTGTGGTCTACTAAAGTCCTTTCATCTTGTTGTACTAAGCTGTTGGTTCAGTCAGTTTGGTTCTTGATAAATGTGGTGACCACCTTTATAGTTTAGTTTTCTTTTTAGCTTTTACAAAGTTCAAGAGACGAGCCAATTAATACATCAGGCAAAAAACATACAACCATGTGTTCAACACTCACCCTCCAGTGAAATTCTGTATTTGTAGAACTCCTCAGATAATACACAAAAAAAAAAAAAAAAATGATGTTCCCTTTTCTGACAGAGAAAAGCTTCCCTTGCTGTTATTTTCCTATATGGGAAAATAATAATGGTTATGTTTGTATAAACAGATATCAGCTTCAATGTGCTCCACAGGACAACACAAACGCTTGTGAAGCAGAAAAGAAGCACCACACTACCTTCTGGACGAAGCTTGCAGTAATAACTCAGAATAATTGACATGACCATTTCTCTGCCAATGGCTTTTCTTCTGATAATAAGAAACACAGACCATTACATATCATAAAAGCCCAAGAGTCTGACAGCATTTCTACCAGGCAGCAGCTCTTATCCAAGCTTGTCAGAAATAGAATAAAAATACAACTTTCTTCTGTTAAAGCATCAGTCAAAGAGCTCTGTGGTCCACTTAGCTAACACCTTTCAGCCCAGACATGTACCAATCTGAAACCCATGTGTGAAATACAACACAAGATGTTGCAGTTTTGTTTCCTATACGCAAAATTTACATTAGCAAGTCTTTCAAGGCAAAATGTAGAAGTTGCTATGACAAAAAGTATCTTCGTAATCACAAAATAAATTGTCAACTGTCATCAACCGCATTGTCTACATCCATACTACACTGTCACTCATGTAAAATCATTTCAATCCAGAGGAGTATTCTAGCAGTGTTTCAGGGCTACTCTTTGTTCATACTAACAAGCCTGAAAACACATATCACTTTACCATTCATGCATAAGAAAATACTGAATTTTCTTCTCTGCAGCAGCAAGCATGCACACAGGGTAAACCGTGCCAATGACTAGTTATCCATAATGAGTTAACAGCTGCAACTGAAAGCTGATGCTAGTGATACGATTGGGATGTGACCTATCAGTGAAAACGTGACGAAAGGCTTTTTGAATGAAAATGGTGTGTGGGCGGTCGCATAAGAATTTTAAACTTCGATATGATACTAGGTCGCCTCAAAAAAGATCAATACTACATCAACAAAACAGAAGTCCTCGGGACCCAATATGGGGTTTCCTGTTTTAAGTTGACACATACTGTCTAAATTGCACAAATACATTGGCAATGTTTGGGTAACTAAACAATGCCAATGTATCTGTGCATTTCAGGCAGACAATTTGACTAGAGATCGTTTTTCTTAAACTACGGTTCTTTTGGTTACCATCGATCTTTGAAATTAGGAGATTGTGTTGTTATAACACGTTATGGAAAAGTATTAAATAGTAACATTTTAACAACCTCAGTGTGGACATAGACGAGAATTGTATATTCAAAAGCATGTGGACACCTGAACATATTAGCTAAATGTGATTGTTGGACATTTTAAATCCATTAATGTTCGGGTTACATCAAAATCAAAATAGCTTTTTGTTTATTTTTCATCACATGTTTTGAACTGCTTGCCGTCTATACACGACTTACAGGCCTAATAATAACAAAGAAGTCATCTTGTAATTATTCTTCGCACTTATGTTAGAGTCTGTCATTTCCTGAACAGCATCAAATAATGTTGATGATTCATCCTTCACTTTGGGGGTAAAAAAATGTGTTTATAGTGAAGAGCTTTCTCGAATGTTTTGGTCCCTCCCTTATGATTATCAGGAAATCTCAGCTAGGCCCAGTCAATTCTTACCCCATCATAAAGGAAATAACATTTCCGAATGTTTCACTATGAAATGGCCTTCCCCAATCTGTTCACAATCAGTTGGAAGTCACAAAGTAGATATATCCATAGTGTAGTCCAGCAACAATGTTAAAATCAAGGACAGAAGTTGCAAGGCCAAAGCAACAACTGTTCAGAAATGTAACACTTTTTTCACATCTTTTCAACTTTGCTTGTACAACTTGTTGAATAACATTTGGATGCTTGAAGGCAACGCTGAGCCTATAAGGAGGTGATTCCACTACACTCTCTCTCAAGGCGATCACAGATACACACAAAAGAAACCACTCTCTCACTTACGACTTTCATCTCTGGCTGACACCCAGCGGGTTACAGACTTACCCTGTGAGGACGACAACGAAGTCCATTACATTCCAGCCGTTGCGGAGGTAGGAGCCTTTGTGAAATGCAAAGCCCAGGGCGATGATCTTAATGGCAGCCTCGAAACAGAATATTCCAATAAAGTAGGGCTCTGTGTCGTCCTAAAGAAAGACAGAGAGAATCAGGGAGAGGTTGAGAGTGACAGAGGACGATCTTTTTGTTGGAGGTAAGAGAGTGGTTAATGAAGCGTAAAGGGAAGAAGAAGGGGGGTAAGTAAAGAGAGAAAGAAAGATGGCTCCTTTCTCTTTTTGCATCAGAAGGAGTGCAGGAGGTGGAACCTTATTCTTTGCATAAAAAGAAAGTAAATACTGTGAAAACAAATATTGACACACACACCATGACCTTATAGGCGATAGTAAATCAATGGAGCCCCAGGCCTCTTCATTTAATGTATGCAAACTATTAACCTTTAATTGGAGGCAAACAATTACATGGGGAATATAAATACACCTGGAGAACTGTATTATATCAATCAAATACAAGCTTAGATATGATCAGCTGTGTGCAAAATCTCTTTAAAGAAAAAGAACCAGAAAGAAAAAGGGGGCACCTATACTGAGCTTGTATTCTAGGTAGGTGTTAGACTTTATTTATGGCTCATTGCAACAAGAGAGAAGTTGATTCAAGTTAGACTGGAGTTGTGTAAAGGGGCACTTCAATAGAGCATAGGGACTCTCTAACCTTTGGGTTACAGTAAGTCAGTCCCTTTTGGGTGCAAAGTCAACCAGAGGGCCAATTGGGACCTGAAGATGGGTGCTTGGGATAAACAGAGAAGCATTTTGACACAAAACTGAAATGCCTCAGCAGAAAGATTATATGATTCAATTAAGTTGAAGGGACCAAATAGAAGGGCCTATAAGGTTTTTTAGGCCAACCCAAGGGGCTTGGTGAAAAATCGGGATACTACTTGGTACTTAGACATTGAACCCTTTTAGGTTGGAACTTGGACCAACCACAAGGCAAGGTCTGTTCAGTGGCACTTCTGATACGATGTTTGGGCTAAAATACAAGAGGAAATACAGCTATGAGAGGGCACTTGGAACAAGCACTCGGACAAACTACAGGGGCAAACCCCCTAAGTAAATATTTTAGGTTGAGCCTGGGGTTTGTTGGGTCTCCCTTGTGACACAAGAGAATTCAATATACATGAGACTGGGGCTATAAAAAAGCTTACTTTGAAAAAATTGAGGGACTCTTTGGCTGACCACTTTGGTAGCCAAGTCAACCAGATGGCCAATTGGGACTGCAGAAGGGGGCAAGAGACAGGTGCCTCTGCTGACCAGTATGGAAAACAACAAAGTAACTTTTTGTTGCATGACAGAAGGGCTAAATTAAGACTTGAACTGAAAGGGATGATAAAGAAAACCATGACTTTTGGCCAACAAAAGGGTGGTGTGACTGACATGGAGGATAAATCATAAATCCTAGGTTGAACGAGGAACTTTGGATGATCAATTGCCCCTCTGGTGTGACAACAGGGCAATCATTTTGGTAGTGGGAGGCACTTGGGGACAAATAGGCCAATCATAAATGTACTCAGGCCAAGCACAGGGGCCATCAACGATCAAAGATATGTTAATCATCCCTGAGGGGCAATGTGTTTTACAACTAGCAGTACCACACAAACCGTCAAACACACTATATAAAGAAATAAAAAGAAACAAAAAGGAAACATAGGAAACATCAGAAACACACAAAATAGATGAAAAAGGAAAAAGGCAATAAAGATAAATATATCATAAATAAATAACACATTTGGGCACACCCAAGAGAAATGTAAACCAATCACAGGGCACTTGGGCCAACCAAAGTAGGTACTTAAACTGTTCAAGAATCATTGTCCTTAAGACTTGTATTACCCTTAAAGTAATGGTGTGTGTGATACGATGATAACAATGAAGGAAGGAACCGTGTGTATGGTTGTGTATGTGCGGGGGAGTGGCGAGGTTGAGGTGACAAAAATGGAACAAAGGGGCCTCTTAGTCCACCTTTAGGCCTAAAATGAAAACAACCACAGGGGAATATGGCTCGGAAAAAGTGGCACTTGGCTTTGCCAGTGAGGTACATTTGTGATGTGACATTAGGGCAGAAATGTTGAATACAAAACAAAAGCTGGGGGTAACTGGAGTTTCCAGAGGGACACTTTGACTTGTCAAGTGCCCCTCTCGTTTGACCATTGAAAAGCAGAATATTATTCCATGACAGCACTCTGGTACTCAGAGCATATGCACAACACGCTGCACTGGGCATTATCGATTTGGCCATTGCATTATTCCCTGAAATAACAGCAGTGTGTAACTGTGATTTTTTGCACTGTGTGGCTATGTTAACCCTGGGCCCTGCTTTAACCAAGCCAGCTGGATCAAGCTGTATGACATGACACTTTTTTCCTTTGCCTCCATTAATATCTGCGAGAGCCTGGGGCAATGAGCACAGCATGAGCAGAGGATATCTCACGCCTACACCAACGTCGCTCCCCCTCCATTTTTTTTTTATCTCTCTCACTCCCAGCATACTACAACCTGACAAACTGTGTCCCCAACCCCCAGCATCATCCAGCCTCCACCATAAACAATCACATAAAAGCGGTGTGACAGGCCTGAGCACTGTAAGAAAAGTGACCTTTTCTATTGTACTGGCTGACTACAGTAAACATCAGTGTTAATGGATATGTTGAACCAGAGTAACTGTATCAAGCATGAAGCCTGTGGTAGTAAAATAATTTTGTTGTTGTTGTGCAGAAGCAGATAAGATGCTCCTGGCCAACAAGAGAAGATGTGGGAGCCTGCAAGGTTTCAACAACAATGACAGGCATCTAATGTGACTTATAGAATATATGTGTAGGTTTGCTGTAAAAAGACAAGATTCATAGACAAAACAATTAAATGTCTTATGTAACGACAGGGCTGCCAGGATAAATGTCTATGCTAGTAGTGTGTTAACATCTATTATACATACATCTAAAACACTCTTTAATTATAAATACACTCCCAACTGGGAAAATTCCCAAGCAACAGCAGCGCTTAAGCCATACGACAGATCTGAAATACTCTTCTTGAAAAGCTTCTATCATCGCCTCCGCTTACAGCACGCCTCCTACTCTGTTGACAGAGCTTCATAAATAATAGCTGATCGCTTGTTCTAATTAAAAGGCTTCTTGTTGTATTACGTCCTCAAGGTGGAGGAGGCAGGGAGAGGATGCTTGTTTTTCCCTTTGTGTAACCACTGTAATCACTTTCCCAGCTGCTGAACACTACCTTTTTTGTATTCCTTGGTGTAACATTTTCACTGCTGAATTTGCATCACAGACACAATTTGTATACCAAGCAGGTGGTTAAATATGAATTCATTGACTTTTTCACATCAAGCTGTTGCTCTTTGTTACAGTCTCTATTTAACGACAAACTCCCCTGAGCTGCAACACCCTCCAGAACACGAACAGAAAAGTGTTGAACCATAAAGCCATGTGCTTTTCTGTTTTGTTTTGTTATTTTCCCTGGTAAACAGGGGTGGGATCTGCCACTTGACCTCTCTGTGCTGCAGTCTCTCTGGTTTCTCTTTGAGGCTGGTTAGCTTAGTGACATGACTGTCAGAGTTCAAATGTTGGCTTAAACTGAGTGCATATGTGAGCAGCTATGGCAACATGGAGCGGCGAGACCGGGGAATCAAAGTAAGCCCACAGAGCGGATCTGCTGACTTACAAGATATAGACTGGTTGGAAAGTATAAGGACAAACACACAGGGTATCCCACAGTGTAAAGTGTAAAACGTGCTGCTTTAACTGTGCATATAAAATGGAAGTTGCAGATCAATGCCTTGTATCACTGGGGCTGTGACTCTTCTAGCAAGGGGTAGGAATTCAAAGCTATGATGGTACCTTTGATTACTCTCATTATCTTTCATTAACTCTCTGTTTTTTAAATATCCTTTGACCAATGGAAAATGACCTCTAAGACAGGCATGAAGAAGCACTTACCAGTCGCTCTGACATGGGCGTCTTGTCACTGGCAGGTAGATGCTGCTCCAGGGCCAAGACGATGCAGTTGGCGATAATCGTAGCAAGGATCATGTACTCAAATGGAGTGTGACAGTTAAGGAGCAATTGAAAGTGAAGATGCATTTTAATTAAAGTCACAGGGATGACTTACTTTGTAAAAGCACCAAAAGAAAGCTAGATATTCAAAGCATCCAACTGTATGTCTAAGCCATTCCTCAAAAACACATGAAAATGTACTGCCTAACCTATGGGGCAGGAAAAGTGCACAAGAGAGTGCAAGGTAGAAAATGACATGGTTTTCATCGCCTACTTCATCCAACTTCCTGTCCCTTGTGAGACTAGCCTGCTTGCTTTAGCTTGTGGAAGACTCAGCTCATGGGAAATGATTGAAGGGCAGACTGCCTGCAGGTGGGTAGGTAGACAGGAATGTTAGCCAATACAGTCTGAATTAAATGATTGGATGCAAACAGTTGAAATGTAAATAGAATAAATGATGAGGAAAAACGTTAATTTGCTTTAAACTGCTTTAATTATAAAGCCTATGGAATATTTAAGGGCCTATTTTTATCAGGAAAAATTAGTAATTAAAACGGGGAGGTAACCGATTTTAATCCCATAAAATCAAGCTGCCCAATCATCATGGCAAACCATTTTAAATTGTACGCAATAGAAAATTGTCTGGCGAGTCGCAGAAAAAAATTTGCTGATATGCTTATAGTTGTACACATTGTCCACTAAAGCATAAACTCCCATCATGCTCTGTTGAAGGCTTTCTAGAAAGAAAGCATCCTATATACGCGCCCATGATCCTTCCAGATGGTTGACCATTTCGAACCATTTTCAATGGTTGGCTCATTCTGCAATCCATTTTCACTGGGTCATTGCCCGCGGGTCAGGGCCTATTGAGGCACCATGAACCGCGAGGGAATACAGAGCCTATGACCATTAAAGCAAGAGAGAATTATTCTCCATATGATGCTAAACTAACCTGCTTATGCAACTATACACCGTTTTAATGGTAGTCAATATTTAAATACATTTATTTATTCACTTTATTTCAGGTTTCCTATAGGTGTAATAGTGTTTTTCCATATTTTGCTCCTTTGCAATAAGAAGTCTATTGTTGTTCGATTACAGCTAATGTTGTCACAGTCAGCAGTATAGAAGATGCAGCCGTCTTATGTTCACTGCAAAATAATATTTGCTTGAAAGATTCATCTAATCTGGGCCTAGCAGTTTTGTCGTGGGCCCCATGTACAGAGGCTACAGACCTCATCGCAGCAGCTGTGGGTGAGAATCAGACCTTGGCTCCCCGATGCATGCCACCCCCCACTCTCTCCTTCCAACCTTTCCTCTCCCTTTTCACCTGCCCTATCCAACAAAAATAACTTTACAAAAAAGTTTAACAGTTAATCTTGTTTTTCTGATTTAAATGTTTCAAAAAAGTCTACGATTTAAATGATTTCACTTCAAATCACCTGCTTACAGACTTAGACTGCAAAAATGACTTTCAGGCCTCTGGCATTTCATTGGATAACATACTGTTGCAAGGGCATCAAGTGTTTTTCTTAGATAACCCACCTGGCTTTAAAGCAGAAGGACTGTCTATTTAGATTTACAACTGAATACAAATAAATGTTTCCAGCAAAAATGTCAAAAAATTCTAATGATGTATTTATTTATGCCTGTTTTCAGAAAAAGATTACTGTATTTTCTTGTATTTAATGTCCCTAAGGGAAGCTATTGCAGATTAATACAGCTTTGACTTTATTCTTGCACACTTTTAACCCAGAATTGAGTGAAATTGGCCTGAAAGCATTGCAAATAATCATCCCCTTGCAGAATATTTCATTTCAATTAAAATAGAAAACACAAAGATTGGAGAATGACCATGACTCGACTCATTGGAGTGGGCATGTTTTTGCAGCGAGTGGCGTGCAGCGGTGAGCGTGGGCGACTTCAGCACCATGGAGAGAGCTCCTAACTAAGACAACGAGGCGGTACTTCACAACCCTGAACCAGCTTTCTCATTCTACCAAAATAAACTGCAATTTTTCTTAAGAATTACCTGACTGAAGACCGCGTTACGTGAAGCTGAGTCTACCACGACAGTGCACTTTTACGCACGCAGCTTTTTATTGACGTCCAGTTGCGTCAATCAATAACGATGTTTGATCGTTATGTTCTAACGCTGGGGTTGTTGCCCGTGCCCGCTTGACAGTTTACAGCTGACGTTTTGACAAAAGAACTTATCAGTCGATAAAGACACCTAGGGGCTCTATATTGAGCAGGGAATAGAAGAGGAAACACAAAGGGCGGGTGTTAAGTGTTTTCACTGCCCGCACCAATTGAGAAAACATCTTTTTGTCATGTTGAACTGAGATAAGAAGCGGAGCGACAGGTGCAGGCTGTGCTGCGCGGAGAGATGTAAAGCCTGCTCCACAGGCGAAAATAACCGGTAATCCATCAACAAGGGCGGGAATTTAACATAAACCAAAAGAAAAAAAAACATGTTAGAACAAGTTTAACATATTTGCAAACAGACCTGAATGTGCTTATTTTGTTCTGCTTTTCATGTGTGCATGTGTGTGTTGCTCATGGCTACAGATGCACCTGCTCTGTGCGTCAGAAAGGATATGGCCACTCTGTTATTCGCTTGGCATACTTCCTGATGACATTGTCCTCACGGAAGATGAAGAGGGAGCGGTTGACAGTGAGGCAGTTTTGTTTGACAGGGTTCGGGTTGTAAATGGCCATAGTCCGGGCTCTCTGGGCCATCGACTGCTTGTACACCCTCTGGCCACCCGGAGCGCCACCACCCCGGGCTCCCCCTCGCCCAGCGCCCGGTGGTCCTCCTCTCCCTCCGCTGCCTGCGCTTCCTCCATAGCGGCTGGGTAGATCTTCTGCGAAGCGAGCCATTCTGGAAACGCACAGATCCAAAAGGAAAAATCCAAACTGGTGTCAGTGGAAACGGAGGATAGACGCATCACAACAAACACACTTCATCCAAACCAACAGCTTTAGCGTTAGAATGTGAAGCGCTGCGTTTGGAAAAAAGGAAAAAGAAGGTGTCATCATTGAAAACCATGTTCTCTGGATCCTTTCCATTCATTCATCTTTAGTGCCATATACAAGCTAAAAGTTTAAAGCAATAAAACACTTCAGCTGTGAGATTATTCACTTCGCTCAGGCTGTTGAATCATCTGAGTGGGAGAAAAAAAAAATCACGCTGAAATGAAAGCACACCACCCTGTCTCTGTCCAAAATCCTGACAGCATCGTGTCAGAATCCAAACACCAGTTGAAACGTTCAGGATGTCAGTCAGATTTGGAAGAAGCTTCAGAAAAACCGCTGAAATCCTGCTGTTTTCCTGTCCCAGCTTAAAACAAAGATGAGACAAGCCGATCGAAGACGAGCAGTAGTCCTGTGATTCTGTTTGATCGCTCACTGTATGGGGGCTGAAGGCTATAAAGCAAGTCCTCAGTGGAATAAGGAAGAGCGCATGTGACCAAAACGAGCCTATCGGTGACTGGAGCGTGCAGACGCGCTCACCGTCAGTTGGATGGTTACAAGAGACAGTAAAACTAATGAAGTTCACAAAAAAGCCCCGAGGGTTTAAACATGAGAGTAAATCAATCCTTCTTTTAGCATCAACAAGGCTAAAGCATATTTTCTCCACAAAGGATTACAGGTTATGAAACAAGCTTAACATCCTGCAAAGCCACTAAATGTTTAAACGACAAGTCTATTATTCCTCTCACTCAGTGTCAACACAAAGACACCTAACTGGTTGAAGAGAAAGGTTTACAGACCTGCCTTGTTTTCTAAAACAAACACTTGCTTTTGGGAAAGGACATATAAGGTAGTTCAAAAATACACAGTTAATAGAAATTAAGGAACATGAAGTTTAAATGGTCTTGTTTACCAAAAGAATGACCATTTTATAGGCATGGTTGCATTTTATCATCGTAGAAGACATTAACCAATCACAATCCATACTGAAACAACATCTTAACTTTAGCAGACCAAGACGTTGTAAAAGTCTCGTCCCCTTAACGTGTGGAAGTAAAACTTGATCTTCACATTGTAAACATTTTCTTTCTTTTTCAAACTTGCATTTGGTAGAAATAGCTTCACTTCCTCATTGCTGTGGTCCTGCAGAGATCTGCTGTACCTGTGAAAATTGTATACATGAAAAATCAAACTTGTCTTCTAACCTTCTCAAAACACAATATGGAGATAATGACTTAAGTGGCAACCCTTCACTAGAACTGAACTTCTGAATGTGATCAAAGTAAGAAATAGTGAGCACAAGGCTTTTTATTAGACATAGGAAAGATTATTAATCCCCAAGGGGGTGGAGGGATGGGTGGGTAGATTGCTACTATAGCAACCAATGACATTTAACATTGAGGTAGTTACATCAACTCTGAAAGCAGCAGGGTGCAGGTGTGGTTCACTCCCGAATCAACAAACGATTCTGAGCCATGAAAGAGGAGGAATTGTTTTATAACTTGATTTCACTCTGCTTCCCCTGTTTGCAGTATTCATCACTGCACTATTGTCTTGTTTACACTTGTACATAGTCTTTGTTTATTTGTTTGTTTAGTGTTGTACTTTTGTACATGGAGAGCACAGTTTACCAACGTCAAAGTCCTGGTATGTGTAAGAATACTTGCCCAATAAAGCAGATGATTTTGATACAGACATAGATGACCAGATGCTGTTTTTCAGAAAATGTTCAGAGAAGCTGTTGCATACAAGAAATACCCCGCTCACTTGTTGCAATACCCCCACTTGGACTCTAGTTGCTGGAAGGCTGCATGGTGTGCATGCACCAAACGTACAATATTTTTACCAATATTTTCATAAGTAGCCTGCTTAGTTCTTGCAGTAAAATATATGTTGTTGTTTGTCCACTTGACGTCTGTTTATCACTTTAACAGGTCATATTGTTGTTCTTGGTTGTGTTTTCATTATTTTAATGAACCATTCTATTTCTGTTTATATCATTAGTTAGTTACTAATCCTAGACGGAAATAAACAAGCCATGTTTATAGTGGCTACGGGGGAGCGCCAAATAAAGTCAAGTAATAGCCTGCCCAGGAAAACAGTAATCACAGTTAGGAACGTTTTTGTACTGGGAGTTTACTGGAGATGATGGCTATGCCTTTTAAATAAGATTTAGAAAATCAATTAAATGCAACATCAAAACATTTGTTTTACTTAATCCATTTATTCTAAAGACGACTACAGTTTTCACTCAGAAGTTTTGACTTTCTGTCTTCATTTTGCATAGTCATACTTATAATAAAAATACTGCAGGACATACCACAGCTGTAAATAATTCCCTCACATTCAGACATGGTTTATTAAGGATGTTGCTAAATGAAAAGCTAAAGATGAATGGCAGTCCTTTAATTATACGTTCTTCTTTATTCAGTACATTAAAACTACAACTTTAGAGCACAAAGGTACACCATTTAAGTCATATCATGTTGTTTTGGCAAGGAAGTGAAATCTCAGATAGTATGCTGGCAGATGTTATTTTATCAGACCACATTTGTTTCCATTTTGTGTCAAATCAAACAGTTTATTTTATTCATCAACATGAAAGAATTGCACATACCTGAAGCACAAGAAACACCAACTTTAAAGATTTCAGACTTACCTTGTTTACCCTTAATGTACTTTTATTGTTTGGTCTGTATTCAAAATTAATCAACCCACCACACATCCTTCTGGACTGGTTGCCAACTTACTCACAGCAGTGTACCATTATGAATTGATCCTATCTTGCATTTTCTTTTCATTATTCAGCATCTGAGAAATCAAATACTGCTTTCTGTTAACATCATCTTGAGCCAAATCTGAAAAAAAACAATGCATCTGACACAGCAGAGGAGCCATCTAGTGGTTTAGTTTGTGTACTGCAACAAGAAAACAAGACCAGTATTTATCCAGTCTTGTTCTGATACTGCTGAGTTAATCAAGTTTCCCACAAAAAACAATTCCAATGGGATATATACAGAAACTTTGAAGGGGTAGGTTGAAAAGGGTTTTCTTTTAATGTTAATCAAATTCGGTGGTCTAAAGATTTTGCTTTCTTAACAGTGATATGACACAGGCCTGCATCTGTGGGTCCTCATCTATCAGCTTATTGTTGTTAAAAAATCTACTCAAATTATCCATCTTCAGTGTTTCAGTTTTGTGCTTTTTTGGTAAACATTCCTGAATTATATTTATCAAAATGACAAATATAAGATTATGAAGTAGTTGTAAGAAAGAGGACATAATGAGGTTTAAAGTTGGGTGTGCAATTCTATAAAAAAAATAGGCCTACATTCAATGTCAACAAATACTGATTGTTTTGGACGTATTTTTGCAAACAGTGAAGTCGCCCCCTGCTGGCCAGGTTTAAGTGAAAATACAAAGTGACTTCCTATTTTTATAGAGATGCTGTTGTTGAGATATCAATAATTGCAAGGGAGTTATTTGTATCTCTAGCCGGAGCTGGAGGTCTGTGGGAAGCCATCCAGTCTCCTTTTGCATGCTAGCTTTGCTGCAGCAAATGTAACTGTAATTTGCTATAGCCCAGATTAGAAAATGAGTCACTGTGTCATTGTTCACTGTAGTCATAAATCAATTGAATAGAAAAGAAAAGGAAATGGTTCAAAAAGTGATGCTGATGCAGAAGTGCCTAAGTCCTCGTTCTTTCTAATGGTCAGCACTTGTTGCATTAGGCTACCCTTATCAATAATGTTCCACTCGACCTTTGTCTCAATTAGGCCCTATTTATTTTAAGTGTACCGATGATACACATTTTGTTAATAAAGTTCAACTTGGAGTAGGCCTAATATAAATGTGCTACGGGAAGTGGCTACCTGTAACTAGGTTACAAGGTCACCTGTCGACCAAAGTAGGGAGGTACAAAATGTCTAACCATCCTCTGTCCAATTATGGCAATTTTTTGCTCCAAAAAAACAAAATGGCGACAGCCAAATTGACAGTTCCAGGTAGTCAACAAACCAATGGGTGATTTAATTGAGTCTATTTCCACTTTTTATTGCTGGTGTGTGGTTATGTCTTGGTTATTTGTACATGGAAAACGTCTGAAGGGGTTGTAGCCACTATCTTATCCTCAGTAGGCTAAATACACAATGATAGCAAGCAATATTTTTACAGAATCGCACACAGAGCCTACCTTAGGCTAAATGGTCCATTCATTTTGCAGTTCATGCAGTTCATTTTAAGGATCTCAAAGCAGAAATTCCGCTGGAAATAATGATGTGTCCCCAAGGCCTGCTTGTATCCTGCAAAACACTTTTGATATCTAGGTCTATCTGAAAGTGGCCTTAGTCTCCGTAAGTTGTAGGTGTAGAAAATTAAGTTTATGTCTCACCCTCGTGTCCATGGCGTGCTGTTCAGGGTCTCGTGCCTCCTGACAACCTGACGCACACCGTCATCCCTGCCCGCTCTGCTCAGCCCGTCCAGGTGGAAAACTGCGTCATACTTCTTATTCTCGGTGTCAACAGCTTTCCATGACGGTCCCTCCGGGTCTCCAGCACAGATATCCGCCCCCTCAGGCCCCGGCGGCTCCTCCTCTACCTGCCGACCGGGACTGCGACTCCTGTCAGGTGATGGTGCCCAGGTATCCTCGTACTCTGCCCCCAGGGTGAGCATCCTCCAGGAGCCCAATGTGGCCGCGCGAACCGCTGATGGGTAAAAATATAAACACGTAGATATCGTGCTATAATATTATGGATGACGAGCTGTATCCTAGCCTGTAACTTGTTTAACAACAATCTGCAGTAGGTTCAGCATCCTGCTGGGAGCTACTTTAAACAACAACATAGAGTTAAAATGAACCGTATAATCTATGATCACTGAGAATAAGTGAAAAGTAAATAACTTGGTCATCTGGGGTATCTAGGAATCTAGACACAATAAACGCAAAGGCCACTGGAACTGAGCAATCAGAGAAGACCTAATGTTATTATACACCTGTTTTCTACCAAAACCAATATAACAGTCACACTCTTATTATATTTTAAATCAAATATTATGGTATCATAATGAGAAAAAAAGGAGGTAGAGTTTTTATTTTGCAATTCAAGAATGAAGTTGAAATGTCAACATTTCAGTTTATGTGAATTGCATGACAAACGAGAAACAGAAGGACGTTTTTTCTTTTTTTAAGTGTAGGCTATTTGTTTATTTTGAGAATTTCGATGTCTTTCTTGAAATGTTTTAACTCTTTTCTCAACATTTAGAATGTATTCTCAAAATTATTGTTTTTAAAGTTGCTTTCTCCTCAGTTTTTTTCAGTGTCTGGCTCCTACTGTACACTCCTCTTTCCTGTAGTCTCCTCTCAAGTAGCATAAAGCCAAAGAGCACAGATAAAAACGTTTGTTTCTAGTATTTAAGGCTATAGCTCCTCTGTTACCCATAATGCAGAGAATAAAATGTAAATAAATTGCAGGAATTTATTTATACAGCTTTTTTAAGTCCTGTTTAACATCTCATTACCCCTTTGACTTAATCTCTTGATGAAAGGCCCTGATCATATGTTTGGGAACCTCTGACATGACATACAGGTAAAGCAAGGGGACTTCTCTCAGCAGTTACTACCCTCATGGGTATATCTACGATAAAGCAATTAAATTAAGTAGTTACTGTAGTACTATAAATCTGAATTTACATACCATAAACCACAGAAGATTTTCTCTCGGCCCATCTGGAGTTGATAGGAACATTTCTCTTCATAACTGCTCTCCAGGGTCACTGAACTATATCCAGCTGAACAGAGGAGTCGTAAACTATTTTCTCCATCTCAGTATATGTGCGTCTTCCTGCAAGAAGCAGGCTCCCCTGTAATCCACAGGGGCAGGGGCACCAAAGACAAAAAAAAACGTTCTCCCACCTTGGAATGCGGAAAGGCTGCTTCCTGTCCAGCCAGTTAAGAGCGTTATCAGACCAACAGTCTTCAGTGCTCAAAGGGAATTTTCTTTGATTCGATTATTGACTCTGCTTTCGCTGTCCGCCCTGGTAACCAGGAAGGGAGCAATCATCGGCCAGTTTATGAGGCCTAAAAGGCCTGCAGATGCACACATACACTCACTTCCTGCTGGTTTTGCACATTAGTACCAGAGCTGATATATTCAACAGGTTGTTTTGTTAGTACAGCTGACGTGATTTAAGTTTTAACAACTTTTCTCCTTGATTTAGTTTAGTTGCAATGCTGGGAAGGCGCATGTGTTCTAAAATAGTGTAAAAACTTTTCTTTGGTAGGTCAGAATAGAGAAACTTTATCGTACACGGCTTTAATGGAAAATGTTATGCCTTTAAAGCTGCTGTAAGTTTTTAACTTGTTATGAAACAGACTGAAATTAATACCCATGCAGCTTTACGACCTATAACAGCAAATACGACCACAAGGGACAAGCTTGACTATTTCTATACAGTCATTATTCTAATGTGACTGCTGCCTCCTGATAGGTGTCAGATGAAATGATTGACAGCAGGAGGAAGAAATGGCCTATTTATTTTTACATTTACCCCCGCAAATATTCACAAGTGATATATTTGACTGTAAAAAATTAACAGTATGAGACTTTGTCAGAAAGCACTCTTTATCGATGTACAGGACTAATCCTCAAAGAGAAAAAAAGGCACTTCTTTGTCCACGTGAGGCGCCAAAATCAACACAAACCAAAAGTTCCTAACAGGAGCTTTAACTACTCTTAAGCACATTCATCTAACAGTTTTATGTTTTACTTTCTCTGCTAACCTCAATTCTAAGCAAGGAAAACATATCGTTGTTTTCGAAAAAAGTCGTCTTACCATTAAATTAGCTTAATGCACTCTGAAAAACAGCTCTGTTTAGCTAATGAAAACAGTGTTTTAGACCTTCTAGCAGCATAGCTCTGAACGCAGAGCCAATCCAATCGAAACCTCACAAAACTGTTCAACACCTATTGAATTGCTGGACACCAAGAACCAAAAATGCATACTTATCCAGTCATCCTGTACTGCTGTCTAGTGGACAATACATGCTCTCCATCACAGGGAGATCCATCTGCACCCCTTTCCAAGGGTATTGGAAAAAAGTAGGTCTTCAGACCAACTTACCAGAAAGCCTTAAGGAGGTCGGACCCTTTCACAATGGGGTCTTTGGTCAATTTGGTCTTTTTAACCAGACATTTTCCTAAACATTCCAAGATATTTAGTGGCCAAATCATACTGAACTAAGAGTAAAAACAAAAAGGATCAAATACCTAATAATAAGTCAACTTTGACTGAAAACAATCATGACATCAACTGATTTCCTATCCCCATAGAGAAAAATGAAAAAGCTTATTGCACCTGGTATTCCCAGGCAGTTTCCCATCCAAGTAATAACCAGGCTCAATCCTGCTTAGCTTCTGAGATCGAAAGAAATTGGGCGTGTTCAGGGTGGTATGGTCGTAAGCAACAGTTGTGTGTACGAATGGGCCCTTTAAAGATGTGTGGGCCGGTGGTGGATCTGAATAGTCTTCATCACCATATGATAAAGATGATGTTTTTAGAACAATTCATGTGACTTAAAGTGGCATAGTTACAAGGGGAAAAATAAGCAACCAACTATTAGTTTACCATAAGTTTATGATAAACTAATGGTTAAGGAGTAGTTAGTTTACCATAGTTCCTCATTTGTTACCTAATAGCTGTTCCAATAAATGAGGAACTTGAAAAAGGGTGGTATGGTCGTAAGCGACAGTCGTCTGTACAAACGGGACATTAAAGATGTGGCAGCCTGGGGTGGTCATAATTCTGTATTGTTGTCTTTATTACCATATGAAAAAGATTATGTTTTTACATTTACTGTTAATGGGAGAAAATGGCGAAGTTAAAGTCGCAAGATGTCTGCCTGAAAGGCCTGAAGACTTTTTCATTACCCTGTACCAAACACCCAGTACAGTAGTACTGGGTGTTTGGTAACATGATAGCTGGTTGGCATTTTAGTTGTTGGGCGTCTGGTTGGTTGAAAGGTGGTGTGCTAATTGGGTAGTGGGTTGCTAATAGTTGCATACACGCTGTTCAGAATGAGTTGGGTATTTAATGAAACGGCTATAGATGGTATTGGCATAAAAACATCACTACGGTCTTTACACAAACATAATCATTACATTTGGGAAGATGCCTGCAAGTTAGTTCAAGAGGTTTATCCAAAAGAGGTTATTTATGCAAATGTTTACCATGACTCCATTTTCCAATTGACAGCTGAAAACACCTGTGTGGGAGCACCATGGTTGTGCAAGACTTTTAACGACCATATTTGGTCTTTAATATCTTTAAATTCCACCATTTTAAAGATCTCCAAATAAGAATAGTGCTTTACTAGCACACTTGTTATAGCTGCTCATACACAAGTTCCTTTAAGACCTGAAACAGTCACAGCTTTAATTGATCATTTGACCTGTAACTAAATGATTCTTAGGTTTAACTACTCCTACCACTGAGTTTGAAATGAGCTGTAAAATCAAGGCAAAAACAATTAGCTTTGATAATCCAAACTCATTACAGAAAACAGAGTGAAAGAAGGGTCAGGGTATTCAATGTCGCAGCTGCATCTGCACATCTGAGCGCTGGGCTCTGGGCCGCCTGTCAAAACTGAGCTGCTGCTTCGTCTGTGCAGGGGTCGAACTGACTGCAGGCTGTAGTTTGGAGATCTTTCAGTAACGTGTCTGCACTTGACATGATAAGATGCTAAATAGGAACTTCCTGCTAGACATGAGGAATGACTGCAAAATGACTGAGCTATAGCAAGAAGTAATGAGACAAATTTAATTTTGCAATAACATTTCTAGTAAAAGAGATCGTCCTTCCAAGAGAAACTGGAACAACTAAAGCATATCAGAATAAATGCATTAGTAGTAAATTTATTGAAAAAGATACAACCAATTAGATGGATGGTTCACGGTCCAGAAATATGTAACAGAAAGTTATGGAAGTGCATTTTAACCTTTTTTTCCATGATATCTTTCAAGACTTTGCACAACAGTCACTGCTTTACGTACAACATTTAAAAAGACGGGTTGGCTTCTGTCAGCAAAATCAAGAAACAAAATTAAAAACAGCCTAAGTACAGTAACTACAATTAGAAAACGACTTAAAATTAAACATAAAAAACGTAATAGTTTCTTTTATTTTACAAACTATGTTCACTTCGGTAGTAAAAATGAAAACAAAAGGAATAACCCTTGTCAGCACCATTTTCTTGGGTTTTTTGTAACGCCATTTTACTTTCATCAATTCTTAACAACTGTGGCAAAAAATCTGACACATTAAAATCCCCTTAAACATGCCTAGTAAAAAGTCAGCCAATTTATTCAGACTAGAGGCCCCTCACTTCTGAGGAACGGTAAAGCAGCTTTCTATCAGATAATCTATACTCACTTGAGTAGTAAATTAAAAACAGTCCACTCTTTGCTTTTTGACTTTCACACAATTGTTAATTCATATTAAACTATGGCGATGACGAATTTTGGACACGTCTGTTCAAACTCTGCAGCAAAGATGAATTTACACGGAGACAAAGACGTGGCAACATAATTCAACAATAATCAGCTAATTTTGTTGGAATGGTTCATGATAAATGACCTCAAAGGTCAAACAAGTTAAACCCAGCTGTGAGCTGAGGTTGTCTTTGCAAAAGACAACTTTACTTTCGTCCCCAACCAGAATATACCTTGATCACAACTCCTTAGGAAAAAGCCATTAAACATATCATCCTAGTTTCTTAAAAAAGTAAAAGACGACAATATGCCCTGTTCTCCTCCCCTGTAAAGTTATGTATGAAATGTAAAGACTAGATTTGACGGTCCCTCTGACACTTGTTGTGTGTGATAATGCTGCCCCCTGCTGTTCATGTCACACAAGGTGGAATTAAGGGAAAGTATGTTTTCCAGGATTTGATTGTGCATCTGATTCGGCGTGGCAGCGTTTAACAGGTTTTTCCCAAAGGTCAGTGGTCCGTTGTTTTAATCAGAAGTGGAGATACAGTACAAGTTCTCTGTTAAAAGTCTGAGGAGGATGGAGACAGGCGCCACTGTGTGTCCGTCAGTCCTGTGTACATGCAGCAATGCTTAGTGTTAGGACAGTTTTATGAGGGACTGGAGGGACTGTTGGAAGAGCTGGTGTCAGGGGACGCGCTGGGCTGCTGTTGGTTCTCTGGTGTGCTGTCCGCCTGCAGGGACGCCATGGCTGCGGACGAGTACTTGCACTTAGAAGAGCCACATTCACAGCTGAACAGCTTGCTTTTGACTTCCCAGAAGTGGTCACCATAGTTGAATCTGAAGGGGGGAGGGAAATGATAAAAAGCAAATGATTTTAGACAAGTACCATTATTTCCACAAAACCTGCCTTTATCTACCTCTATCAGATTTGGAAAAGACAACAGCTTGTTTATTTCATTAAATGTCACTCACACTCATCGAGACAGGTCTTTAATTATCAGAAAATGTGTTTATCGGTGTATATCT
This sequence comes from Tautogolabrus adspersus, assembly GCA_020745685.1. NCBI lineage: Eukaryota > Metazoa > Chordata > Actinopteri > Labriformes > Labridae > Tautogolabrus > Tautogolabrus adspersus. The sequence continues at coordinate 5,598,848 of CM036549.1, read as the reverse complement.
AGGCTGAGCCTTCGTGATGTAATTTTTAGACCGAAATGTACCAAGACTTGGGAGAAAAATGTACCTACTACTATAGTGGCCAATAAAGGGACATTTTAATCAGGATTAAAAACAAACCTTTTCTGTGTGGATTGTCCACCAATTTTGTCCTGATAAAGCAGAAAAAAAGACATCGTGACTGAATGATTTAAAAAAAAAAAGTCTTACCCAAGCTCCTCTCCAGCCCTGATGTTTTCACTGGCAAAGAAGGCAATGTGTGGGAAACGAAGGTCCTGGTGCGTCGTGAACACTCGACATGCGAACAAGTTGGGCTCGCACATGTGATTCAGGAAGCGGCTGATGTTTCCATAGAAACGGGCATCTATGCAGTATTGATCTTGTGGCTGGGAGACAAAATAGATGAAGGAGCCAGAGTTAAAAATAAAAAATATTCTGCATGTGAAGCATATCAAAATAAAGAAATGATGAGTGAATAAAAGAGAAATCATGAATAAAGCCTTACATAGAGAGTTATCTGAGCTTTTGTTTTTACATTAAAACCAGTCAGTTTAGAACATTTTGTCTCCATAAGGTGTTTCTAAAATCTTGTTTCAGTGCTGTACCTTATCATCAAGGCTGAACAGGTAGGCGTCATTTTGCCTCATCTCTGCTTCGGCTTCAGAGATGATCTCACCGACGTACCTGTTCAGAAGCAGGTGACCCGTCAGAGGCTTCACACTTCAACGTCACATTTTTATGCAGATGTTGTTTAAAACATGTCAAGATTTCATGAACAAGGAATTATCAGGTTTCATTCGGGGAGACTGCACTCATGAGATACTCAGCTTCAAAGATTTTACATTCCTTTGATGTTTTTTTGAAATCTTTAAAAACATTTCAATTTTTAATTTATTCAGTTCTGAGGTACATGTCGCCTCTGGATCTTTTCAAGCAAGACTCAGCGAGAAATATGAGCCCATGTATATTGTCACCACTGTTGTTTCTCGTACATATGGGCATACAAGGCGGCAGTAGCTCAGTCTGTAGGGACTTGGGTTGTGAACTGGTCCCGGTGCAGACACACTCTGGAAATACTCTGGTTCTGACTTCGACAGGTGCCCTTGAGCAAAGCACCAACCCCCTAACTGCTCTGGTGCTCTTTCATGTGAAGCCCCTCACTCTGACATCTCTCCAGTAGTGCATGTCTATAGGATACTGTGTGTGTGTGTGTATTACCGCCCATTTGTGTAGCATGTCTCAACAACAGAGTGTGAAATGTAATTTCCCGTGAGAGATTCTTATAGGATAATATCCTCTGTACACCACAGGATGAAAGTCTTTATTTCCCTGCAGGATTTCTGCACAGGTTGGAAAATGTGATATTGCATGTTACACAGCAGGTTACTATACTTGCAAACTCTTTTCTTTAAGTAGATGGTCCCCCCAAATGTCTGGAGCTTGTGACAACCCTTTTTAAAGTAGACAAAGTTCAGATCAGGAACTTGTTTCTCAAGACAACTGCCACAGGAAATGTTGCACAGAAACCTTAATGTCACAATATTTAATTACATTAGCAGAAACATGAGTGACAAATCTCAAAAGACTTCTGTGACATCGGCCGCACTTCTGAACACGAGAAACCAGAAGGGAAAACTATGTCTCTCGTCTGCCGCACTCACAGTGAGCTGCTACCATCTGGCAGGACATGCAGACTGCGCATGTGAGAGTTGCAGGTTTTTTAAATTAGGAGAAAAGTGACACAACACATCTCCTCTGTGCGGAGGCCAGATTGCTAAATACATGTTTTGAAATGGAAGGAAGAAAGCTGTGGCAGCTGTGCTGAGTTCTTTTGAGGCTGCAAGCAAATATCCACTGAAAGAAAGTCTCAAAATGCTAAATTAACTACACATTCAACAGTGTTTTACTTGTATATGAGACTTACTCGCATATGAAGGTCCCCTGTGGTATGTCTTGTAGTGCACGGACACCCCAGCCCTTCTTACTGGTCCTGAAGAGCTGAAGCCTGGCCCTGAAGGATCCAAACAGCTTCAAGTTAGTTTTATTTTTCTCCTTAAAATACATATTTACCTTCAAACACATAAGAAAATACATCATATATCAGCTCACAGCATTAATTACACATGATTTGAACACAAGGCATATGAATATATCCTCCTCCCAGTCCTCCCCTCCTCACAGTGCTTTCAGCTCATCAGTTGTTTAAAGTTAACAGTTTTCTAAGACCGCTTCCAACATCTGTATTTAGATGCATGTCAAGATTATCTGTATTACAGACAAAACAACTCCTTGATAGTAGCAAGGATAACCTTTCTGTAAGGAAAGATAATCATTTGCAATTGTCTGCAGAAGAGGGTTGGATTCTTTTTTTCTTTTTTTGTAAACACATTGAGATGAAATTTGATTACCTGAGGCCGTTCTGTACGACTCTGTTCTTACAGGTCCTCCAGCAGGAACATGCATGGTTGCACTCAAAGATGAGAGGAGGCTCCTCGTGGCAGAATTCGGGTAGAAGACGGCCGCCCTACACAGAATCAAAAACATATACAATTTTTTATTTCTTCAAGAAGTCTCCATGTTTTGATCCTGCTGCTAAACTTTGGGTCTGCTGCTGTTTTAATGATTTGTGCAAGGCATCTTTTGACCCTGACACACCAGACCAAGAGTCGGCAATAAATGATGCGTGTTCGGTCTGATCTTTTTGCGCGCAATGAAGCCATTTAATTCTCTTTTTCCATTTTTCCCTCTCGTCTACTGATACTGTGGATATTGTCAACAACAGAGCATTCATATGAAGGCAAAAACTGTTCTTATAGTGTATGCTGGCGCTTTGTTCACCCTCTTGGATTTATGCAGAGTTTTTATACTGCCTCCTGAGACCCCAACCTCCCGTCTGACAAGGAAAGCTTCCTGCTGTGAGGGACGTATGTGAAAAAGCAACTCTGGAAGATTTCAGGGCCAGGCTGTCCTGAAAAGTTCCAGAAATGTTTAGGAGTGTATGTGTAAAAACAGCTTATTTTATCAAATAATTTTATCTCCAGTCCTTTGTATTGGTCATGTAAAAACTGAAACCAGAAGGCAACTAGTTGGTATGGAAAGTAATTTCCACTCTCACAGGTACAGAAAGGAGGTGCATGTTGGTCTGCAGTTGTGACCTTGATTTGGCCCAGACAGCTAAAGCAACATGAGGCTACACTAAAGGTGTCCTTCTTTTTGCCAGCTCTCTGATGTTGGTTTGTTATTTCTGGAATTAATGTCCCAATGACATCTTAAATTAAACAGGTACCATACTTTAGGATATGTTTTGTAAAAGAATTGTCTGCTTTATCAATGTAGAAATCTTGACTTACCTTGTCGTACCAGCAGCGCAGACTGAGCTGTCCACACATGCAGATACTTGTAGAACAGTCCTCCTTACAAACACAATACTGTTGAACCAAAGGGTAAAACAATGTTGTCACTTCAAACTGCCATGTGCAGAAAGGAAATCTAGATACTTCAAAATCACTGATGGAATGGTTTCTAACTCACCTGTAAGTGTGTGATGTTCCTGTCGATATTCATGGGGGAGGTGACACAGTTTTCAGGGATGTATTTGTAGCTGTCTGGATAAGGTTCACTGTCGACAGAGTTGACACAGGGAATGGGGACACGCTCTTGCCCGAGAGCTATGTCACTGTGAAAGGAGAAGACATTGGTTAGGGGCTGTCAACGTCAGAAATAAACGGATGCAGAAGCACTGGGATAAACAAATTCCATGGAGGGGAATGGGAAGTCTATTGCCTTTTCCCCTTAAACGCACAGACGTGTAACTCAACCAGACATTCCTGGATAGTATTTTATCTCTCCACCTCGTGACACGTTCACCCCAATACAACCCTTGCTTTTTAACCTTGCTTTTTCCTGTTTTAATCCCTCCCAGTGAGACACACAGGATAGTTTATTTTCTACCTGTGAAGGACTTTTTCCTCTGTTCGAGCGAGCCTGCTGTTCTTGGCGTCCCTCTCCTTCCTGTTGGCCTGCAGAGCTGCCCAGGCTTTGGAGTTGTGGCTGCAGCAGTCTGGAGGAGTTTCTCCCTCACGGTTCTTCAAAAACACATCTGCTCCTTGGTTAAGGAAAAGCCTAGGGAGACACTGATCATCAACAACAAGCCACTACCAAAAAAACCTTAAACATTTCATTAGAATGAATTAAATCCGTCTCGTGTTTTCAAGTACAGCTCAAAAAGAAAGTTGAATGTTTGAAATTTCTCTCAAAGTGAGGGCTTTTTTCCCCCTGGAAGCTTTAAACTTACGTAACACAATCCAGACGATTCTCTCGAGCAGCGATGTGCAGAGGAGAGTCTCCGTGGATGTTCACAGCCTGCAGACTGCAGCGGGCGTTCAGGAGCAACTCGGCGATGTCAACACTGCCCGAGAAGGCTGCCCAGTGGAGACAGATGTTCTCTTCCTACAAGACAAAATAAGAAAAACCAACAATAACAGTATTTGATTCTTGTGTAAAATGTGTAAAACGGAGCAGGGAGGATCTTTAGCATACCTTGTCCCTGATGCTGATGTCAGCTCCTTTGGATAGAAGCAGCTTCACCTGGTCCACATGCTTGTACTCTGTTGCCCAGATCATTGCAGTCCAGCCTCCATCATCCTGAGAAAAAAAAAAAAAACTTTCAAACTCAGCAAACCGGTTGCTCATTGCTGAATTAAGGTGAAGCTCATAAAAAGAACAAGATTACAATTATTTCCACAAGAACCTTGGAAGAAAAACTGCTTCTTTGCCAATCCTAAATGTCATATACACATTTTAAAATAGAAATCATTACTACAACCCACTCGGTTCATCCAAGGCGAGACTGTCAGTACATCCAAGCTCTCCTAATGGCTGCAGCAAGGTCAGACTTTTAAAAAGAGGCACATCAGACGCAGTGCAGTCTTTTCTAAGAGCTCTGCATATGTTCCACAGATGTCTATATCTAATTTACTGGCATCAAAGTGCATTTGAGGGAAGAAAATAAAACACTGTGCCTCAAAGGGAGCCACTCTACAATCATATTACTTTCTGGGAAAAAAAGGGGGGTAGTAATGAGCGCTGCACTGGGTCAAAAAATGTAAAGGAATCAGGTGCTCTTCAAGAACAGGGGACAAAAGTCTAATAGCTAATACAAAAAAGGGAGCTGTCCTGATGACAAACAAAGTTTGAGGTGTAGAAAGGCAGTCCAAACAGCAGTTCCTATTGTCTCACTTTTTAAACTGTTTTGTATAGACCATCACTGCCTTTCTACGCCTCAAACTGTGTTTGTCATCAGGACAGTTCCCTTTTTTGTATTACTTTCTGTTTGGCTGTTCAAACCAGTTGTAGATCTTTGCTAAGACTGTAGTGCTTTGACAGAATATTCTTCTGCACAAATGAATCAGAAGCTTAACTGACCGTGAACTTGCATCCTGAAGCAGGTTTTACCTCATGAAAGGAAGACTAGATACTCCTGTTTTCTCTAGGACATCTACAAAAAAATGCACTTTATATTTCCATTGCCTTGCGGCAAGTGGGATGAGTAGCCTGCAGCCTGCTGGCTTAGCTTAGTACACATAAAAGAGGCAGAGGTTAACAGCTAGACTGACTCTGCCAAAAATCAACAAAGCACCTCATCAAGCACCTTTGATTTTTCACCTTTGGACAGAGCCAAGCCAGTTTCCCTCTGATTCCAAGCAAAGAAAATAAGTACAATACATAAATTAACTTTAAAAAATACAGAATATCTACCTACCGTTGAAATATGTCAGTACTTCTGACATACAGCATATGGGTACACCTACCTTAGATTTACTGTGTACACATGTCATACTGTTGTATGTATCATTACTGCAAGGTCAAATGTCAAGAACGATTGACTTGATTCTGACACCATTATAATCATTAAGCTGTAAGATTTCAACTGTTTATACAGACATGAGCATGTGTGTGACAGCCATGCATATAAAGAGCTAGAGGAGAATGTAATCAGACAGTAGGAGCAGTAGCAGCAACTGAATGAAAAATATATATAAATAAATAGACACACACAAACAAAACAAGTACTGTAAAAGCTTGTAGGTGACGTCTCTTTGCACTGAGAGGATTAAAATGAGTGAGAGGGAAAGTGTCAAACTGCACCAACCTGGCAGTTTATGTTGATCAATCCTGTGGACAGAAGGTGCTCAACAATCTGGTAATGACCAGACTTTGCCGCTAGGTGGAGACAGGTGAACCCTTCAACATCCTAAGAGCAGAAGAGACATTTTTAACTTTTCACAAAATAAACATAAAAAATTGACAAAAATATAAGCATGTGAAGAAATAATACAATTTTAAATTCTCCAGTTCAACATCTTGAATCTAAACGTTTTAATTAGATGAGTATAATAAAAATGCAGTTTTAGCTCAGATAGCTGCTGGCTGTTGAAGCTGGCTGGTGGAACCTCCGATACCCAGAGATAAAGGTGCAGGATTACTTTGTGTGTGGCGCTGGCTCCAGCTCTCAGCAGATACATGACCGTCTCCATGTGGTTGTTTTCACAGGCCTCCATCAAAGGCGTCCGCTGATCTTCATCACATATGTCCAAGTTTGCACCGGCCTGAAGTGGCACACAGACATGCAGGGTGATATTTTGTGATTAAAGAACTCGGAGGGGTTGCCTTAAGTATCTCTACAGAGCAGGATTTGGGTACGATCAGTAAAAGAGTCTTACTTGTACGAGCATGTTACAGATTTCTTTGTATCCTCCTTCTGCTGCAGCGTGGAGCGGAGTGCGTTTGTTGTGAGATTCCATCTTAAAGTTAGGGTCGATACCATCCACTGGAAGGTCAGTGAAGAAGGAAACTATTTAGCTGTCTAAGACGTTTATTTCAATCAGCACATAAAATACACTGAGGGATTAAACTGAGGTGCAGGCTCAAGCTGAGGCTTATTATTCCTATCCTTGCCATACAACTTTTACTTTTAGAACAATAATCATAGGTTTCAAACAGTTTTACAAAATGACGTATCACCTATCGTTTTACTTTTAACAAGTTTTGCATATACAAAGTGAACTACACATTTTTAATTCCTTCTGTCAGACACATTTATTAAACAGAGGGTAGTGTAAGAAAAGAATTGACAGGGCGTTCAGAAAGGTGTACAGGTTAGATAAGCATACCCAACATGAGCAGGACCCTCTTGAGTTCTCCCTGTTTGGCTGAGAGGTAAAGTTGTTTGGGGTGGAAACGCAGCTTCTTGGGCCTGAGCAAAAACACAAAAAATGATTCAAATTAAAGACTGTTGAGGTTTTGGTCGTTCAAAAAAACAAAAAACAGAAGACACTTTTCTGGTAAAACTCACTTCTCTGTGTCCAGAGCTAAGAGGAGACTTTCTAAAGTCTCTCTAGGAGCTCCTTGATGGACTGTGGTTCCAGTTCCAGCCTGCAGGGTTGTGGTTCTGGATGACCCAGGGACAGCAGAAGCGTCATATCCATGTGAGGAACGACTTGAATGTGAGCTGTCGGCTCTGCCGCTGACTTCAGCCCCTGCAGCTAGACGAGAAGAGCTGGGGAAAAAAAGATGAAAGTTGCTTTTTTGCATGAATGACTTCTTTTTGGACCTCATTATTCAAAGGAATAAGCAATACGTATATTTAAAAGAAAGATATATTTATCAAACTTATCACTGCTACTGCCTTTACATTTATCACATACATTAATCTTTATAATCTAGCATTTTATCCTAACATGAACATCATACACCCTTCTATGAAGATGTCAAACCCCCTCTGAATATTTAGTTTACCCGCCAGTGGTGGTGTCTGCTCGACCCTCGAGGACCCCCGGCGTTGCAGGTCCATGTGTGAGTGTAAGGGGCACAGTGGAGGTGGTGTCAGCCTTTGCGATGGTGACTTCTTTAGCCTTGCTGGCCTCCTCTCCACAGTGAGGACAGAAGCTTTGACCTTTGAGCACTGAGGCACAAGCACGATGAAAACGGTGAGAGATGCTGACGTCTGGTTGGCACTCCATGAAGGTCCCCTGCACAACAGAAAAAAAGGTCTGTCCATAAGCAAAAACTGGCAAGGGAATTATTTTGTTACCAACTGACTGTGTTGATTGATTCTTTACTATCTGCTATGCACTGTAACAGTACATGTATTTTTCCTACAGTAAGACTATCAAATTTCAGGTGAAGGCCTGAAGATATGGGACACGTTACTCACAGCCCTACAGAAGAAGCCGCAGGTGGGGCAGCACTGGTGCTTCACCATGCCGTTACGGTGGTCCTCACAGAGAACCAGCAGCTGAACCGAGTTAGAGGGACGCATCATTTCATGTTTCAGTATGGCACCCTGGCAGCGGGTCAGCTGTCCATCGACGCTCTCTGTGGCCATGCACTTCCTGTCTGCCAGCGTGAGAATCTCTCGACTCTTGGGTGTCTCCATGCGGCAGCTGCAGAGCGGAAGCTCCTGAGCCTCCTCCATCGCTGACCCTGAAGTGACTGCAAGAAAGTCAGACTGAGTAAATTTACCTCAACATAAGTAAAAAAAAAAGAGTTTATATATATAAAAAGTCTGAGGGCTGTGATTTAAATCAGATTAAATCTGGTCACAGAATCACATGGCAGGATTACAAATCTGACCTGGTCTGTCCATACAAACTCATTTTGGGTGGTATGAAACACGAAGCTAAGTTAATTACAACACCCCACTGACTGGATTTAAAAACAAATAGTCTGCTGCACCAACCTGGAACTACTGTTGTATTGAGGGAGAAAAAAACAATCTGTTTAGCAGACAGTCTGAGGTCTTTAGATACCGACACTAACAGCTACAGTTTCCTGACATACATATGCATTGTACTTGCATGCTTACTTGCAAACTAAGGGATTACTTGTATTTTTTTTCTTTTTTCTTCTCTTTTCTTTGAGAAGAGTGGATGTCCCAGTCCCATAATGATATCAGTCCAATCCTGCCTGAAATAGCTGCATCAGATACTGATGACAATGGGGCTAATTATTGCCAGTCCATGTTTATTTTAGGTCAAACAGATGAAATAATTATAAGGACTGAATAATAAGTCTCTTTGTGTCCTCACCTTTGTTCTGTGAGGACACTGCTGGCTTGTTGAGGATGGCAGACTCAGCTGATGCAATCTTTGTGTACTTCTTGTCGCCTGCCTGGACATTAGCTGAGCCATGAGGCTGATCCACCCCCTCCGCTTCTGAGGAGATGATGGTGACCATAAATGTTAACATCAATGTTTTACTATCAGTGAACAGACAGCCACAGTAAGATAAAAAGCAAAGCTTAAGTCTTTACAAGTGTTTTCTTGTTTTCTGATAGAACTGATAGAAAGGCCATTCTCCGCAACAGTAATAGGAAAATGGTAGTTTATCTTTATTATACTAGAGCCCAAACAAATCAGCAATTACTAATTACATCCAAAAGATTGTTGTTGTTTTTTGTTGGAACAAAAAGTCCATCTCATTGTGGATTGTCCACTGATTCTGAACTGACTTTTCAAATATGTTTTGAAGATATGACATTGTAAAGATACTTAAAAGGCGTATTTTTAACATAACATTAAAGAAACATTTAACAATATTATTCAAAGTCAATCATTTCAGGACCACAGTCTGCTCAGATGTGATGCTTTACTAGAAGTGCAGACAAGTCTGAAAGTATAGTGAAGTTTGGAGTACAAAGGGTGGTGACACCAGTTGTTTTAAAAAACCCAAGAGTAGATTTTGCGTCATATTTTCTGAAAGTTATCATATAGGCACTTTATCAGTATATAATGTCTGTGATAATTTAAACATTTGAGAGTGACATTTTTAAACCATTAAAATACACTCAGATCCAAATGGAATTTCAAAGTATAAATCAATAGTCTTTGGCACACTGAAAATGATGCTGGGTGAACCTGAGGAAGCTACGGGCGAAATACGCTGTTCGCTCACAATAAAGTTACAGTTAAGTCATTTTCAAAGTGCCACGGATTACTGATTTATTTTTCATAGCATGTTCCTGCACCTGAGAACGTAGGTTGGCTGTGCACGGTGACATGGTGTACCCTGTTGGTCTTTTGGAAATTCAAAGTATATTTGAGGGTGTAGGAGGGACTTAAATAACTATAATATGGACACAGTTTGGAATATGCATTTCACTGATTAAGGCATGTTATTTTTTGAAAATTCACCTCTGCTCTTTATCCTTCTCTTTCGTTTCCTGGAAGGCCGCAGCCACGCGCTGTCTGCTTTTGTTTTCTTTTTCAACTTCTTCTTCAGACCAGACTCTGTGCTCTGAGACAGAGAGAAAGACATTTTCAAATACAGAGGAAAAGACATGTATTATCAACAGAAGACAAATGAGGTTGAATAAAGAGGATTTAGTGGGTCTTACCAAGTCAGATTCAGTGCCCTCCTCCTCTCCCTCCTCTTCTCCAGACTCTTCCGTCTCCAGCTCATCTTCCACCTCCACCACAAACAGGAAACAGAGATCAATAGTTATTTCTCCACACTCTGCCTTTTTAAGCTCCTGATTTGTTTATCATTCTCTCCATACTTTCCACTACTTTTTACACACAATAAACATGTGTATGCAACATTACTGACATTAACAGTCCCTCGAGTTCTGCATTTGGCATTACATAAAAAAGCTCCCATGTAACGTGTGGACACTGAGCAATAAAATCACTCTCTACCTGGTCGATGGGTTCCGATTTTTGTTCCTGAACGGCACTGGCAGGTTCTTTGGCTGTGCGCTGCCGCTCCTCTTCCTCAGACTCCACGTCCTCAGACTCTTCCTCCTCAGATGCATTTTCAACTTTCCCACCATTAATGTTTGCTACCTCTTTTGTCTGTGAGACATGAAAGAACAAAGATCAGAATTGTCTCAAAAATCATTTTTTACTCCCTAATGAAGTATTTATAATTTGCCTTGCACTCCAAAAGAGATGTCAGCCATGAAGGCATCACCTTGTTTGTGTTTCTTTTGGTCTGATAAAAGTGAGGAGTACACACCTCCTGGCTCTTTGCAGAGTTTTGGAGTTCCTTAAACATTTCCAGCACAGATCTCTGCTTTAGCACTTTGGATTTCTTCTTGGGAACCAGACTATATGTTCCCATCCTCCTCTTCTTCTTACGGGACGACAAACCTCCTGAGTTAAGCCCTACAGCAAGAGAAAATACAAATTCACAGCTAAACATTTAAAAAAAGACAAGAAAGCTACTGATAACTTTTTGGAAAGCCAAGAACACACTCAGTTATTTTTACTGCAGGTCACTTTTTGTCATGTGTTATTAGTCTTACCCAGTTGGAGTCTGGCTGGAGCTGCAGGAGTCAAAGGTGCCGCAGGAGGAGCAGGAGCTAAAGGAGCTGCAGGGTCTTCTGGAGGAGCTGTAGCAGAAGGAGGTGGTGTTGGGGGTGGAGATGCTGGTGTGGTGGATGACGCTGGCGTATCCGGTGGACTCTGAGGTAGATGGTTCTGAACAGAGGATTGCTGTGTGGATTTCTGAGCGTCAGGTGAAACATGAGTGTCCGTCTTCTCCATTTTGGCGTTCTTTGCTTCTCTTAATTCCCTGTTAAGAAGCTGAGGGTGACGAGAACCACAATCATTAATGGTGACTGTAATGTCAAGTGAAGTTCTTTAGGATTTACTTAAAATCTTTGTCTTCTTAAGAGTCAGGATGGACAGCTAATTCAAATGTATTTCCAATTACCGGTACATGTTTGGCTTCCAAGGACAAAAGGACGATAATCAAATTGTTGCAGAATTTAGATCATGGTGTTTTTTCTCGTGTTTTGACTCCAGTGCACCCTTTCCCCTTATTTGGGAGCACCCTTTAGTCTCCTTTGAAGCCCAAAGTCAGGTTCCATTCACATGAATTTAGACATAGTGTAAGTGGTTTCTCCTGTTTTGAGCTATCCGCATTTAATCTGTAAGTACATTATGTCACAGTGTGCAGAAAAAAAATTGGACTGACATGCAGTCTAACCTCTAATCTCAGGTAATATTCTCTGCACAATGTTACTGTTCTCCGCTCTTCTAAATTGATATCATGTTTGCAATCCATCATCACCCTGAATCCATGTGAATAGAGAACCTCTCTCATCAAGGCTGTCATATGTTTAGTAAAGTTTTGGCCTAAATGACCAGGTTATCATGTTAAATAACCGTGACTTTTAATATTAATTGACCAAAACACATTTTGTACTTCAGATTTGGAGATGTTTCCAGGTGTTTTTGCACCTTAGATTCAGTTGAGTGAAATTGTAGTTTTGGGGAAAGCTTAATCCAGGTTTAAAAAGTAAAGTGTTTTATCTGTGTCTGTTGGTGAAGTTTCTCAGTCATCCAGGTAATGGAAATGAAAAGTTATACGTAAAAGGGTTGAGTTCTAAAGCAAAACCTCTCCAAGAACTACGACCAAGTCCAGTCGCCTTTTGGGTTACACTTTGAATTTTCCTTGTCGGATTTGGAAGAACTCGACCGGCATGCACAGAGTCCCGACCTCAGCCCAATCCAACACATTTGGAACTAGCTGGAAAACCAACTTTGAATAAGCTTATCAGCTAGTAATAGATTTGGGCCACATACATGTTGTTCTGGCTGAATGGTGTTTCCCTACAACAATGTGTGAAAATCCAGTGGACGGTCACAGAAAGTGCAGCCTGTGATGGTAACTGATCATGGGTTTATTTCTATTCCACAATCACGTAGGGGCGTAGTTCTGTGGTTTAGTTAGAAATACTGGGGAAATGCTTTAATCAGTCTTGTGGTAATGATTTCAACAAGATCACCTCATAGAAAGCATCAAGAAAAATGGACAGTCAAAAAAAATGATCTGCTGATGATGCACATGATTCTGGTGGTTTACCTTTTGTGCCGGGCTGACAGCAGGTCTGGACATGGTCTTGCGTGCTCTGTGTATTGTAACCGGTGCTAGAGTGGGTACAGGCGGCGATGCTATGCCATTTTTAGTCTCTGATGTCCCTTGTCCTGACAAAGTTCCTGTACTGGGGTCAGTCCTTAGTGCACCTGAACTCTGTGCACCCCCAGACGACGAGGGTTTGGCCATGTGTCCCCCTGTGACTGAGCCCGAAGGCGACCAGTTAGTCCTGTGAGGGGGAGTGCCTCCCTCCTGCTGCTCCTGCTGCTTAGTGAGAATTAATCCATTGCTTCCAGTAACAGAACCGTGCGGCGGCTCTGTGTCCAACATGCCGTTTTCGTTTACCAAAAGTAAAGTCTTGTTGCCTGTTTTGGAGCCCTGTGTCGGGCTCTTGTGCCTCATGTCACATTCTGTGCCGTTCAGCATTGCCTCAGCTGCAGCGGATGAGGCCAGTCTGGCTGCCAACTCTTTATCTCCATCTAGGAAAATTAAACAGGAAATAATGCAAATTACAATATAATAAAAGGCGATTCTATTAAATTTCAAATGTAACTCAACTAATACCTGGCTTCTCTTCTCCGTTTCTTGCTGCATTGAGTTCTTCTTTCTTGGTTGAGGCACCTTTATCCAAACTGCCCTTGGCTAGACCAGCGGGCTGAGGAAGAAAGAACACATAAGTAAGTGAGTGGAAAGTGAATTAAGAGCACAGACATATTCATATTACTTGCATTATTTTAACTCAACCAGCAGATAACTCCTTCAATATCTCATTTAGTCTGAAAAATCTTTCGCAATATTCTAAAAACAGAGGAACAATAACATGACGATCTTCAGGCAACAACGTAAAAAGTGATTACTCAGAAAGCTATTTCATGGTCAAATCTTAAATGCAAAAAGCATGAACAGTGCACGCTGTGCAAAGGGCTGAGTTACTATTTATGCAAAGTGATACAAACAGCCTTCTTCATGACGTACGCCTGAGCACACACTTTTTCCTTGAGAACATTAAATCAACTGCGTAAGGATTTTGATTAGTCAATCAACCGAAAGTTACTGCAAACAATTTTCATGTGCCCCATAAGCTGTTGGAGTCTTTAATCAATCCAAAACAGAAACACTCTGAGCTCACTGATCATTTTATACAGAATATAGTGGCTTTTGATACTGTTGATGAGCAAAAACCAGGCATTCAAAGACGAAAGGATCTGTTGACTAGGCAGAAATATTGTTTGCATATTATCTGACAATGAGAATATTTGTTGAAGCCTAAAGTGACAGAAAACTGAGAAAAGCAGCAGAATGTTTAGCATTTTTTAGACCCCTGAAAGGTGAAAACAAATCATTACAGCTTTTAAAGACACACTAGTTTATAGTAAACAATGGTGGTTTTATTGCACAATAAGATGCATACAAATAAATGCAGATGAATTTAATAACTGACATTCTCAGCAAGTATAACTGCTGTCAAAATAACTAAACATAAAAACAGGCCACACCAGAAATGTCCCCCATTCATTACCAAATTTGAATTTCCCTCGGGATCAATAAAGTATCTATCCACCAACAACATCAGACAGCACTCTAGAGACTTGACAATAGAGTCACTGCAACAGTTCCCCCCTCTCCTTCCTAAGCCATAAAACATTCCTTTAACACTGTAGGTAACTTTTTTGGGGGGGGTGTATAATCTTTTTAAAACAAAGCCCACCGCACTTTTACTTCTGATGGCTTTGCCATAGCGGCACATTGTACACCAGATCGAATATTCACAAAAACCCAAGCATGAGCATCTGTATCAGCCTCTTCTTCCATTAATGCACTGAGTGCAGGCTCAAAACCTCCTTCTTTGTGCCTTTCAGTTTTACGTCTTAGTCAGAATCAAAATCTAAAGAGCAAGCCAAGAGAATAAGGGCGACCCCCATGCACTCTCATTGTCTCTCCCTTCTCTCTTTCAGCCAACCAGTAGAGCAGTAGATGCTCTGTAGGGGCTTCAAAAGAAATCTCAACCACCCACAGGCTGCTTTTACATCTCACAGGAGGAAGTGTTAACACCAGGAAATGTAAAACTGTCTCTTCCTCCAGAGCAGTCCGTTAACCTCGTGCTCACTCTGGGGAAAATGGGTCCAAAGAAGACATAAGAGGCCCAAGAGAACAACAAAAACAACACCAATACGCTCATTGTCTATCTCTGAGTTAGCCTTTAAGATCAGATGCAAAGGAGAGTGGTCCTGCTATGTCAGTTTGTCCTTGATTAGCAGAAAACAAGGTTTATTTTTCTCTCGGCCTTACCAAGCAGAGTGAAGGTACGCATACAGGATAAGTGCTGACTGGGGTCATAGCTAGTGAGAAGTAAAAAGCATGTGCACAATGTGATAGTCCAAAGAGAGAAAAGGCCCAATCTAAAGACCTGCAAGAGACAGAGAGACAACAGAATAGGCTCTGACTATCAAATCATCTTGTTTGAAAGACAGCATGTGTCCTGACATTCACATACAATCGAGACACCAACTGAGAGAGCCATTAAGACACATTTACCAAATCATACACCAAGCATGAGCTCCTGAGTCCCTGATCCAAGCACCTTGTCAAACAGTATTGAGGTCAGACCAACAGCCAGCTGTGGGGACTTTTTTCCCAAAGAACATCAAGTCTTAGACAAACCTCTGTGGTGTTTGATCTCAAGGAATCTAGCGAGCACATGTGAGAGTAACATAAGAAGAATCCTTTCAGTTCTTTTTCTTCATGGATTGAGGAAAGGCCAGTAACAAAAAAGAAACACCAGCCTTTTCCCTCCCCCTAGTGGTGGAAAGTGGAACATACACAGTGGAGACAGAAAGGAGAGGAGGGGGGGAAGGGAGCAGAGAAGCCTGTCTGCAGATCTCCGCCATTTCGCAACCAGATTGTTTACTGACACAACGTGGCCATTGCAGCAGTTTTCCACTAGGTGGAGAACGTAGAGGTCTGAAGACTGGTGGTTAAGGATATGGGGGCTGCTGAAAGATGTTCCAAATGTGAAGCCAGTGTGCTTTATGTTGATCAGGAACCTTAAGCAGCACAATAAAAATGGAAGGAAGTTAGAAAAGACCAAAGACTTTAGCTCTGGCTGCAACAACATGATGTCAATGATTAAAATTAAACAGTCCAGATAGAATCTTTTTTTGGAAAGGCTCCAAACAGATCTGTCTTAACAATCATACATCTATGAAATACTCAAATGCATCAATCATCCACTGTCCGTTCACCATAATGTGAACAGGCTGGATGTTCACAATTGAAATACCACTGCCAGAGGCCTGAAAAACAAGTCGGAGCAGCCTTAACACAAAGCACAGGCACATTACACCACCAGCTCTTTCACTGCCAATCACAGTCACAAGGTGCCAACACTGAAATTAGATAAAAACGTAAAACTGTACCCAAGTGCAGTTCAAAAAGTCAAAGAAAACAAAAAGTAACTGGCTGCCCTGAATTTGTAAATCAGTGATTCTGATGTTTTTAGGGAAATCAATTTATTTTCATTAAATTTAAAGTAATTCAAGACTATGATCTCATGGTATTAAAGCACAAATTGCACACAGCAACAAATATTAGTTAGGGCATTCACTAAAAAGGTCCCTTATGTAGCTGCAGGCCAATCTGATTAACATGACAAATCATGTTAAACAAAGATGGGCAGTCTAAATAACCATCTTGGAAATACATTTCTCTGCTATCCACTAGGTTTACATTCTTACTCAAAGTGTGATACTCATCTTGTGAAACATTGTTGTCAGGAAGGTTAAATATTTACTGGAGTCTTTCCAGCCCCTTTGTATCTACAATGTGACCTAAGAATCTCTGGTGTTGTTAAAATACAAATAGCCTTCCTAAATTTCACACCAAGATTAAGTCAGTATTCGTCATTTCTGAGCACAATGAGTTGCTTAAAATAGAAAACTATCTAACTGTAAATGTGAACCCTCGTCCATTCAATTTTCTGCTGCACGAATTGCAAAATGGTTATCAATTGTTGTGAAGAAGACCTACAGATTATTGTAACACCCATTCCTACAGACGTTCTATTCTCTATAATAGAAAGGCCAAAATTCAATCAAAACAAAATAGCTCTCTCTGATTTTATTTAAAGGATACCTCTGAACTTTTCTTTGCTTAAGCAGGCCGACAGGTAGGCCACCCAACTGTCATCTCTAAAATCAATGCCATCATGTTAACTGCAAAGCAGGAACCTCAGGGATTGTACCACCAAGTCTAATTATCAATCTAGAAATGTTTCATGTGCAGACTGCTCCTGACATAATTTCATCCTTCCTTGTGACACTTATATCCTAATCTAAGACTTATCGTTCCCCCTTCTTTATTGTCGACTGTCGAAATAAATGTCCATCAAAATGTCAAAACTGTAACTTTCCAGCAGTTTATTATTCAAATGGCCTGATAAAGCAATGCAAGATCTGACCCCCCAGCGGTAACATAAATCCTGCATCTGGTAAGCTATGACAGTCTAGACATGCATCCTATGGATTGATAAGCAGTCAGTGCAGCCTCATGTTCCAGTATGCATAATCACATTGTCCAGACTGCTCATACATACAACCTGTCCCCAGGGATCTCATTATAAACCAACCAAGATACAATTTAAGAGCAAAGAGGAGTGATCAAAGAAAAGGTATGACAAAAATGCGGTTGGATCTAAGATTTAAAAAGCTACTCCTAGGGTATTCTCCTGTTCTCCAGAAGGTCGGGCCTTCATACTGTGAGTGACATATTTTCTGTGCTGAGATTGTTCTACATACAGCTGCTGTGCTAATCCATGAGGAGCACTCTCAAACAACAGGATCCAAAACAACACACTCAGATCTCTCCTTGACACAGCAACATTGCTACCAGAAAAATGTCATTGCTCCTGGAGATTAATCCCACGGTTTCAAGAATCAAGAGCAATCGGTCTATGATGAGGCATTAGCAACTGTCTCGAGAAGAGAAACCATCTCAAAGAGAAGAGAGCAAGACATCAAACCAATTGATAGTAACTTCCCTAATTGTGCAGCCAGACTGTGAATCTCCTCATACCAATTAAAAAGCCCACCATGGTTGAGGAGTAGAAATCTACCATGTCTTTTCCCTTGTGTCCCTCCAGGAAGCATCATACCTGCTTTCTTCTCATGGCCTCCATTGAGGAGAAGAAGGCATCAGAGAGAGAGAGAGAGAGAGAGAGAGAGAGAGAGAGAGAGAGAGAGAGTGCGTGAGGGAGAGTGTGTGAGAGAAAGAGGGAGAGGGAGAAAGAGAGGGAAGGGGAGGACAGAGAGAGGGAGAGAGAGCGAGAACGTGTCGAACAGATTGTTCCTCTTTCCTCTTTTCTTTCCCCGCATGCACATTCACCTCGCCGGTCATGTGACTTGGTGGCTCCCTCTGTCGGTCCTTCTCTTCAGAGGGTCTCCACAGAGCATGCTCAGTCAGCTCAAACTGTAACACCACTCCATTTCTTTAAACTGGAAGACTCCAGTGTCAGTGAAGATATCCAATGGAGCACACTAAACATGCAGATACTCTCTACCAAATAAGACTGCAGGAATAATGTAAATCCTGCAGAACATACACCCAAATAAGGTTTCTGATTCTTTTGTGTCAATTGAGAATATATTTTGGTATGTCTACTTTGGTTCTTCAAAACCGGTGTGCAGAGCTACTTTAGTAGCACAACCAAGACAATGTGGGGAATATATTGTAAACATTTAGGAGTTAAAAGCCCAAGAAGCAAACCACATGTCAGTGAGAAGAAAAGCATTTTAAATCAAGAAAATCAGGCCATATCTGAACCTTTCAACAGGAGAGCGTTTTGTCACAACTAATCCTGAGAGCAGTAAGGGCAGCAAAACACAACTCTACCAGGCTTTGCCTTGAAGTCAAAGGCCTTGAAGTCACAGAAATTAATTAAAGACAGCACAAGGACAATAACGGATAGAGTACCTTGTTGTGCTTAGTAAAAACTGAGTGAAGTTAACCACAGACTTAATACAAGAAACAGTCTCAACAATGGTGACATCACCCATTAGTTTGTGGTGGACTTAAATTGTGAAGCCTTTAGTTTGGCAGTCACCCACAACTGCAGATTGTTCAGCACAGATCAGGGAGTTTCCTTGCAACTAATTTTCTGCTAGACTAAATGGACATTTAAGCTCTAGTGGACTTGTCTAAAGGTAAGAAAACACTCAGAAAACAGTCAACCGTATGCACCATGTATTTAAGTTGAGGGGAAGCATATTTTGTGCAGTTATTGTTGTAATGAACTGTGTCATGTTTCAGACCGAGTGGGATCACAGCATCTGGTGGTTAACAATGTCAAATTGGTTAATCGAGTGTGGCTAATGTTAGCAGTGCTAGCACCACCTGCTTTTGGTCCTCCTTGCAGGTCAACATGCCTGTGGTAAATGTGTAAATAATTTCGTCAGCAAGTCGCGCACAACCCAATGAAAGAGCTCTACTCCCTAATACGTACCCGGCTTTAATTCGATTAAACTTCGATTTTACTTTCCATATTATTCACAAATTGTTAAAATAGGCCTTCATTCTGCAAGCAGGAAGTCTCCCCCTGCTCACTGTTAGTTAGAATACAGGTTTAAGGCTCTTACAATTAGCTTCAAATGTGTAAGGGATAAGCGCTCAGTGAAGAAAACCCCTATGACCCTATGACCTACTAACCTACTGATAAGTTACATAACCTACCCTTTGGCCCTTAGCCGCCATCGCAGCCAAACAGCAAATATAAAAATTTTGATAGATTAAAACTTAAACAATCTGAGTCACAATGGTAATGCTTTTCATGACATCAGCTATTCAGAAGAGCAGCCCAACGTAACTTCCGTCTCGCATGAGCGACCACGCCCCCTTTTAGGTGAAAACAAACGTAGCCTACAGTTGCAGGGTGCTAGCTTATTAGCTTAATTGTTTCCATTATTGACACAAACTTAAAAAATAAAGACTCTTAGCGACAGAAAAGGTAAGGGATGTCAAAAATGTATTACCTGGAGATTTCATAAGGTATTTGTAAACGTCGCCGTATGAAACCTCCGGCCACAAGGTGGGGTCGTTGGTCCATTTATGGGAAGGGACGATGAACGGACACTCTTGGAGGCCTATGTCGTTTATTTTTTCTATGTAATGACGCCGATCGTCTACCGGCAACCCATTGATATAATTGTCCGATAGACTGGCCATAGCAATCGAGCTAAAATTTGGCTTGAAACGCCGTAGTATTTTTTTCCCTCACACTATATGGGAAAAACTTCGTAATTTTCCATTTACAACCATTCATTTAGAAGGAACGTTTTCACCCAGAAAGGGGTGGGGCCGGCATCGTTTGGGTAAAGTACCTGGATAGGTTGCTCTCATGAATACCAGTAGACCGTCAGAACAAGAGGGCAGTAACCGCCATTTTAACTTCAACAATGTTCTTCAAATTCATGAGCCAAAAGCACTGCTTGACATTCAACCGTGTCTCCTTTGAGTACACATATGAAAGGAATACTGAATCAAACCCCATACATCCACACTGCACACTGACTGACCAGGAAATTAGAAACACCTGTATGGTGTAACACAAAGCTGAACAAGAGCGCCAGCCGGGTAAAGGTACCCTAACTCGAGCTGAAATCCATACCCTTTTCCATTCAAATCATCATCATCTGCTGAGTGGAGGTCAAACACTATTGCTGATACTGAACATCTTTACAGTTTTAATGGGCTGCCAATCTGCTTTTGAGTAGCCAACTGTTTTCTCTTTGGCCAATGCAAATAAAGCTTTATCAGACTAGCCGTCACACAGGATGATATGTAAATTTACTGATAGCAAAATCATCCAGAAAATCTAGGTATAATCACCCTTTTCAACTTTTATTATATATAGTTAATATAAGGAGGGCTTTGAATAAAATCGTATATACCAATTATTATGGAGAAGTCGTCATCAGCAAAGAAGTTTCTTTCTATTTTTTTAGGCTGGGGGTCAGAAGTCAAGAAGATGTATGAATACTCAAATATTTGTATGTATGAAAATATGAACAGACAGACAGACAATCAATCAATAGATGAAGAACATTTTGACTTAATTTCCCAATAAATCCATTAACTTCTTGTTGGAAATTAAGTTTTTCAAATAATCTTTTGTTTCAGGCGTACTTCTGATCCAGTCACTTTTCACTGTCAACAGTTTCCATAAGGATTTCAACGCTTCAGTTGTTTCTGTGAATTTCAGGCAAATGATTTTTAGAAACATGCTATTAAGTTTTTGCAATTGTTTGAGCTTTGAAATCCATTAACACCAAAAACAGTGAGGAGGAGGAAATCCAACATCATCCTCATTTCACCAGAAAAAAAAAACAACAACCGGCATGTTGGACCACTTGAGATAGGTGGAGAAAAACTTGTTTTTGTCATTTGGGTGAAATTACTCTTTAAGCCATCCATGTCTGTTAGTAAAATGCATCAACATGTCACATACGATAAGGATACAGGTGCCTAGTGGCTGCATAGCTCAAATGCTCCACACCTTCAAACCTCACTTCAGAACAGACTTCAGTTCAGTCTCTGCACTGCCGAGCGGAAATCATCTCAACGCTGCTCGAGCGACCTCTGGTGAACAACACTGCACCCTATCCCTCAAAGGAAAGGGAAAAAAGACACAAAGAATGGGTGTCTTATCCATTTGCACACAAAAGTGCCATTACATCCAAGCGATTGATTCAGTCACTTAAAATAAAAATCTCTACATTAGGCAAGCTAACAATGCAACCTGTTACTGCCAACACTGCATTGGTTCATACCGATGCTATGACAATAACTACATATAGCTAACAGAGACAAGCCTGCACCAGGAGCACTATCCCTGTAGAAATAGTTGCGTTTCATAATATAGGGATGCAAAAAGCATTAAGACCGGTTTGAGAGCTGGCGCCATATGTTTACAGTGGGAGGCTGAACGGAGCAGTGCCAATGTTGCCTTCATGCAACTGCATCAATTATCATGTAGCTAACCGACTTCACAGACCATGATAACATCACATTATCATCTGAGCATTTAAGTCATAGTGTTCATAATAACACAGATGCTTCCCTCTATCATTTGAGGAAGTTTATGGTAAACATAATTATGTTTTTTTTTAGGATTTGACAAAATGTGCACAGCCTGCTAACTAGCGCGGAGGCTAGCAGCTAGCTAAACAGCAGTGTACAAATTAGCATTCAGTGAGCCGGTGATAGAAAATACAGCTAAAACATGAATGATATCTACTTAAAAAAGGGTTCAAATCTAGCTTTGGTTTCTTTGGAACCGATAAAGCTGGACAGAAGCAGGACAGTGTCGACAGCCTGGACCATGTATAACATAAATAAAGAGTACAGCCAACAGCGCGCCAGAGC
Organism: Tautogolabrus adspersus; assembly: GCA_020745685.1. Classification (NCBI taxonomy): domain Eukaryota; kingdom Metazoa; phylum Chordata; class Actinopteri; order Labriformes; family Labridae; genus Tautogolabrus; species Tautogolabrus adspersus. Next base: position 5,576,555 of record CM036549.1, on the reverse strand, counting down.
TGATCATTCAGGTTCCGGGGCGCAGCATCTTCCTGCACATTCAATTGCCCTCCGGTCCAGCACAAAAGCTAGAGACTTCGGGCTGGCAGCGACAATTTACGACAGCACACCTCTTTCATACCGACAGCTCGCATGTTTACAAGCGAAAGTCTTCCTCCCGGTGAGAAACCTGAGTCCAAAGGCTCGGAAAACAATGTGAAAGTAAAAGCTCCGTGAATATAAGCCTCACACACTCACCTCGGGTCCTACCGAAGCCATGGTGCCTGGACGTTAACTCCGCCCACTAGTGATTACGTCACATTTATCGATTAGCAGAAGAAGATATACCTCACCTGCAAAAAAATCAATTGTGAAAATTAAAATAATTATTAAAAATAACCTGTAATATATTTTATAGAGATAGCAGGTGGTCAGAATTAACTCAACATATTATATGTCTAGTTGGTTTATTGAAGGTCTTAAAAAATGTCTCCAACTTTGTTAAACATGTTCAAATTGGCAATTATATAAAACAAGTTTATACACAATATTAAAGATGGACTATGTAGATTAAATCGATAGGGACATTTTAAAGTTGGAGAAGTGAAACAATTCTATGCTATATTTTCTGAACTGAATACACAAACTTTACTCAAAGGAAAAAATGGGTCCCTGAACAATGTTCGGAGCTAAAAAGCTACCAGGAGACTTAGGGTTTCACTGTTGCGAGCCCTCCACCATAACTTCTTGCGTAGCATTTCATCTTCAAACAGTGTTACAAGGACCACATTTTTCCTTTGAATACAGTTTGTGTATAGAATGAACATATACCACAGAATCTGTACATTACTCCAACTTTCACATTTCCCCTTCCAAAACATTTCTCTACATACCAGACTGGGTATTTGGAGCTTGTAGACACAGTTGACCAGTGTGATTTTGTCCAGAACTTTTACTGTAGGTTACTAGAACATACCCAAGATCTAAACTTGTGCAAAAGAATCTATAATTTTAACAAGGACACAACTATATAACTGAGATTTTTTTTTCCAGACAAAAAACTCTGGATTTGGTATTAACTGACTACAAATAAAACTATTCAAGTAAAACTATTTTACTCAGGTTTATTTCTTTTAAAGACTCAAAACTTTTATAAAAATATTTTAAAATACTAAACTAAAAAATAATATTAAAAGGAGGTAACTACAAACAATAATAATAATATATGTTCTTGCTTTAATAATTAGCCTATACGTAAAAATAATCATATGAATGCAGTTAAACTACCAGCTGCAAAATGTTGCTTAAACAATAAGTTTAATACCATGTAGTAGGACTCCCCAAGACTGGCAATAAGATGTTTTTTACACTATAGTATAAATACGCTAACATAACCTATTATCTACATACAGGTGCCAGATCCATTACATTAAATATAGGCCTACCAGTTCACCTTAGCCTTCTGCTAAATTTTACCTACATTGCACTTTTAACTTCTGCACTGTTTATTGTCTATTGTATTTTAATTGTCTTTTAATTCTTGCATTTTATTTCACTTTATTGTATGACATGTTATGATGTGAAGCACTTTGAGTCTGCCTTGTGTATGAAAAGCGCTATACAAATAAACTTGCCTTGCCTACCATCTATGACAAAGTTGTGAAATGTGACACTTTTGTGGTGCTCAGAACAAAACCCTCAAAATATAGTTTAGGATGTTTACATTTTTATCTTTTCCTGTAATATTTAATTGATTTGGCTTTAGTTCAGCTTAGTTCAGATTCAAATGGATCTATTGGGTGTTTTATTTAACATTTATACTGACTCACTGAGAACTGCTGCTGTAAAAAGAATTACAGTGACCTGTTGGTGAAAGGGAAGCCTAAAAGAGAAATGAAAACACTACTGCAGTAAAGATTTTGAAACAATATTGCCTAAACAGCTGTGGTACATAAGTGTTAATCAAGGATCTAATGGGGAAAACAACATGTGTTAACCATTGATACTGGTATTAATGTCCATTTGGTTTTTATGTGTGCATCAAAATGTATGGAGGAGTTCATTATATTTATTTAAACATATAGTGAAGTTTCATTGAAGACTTTTTGTCATGTAACAGGAAAAACACATGCAAATAATCAAATTAAAAATAGCTTCTGATGTTGTTTATGCTAGCTCACTGTTAACACTTTTGCTCTTACTTATGAGTTCTCTCAAATATAGTCATCCAATGTAACTCATTTAATGAGGATGCTTTTTGGTCTTCTGACACAATTCCTTTTTTTTTAGCTCTATTTAAAAACAATCATTTGGATTTCTATTCTCAGAGATCAAGCTATTTCACATGTAGTAAAATAATTAGGATGATCTTGGACTATAAATCCAGAAATGACTTTATCTAATAAATTCAATTCAATGCAGCTTGTTCAAAGTTAACAATAATTTTTGGTAATAATGGCATTTTGGTCATAGTTTTATTTGAATTACATTTTAACATTGACACAAACTTCAATTTAAAACAAGTGCTTAAAGTCAGAGCTCTTTGTTATAGAGCTATAGGCTATATTCTGTAATGATGGTGACGTCTGATTTGCAGTCATCAACTATCCTGGCACAAAGCAAGTTTAATGGAATCAGATTCCTGAGTAATTCTCGTCCAGCTCATTCAAATCTAATCAAAATATTTTATGAAGATAGGCCTGAAGTGCAGCAGTTAACTGGTAATCTTCCTCTTAAAAGCAACTCCTTTGCAATCTTATAGCTGCTTTGTTTAGGTCTGATTGTTTTGCAGTTGTTGCACCAGCAGGTGGCCTCGTTTGCTTAGTCTTCCCCAGATACTACTAACATTTAAACATGTTTGGATTCTTTTTTTCACGTGTTGATGCACAATACCTGTTTCTCCTTTTGTTAAATTCTCGAATGAATGATATGAAACTCAACCATTTAAAAAAATCTTGAAATGTTTTAGTCCTCACTTGTTATCTGAGGATTGATGAAAAGTTTCCTGAAACTGGGCACCAACATTCAAGTAAATAGGCACGTTACAAATGATATATTGTCACGAAAAAATAAAAACCAACAATAGTAGAAACACATTATACATTTGTTTGTTTAACAGAAAAATCCCTGTTCGCACGACCAAACAACGCTGTTTATCCATAGTCTTTATCCTATTACTTTTGTTTGCACCAGCGGTCAGAGGCGCTGCTTGTAAAAAGGCAAGGCAGTGAACTGCTTGGGGCCCAAGGCGAGTAAGGGCCCCACAAGGCTGACAAACTTAAAACTGCAGCAGTATCTCAAAATGTGCAAATCTTGGAATGACAGTAGGAAACCTCCCTAATAGGGCCCCATTTGACAGCACTCAGTCTTGTTGCCCTGCTTAGCACCTCATGAATAATTCCTTCATTTCAATTAAACCACTGAAGGAAAATGAAGACGAATTATCTGTCTGGGAGTAAAAAAAAGTTGTAACATTGGCAGACATAATGGTAGTTGGAGGGGCCCCCAATTAATTTTTGCCTAGGGCCCCAACAGACTCAAGAATCACCACTGCCAGCAGTACATTTTTATGTATAGCAGTTTAATCTACAGCCACGTCCACTAGGGGGCGCCAGCGCTGCTAGTTATACATGAGGCATCTTCATCCTGCAGACGAAGAAGAAGCATCCCGTACAGCGGATAGGTCAGCAGCACCGGTAGAGAACGTTAGTACCTTTTGCTCAGTTGTCCGGGAAACCCGCCATGTACGAACCATCCGATTAAAACCATTTTTATGGCGTTTGGTTTCATGTCCAAGTCAAAGTGCTCGTAGCTTTTCGAGACAAACAAGCAGCTAGTGGACCACCGGGAGCTTTTTACCGAACAAGCTCCGTCCGGAAGTTGATTTATTTTAAACGGAGTTGAATCTGTCACAAACCTGTAGCGTTAGTAAGGTGGACGGTGGCGTTAGCTAAAATGACCCAACAAGCTGCTGCTCTTCAGACCTACAACAATGAACTTGTTAAGTGTAAGTTTCTGGTTTTCTAATGTTAGTCGATAGCTAAGTTGGTTACCAGCGTGTATATTAATTGAACATAGTTTATTGTTACTGTCTGTAAACCGCAGGTACAGTTGAGATGTACACTTCAGTGTTTAGTGGAATAGAGAATATGTGTTCATTTTGCCAACATGTAGGTTATTGTATGTATGGTCACCTTTGCTCCACATGAACTCACTTTCTGGTATTTTTGTAAAAAGGGGTTGACAGAACAGACAGTCTTTCCTGCTTGTACTGCTCTAGTTTTTCCACCTCCTGCTGCCACAGTTCAATCTGATTAACCTGCACAGATTATGCTGACTCCATCACCTGCAAATCAGCCTTCAGTTCCCTGCAGACCACTTTAGTTTCATCTTTTGTAGTATCTGGAGCAGGTTTCTTATCCCTGCAACATAGAATAATTGTCCTTCAGTTTAATTTCCTCAGTAATACTACTGCACATGAAAGAAGATAACTGGAGGATAATGCAATGTGAATTCTAGCTCCAGGATAATCATGTTAACTTTCCAGAGGTGTATAAAAGATTAAACCACTTTACATTAAAACACTAAGATCTGGATGCTTATTTGATAAATCAGCCAGCAGTGCAGTCAACATTTTTTTTATCCCTTTTTGATATTGATTGACAAGTTTACACTTTTTCTTTTTTTATAAAGAAAAGAAGCTTTTACAGTGTGGTGCGGTGACTAAAAAGATTCTCTGTACTCGGTAATATGTCGATTTTTTTAAACAACTATTAACCAAATAAGTGAGACTGTTCTGGAGGCTAACATGTTCACATTGCTTTTTCACTGACAAAACTTAAAAACAGAAATATCCTTGTTCAAGTCAGTTTTCTGTGTACTGTTTGTATTGCTGGTCTGTGTATTTGATGCCGTACTGCACATAAGGAAGTACTAAACTCTGATGATGTCTGGTTGAGATGTCATCTCTCCCCGACGTGTTTCTGGTACCTGTCACACAGATTTTCCTGTTGAAACAGTTAGATTATTTTTGCTGCTTTATACCTGTATATCAAAAAAAATTGATAAAGATATTGCGGGGGGAAAAACAGAACTATCAATGATAATTAGTTTAGTTTATCAAAACAGAGAAAGACAAAAAAACATCCTCATACTTGAAGCTAAAAAAAGAGCATGTTTATCAATTTGAGTAATTGACCCATTCATTCTTTTTGGTCATCTTTCTGTTACAGACACATTCATTATCCATATAAATTAGCATGTATACGTTTTAATATGTTATCTAATCTCGAGTGTTATCAAATGATTTGTCTCCTTCAGGTATTGAGGACTTGTCCTCCAAGCGGGACGAGTTGAACCATCAGATCAAGCAGGAGCAGGAGGAGAAGGACCGTCTGCAGCACGACATCCGAGTCCTCTCAGAGAAGCTGAGCAGAGTCGAGGAGAGCCTGGCACAGAGACTCGCCGCCCGCACTACTTTTGACCGCACCATAGCAGAGACAGAGGCTGCATACACCAAGGTGGGTGACTTTTCTAAAATATCATTTATCAACAGTTCAGATGTGTAAATTATGGGACATTCAGTGGTGATTTAAGTCCACTTCATGCATCAGGATGTTGTATTAAGGATACTGCTAAGAACCTGGGTGTTATCTTTGATAGTGAGCTCAGTTTTTCTCAAAACACTAAAAAATTGGTGCAATCATGCTATTTTCAACTCAGGAATATCTCTAAAATCCGACCTATTATATCATTTAGCAACACTGAAAAAATTATTCATGCTTTCATCTCATCTCGCCTCGATTACTGCAACGGCCTGTTCACCTGCCTTAGTGCCAGAGATGTAGCCAAACTTCAGTCTGTGCAAAACTCTGCAGCCAGACTGTTGACAAAGACTAAACGCTTTGCTCACATCACCCCAGTTTTAGCATCTTTACATTGGTTACCAATTTCTTTTAGAATCCATTTTAAAATTTTACTTTTAATGTACAAGGCTTTACATGACCAGGCACCACATTACATTCAAGAACTCCTCACTCCTTACAAACCAAAACGGCCTCTGAGATCTGCAGGCCTAGGCCTTTTAACAGTTCCACAGTCCAGACTTAGGTCAAAGGGTGATCGAGCGTTCGCTGTACTGGCTCCTCAGCTTTGGAACAATCTTCCTGTGAATGTTAGAGCTGCTGACACTGTTTCTGTTTTTAAATCCAGACTTAAGACGCATTTTTATACACTCGCATTTTTATCTGAAAACTGATTTTGTCTGTTGTTGTCTAGTCTGTTGTTTCAATCATGTCATTTAAGATTATTTTGTTTGCTTAAATGTGTGTGTAATCATTATTTTATTTTACTTTTAATCTCTTTTAATTGTTTGTGTTTTTTGCGGTAACTGTTTTTAACTTCCTTCATTGATTGTGTTGTGTATATATGTTGTCTATGGGAAGCACTTTGTGCCTCTGGCTTGAAAAGTGCTATATAAATAAAATTATTATTATTATTATTATTTTTATTATTTTGACAGAAGGATGAGTTACAGGTTTATTTTTGTTTCTAGTACCAGAAATGTGAATTAAAGACGGCTCCATAGACATGTCGATAAAATCAGTTTAATCCCAGACAATCCAGAAAAAAGGTTATAAAAGTCTTTCTGAAATATAAATTCAGAAAATATGAGTTTTAATAATCCTAGAAGGGCTGCAGGAAACTGTCATTTTCAATGTGAAATAATTCTGTTGATTACTTTCTAAATTAATTGACCTGTTTTTTCAGCTATAAAATGTCAGAAGTGGGTAAAAAAACAAAAACTGTTCTCTCTGGCTAGTTGTATTCTTACATTTGTGTTTGTCAAAGACCAAAAGAGATCAAGCTCCCTGTTGTAGAGGAGGAAGACACAAAAAAAGGTTCACGCTCAAGAAGCTGGATCAGAGAGTTTGGACTTTTTTCTGGAAAATACTCAAACGAATAATTCAGCTGTTAAAACAGTTGGTGATTAATTCAGTATTTACCAGCTTTAAGTCACATTGCAGCTCTTTTTTTTAAACATTATACAATCCTACAGTATGTGTTTTGAGGCATGTAGCAAAAAAACTGTGTTTCAATTTTTATAAAATGCACAAAAAGGTCTTTAAAACGAAAAACGTATTTTCAGGTTTTCAGTGTGAACTATTAAGTCCTGATGAATATCACTATTTAATACACCTTTATGTGCTGACAGAAGTAGAGTTAAAGAAAAAGTAAATTGCTTCGGAGCATCACATAATTTCATCCTTGCATGTTTCATATTCTAAATTGGACATTGTCTTGGCCTTTGAGAAACTTTTGAGAAACTGGGATTGGTCTTTTTTTTTTTTTTTTTTTTTACAATTTTCTGACACTATCAGGAAGACAATTGGCTGATTAATCCATAATCAGGATAATTGTAAAGTGATAGATTTGTGGGTTGTGCAGGGTGCTGTCAGAGATTGTCATATTATATTTAAATCCCTTCATTTTTAGCAAGTAGCATAAGAAACTTCTCACACTAAACAAGCCTGACACAGTTGAACTCGTGTACAGCAGTACCAGTTGTGCAGCTTACATGACAAGATCAAAATGAAACATTCGACTACACAGCTACATGCTGGTTGAAGCAGACGGGTGCAGGTAAACAGGCATGTAGGCTCTTCCACACAGTTAACTCTCAGTACTGTGGTGTGAAAACGTTTGTCATGCTAGTGGGGACGCTAACCTGTGGCTACTGATAAATTGTGGAACCACTTGTACAATGATCATGGAGGGTCAACTGAGTGAGTACTCAGAGGACACAGTAGCAACACTTTTGCGTCGCAACAGATCCTGATGCCAGCTGATGCCCATAAGAATTAGTCAGAACTTCAACTTTACTCTGCAATGATCACCCAGCTTTTTTCACATTTCACTGTGTTTTAGTTAACAGGATAAGGTCTGTTGCCTTTTAGTACTCAAGTATTCCTCTGTGGTTTGTACTGTATAGTTGGAGAGGCTCCTCTCCTTGTTGTCCTTGTGCAGCAGTTTCACCTGCCACAGCCGCACCCCCACTCACAGATGCTGAACTCCCCGAGCCCTCGAACTAATCACTGCAAACAAACTCTCCAGAGCTGCTCTTATTAAAAAACAACAAGACAGTCAGCAGTGCCTGAGCTCCTTTTAAATGACTTCTATAGTACAGACGTCACTACACGCCATGCAGGTCTTAATTCTACTTTAAATGACTTTCTGTTTCTTTTTTAATGTGATATATGTTTTTGTTTCCATCGATAGATCCTGGAGAGTTCTCAGTCTCTTCTGAGCGTCCTGAAGCGGGAGGCAGGAAACCTCAGTAAAGCCACAGAGCCCCGGAGGAAGGAGCAATGATGGCGATGAAAGATCTCTGAACTCTCATTGTGACCACGACAACCCTCTTTATCTGCCATTAACAGTCTATTCTCCTCGCTGGACTACTTGTAATATATTTAAGTGATTTATTGTAAGTTCCTTATTATAATAAATGTGTTTCTTATCAATCCAATGACTCTTTCTTTTTGACAAAACAGGCAGCAGGGGTTAGGGTTAGCTATTGTGCTTGTTTCCACCACGTCCTAAGCCACTTATCTCATCCTTTGAAACTCTTATTTCACTTGCTCACATTAAAAGTAAAGCAAAAAAAAGTCTCCCACGATTGAAAGGACACATACACAGTATTTACATTTGTTCAAGTCTTCTATTTATTGAGCTTTCATTTGTACAAGTATGACATCACTTTTTTTCTTTTCTTTACCCGAATCTTTGACAATAACTTTACAGTAAGCACATCTGCTGAGATGTATACATTTACAGACGAGGGGAAAGTAAAGGGGGAAGAAGATGGAGCTTTTGAGCACAGAGTTGCTACAGCGTGACCAATACAAACTGTTCACTTTGCAACAGGAGTCGACAGATTGGAATAACACTCTGCATTAAGAGGCCATGTGTACACTTCAGAAGTCAAGTGGTTTGTTTCTATGTCCCGGTAATGGCCATCAGAAGAGTTACAAATGTTGTCATTCAGTTTTACAGAGAGTTACAGATCCCCACAAAGAGAAGACCTCTTTGGTGTTTTGGTCATTGAAGGCATCAGTTACCACAAATGGATCCACTGTAATACGCTGAAAGCCACGGCTCCACAGCAGGTCCAAATTAAACTTAAAGAACCATACCAGTGTGTTTGAGCGCCTTCACTGAAAGTCATGTGGAAGCAGCCATTTGTTTCAAGGTATGAAAATGCTTAAGCACAGATCAAGTAGAGCCTACCTGATCTATTGATAATGACAGTATCAGGCTGATATGGGGCTCTGATGTGTGTATCTGTATACATTTTTAATACGTCAGATGAAAGTTTTAGGTGTCATTAAAAAAGGTAGAATTGCGATACATTCTCTTACATTATCTTATTGGTTGCATAATCCCTGCACAGTCCATTCAGAAAGATCACATTTTATCCCACTACAACACATTTCTCACTTTGTTGGTAATGGGTGAATTCTTCTCCTCTAAAATCTGTATCACTTACAAAATCCCCTGTCAGCTAACCTCTTTTTTTCAGTACTTTTCAAATTGATGTGACACCAAGTTCAGAGTACAAAGACTTGCAGAGTGGTATTTTCAGTTTGACATTTTGCAAATAAAACCCAGATTTTGCCAGTTTGTAACCACTAAATTCCTTGTTTTGCTGCTTGTGGTTAACATATAACTTAAGGGAAGCGCCGATGGCCTAGTGGTTATGTCGCACGTCCCATGTACAGCGGCTATAGTCCAAATTGCAGCGGCTGTGGGTTCAAATCCTACCTCAGCCCTTAGCTGCGTCTCATCCCCCACTCTTTCCTCCCAACATTCCCTCTCTCTTCAGCTTTCTATTCAATAAAGGTAATAAAGGTAACTTGAGGACTTCAGCATATTGTTAAAGACAACTTTTTTTTTTGAACTGAACATCACTATAATTCAACGTTTCCTCGTGTTCCTACGATTTCTCATTAACAGTTTGCTGCTTGATTTTCATGCCATAATAAATTACATGGAGCTGAATAGAGACCAGGAATGGTGAAAAAAGCACATTTAAACTTGTACAGCACAGTAGTACGGTTTGCAGAATGGTTGGCAGTAATTCAGTTTGTACTTTTTGAGCTTACACATAGAAAATCACTGGTATGGTCCTTTTAAACATATTGTACATCAAGTCAACTGGCCAAAAATAACACCAGAAAAGATTTGGGTTACCTTAGTAAAAAGACAAACCTGTGTGGAGAACTACATTTAAGCGACAGTTTGTGGTCAAAGGCCGACAATCTTAAGACTTTTGATGAAGGCTGCAGAAAACAGAGTAAAAAAATTGGACATGGCATTCATTGGCAGTGCATTCATCATGTACGTTTGAAGAATTCTTTTCGAGAACGTGACTCATTCATTTATTAAAAAAATGTTTTTCTGGCATTTCTCCGAAGTCTTCCTCATCTCCTGTTTCTGATATACAATCAGTGGTTTTATACAAAAAAAAAGCAGGGGTCAATAGTGGTTACTGTCTCGAAACAAAACTCTTCAACCAGACTTCTTTCTTTTCGATCTTTTAAGTGCACATTTCTGCAGTCGCCTCCTCTGTTCCTTGTCATGAGGTGCAAAACACAGCTAAAAGCATGACAGTGCAAACACGTTTAACATCAAAGACTCCAGACAGAACAAAACAAGTCATAAATTCATCCGACAAAGACAAAACAGTCTTAACAGCAACGGAGTATGTTTCATCTGATTGGAGAAATGGATAAAATAACATACATCGTGTGAAAAATGGTGGAAACTGTACAACAATACTGGTCGAAGGGATCGATCCTGGGCGTGTAAATATGAACGTGAGGCCGTTACAGCAACACTTGAATCCGTTGGCATTATGAGTGTTAAAAAAATCATCTTAAAACTTGATGCATTCTTGTATATAAAATAATCTTAATAATAAAAAAAATTACATTTTCTTTCACACACTATTTTTGCTTTCGTTCTCACAAAACATGCTAAATCATGAGTGGTCATACTTTGTGTTGCCTTCATACTTTGAATGGACGGTCTTCTTTCTCTGTGGAATGTGAGAGTACAAGAGGTCCGGCTGGAAAAGAAACAACTTAAAAAAAAGTCTGTCGGGGTTGTTTGCACCAGTCTGGTTTCTTTCCACACCAGCACATCTGTTTTTACAAAAATGTCTTATGTACAAGAGCAGGTCTCAGACATGCAAACTTCAACTGTAAGCAGGAATAAATACACGAGAAGCCAGAAAACAAAGAAGGTTTAACAGCTTTTGATAAATCCATAAGCTGCATATAAGAAGTGGATGAAGCCTTTTCAGTTCATAAGAGGTGTTAATGGGAAGGACCTAACACTTGCATGTTCTCTAATGGCCAGCAGGGGGCGGCTCCACTTGTTGCCAATAGAAGTCAATGTGTACAAGGGTAAAACTAAACCCTATTTCTCCTTTGATTGATTACCTGTGGTTGACAAGTTGCTACCATGTCAATCTAGTGGCAGGGATAGAGGCGTAGCAATCAAGCAGCAAACTATGGGGCTGAAAAGGGAAGCCCATGCAGTTCCTTGAATGGCCACATGAGGCTGGTTTAAAGGTCGAGTCTGTCAGCAAACAGCCCAATGTCAAAATGCCAAACTTTACAACAGATAAAAACATGTTTACAGCCTGGTATAAAAATTGTTTTTGCCTCTGAAGCTCATTTCTCCATCCAAGACAATCAATATTTAACTGACCCTGTTAATTATCTTTATGTATAAAATTCTAGAAAATTAAGGACGTGGCAATGTGGAGCGACAGGTGAATGCAGAGCAGCAACCGCCAGTGTTGAAAAATGAGCCGATACTGAAGTGCAAAAACAAAAAAACTGCAGTCCCTGAAGGGTCCACCTTGAGCAGATGCTTTATAACTGTATAGCTTTAATAAGTTAATGTTTGCCAACCCCCCCCCAAGCTCCACTCTCTTGATCAAACATGGTCACTTCTGGCCTAAAGAAACACTACAGGGACAACCCAAGTGCCAAACTCAAGACTTCAAAGTTGTAGTTTATAAGCCAATGGGTGATGTCATGCTTGTTACGTCCACTTCTTACACACAGTTGATGTGATAAACATGACGTGACACAGATATCTTGATAGAGATTATACAGAAACATTCTACAGTATGATGTTTTTGTTTTTCAACAGCAATACGGACATACAGACATTGTTGGCCAAGGTCACTTTTTTCAAGCTTTTCAATCAAAAATCAGAGCCTCAGCTGATGACAGATCATCTTCCCTGGGCTGCATATTTACGGCCCCCCTGTCACAGATAAGGGGGGGGTGTTGAAGTTTGCTTGCCATCTAGACTCTCCTACGAAACGTCCAGCAGCTTCAATACAGCATCATTTGCCAGAAAACATACTAAAACTAAAAGGCATACAGAAGCTTTACAGTAAAAGAGAAACAAACATGCAGATACAAAAACAACAACAGACAAAAACTACAATTGTGGCACCCTTTAACCATTTCTTTTTGTTTTTGTGTCTCAGTCTGCCAGCGATCTACACAGGCGGATACTTCCTCAACATCCTCCGTCTTTGGAGACGTTTCCATGATAACACTGAGCTCTGTCACCGTGGCATTAAGCATACATGGGCACTGTCGGCTTTCTGTTCCTCCTTTACTTGTCAGCATCCTACAAAAAGTGACTTACATTTTGAAGACATGACGCACTTCTTCCAGAGTGTGGAGAGGAAAACAGACGTCTCCCATGGATTTTGACAATCGCTTCAATTTTCTGCCAGATATTTTGTGCGTGAGGATGAGGAAGGAAGGGGGGCTGACAGATCAACTGTCCAGGATTTCAGGGGAAAAGACAGTCCAGCTGCTTTTAGGTCAGATCAGGAACAAAGTGGGATTCACACACAAGCCACCTGACTAAAAGCTGCTCTGTACTGAGTGATATGCAGTTGATAATGTGGCGTGCAGAGGTACCGTGGCAGGGAATCAGCCAAAAATAAACAAAAAACACTTTGTATGTCCTGTCTGATCAGGATGGTGTGCTTAGTGACGGCTGGAGTGTAGAGCTGAAGGCAGTTCAGGCCCAGGTGTCATAGACCAAGCCGGACTCTGTCTGCAGTCTGGTCCCACAGGTAAGATGCTACTGTACAGCTGATTGGTTCGACTGATTAGAAGTAAATCAGAAGTAAAGCGCAGGCTCGCTGCTGTAGTCGGACAGGGAGGAGCTGTCTGCCGGTGTGAGCTGAGGAGAAAAGACACAGTTTAAAATGTTTATAATGCTTTAATCAGCACATTAAAAGCTCATGTCATTACAGCAGTTATGATGTTTTTCCAAATGCCATGTTTTTGTGGTGCTAGGTATCTTCTTTTGACATCACACTCCCACACATTTATACTTGAGTTTTAGACATTCTGCTATTTAAATGTATGAATATTTGGAAATGATGTCTTCTTAAATTGGAGTCAGGCTTACATTTAAAGGTCACATATTATACTCCTTTACAACCAGTGTAAATAAGTCTCAGAGCTCCCCAAAACATGTCTGTGAAGTTTCTTGTTCTAAATCCACTCTGATCCTGTATTTGATCATACCTATAAACCCCTCTATTTCAGCCCTGCTCAGAACAGGCTGTTTCTGTGTCTGTACCTTTAAATGTAAATGAGCTGTGTCTGACCACGCCCCTCTCTGGAAGGGCTTGGGTGGCTCGTTCTTACTCGCTCCATGCCCAATTGTTAACGGTGAAAAGGCAGACTCAGAGGGCAGAACAAACACCTAGCTGTGGGAGTGTCACCCACCTGGGGGAGGGGTTACTGCCCTTTGTGATGTCACAAAGGGAAACTCTCGAAACGGCCTGTTTGAGCACACATTATCTGGAGCAGGCATAAGACAGATTATTGGGGGGTTTGTAGAAAGGCTAGGGACACATTAGTGTTAGAAAAAAATCGTAAAGTGTATTTTTAGCATAATATGGGACCTTTAAGAAAAATATGTTCCTGCTGCTATTGTTATGTGATACCAAAGACATTGAATTAACTGCCTTTTATTAAATTTGACATAAATTCAATGTCAGAAAAAAAGGCCTCTTCTCTGAAAATCACAACACAACAGAGAAATCTGCTTTCTCACCAAATGTATCTGCTGTTACTTGTAAAAAAACAAACAAAAAAACAAGACATTTCCTTCTTCAGTAGTTTTGACTTACAGTCAAGGCTTGCCTTTTTTCTCTAGGAAATGTGACAATTTGACATGCAAGAGGGCATAATTACTCCATGCCTCAAAGACTACTTCATCATCTCAATATGAAGAAAATATATAGACCAAACTCATGTTCATGCATTTTGCACAACGATAGGCTGACAATCTCAAAAACAATCAGTACTTTAATTAGAATAGACAGTCAACAGTTCATAAAAGAAAAAGGTCATTTGAAAACTTAAAGCTAAAGTCACCAAACTATCATATATGGAAAGTTACTGAGATGAGTAACACTGAACCATCTATTGCTGCCCTACTGTCGCTCTCTGACATTTTCCTGAACCTGTGCAGTAAATTAAAAACTGGAACCTAGTCAAATGATAGTACTTAGTCCACCCATGTAGAAAGAGGTTAAAGTCTGATGAATGAAGGAGTTGTTTCTCACCATAACCTCCTCTTTTATCTCCGTCTGTTGAGCGGTGTTTTCTTCCTGGTAAACACTCTCTTCATGTTTCTGCTCCTGCCACGTGTTAAAGTCCACCGAGTGCTTGGGGACGTAGCTGGCGAGGTCTGCAGACAATAAAGAGACATCACTAAAATGTACAATACATTTATTTCTCTGTGTATTGTTACTGTTAAACCTTACTTTTATTGCATTTTGATATCTTATGTATTCAGGTATTTAAGTACTGCCATTTTGTGAAATGAGATGTCAGTTCATCATTTATCAGATCTATTTAATAAAAGTAGCTCTTGCTGCTGAAGTTTTATCTTTTATTTAGTTCTCCTCACATTTTGTGAATTTTAGTTCACAATTTGCCCAGTAGGGGTCTCTGTCCTCATATCTAATGTTGTTCTGCAACCTTTGAGATTCCTCGTTTATTTAAAGACACCTTATTGCATTCCCGTTTGTGGTTGTTTGTATTTGCTTTTTGAAGATGAGTCCATTGAATCCATATTCTTCCAAGTAGCCAGTGTGTAAATCTCGCTTTAAGAAAGGATAACTTTAAGTTCTTTTACCTTTCTATTGAACTTCTGGTACGATTTGATGATTTGATGTGAGTCTAAAGGGTGTGACTGTTGTTATGTTACTTGAGCCTCTAACCAAAGGTCATTTTCTGCCACTATGTGATGAAGTTTTTTGAATCTTGAATCATGAAATAGAGTCGGTGGACCCATAAATATGTATAAATAATACAGGACTAGATTGATGATGCCTCTGACTCAGGTAATGATTTACAGTAAGAGTAGAGCTGCAATAATAACTCAGCTAATTGATGAATGGATTTAAAGAAAATCAATGGCCAACTGTTTTGGCAATCAATTTATCTATAAGTTTTCAAGAAAAAACAAATCATTTCTGGTTCCATCTTCTTCAATATAATCACATAAATAATTCAAAAAGATTTTCTGCTTTCTGTCTCATTTACAAAATAAGAAGTTTCCTTGTGTTTCGAACTGATGGTCTGACCAGAGGAAGCAACACATCACTTTATCCTCGAGAAAATAGTAATGAACATCATGCACACGGGACATTTGCTACCACATGTGGAGGGATTAAAAATATTATAATAAAATGAAAGCAGGTAGCATCACTGTCTCCCTAATCTTCTTTTTTAATTCTCTTTACACTGCAGCAACCAATTTGCACTGTAAATCATGCACATACCTGCACAGCCCCCCCCATTGCTCCATAGTCAGCAGGAGCACTGCTGTTTTATAGTTCTTACTATTTTTGCTTTCGTCCTTTGCTTATTGTTTTTCACCAAAACACCAAGTCAAAATCCTTGTTTGTGTAAATGTGCTTCTGATTCTGATTTTTAATTCAGCTTTAAATGACCCATAATGGGACGTGCTGGACGTAAGAGTGAAGGTGGATCTTCACTTCGTCTAGTTTCACATGATCTTACCGTTGCTGTTATTCAGGTGTGTTGGAGAGTTGGCGAAACTGGGTCGAGGGATGTGGATGCGTCCCACCATGCTTGGCTGTTCATCCGCCACCTTCCCGTCTTGTCTCTCCCCCTCGTCCTCCTCCCCGCTGTCCCAACTGGTCTCTGACGGATACTCGTACGTACTCTTCAGACTGGACTCGTTGAAGGAGATCTTTAGCTGCAAAAGACACGGAGCAATTAGAATAAGCATTCAGCTATTCTCTTGTTCATGTTATTGAACTATTTTGTTTCTTTTTCACTCTCCTGCAAAGTATAATTGAAAAAACAGAAGACGAGGAAAGCAACAAACAACACAAACAGTACTAATGGGTTAACTACAGTTTTTCTTCTTCTACTTAGTAGTTAACACATGACGATGTTGGCTTCTCCTGCTTATATATTTCACTGGCAGCATGAAAGAGCTAACATCTTGTTTCCAGCAAAATGCAAGTACATTTCGTTTGGGGCCAGTTTTGAAAGACAGAATGAAGACACACCTTTGCCATGTGTTTCTATTTGTGCATCTTTTATGAACCAATATGACTTTGCACAGGTTCTCATAAGGCTGCTTTCTTGACCATTGAGTTTACTAGTGACTATCTAACATTTTCATGAACTGTGGATCATTTTTGGGGCACACTGACATTTGCTCCGCTGTGATGCTCTGCTGTTTGTGACGTAGACAGCATGAGAGGATTATAAACTAAAGAGTCCAAGCGTGCTCTGCGGGGCAAACTGTATGATGACTCTTTTTCTTAATCACTTCCTGCAGTTTTTATTGCATTATATGTTCTTGGAAAAAAATTCGTATCAGCTCATACTGGAAACCATAAAACCGATAAAGGTATTTTCTGTCATAGTCCGTTATTATTGGTTAATATATTATTGGTTTAACTGTTTGATATCAGTCTGGCTCTAGAAAGGAGAAATCGATTTCCCATAACAGACTTCTCGTCAAACCTAAAAGATGCCGCTGCTGCTGCCCCCATAACATATGTTTATTTGATCTTTAAATGCTTAAAATGAATACTGTTGTGAGTTTAAACTCACTTAATGTAATTTTGCACTTTATTTTGAAAGGGTCCTGGTCACTGAAAAGCAGCCACTTGTTTTGTCTCTGCAGACCTGCTCTTTGTTCAGCAGCCACGTGTTTGCAGAGAAAACAAACCCCTGCTGTTCACTGTTTACTCGCTGAATAGTGTGTCAGAGAAGCCAAACTTTACAAGCATCAGCCAAGGTTTAAATGTGTCAGACATCTTTACATCTCAAAGCTCAGATTCTCCAAAGAGACTGCAGCAGTTTACAAGCACGGTAAACAGTAACTGGTTGATCTTCCTTATTGCTCTGTAATTACTGATCACGTGTCTCCGCTCTTCGCTAACTCTGCAGTTATGCCAGTTTAGTGAACCAGCTACCTCATAACTTATTCAGCAGAGCTTTTAATTGGGATTCTTGGAGTGCCAGCTGCAGTTTGTTTAGGCCTGTCATGTACTGTACTGTACTTTGTGTGTCCTCTAAGTGGGCCAGGTGGCAGCCTTGCAGGAGCTCGGGGGCCTGTGATTGATTGTCTCAGAGCATCCGCTGCAAGACATGTCTGTTTGGCAACACTTCAGTGGTCTGCAAACATAGATCCAGGGGGGGAGACAGGCCCTTGCACTTTGTTGCACCATGTAATCCAACATGAATGGCAACTCTGCCGTCAGAGATTTGAGGGGTTTTAGCTGTCAGACACTCACTGAGTTTTATTCTCAAAGGAGACATCTCAACCCTTTAAAGGAAGACAATGGGAAGTTCTCTGATCAGTAAGAGGCAGTCATATTGTTTTGTAACATTCAGAGTGAATTTGATGGAAGTGAATTGATGCCACCCCAGAAAAAAAGAGAAAAAAGGATCAGTATCATGTCATAAAGGGAAAGCTTTACGGTCATACAAAGATATTCTTCACGTGAAAACAAGATGTGTTTTCAGATAATGACTAAAAACAGACTAATCATGTAATAACAAAATACTCGTGTTGTCGTGTAAAAAGGATCCTGTTATAATAACTCAAGTTTAGGGATGTAAAGATTAATCGTGAGGCAGTTAAAAATCGATTCAAAGGTGTCAAGATTCACATCGGTACTCTGAAAAACGAATCGCAGTAATATTGTGAGCGTCAGCAGCTTTAGAGCAGAGGCGGTTGGTTGTAACAAGCAGGCGTTATCATGGCGGCTGCGGAGGCCAAACCATACTAACAAACAGGTTTGCAGCCCCGCTCGTCCAAACGAGTGTAAGAGCCAAAGAGATTACGAGGTGCATTGGTGTTTTCATGAAGGAATCTTTTTCAGTCATCTCATTATTTTTCTTCAGTCTCATTTTGTAAAATAAATCGTGAGAGAATCGTATCGTGAGTTGAGTGAATCGTTACATCCCTACTCAAGTTAAATAGTAAATCATGAAATATAATGTGTTATAACAGGACAAGGCATGCTCATGTACACGTGACGCCTTCTGTTGATCAGTACCATAAATATAATACTGACATAAATATCTATGCTCCAAACATCCTGCTGATCAGTACGGTGCATGTGCAGCTCTCAACAGAGACGAAAGAGAGCAAGATGTCTCACTCGGGCTGATTCAATCATCACCTAAAAATATGTACATCAACCTACAATAATGAATTCTTTAAGTGTGACTAACAAACCTGACACACCGTCACTGTGTAAATGCAGCATAAATACTACACGCTATGATGAGAAGTTCCATGTTGTAACAAGAAGTATTTGTATGTTGTAATTATTCAAATGATCTTTACATAACATTAAAACCATCTAAATGAAACACTGTACTTTTCATAGCATGACACAGAAACTTGTTGTTTTCCTTGCGTGGCAGCATTATGCTAACATTTTGAACATGCGTCACAGAAACAGATAATAAACTAGTGAGCTGCAACACGTCAGCCCTTAATTACTGCACGGTTGTTACAGGTTTGTTTCCTCTATTCAGAGCTAATTGGAGGAGTTTTTGCTAACAGATTTTATTTATTATATAATTATGTGTCGATAATGATTTAATAATTGAATAACACAAACGTCACACATGGTTTCTACCAGTATAGCAGCTCCTTTGTGGTGTTCAGTAAAAAGTTTCTGATGCAAAGAGGAAAATGATCTTTCAACGTCGGGTAAAAACAAAAATGTAAAAACGCATAGTCTCGTAAGAAAAAAGGTCCAAAAGAAAAATTCATGTGTAGTAGAGTTTAAACTAAAGACAAAGATCTGTACGACCTCTAAATTCACTTTCAGGAAGATTACCATTATCCATAAAACCTGTGTGTTTAATGACACTTATTCAGCATAAGGGTGATGTTTCGTTTTCCTATCGCAACAGGAAAAATTTACATTATTAAAATGACTGAATGACGGGGCGCCAGTAGTGTAATGGTTCGTGTGAGCGCCGCTGTGGTCCTCTTTGCAGGCGGCCCGGGTTTGGATCCTGCCTGTGGCTCCTTTCCGACATGTCGTTCCCTACTCTCTCTCTCCCCCTGATTTCTGACTCCGTCCACTGTCCTGTCTCTGCAATGAAGGCACAAAAAGCCTAAAAATAAAATCTTAAAAATGACTGACTGACTGAAGAGCTGGGCTTCAGGGAATCATTTTGTAGCAGATTTTAATTTCTTACAAACCTACGAGGGTTGGGCCTTTCTACATGACATGAAAATAATAGACAATCAAAAAATATCCATCAATCTAAATTCTCTAAAGTCTCTATTGAAGTACGCTGACCACATGTAGGTGGTGCACACTCAAAAGGCTTTATTATCTTCTCGTGAGTTGCCATGGAGACGACAGGCTAAAAAACACACAAACACATAAGAACAGGTTTGTCTGTCAGCTGACTGCTCTTTACATACTGTACCTGGCTCCATCCACTCTGCAGGCCGTGATCTAAATCTGCAGTAATCTCCATCACAAGGCGGCCAGCCAGCAGCCACTCCAGTCAGACTTCATTTCAAAACGCCCTGCTTTTTACTTATCCTTTATGAATATGTTACGCTCTGTTCTCTGCTATTATAGTAACATTTTCGATGTTTGTTTTTGTTACTCTGAATTTGCTTGCCCAAAAGTGTTGTGCATACTCAGAATCACTGTTTTTGTTTCTTGTTAACCTGGAAGTAAAAGAGATTTCTTCACTTTAACAGACACCATCAAGTTCTTCCAAAGCTTCTGGTACTTAATACCAGGTGCATATTAGTTTAAAATGTCTTTGAAAACATTGAATATCTTTTTTTATTTTATATTACAGACAATAAACAAAAAGTAGTGTGACTACTCTGGAGTGTGGCACACAAAAACATGATGATTTAGCACAATAAAACTAAAGTAAATCAAAATGCTTGTCTTCATATTAAGGGCAAGGGGTCTATAGATTCAGGACAAAGGTACAAAGTTTCAGGAGTAATGACAAGGGTCCATGGGATGACTATGGATCTATTGAGATGTACAGATCAGGATCTATGGGACCTCTGATACTGTAGATTAAAAATACGTTCCTGACAGATACACCCCTCTGGACCCCCTTCCTAATCGTGTTATGATGATTTAATAAGCCCAGGAGGCCTTGTCCCGGCAGCAGAAGCCAGGCCCTCGAGTAGACGGAGCTCCCCCAACTCTTAGCGAGGTGATCTGGCACTACTACCACCCGATGTTCCTGACGCCCAGCCACTACCATCGGACCGCTTCGTCCCTCAACCACCGCCTGACGCTCAGCCACCACCATCGGACTGTCGTCTCCACAACCATCGCCGTCCTCACTCATGCAATGCCTGCTCTGACCCCACCTCAGCTGCAAGGAAGTGTGGACAACAGGAATGCGAGGAATACAAAGGACAAATCCTTCCTGCATATTATCCCATATGCTCTTTTGTAAAGCGTCTCGAGATAACACTTGTTATGAATTGGCGCTATACCAATAATGATTGATTGATTTAATAGGTGTTGACATCCAAATAGTGCTGATTAAATATTTTTGAAAATAACTACAACTCTTGAGATACTGATATAAGTGAGCAGGCTGATCCAGCTGGTACGTGTGTCAGGCGGCAGTGTGCAAAAGTCACAGATCAGTCCGTGAACTCAGTGAACTCATAAGAAGCCTTCGACAGCAACCTTTCATCCAATTACACGTTAAAGGAGAACTCCAGTATTTTTAAACCTGGGCCCTAGTTATTGCCTTTAGTATCAATGACTGATGGTGAGCACATCAAGTTTTGGAACCCCTCCAGTAGATTTCTTCAGCCCCACACACCTGATAACAGACTGTTATGGCTGTAATCTAATCCCTGCATGAAAATGTGCCTCATCCAGTTAATCTGCTTTCATTGTACCACTAACAACTTTTAAAGAAAGGATCCCCAACAGAGACAGACCTTTCAGAGGGAGTAGAGTGAGTACATCTTTTTTAACCAGAAAAAGCTGCTGCATTGCTCAGTTTATAGCCACCAGAGCCTTTTGGAAAAAAAACACCACTGTATTTTTGACTTGGATAACATGGATGCTACATAATATTTATGTAACAGTTAATAATGACAACACAGAGTGGTTGAGGTTGAATAGGCTACGATAGGATGCGATACAATTCGATGTGATACAATACGATAGGATGCGATATGATACAACACAACGCGATGCAATAAGATACCATAACAAAGATGCGATACAGTGTGATAGGATACAAAACGATACGATACAATAAGATGTGATGCGATTCGATACAACACGACACGATAAGATACTAGGCAGTGGGGGGAATGCGATTCCTGAAATGATGTTCATTTTTTAAGGACTAGATGCTTCTCTCGAACCACAACATAGCATTCAAAAGTTCTCTTTTTAGCCACCAGAACCTTTTCACAGAAACAGGAATTTTATCGTGCAGCAAAAAAGGAATTGCATTTCTTTTGCTGACCCAACCCTGGCCCGCTCTCTTGGTGGCTTTTTAGCTCAAGCAGGGTTCCAGGGACCCATTTTATTCCTTTGACTACATTTTGTGTATTTAGCTCACAAAATATAGCACAGAATTGTTTCACTTCTCCAACTTTCAAATTTCACTACCACATCTACAAAGTGCACCTTTAAGATCTGGTTAATTTGCACATAAGGATTACGCTGCGGGCATTACAGTCTGTTTCTTTAGCAAACCTGTGGAGCAATGCCAAAAACGTTTTGCAATTGTTAGTCATTCAGACCTGAAACTGAGCTAAAGAAGGATCGGGTTTAAGAATGATCAGAATTTCACTGTGGGTTTGAATGCATGTAATCCTGCACTCTCTCTCACAGTGTTGTATGAAGGTACTTAAATGTTTACGTCTACCCCCACAAGGTCACATTGTTCAGCTTTCATACATTCCTTCCTGAAGTTTGTCAAAGTTTCAAGCTCAGTTATATCAAAAAAACATAAAATAGGTTTGGCTGACAATCAAGATGGCTAAATAATTCAGAAGAGAATAAGTGATTAAAAATATACGGGTTTGACGTTCCCTACATTCAGCTCTCAATGTCGCATGTTTGATTTGTGATTGAGAAAACAGTCAAGGTCGTAATAAGACGTACCCTTACTTATACTGATAAAACTACAAGAAGTAACAATATGCTTCAAGCTAGACATAACCCTGGAATTACTACAAAACAACAATGTCTTTTCTCTTATTGTTTCCTGCTGAAACCAGGCGACAGTGATAATAAGCCATAATAACTAAACACTCCAGATCCTGATTAAACAGATACAGGCTCTCTGACACGATATAAGCATTTCGAAACAGACCTCAATCTTATTTTTAGCCTCAGCACCTCCTTATTTAGTTCCTGTGTGAGATCTTACACAACAAAAAGTGTTTCCTGGCTTAACTGGCATCCGGTCTTAGAGGAAGTCTCTGGATGCCAAAATAGTCTATCAATAAATCAGGCTAGCTGCTGGGCTCGCTTCCTCTTTCACATTTCTTTTTTGTGTGTGGTCACCTCTCTGATGAGACTGTGGTGAGATGATACTTCTCTGTAATGTCTCCATCACTGCTCTCTCTCTCTCTCTCTCTCTGACTTAAGATTTGAGCTCTTGGTCTGTAGCAATAAACCAACTTAGAGGGGACATCTCCCAGCCCGCTGCAGCTCATATTTGAGCTTCAGTTGTGGCTCCTTTTCATCTCTCTGATAAAAGCCTGCATCGCAGAGGCAGAAGTGATTCGTCTTCTGTCCTCGGGCTGTGGGTCGGGCCAGAGGAAGCCAGACTCAGGCTTGCTGTCTTTCTCATTCACCACAGGGTGCTCAGACAGGAAGCTGCAGCTTTGACAGGGCCACCAACAAATGATTAACTATACTGGTTTTGTTTTTTATTAGTCAAGAACTGAGTGTGCAGCACAGTATGTGTGTGCATATGTATGCGAAAGGCCAATGCTTAGTCTGCTCTTGTTCAGTGAACTGATGGGAATCTTTTGTCTTCAAATGCAACTTGATTGTCTGCAGCAAAGGCTCAACATGTTCCATCAGTCTGTTGTTGCGAGCACCAGCTTCTTTGCTGCTGAGTGCTGGGGCGCAGGCATCCCACCAAAGGAAGCCTACAGACTGAATCAACTGATAAAGAAAGCTGGGTCTGTTGTGGGCCTGCTGCTTGAGGTGGTAGATGAGACTAGTATGCTTACAATCGTGCACAATGTCTACCACCCCCTTCATAACATGCTACATAATCTGAAGAGCAACAGAGTAATTCAACCCCGCTGCTCAAAGAAAGATACAGGAGGTATTTCTATCAGAATGCACAACACATCTGAACAGACACTGAGCCGGTCTGATTATCTTCAAACCTCTGCACTAAGCATTCTGCTCTTTGCACAACTGCTTGTAAACTTGAATATATCCTCATATATGTAAGTGTTTGTGTAATCTATTTCATATTATAATATATCACACCCTTTTGTAGGGCTGGGCGGTTTTTCTGCAGTGTTTACATTTGACTTCCTTTTGTTCGGCGTTGTCTTTCCTAAAGACAAAATGTGTCCAAACGACGGACATTGCTTCCATGTCGCGGATTGGACGTGTCTTCACGTGACTCTGCCCTAAAAAATAATCTAAATAATCAACATGGGAAGATCATGTCGGTTAGAGGCTCTGAATGTTGGTTTCGATTGATTGCCCAGCCCTTCCCTTTTGTATCATATTGTACTTTATCTCATAATTATCATGACACTTATTTAACATGAGATATGTCTCTGGTGTCTTATCTATCTTCTATAACACTGCACATAC